>OX459198.1:19494800-20171050 GCA_949775195.1 Diarsia dahlii
AAACTCAAAAGAGTTTCTTCAAAAGTAACTATGTAAGTACATACATGCCTACCCCCATGGGACATTGGCGTGAGTGTATGTGTGTAATTATGATTTCATAGAGGGCGACCCTTTTTCCATCAACCGGACAAATCGGGGCTGCTACTGTGAAATTCCTGATGGAAAAACCCAAACCCATTTCCAGACCTGGGAATCGATCCCGAGACTTCATGTGGACTAACGATGCACTTTCGAAATGAACTTTGTAATAACATAATACATACCACCAGCAATAGAACCGAGTGTGAATCTGTACGTGCTCTCCAGGATCTGAATCAACACGCCTCTTTCCTCCGGACTCTGTAACAAGCATACACCCGTATATACCGACACCCTTTACTGAAGAACGCTAGCTATAAGAAATATAAGAGTTGTTGAATGGTTTGTTCGTACAATACTGATACGAGGCATTCATGTTTTTTTTTAACGAGATTTCTTATAGTAAGCCGGATTTAAAGAAGTATATTTTACTCAGTTATATTTTGCTTTAGTTTCCCTGCCTCAAAAGGAAATGAAAGGACAACCATTTAAGATTACTTTGTTTTCCGTCTGTCACGACTCTTTTTATCATCGGATAGTTTTTTCTAAAATTCGGAAACATAAGTACCTATGTTTACTTTTATTCGTGATCGCATTTAATTTATAGGAAGTCCGTTATAATTAAATGCTATCACAAATTTACAAAGTTAAAGTCAGCGTTTCTTTAATTGTTTATAGTATTTTCAATGGCTTCGGTCAGTATTGTAAATGTTAATGCATATAATATGTATCTAATTTTAGTGTGTTGTGAAGTGGCCTAGCTGTAGCATATAATCATGTAGCTTTATATGTAGAGGTGTGGCAGTGACAATGTTGAAAACATTGAATTTGAACATGCTGTAAAATAGTAAAATAGGTAGCAGAGATATTATGAGTCAATATTAAGTACCTATTAGTTTCTGAGTGAAGCACTTTGTGATTATTTTTTTTACAAGTTTAGCATATTTTTGGTTTATATAATGAAATATGCTCTTGACCTTAAACATGAAAATGAAGCATATTATTAACTCGCGACTTAAATAGACTAGGTTAAAAAAAAACTAGAACTTGAACTTTTTGTTTTTTTACAAGTTAGTTAAGTATGTAGCCACCAATGTTTTGAAGTGTTCTAAATAAAGGTTTTTGTTGTGATATAATATGCACTATTAGTCAAAAGGTTGAGTATAAGTATTAAAACTAGGAAGTAGTAAAACTAAAGAATTGAGTGTTTTTAAGAGACATCGAATTTTTGGTAGTTTGTGGATAACATTTATTTGGGTTAGTGTAGTTTGTACATCCGACCTTATGCTTCTGATGTCGAGAAATGTAAGTGCGTTTACGGACACAAATCACACACGCACAAACATTTAAAATATTCATTGACGTCACAATAATTACTATGTATGAGCGGGATCGCAATAGCCCCTAGTATAGGAAAGCTAGCTTTTAGTCCACAGAGTATAGAATCAAGTACAGAGTCAACAGTGGTAATAAAATTTGTGGTGTCGAAAGTGCGTTGAACTTGACGTCTGTCACGTTCTGCCTTCAAATCTTTCATTTTTAATACGTCAATGTGTCGTAGTGCGAGTAAACACTCTTGGGTTGCATTAAAGTGTTGCTTTTCTATACTAGGGGCTCGACGAAAGATCCCAATAGCATTCGTGGTAGCTAGTGTGCAAGTGAGCTTAGCTAATGACGTCACAGAACGGCACATGTCTAGACTTGCAAAATATATCTACCAAAAATCCACTGTCCCAAGAAATATAAAAGACAGAAACATCATAAACTCCTTACTTAAAACGCCTTACTTACCAGTATTCGTTCCAAACAGTTAACAAATCGACAAGGCTCTAACATAGTTACCTCCTCCTTAATAAGCATTGAAAGAAAAAGAACAATATACCTGTCAGTTAGTGATGTTTCCAAACAAAACACAACTCTTATGTCTAAAATATTAGGTCTAAATTACACTAGACATACATTTGAAGGCTGCTCCTGCAAGTTGAATGAGACAGCGTTATGCTGGTTAGTTTGGGTGGGAAAGAGAGGGCGATACTCACGGAGACTGCTTTGATTTCGGCGATGCGGCGGGTGACTTGTTTGAAGTATTGCTCTGGCGTGATGGAGTTGAGATCATTGTAGACGATTCGGCTGGAATTAGGAAACAAAATTATGTGAAACCGATATTTGACGCAAAAATAGATGCGAGAAAAACTTTTGATAAATAAAAAAAAAACTTCAAATTTCAAGATATCCTTGCTAAAAGGTATTTTAATAAAAGTTGTCATGCGTAATTTAAAAAGAAACTGTACAAATGCGGACTTAATGATAAGCTAAGATTTAAAATTTGAACGAAATCAGGCATCTTCTGGGCAAGTTCGTTCCATCATATTCATAGACCTCATCTATCGCTTTACATCAGGCATGATCAAGGTCAAGAGGGCCATTTCGTAATAAAAAAAAAGAAATAAAAGATCAGTCTTGAAGAAAGTTGTGTGTCAAGTAAGAAAATAGTGTGCATAAAAAAGGCTGAATTAAATAAAATACGTTGCATAAATATTATTAAGATTATTTAAATTTCAACCGTCAGTTCAGCACCGAAAGTAGTAAATTCAGCAGTGCTATTTAATTAGGTATTGAGAACGGACACCAGCCACGTAAATTAGGACTGTTTGGTAAAGTAATAAAACCTATATTACAAAGGCATTGATTTGTGCAAACTTTAGTTTAAAAGCACTCGCATTCTTCTCAAAATGATATAGTGTGGACCAACCCTCTACCGCCGGGAGTCGAACTCGCTGCCTCACTGACGCCGGCAATGTAATAAAACTACAAATTAGAATATAACGGATTTTATGTCCCTATGCAATAAGGAAAGAACTATATTTTTTGAATGATGCATGGCATGCGCAGCGGTGGCCCAGTGGTGGCGGCCCCGACTTACGAACAGTAGGTCGTCAGGCACATTACTTTGTGTAATTTATTTCATCACCGCTGCTCTCAAAACGGTGAAGGAAAACATCGTGAGGGACCAAAAAATTCGAAGACATGTGACATCTACCAATCCGCACTGGGCCCGCGTGGTAGATTATAGCCCATTCCCTCTCAAAAGAGAGGAGGCCTGTGTCCCAGCAGTGGGAACATTAATAGGCTGTTGATGATGATGATGATGAATATAATTCTAGTTCCTCTAGCTACTGTTTCGATTACAAAGTTATGATGTTGATAGTTCGTGATGATGATATCTCACGTCGTATTTTTGTCATTGAATTTCGAACATCACGCAATTCATTTTAGGCGGTTTAGACATTTTGATTTTTTATGCCATTTGCTAGAGCATCAGAATTCTCGTTATTTTAGCCTGTCACAGAAACAAGCAACGTCTCTTATACATAGTTTGAAGTAAACACAAATTAAATGATATGGTACCATTACATGTTATAATGACAGGTGATGCAGGTAGTAGTTTGCTAATATTATGTTATTAACAAATGCATCCTCTCTCCTAACTCACTTATTTTGCTGTGCCCGACTGGGTCCATTACCTAATTAGAAGGTACTACCTAAGAATATCTACCTACTGCAATAAAAGTCATCATTTGCATAGTATTTTCCCAACTATGTTGGGGTCAGCTTCCAGTCTAACCGGATGCAGCTGGATGCCGTATGTAACACTATTTCACATCAACTTTAAATAAATACATTAATGTTTATTGATATAAAACTTCAGTAAGTAAAAAGCTATTTTACTGGTAAAGCTGCATAGAATCTTCTGTAAGAAACTTGGCAATAACCAAGGAAAAGATTTCAAAAAGGAGTAAAGATAACTAATTGATAACAGTCGGAGTAAAGACAAAAGATATGATAATTGCAGTTTACCAGTATATTTTATCTCTACTTTACTATGACATTGTCGTATTTTTCATGACCGACCCATAGTCACACTAAACTACCACACCAGTGTGACTATGGTTAATTATATTTATCCGTAGTCACACCGGTGTGACTACGGCTGATCCGTAGTCACACTAGTATGACTATGGATAATTTAACCTGATCCGTAGTCACACTGGTGTGACTACGGCTGAACCGTAGTCACACCAGTATCGTAGCTTTTGGTCACGTCGTCTTTTGGCAACGCATGTACTCCATGACGCGCGCTCGCTTCGCTCGCATATTAAATAACACTAATATCTTCTGTCCCCGAAGTGCCGGACCGGTGCCCGGTGCCCATGCCGCCCATAAAGGATACTGTCGCGAGACGGTGATTAATTCACTTAGCGGACGACTAGCAACAGCCTATAATTTTGGTTATTCATCCGGGTGTGACTACGGATCAGGTAAAATTATCCGTAGTCACACCAGTGTGACCACGGATCAGCCGTAGTCACACCAGTGTGACTACGGATCAGTTTAAATTATCCGTAGTCACACCAGTATGACTACGGATAAATAAAATTAACCATAGTCACACTGGTGTGGTAGTTTAGTGTGACTATGGGTCGGTCACTGTATTTTTGAGGTCGCTATGACACGTGGGACGAGTAGGTAATTAGTGCACAAATTCAAAGAGAAAATATCATGTAGGTCGGAGTGTTGTAAGAAAGGTAATTAGTGGGAATTATCGAGACAGAGTGGTGCCGTTGCAAAATAAATATTCCTATTTTAACATAACAACACGTATGTAATCGCGAAGGGTTAGACAGGGGTGCACCTAATAGCACACCAACATTTCGCAACTTATGTTTAAGTCCCATGTAATTGGGCACGATCCCATTGCCATCAACCGAGCCCGAATCAAGACTCCGTGGGAGCAAAATCAAAAGTCATTTTTTAATACAGTTGCTCAAAAAGTGGCGTATTGCAGGGACTTACAGCGTTCGGGATGTGGGCTATTACATACTCGTGCTTTTTCTTTGCCTTTTCCGAACTCGTGCGTTCTCTTTCCCAACTGTCAAAATAATGTCCATTAAAAAAAACCAACCACGAAGTTTTTACTAAAAAAAATCATAGAAGTTTTTATGATTCATGAAAATATTACTAAAAAGAAGCTACTAATTTGTTTCAATTTCAGATTTAATTATTTGATTCAATGAGTTAGGTTAGGTTTCATTCCATTTCATCTCATTAAATTTCATTTTCATTTCATATCAATAAAAAAAAAACTACAGAAGACTTGGCTGTATGGGCATGGTTCCCTTTGCCTACCCAGAATGGGTGAAGAGAATAAAAAAAACTTTGAAAATAAAAAAAAATCTTTTACGGTTGGCGCCATTTTCCAAAAATATTCTTTATTAAATTGCTTCATTTTTTCGCAACTGTATTAAAAATAGTTGTTCAGTACACGTGCGGAACCGTCATTGCAACTTGTTCCGACTGTCAACCCTCACCTTCGGCTGCGCCTCGGCTCGGGTACATTTGTCGGAACTCTTTGCAATGACAGGCTTTCCGCACTAATAATGAAATATACTATTTCCGAACTAGGCTGATAATCAGCACTTTTCGAACGTCAAAGAACTGGCGGAATCAACTTCCCTAATCTGTTTGTTAGGTTAGAAGAACCAGACTCAATACAATAGTAAACTATAGAGAAATTCCTAATAGAATAACCTAAGAAGTTATTTCTGTGCCTATCTTGGTTTTTTAATAATACCCATTAATTGATGGCTGAAATAGGCATACTGATCGTTATTCCCCAAACTAAGTATAAATTACTTAATGAAGATAAGAAAGGCTGGAAATTCAATTAGATAACAGTGTTTACTCATTAGTCTTCATAGGTTAGTAGTATAGAGTTAGTACGTACGTAGTTTCTTTAAACTATGACACATCATAAGTGGAGCTCCAGGCTGTATAATAATAGCCGCTTGGGTCGATATTCAGGCCAATCCGGGCTTGCTTACGTAGGTCTATGGATGGGTGACCAGACAAAACATACCGAGATTCCTCCATGCAGCGGGAAGCACGTTAAGCCAATGGTCACGGCGCATTGTCCCGGTTATCATGCATTTATACAGCTTTGACAGCCGGTACAGGTAGGCAGTAGCCCGAAGGTCTGACAACCAGTGGCCCACCGCCCATCCACACTCATACTCAATACCTTTCTCACGAGATTTATTTATAAGAACAGAGGAAGACCAAAGAAACGATGGATGGACTATGTGAAGATTGATATGGCGAAAAAGGAAGTGTGTCTCATGAGATGACGAGAAACGGAAAAGTATAGAAGAAGAAGATATGTTGCGCCGACCCCAAAAGAATTGTGATAAGTGCAAGAGAATGAGATGATGGTGAAGTGCTGTGTACAGAGAATGTAATGTTACATTGGAATTTAGGGAAACAAGAACCCGTTGGGGTTGTGGGTTGTGTGGTATTTCGCTATTTTAATCCACATATTTTATTTATTTCACTGAGTGAGCTGTAGTGTTCTCACCTAATTCACACATAATACATTTTTACTTACATTATTTATCTACTTATACTTCGCATCTATCATACGTTTTATTGGTTTTTGCATTACTATTCTGCGAATCGGTCTTAGAAAACGATTCGTTTTCTTATAAAATATCTAAAATAAAATAAATAATTTTCATATTTTTCAATGTTATGACACTTACGTCAGGCTGTCAAGTTGTCATAAGTGTGAATTAGGTGAGAACACTACAGCTCACTCAGTGAAATAAATAAAATATGTGGTTTAAAATAGCGAAATACCACAGTTGTTCAAACGAGATACCGCCTCGAGATGGCGTCTACACAAAGGTATAATAAGAAAAATTCCAGTGGAATATGATTCAAAATAAGGAGCTGAACGCACTCTGTCAGATTGCAGATGGCTCTTTACGTACCCTATATCTTTCAATTTAACTACTCGCTCTGGAAAACTGCATCACGGGCATTTGTAATGAAGGGAAAATAAACGCAATAATTAAAATTTCGGCTTGTATTTCCCAGAAATGACCTGAATACTCTATAGAGTCATAATTGTCGTCAATCGACATGCAATATTAGAGGATAAATCATAGTTCATTATTAAACCATTATTTAATAAATTAACGAATAATTCTGTGGCTTAGCTTACGTAACTGAAATGTATCGTTAAATTGATTACGTGATGTTTTGATGTCATAATATTGTAATGAAACTCAATAGGGGGCGTCCATTAATTACGTGAGGCGGTGGAGATAGGGTCGAGGCGAATCTCACACAATCTCATGAGGGAGCGAGGGCGGGACGGTCTGGACAATTATCATGTAATTCTTTTTTCCCGTAAGAAACTGTAAAGTAGCAAGAAAGTTAGGTTTATTTAAGGTAACTTGTTTCTCCACTGAATTATGGCTAAGTCCTATTCAATGAAAATAATTAAGCAAAATGTTCTTTTTTAAGTAAATCTAACTCAACCAGAGATCAACATATTTACAATAAAATACGGTTTTAAGAAAATCTCACGTGATGTTACAGTGGAGGGTGAGAGAGAGGGTCACGCAAAAGCTCACGAAATCTCACCAAGGGGGGAGCGGTCTCCAAAAATCGTCAAAATTGATTGACATAATTAATGGACGGCCCTTAACTACTGTTGTCAACTACTTTCCAACATCAAAGAGGATAATTATTTATTGTTAATTGGAATGCTGTTATGAGAATTAATTATTACCGAATAGGTTTTGTTTACGTAATTATGGAGAGTATTACGTGGAGGATATGACGTTGTTTCGTACCGTGAAAAATTATGTTTGTTTGATTTACATTTAATTGTGGCGTCTACGACAATTTCGTTGCAGAATGACGCTTGTTCTCATTTTATTGGTGTATGGTGACATTATTAGGGATAATTTATGATGATTATTTAGATTTCTTGTTTTTACTTCGAACATATTATAATCACTTAGTTCTAAATAAGGCTGTAGTACAATCACTTAGGTAAATTCTTGTGGCTAAATATGTGGATGTAGCGAGGATAATTACTGGGCGATCATCAATCAATCTTTCTCACTTAAGCATAGCTTGCTGAGGACGGTCCGTGGCTAAGTAACTATAGAGTCGGTGTACACTCTTGAACGAGACTTCTCCTTATGTCTCCCCGAGAGGTCTTGCAAAGAGACGGTACAGAGTGCTCCAGTGTACGGCCTAGTACACACAGAAACGAACCGTTTACTATTCTTCGTCACTATATAATCACCGTAACCAGATCGTTAAAATAAGCTAAAGTGATACCGATGCTTTAGGCGATTCTCAAATGACACCGCAAATCCGCGCGGTCAGGCGGTCAAGCGGGTCTCACGCTGCACTGGCTTGTATGAACTAACACACGTACAATGCCCGTCCGCGCGGATGACAAACGCTTGCTGCATCTCCGCGCGGACGAGCAACGCTCCCTGCGTCTCCGTGCGGACGAGCGTTGTTGTAAGAAATTAAAATACATCAAAATACAAACTCACCCATTAGTATGATGTATGTTTTCACACAAATTGAACAGTATATCGACTTCCAGCGGCGTTATCTGAGACATCATCTGCGCTGAATGCAGGAACTCTTCCTTCGTGACCTCTTGAGTGCGCGTACCATTGGTCGCGTTCAGGTACACTCGCTTTATCAACTCCATGTTGTTTAGCAGTGAGTTGAAGGCCATGTAGTAGGGGAAGCTGATCTTGCGCTCGCCTTGGGGAAGGACTGAAGCCTGAAAATGTGGGTAGAATAAGTATTATATTAGGGTATTAATCGCCGTCCACTGAGGTACTCCAGGCTGTTCTTTAAACTAAGTAAGTAGGTAGGTAAGTATTTGATGCGAAATGACTTATTTTTTGGGGTAAAAATCATGTTGTACGGCGGGACTCAATGTAAAGCACTAAACACATTGTCCTTTTGGATTAATTGGATACAACAGGAGTCATTCAATGAGGTATCCATATCATAACGCACGCGTATAATAAAATCATCATGACATGTATTGTGATATGCTTGCGATACAACATTTAGCGACAGTTAGTATGGGTAGCTATCGTTCTCAATTGCGAGTTTTTGATACAAGTTGACGTTCAATTGTTTTGGTAACTTGAAACGATTCTACTAATAGAACAATTGTTTTCCTTCATCGTAAGAGCGGTGATGATTAATTAAATTACAGAAAGTAAGGTTTGTCGGGGCTGCGAGTTGTTCGAAAGAGAGACCGCGGCCTCGACACAAAGGGCTATGAAGGAAAATGGGTGGTTTTTAGTCAGTAGAAGTCTGAGTCCGTCTGACACTCCCTAACGCTCTGCTCAGAGCAGGGGGACTCATTTGATGATTCCCCACCCTCCCAAAACAAAGTATATTTTGGTTCAAAATCAAATACATCGGGGCCGTTGGGCCGTTGCTCCAAGACTACCACTATACTTAACTATACGTTCCTATAGGTAACAATTACTAAGCAAGAGGGTCGACTTTCAAGTGTAGGCATTGCTTTTGTTCATGCGTATCATCGTATCCTGTTACGAATTAACTGGAGTCATATTGTGCAAATACCGTTTGGTTTGATAAAAACAAACTTTCCATTTAGTATAATTTTTGTCATTAATTGTATCATCAAGGTGTCATAGATATTGTGGTTTATAGCAACATTGTTTCAAATTAAATGCTTTTGTTTGTGCAACAAAAAACCAAAATCAAATGAATCATGGTGTGCTTGCAAAAACACTGCGCAACTTGGCATTTCATCATCAATCGGACCATAGTGCAACAAAGGAGAATGCCCGCGTACAGTACTCTTGATATAAGACTTGTGTATCAAAACCTAAAACGGCATTAAATATCTAAAATAAAAATACATTTTTTAAATAAGCATTAACGATTATTTACAATGGGATAGTTTTTCAAACAATAAATGAGTACTTTCATATTTCCGACGTCATAGTACGCCATTTTTTACTATCACCTGACAATACTAGGGATTATGTTACTCGTAGTGCGGGTACATTAACATTTATTGTGCGTTTGTCATATTTTGACAATACAGTATGACGGTATGTTATTTTTGCTGGTTTTATTACATTGTGCTTCGAGTCGAACCTTTTAGTTACTCCGTTAATGCTGCCAACCCATTGACAATAAACATACTTCTAACGATGCTGCACCATGTGTGTTGTTTATAACTAAATACAGGACTTTTTGTGTTGTGATCATGGCGAGTGCAACTGTGGTGCGATGTCTCAACTGCTCTTTGAGATTAACGCAACTTATGCACAGACTTATGTTGTCGGAGATCCCGAATAACATCATGAACATTTTACGAGTCTGGAACTCTGGATCTCACCAACACCGGTAAGAGTAAACATTGTCTTTTAAAGTAGAATGGTGTTTTTTAGGAACTGTACCTACTTTTATGTTTATGTACCAAATAACAAATCTTAGAGGGCAAAAGTAAAATCCATGTGTATGTTAGTTTCTCACCTCACCAGTTAAGTTACCGGATTTTAATATAACTTATTTAAGTAGGAACCTCATACTGATGTGTTGTTAATAACCAACTTATTAACTAAGATGGTTTATCTTAATCAGTGTGTATTCGAGGATATTAATTGTATGTAGTAGGTACCTATTCATTTTCATATTCATTTTCATTTTCATTTTCATTTTCATTTTCATTTTTTTTCAGCTGTCAACCGAAGGCACATTGTGTCAGGCGTGTGTTACACTGATGCAAAATACACTCAAATCCCAGGGACAGTTGACACCTGCAGTAGGACAAACGGCCGTCTGCTACGGCTGTGGGGTTTCCGTACTCAAGCACTCACCGAGTGCCATTAGACTGCCTACAAATAATTAATTATTACTGCGAGGGGTACTATCTCATCAGGTAATATATAATATTTTTTTATACACATACGATTGAGGACGTTAGCTTGTTTTTCTAGCCTATCAGCTACGAATTCCCTTGCGTAGGTACTACACTAGTCCACATTGTTTACAGTAATATTACCAGTGATTGTACATTATATAGGCGGGTCAAATTATAAACAAGTCATTGTATTGATCTACAGGTGTCACGTCTGGAAAGCGTTTGCCGAACATGCTGGATAACTGCAACCAGACAAACTCACGATGCTGACTGAGTGGAAGATTCTGCTACCCAAAACCGATTTCAGACACATATTGAACAAGATTTTAACATTCCAATACCACCCCTCCTGCCAGAACCCTGGTCGACCAGTATTATGGATTGTTAATAATAAGGTTAATTCAAGAACATATAAACGTGTTGCTGCCACACCAAACGCAACAATAATGAGCGTCTATTGGTATCATCAATAGTTAAAGGATTATTGATACAGCGCGGCGCCACAAAATATAACTATGTTCCTTAGAGTGCCCGGATCTGCAATATCCATTTGAATAACAACTTTTGGGACGGAGAAGAACTGAAGGTTGCTGTGTGCATTTAATGTGCATAGTATGGTACCTATTTAAGCTGGGGACGTTATAACAATGTTAGTGTTCCAGCTCCATTTTTGGATACACTATTTTTAGATGAATAAAATAAAATCCAGAAATAATCATTCTTTCATTTATTGTATTTAGTATTGTGTTTTCCCTTTCCACCCTACTTACAAAGACAATTTCATGATTTCCACTACCTTAAGATTTGAATAGTATCTACAAATAACACTGAGCGATTGATTATCTTAGTAATGATTTCTTCCATTCTTTGCAATTTCATGAAACACGAGAATATTCTTTTGAAATGCTCAAAATCTAAATCAGTTAGACTTGGTGAGTTAGTCACAGGTGGTCACCAGACACGGGCGACCTGAAATAGCTAAACCGTAACAGATTTTACAAAAATATGCTTTAAAGACACAAAACTCACTCGTAATCCCATTCAGACCCTTTCAAATAGTTTTTTTCAACTAATTTTTGGTTGAGCATAACCTAAAAATAGTCATTTAATTTTTGTAAATATCTCGAAAATGCCATTGTCTATTGTGTTCAATTTTCTGAGGTAGTATTTAGACATGCCATCCAGTATTTTAAAGATGATTTGATGAAGACACAAAAATGTTGAATTGAGTACATTTGCCCATAGTGCCGCTGGCATTCTCCTTTATGAATGAGTCAAGATTTATATTAGCTAATTATTTATCTACATTAACTTTCTTATTGAAAACCCCAATGAAAGTCGCTTATTGGGCAAACTTGCAAGACATGAAAAATGTTTCTCAACAAAACAAAAACCACAATCGAATTTTTTTAACATATTAAAGACAACATCGACATCCATACTAATTTATAAATGCGAAAGTAACTCTGTCTGTCTGTTACTCAATCACGCCTAAACTACTGAACCAATTTGCATGGAATTTGGTATGGAGATATTTTGATACCCGAGAAAGGCTTTATTCAAGGGGTTGAAAGGGGTACGAAAATATTACTTTTGGTCGCGATAACCGGCATCGGTAGCGATAACCGACGGCATCAGCTAGTATTGAATATATCTCGTCTTTATTTTAGAAGGTTTAGGGAGAGGTGCTCCAAAATTTGGTACCCGTAGTAGTTTTAAAAATGGCCCATGGATGGTAATCCATAACGTGCATAGATTCTGGGCAGCTTCTAAAATATCGAATTAAAAACGCATTTAAAATTAGTCCGCCTGACCAGCAGGGCTATTGCGTATCTTTTTAAATGTCAGTGGCTATCTTAATGTCCATTAATGAACTGTCTAAGTTAGTTTAGTACCAAACCATAACCATTTGACAGTTAATCGATGGACACTATGATAGCCACTGACATTTAAAAAGATACGCAATAGTCCTGCTAGGAATCAGACTTAGATACCGGCTACTTTTAACTCAAGTAAGTAGCTTTTGCTACCTTGTGCAAAACATAAAAAAAGAAAAGAAAAAAAAAACAAACAATAAAGTTCTACTCACATTGATAACCTTCGTGTTCAAATCCTTAGTCAACAAATGTGCCTTGACCGACAGCATGATATCCCTAAAGTCTCCCGCGCTGATGAACCCTGAGCCATCCTTGTCGCACTTCTTGAAGGCTTCAACTCCATACTCCTCGTGGAAGTCATGAAGGAACTGGCTGAACTCAGGGTACGTTACCAGACGCTTCTTGTCTTTGCCGAAGTACAGACCGACGAAGGTGCTTTCCATGTTGAATGGGAGCTTCTGATGAAGGGCTGTCTTTCGCATGACTTCCGCAAATTCGTCTGGAATTGGATGACGAAAATTGTTGATACTTTCATTTACTCGTATCACTAACGGGATATCTTTCGTGATTATCCATTAATAATTATGAGCTCCCAACATTAAATTCAAATATTGAATCCCGTAAGTAACATATCACAGGGGCTGCCTTAGCGTGTAGTCGCTTTGATTTATTTGTTGTTGTTTTGACCTGACTGGAGGCCTTACACTCAAAGCACTAACCGGATAGTTGGCTACGTAGATCAGATGTCAACCTCCTAGGTTAAACTGCAAGATGACATTCACAAAAAAAACCTGCACCGGAGTTAGTGTACAGTCACCATAAGACATTTGAACCACTTTGAGTAAATACGTTGTGCTAAAATTTTACGAATAATACTATACTTTTCCACTTACCATAAGCGACAAGTCCATTGCCGTTAGTATCGAAGAGCTGGAAGGCGGTCTTGTACAGCGCATCGGGGACGCACAGCAGCCCCTCAAAGGCCTGGAACTCCGAGAACGAGATGAACCCGTCCTTGTCCATGTCCACGATCCCCGCGATGAGCTTGACGGACTCCGCATTGTAGTCATCTGGAAGTTCAAGTCATGTAACGTCACGGCTGAAATTCCCAAAAGGTTAGGCACAGGTGAACCTTCAATGCACCCACATACCACCAGTTCAGTCTTGAACATCATTAGTCTATCGCCATCAACCGGGCAAGAATTAACCAACCCAACTTCTGTCAACACTTTGCTCCACTTTTGGATACGATTCCCAAGTCGACCAAAGTGTAACGAGATTGATCACCAAGCTTACACAATATGAACTCTTTAGGAGATCTCTTATTGCCAGTCTAATAAAAACAGGTTATACCACGATTACTAAATTATTTTTTTGCCGGTAGGTCTCATCATCATCATCGACCTAACCTTTTCATAACTATGTTGGGTTCGGCTTTCAGTCTTCCCACTAGTCTACCAGATGCAGTTGAATAACAGTACGATTACCGGGTTTTTAGGCTCTGTATAATAATTATAAGCTTTAACATTTTGTAGGCATGTTTATTTGCCAGTGAGACATGTACCTATTTTGGAAAATTTATAGTACTTAATCGGTTAGTACTATTTTAGTAACATTGTGTGGTAATCCTTTTGTAACGGACTGGCCCAAGGAAAAACCTAAAAACTAATTAATGTGGAAATTATTTAAATATTTATTGCTAATATGTTTTATCGGCATTGAATAGGCAAGAATTGGAACATAATTTCATTAGAATTAATGATTGAGGAAAACTTTTCGACTAAGTATTGTTATATTATGCATAAATTAATAATATAATTATTAAGTTTGTGGTACCTACTTTTCAAGAAGTATGATACATTACAATAAAAGGAAAGCTGTATATTGACAAAGGGATGATCCCAAAATAGGAACGAAATGTAGTAATGTATAATTATGCAATGAAGTGTATCTACCAATCCGCACTGGGCCCGCGTGGTACATTATAGCCCATCCCCTCAAAGAGAGGAGGCCTGAGTCCCTGCAGTGGGAACATTAATAGGCTGAATGATGATGATGATGATGCAATGAAGTCATTGACATCGTACGATGTCCAATTTTAGCCGTACGGCTAAAAACAATGAATCCCTTGAAACATACGATGATTACTTTTTTCGTAATATTTTTATCAATAAGTAAAGGAAGCTTGGGCAGAGGTCTCACAATTTTTTTATTGTTTATGGAAGTCGGTTACCTATCTTTTTTTTAGTTTTAATGCATGCATGCGTTTTCGATTTTGTTGATTGAATAAGTATAAATAGGCAGAAGTCTTTATAATTCTAGTACACTGAAAATATTGATTGCAATTTTGTTTTATAAAGCGTTAAGCGACTGATGTATCGCTCTTGCCAACCTCAAAATTCAAAATTAACATAAAAAAATTTAGTGCCAACGTCAGGTCATGGTTATCAGATCAGATAATTAAGGTGCTTACAATACAACACAGTAAAACTAAAATGCAATTGCATACTATACTATGTATATGCTTTTCCATTAATTAGTCCACGAGTACCTAGAGATCGTTTGTAAACAAATCTTGGCACTGACCAACACACGCTGGTAAACATATTAATAAGCTGATAGATAACCGTCTCAGCTGTTGTACAGTCGAACAAGCTAATAGGTATACAGGTAGAGATCTTTATAATTCTATAACACTGAAAATATTAATTGTAATTTTGTTTTATCAAGTGATTCGCATTAAGCGACTGATGTGAAACGCTGTATCGTTTGACATCAGTCTCTAAATGTATCTGTATAATCTTAAAAGTAAATGCAAGTTAGCTGGCTGTATACTTATTAGCTTGTTCGACTGTACAAAATTACAAATGTCTTCGCATACGATCATCATTCTCCTGCTTATCCCAATTCATTTGGGGTCGGCGCAACATAATATCTTCTTCTCTTTTACTCGACATCTCATCTCGATTACAAAAATATAGAACTAAAGCAATGATGATATATTCTGGATGAAACAAGATGCCTAGAAAAACACAAAAAAGTGAAAAATAAACTAGAAGAAAAATCAGTTTCTGAAGTCGGTGACTCTTGTTTGTTTGATTTCATTTTTTTTGCCACCGACTTCAGAAACTGATTTTTCTTCTAAAGTTTATCATCAATTTATTTCAGACTAGCTGAACCCGCGCATGCGTTGCAATGCGTTTTATCCTACTACCCTACCTACTACCGTACCTACTACCGTACCTACTACCCTACCTACTACCCTACCTACTACCGTACCTACTACCCTACCTACTACCCTACCTACTACCGTACCTACTACCCTACCTACTACCGTACCTACTACCCTACCTACTACCCTACCTACTACCCTACCTACTACCCTACCTACTACCCTACCTACTACCCTACCTACTACCCTACCTACTACCCTACCTACTACCCTACCTACTACCCTACCTACTACCCTACCTACTACCCTACCTACTACCCTACCTACTACCCTACCTACTACCCTACCTACTACCCTACCTACTACCCTACCTACTACCCTACCTACTACCCTACCTACTACCCTACCTACTACCCTACCTACTACCCTACCTACTACCCTACCTACTACCCTACCTACTACCCTACCTACTACCCTACCTACTACCCTACCTACTACCCTACCTACTACCCTACCTACTACCCTACCTACTACCCTACCTACTACCCTACCTACTACCCTACCTACTACCCTACCTACTACCCTACCTACTACCCTACCTACTACCCTACCTACTACCCTACCTACTACCCTACCTACTACCCTACCTACTACCCTACCTACTACCCTACCTACTACCCTACCTACTACCCTACCTACTACCTTACCTACTACCCTACCTACCTACCTACTACCCTACCTACTACCCTACCTACTACCCTACCTACTACCCTACCTACTACCCTACCTACTACCCTACCTACTACCCTACCTACTACCCTACCTACTACCCTACCTACTACCCTACCTACTACCCTACCTACTACCCTACCTACTACCCTACCTACTACCCTACCTACTACCCTACCTACTACCCTACCTACTACCCTACCTACTACCCTACCTACTACCCTACCTACTACCCTACCTACTACCCTACCTACTACCCTACCTACTACCCTACCTACTACCCTACCTACTACCCTACCTACTACCCTACCTACTACCCTACCTACTACCCTACCTACTACCCTACCTACTACCCTACCTACTACCCTACCTACTACCCTACCTACTACCCTACCTACTACCCTACCTACTACCCTACCTACTACCCTACCTACTACCCTACCTACTACCCTACCTACTACCCTACCTACTACCCTACCTACTACCCTACCTACTACCCTACCTACTACCCTACCTACTACCCTACCTACTACCCTACCTACTACCCTACCTACTACCCTACCTACTACCCTACCTACTACCCTACCTACTACCCTACCTACTACCCTACCTACTACCCTACCTACTACCCTACCTACTACCCTACCTACTACCCTACCTACTACCCTACCTACTACCCTACCTACTACCCTACCTACTACCCTACCTACTACCCTACCTACTACCCTACCTACTACCCTACCTACTACCCTACCTACTACCCTACCTACTACCCTACCTACTACCCTACCTACTACCCTACCTACTACCCTACCTACTACCCTACCTACTACCCTACCTACTACCCTACCTACTACCCTACCTACTACCCTACCTACTACCCTACCTACTACCCTACCTACTACCCTACCTACTACCCTACCTACTACCCTACCTACTACCCTACCTACTACCCTACCTACTACCCTACCTACTACCCTACCTACTACCCTACCTACTACCCTACCTACTACCCTACCTACTACCCTACCTACTACCCTACCTACTACCCTACCTACTACCCTACCTACTACCCTACCTAAAAAAAAAAAAAAAAAGTATCCTATGTCCTTCTCCTGGTTCTTAGCTACCTCCCTACCAATTTTCAGCTAAATCCGTCCTGCCGTTCTTGAGTTATAAATGGAGTAACTAACGCGACTTTCTTTTATATATATATATATACTAGCTGAACCCGCGCATGCGTTGCAATGCGTTTTTCCTACCTACCTACTACCCTACCTACTACCCTACCTACTACCCTACCTACTACCCTACCTACTACCCTACCTACTACCCTACCTACTACCCTACCTACTACCCTACCTACTACCCTACCTACTACCCTACCTACTACCCTACCTACTACCCTACCTACTACCCTACCTACTACCCTACCTACTACCCTACCTACTACCCTACCTACTACCCTACCTACTACCCTACCTACTACCCTACCTACTACCCTACCTACTACCCTACCTACTACCCTACCTACTACCCTACCTACTACCCTACCTACTACCCTACCTACTACCCTACCTACTACCCTACCTACTACCCTACCTACTACCCTACCTACTACCCTACCTACTACCCTACCTACTACCCTACCTACTACCCTACCTACTACCCTACCTACTACCCTACCTACTACCCTACCTACTACCCTACCTACTACCCTACCTACTACCCTACCTACTACCCTACCTACTACCCTACCTACTACCCTACCTACTACCCTACCTACTACCCTACCTATCTACCTACTACCCTAACTAAAAAAAAAAAAACTTCCTATGTCCTTCTCCTGGTTCTTAGCTACCTCCCTACCAATTTTCAGCTAAATCCGTCCAGCCGTTCTTGAGTTATAAATGGAGTAACTAACACGACTTTCTTTTATATATACAGAAGATAATCAAAATAATCCTACAATCAATTATTTTTGTTAAAAAGTTTTTATTTTTCACTTTTTAGTGGTTCACATGTTCATGGGTCAATGTGGACAATGTAGTTTTTTTTGAGTGTTGTTTGGACCATTTCGGAAATATACCCTTTCCAACAAAAAAAGAATTTTTCAAATCGGTTAGCAAGTGATGGAGTTAACAAAACATAAAAAAAGAAAAAAAAAATATAAACATCCGAATTGAGAACCTCCTTCTTTTTTTAGAAGTCGGTTAAAAATGAGGGCGAATACTGAGACGAAGGTTGATAGGTATAGATTCACGACAGACATGCTTCGCCGTATTCGAATAAGAGTCTATAGCAAGAGCATCCCGTCGGGGCTGTGGATTGTCGAAAGGTTAACGCGGCTCCGACACAAGGGCGAAGAAGGAACATGGGTTTGGTTTTTAATCAGTAGAAGTCTGACACTCCCCTTCGCTCTTGGGCAGAGCGAAGGGGAGTGTCAGACTTCAGTGTTAGGGAGGGTTATTCGATGATTTTCCAACCACCAAAAAAAAAAGAGCATAGGTAATGATCAGATGGACCAGCACAACAATTGTCATTTGACAATTGGTGTAAAAAATGAACCAAGATTTTTTAATCTTGGTCATGTCTTTGTTCATTTTTTACGAACGAGATTTAACCGGATGTTAACTTATCAGAAATTTGCATAAGGAAACCGGCCTAACTATCCTTATCACAAATTAATACAAAAATCAGGCATTCCATTCGTTGATTCATTATAATAATACCAAAATAATTGTATCTGATATCTTCGTGATAAGTCGAGTCTATTATTATTTACGTGTATTATTTTTAATAGTACGTAATTTACTTTACATTCAGCGTACACGATTCGCGCACGCATGGTAGATCGCGACGTCATAATTCAGATATCGTGATCGATAAAGTAATCATATATTTTTTTCTTATTTCTATGATTATGACTTTATCTTGTATACAAGCTTCTATATAGAATCATTACAATTCTTCCTGTATTGTATTGTAGTACTATAAATTATAATTATCAAGATTAATTGGGTGTTTTTATGATCGCATGATGTGTCTTCATGTGTCTTTGATAACATTATCTTGTTATCTAGCGCTATTAAATACCAATATATTGCTAACTGCATGAAATTTCATTATTTCAGCTGTTTATTTTCACCGAACTAAGTTAATTACCAAGCAATTTTTGTCAATAATTATTATATTTTTTGTTAAAGATTCCAAAACCACCTCAAAATGAAAATTAACTTCCGCAAAAAAGATTAACTAGACCCAGAAGTAAGAAACAAAAGAATGCGCTTAGTTCGAGGCGACAATTTTCTTTTTTTTCAAACCAGCCAGTATGATCAATGGGCTAGAAATTTTTGTTGATAATTTTAAATAATGAGTGATTATTTGGTGTCGTTGCGGGTAAATCCAGGAAGAGGTTGGCACAGAAACGTGGAACATTTTCACAAGCAAAGAGATGCCTATACCGATTAGTAGGTGAAGTCGGGCTGTGGATGACGATCATCATCAGTCTTTAATGTTCCCACTGCAGGGATTCAGGCCTCCTCTCTAGGAGAGGAATGGGCGATAATCCACCACGCGGGCCCAGTGCGGGTTGGTAGATGTCACATGTCTTCGAATTTTTGGTTCTAAGACATGTCGCTTTCCTCACGATGTTTTCCTTCACCGTTTTGAGAGCAGTGGTGATGACAGAAAATTACACAAAGTAATGCGCCTACTTGGGTTCAATAACCCACGACTTATTGTTCGTCGGAGCCACGACCACTGGGCCACCGCTGCTCTCGTTGGATGACGATGATGATGCACAATTATGTAAGTTAATACTAACCTTCTTCGAATAATCCTAAGAACTTGCGCACAAAATCTTCACTGGTGATGTGCTTCTCACCGTTCTTGGTGACGGTGGCGTACTTCAGGAATATCTCATGGAGACGGTCTCGGTCCGCCCGCTTAAGATAACCAGCCCCCTGTGGATCATTCAAATGTATTATAAAGATGGTGGATTATTATGCGTTGGAGACGGAGCTGAAATAATGTGCCTGTAAGTTTACGCCAGTGCCTGCGAAAAAAGAATTGCTGGCGTAGAATAAAATGTTAGGATTGATGTGTACCGTAACATAATATCGGAAATAGGCAGAGGGGCCACAAATCCAGAGTTCGTGGCTGCTAAGTCACGAAGTCAGTAGCCTGAGAGATTCTTGATGGAAAATCCAATAACCGACGACCCGAGAATCGAACCCAGGGCCTCATGCTCCACAGTCGCGCTTGAGAGCTCTAAACCAATAAGGCAGACGTAAAGATGATCACATGCTATCAGATTTCCAAAAAAAAAACTAAATTTTTCTATCTATCATTGGTTTGGTTAATGACAAAGGTGTTGCAGTTCTTTAGTGACGAAGGGTTTTGCAAATATTTTATAATCCATAGGGAAATACATACATTAAACATCTATAATAATCTAATAATAACACATAAAAAGGTCTAATCCTAGATATGGTAAAACGTGACAACCAGCTTACAAGAAAATGCAGTAAGTACAATGCAGTAACATAGAATGCAGTACCTAGATATTATGTGTTCAATTCTTTTTATACGAGTTTATAATAATGTACTTGTGTTTTGTGCTCAAGAATAATACTGCAAATTGTGAAAACGTTCTTGACCTACTTTACTGTGATATGACGTATTTGTCATGAGTCTGATAAAGGAATAATAGCTATTTATTCACCAAGGGGAGTAAGGCACAGATTACTAATCAAGTGTGCATTTGAGGCCCGACGCGAAGCGGAGGGCCGTGAACCACACGAGTTTAGTAATCTGTACTTACCCTCGAGTGAAATATACTGCTTTACTACACTTAGCTTGTTTTTCACTTTTCCACGGCATAAATTAAATTGTTTGATTGCCAACGTCATCAAGACTTTAAAAAAAAAAACAAAACGCGTTAGTAATGAACTCATTACTACCCTGATTTTCAGGGCAGTAATGAACAGCTTTCAAGCCTTTTAGTGGGGTAGTATTGGTACACTTACTAAGCAAGTGTAGTATAAATATTATTATTATTTTGCTTTCGTTGCACTCGAGTTTTCTTTTAATGTTACCATATTTTCCACGTACTAGGTAGGTACCGAGGTCACCGACTGTCGATCAGTTTTCAACCTTATAATTTAGGCATAAGGGTGAAAAGTTGCAGACTTTCAGTGAGCTCGGTAGTACTTTACCATTCGCTACAGTCCTGGCATAGTTATTTTACCTCTGGCTATCCATTTCTGTCAAATCAGTGATCTTAATTCTTGTCAAACCAGCTGTTCCATACATTTTAACTGTGCTAGATTTTTTTACAATAAAATAACATTACCAACATTAATTGTAGGCAAAGTATCGGTTTATAATTATTATATTATATCATTCAGAAAAACCATGGGATTATTGCGTAAGTACCCAAGGAAACTTTCACAATATCCTGAATGTTACTACTAACTACACTATGGTGCATTATATTGCACAATGCAATTACGACTGGTATAATTTAATTATGATATTATATTATATCAAGGTGTAAAGGCCATTGTGACACATTTGTTTTACCAAGAATTCAGTGGATCTATGGTGGAAAGAGTCGTGGCCAAAATGGGCGTAAGACCAATAGATTTGGAAGACATTTTAAATGAATTTGTAACTCATAATTTAGTAATCCAATTTACACTATGTTTTAGCTATGAAAAACCAGCATAACCTGACAACGTACAGGGGGTCTAAAATGGCCACTTTTGCAGATCATAATGTGAATTGCGTTTAAAAGCGTAAAATGGACCTTTCTTATTAAAAACTGCGTCTGTGACTATTTTACGAATGTTAACGCAATTCATATTATTTTCCAATTATGACGTATTTTACTAAATTGTTACAGACGCAGTTATTATATTGAAAGATCCATTTTACGCTTTTTAACGCAATTCATATTATGATCTGCCAAAGTGGCCGTTTTAGACCCCCTGGTCGCTGGTAACCGCCAAGACCGGGGATAGAGCCAATTGAAAATGTTGCAATTTTCGGTATTTTATCGAAGATTTGACAATAACAGTCATTGTTTTTTGAAGTAGATCACATTGAAAACATTGAGCTAAGCTTTTGAGTAATTAATCCCAAGCTAGGCTGGCGAAGTCTTAGAACGGACAGAAGTCTGTTAGGCTATGTAGCGCCTAGCGGAACCCCCTGATTTAACAAGATATTTTATTTAATATAACGTAACATCACGCATGTAACCCCCGAAGGTTTAGGCAACCCAATACACACTGTATTGGGTTGTTCCGATTAGTGGCAATCCTATTAATGTCTTAATAATAAACATGATAATTACGACGTATTAAATATTGACATAATAATATGTTTGTGATTTTGATTTGGCAAAATAGGGAAAAAGGATACAATATTATGTTAAGTGGCTCTATTTCTGTTCAAGCGAAGTATTTATTGTAAGCTACTATATTTTGAGATATTTTTATTTATTTTTTTGGTTTTACGCACAAATGTCATAGAAAATTGCTCATGGTCCTTTTTCGCCAGTTATTAAAAGTGCAAAACGCATGAAAGGTATGGTATTTTTTTGTAATGATGTCCCAATTTGGACGGTCTAGAATCACGTACCCAGCTACTGATTCCTTGTGTATAATGACAATCGTTTATCTGAAGTCAGCCTGTCGCAGTATGCGGAACATAGCCGTCTTCTAAGTAGGGCATCGGACTGGGTCAAAATAATATGATTCTGTTTAGTCCGTAAGTTAGATTATCGAAAAATATTGGATACGTGTTTTTTGTTTTATCAAATCAATAAAAAATTACGAAGATAAAGCGCGTCAAAGATCATGGAGTGGAGCTTGAAACGTCACTTGTAGGTACAAAATGTACTATCATATGACGTCACACGAGTTTTCGAAGCACTGTATCGTCTTCATTTTTTGATTACGTGAAAAAAGAAAAAATACGTGTCCAATAATTTTTGGAAATCTATCTGACGGACTAATTAGTTTTTTTTTGTCCGATCCCCTATTCTTATTATTTATTTATTTCAAGAGCGTCATATAAATATATGGTCAGACTCAAAACTAGTTTTAGCCGTGTACACTCGTCATAATTAGGTAGCTGTATGTCGTATGTATTACTGGAACAAACCGGTACCCACGTATGTATAATTATGAGACTATAAGTAAACGTATGGCTATGACGAAGGAGTTTCTACGGATATTATCAATTTGAGATTAACATAGCCGTCTTCTAAGCTGCATCATAGCAAACCATACTTTTTATATTTATTTATTTCAAGAGCGTCATATAAATATACGATCATACAAAAAACTAGACTTAACCGAGTACACTCGTCATATTTATGTCGTAATTACTGGCACAAACCGGTACCTCGGTATTATCAGACTGTGAGTAAATGTATGAGTATGACGAAGGAGTTTCTACGGATATGATCAATTTGAGATATTGAGAAAAAGATTCTGGGTCATGAATTCATGATTGGGTAAGTACTGCAAGTGATTCAGTAGTAAGATGATGAATGTTGGCAAATTAGGAAAAACCTACATGTACACACGGCTACACATCAAGCTATACATTTCCAGTATAAGCTGGTCTCGCATTGTTTAGGATTTCCGTACCTACAGTGCGAGATCAGCGTAAACTCGAAATGTATAGCTTGATGTGTAGCCGTGTGTACCTATATGTAGGTACATATTTCGGGCGGAAAAAAAGTTTTATTTTTTAACTCAATACCTAGCTATTGTGTACTGTCGATATTTACTATGGTTTTGATATAACAAAAGTCATAAGGGAAAAACATCTTTAGTTAACCGGCGAAATGTAAGACGACACCACTGCTAGCCTTCTTCCGTCTTTGCTTCGGCCGACTTGGATTCGAAGTCGGTTTAGAGATTATCAGCCAGTCACGGTAACGTGTGCCCAGTTGAAAGGTTTTCTGATGTTTCGTTGAAGTAGTCAAGGGGTTTAAACCACTCCTGTCAAGAGACCTTGCAGTCGAGGCGTTGAAATTGACTGGGCGAGCTGGGCCCACGCCCACGCACCCATGAAAACTTTCACGACTTTTCAGACCCTTCGTAAAGCAACAACTATCAACATTTTAGAAATTTATAAATTATTAATTGATTGTTTATATTTTGATTCTATTACAACATACTGAAAGCATTTCTCAGCCAATAAAAAGTCAAGTAAACAGTTAAATATCCAGGGAATTCCTGGAACAAAAAAGTCCCAACCTAATCTAGCTGAGCAATAAAAATACTGGTTTTCCCCACCCGGGGGCACTGGGAAACACTGCTTTGCTTCCGAATGGTTTCCAAGAATAATGCATGATATGATTTTTATTATCTGTTTCATGTTGCTGATAGGCACATATCATAAGCTACAGTAAATGTAAAGTAGGTAATTACTATTGTTTGCCCGCGACTATGTCCGCATATACCAGAATTAATATCCTATACACTATTGCTGAGTGTCGCAATAGTGTATCTTCCTATCAGATTTTTGAAAATTGGATGGGTCCAGTTTCCGAGATTATCTCGTGAAATCGTTACGCATTTGCTTTTACTTTTGTAACTTTTGTTTCGACTACTAGGTACTACTTGAATCATCAAGTAATTTTATGAATAGTATAAATCCGATTCATCAAGGCTTCATCACATTTATAATGTGATGCAATTATTTCTGCCTTTTACTTTTAGGGTTACTAAAATGTTTTCTTTTATAAAAATAGAAGAGAGACGTTTTATTATTAAATCAGCTTTTTTTTTGTCCCGGTCTAATAATACTAAAAATTTTGATATATTCAGTACCTACCTATAGACACGGTGAGAAGAATGTCCATGGAGTTTCTTGCCCCTATTTCTCCATAGAGACTTACTCTTTGGTATGGGCAACTTCAGTACTCCCACAGTTATTTTGTCTTATGAAGTTATGACTGTGACTGTAGCTACAATTATTTTTTGTCTTTGTTTCGAAAATAAAAAAGTGCCTGTAACTGACCTACTTGAATTTTTTATTAGGTGTAACATTGTTTACATTTTTCAGTATAAATTTTTTCCTCAAAAGATGCACTAGGGCAAAGGTGAGGCGTTAATACGTTATTGCAGATCAAAGAAATATGCAACAATCAAAGTGACGTTACAGGGAATATTAAATACGTAACTTTTGTCTGCATTACGTCCATCCGGTTACGGTTCTAATGATATTTCAATATGCATTTAATTAATTATTTTTCCCCATGGAGAGGAAAACGTGCGCTTGGAATGTGCGTACACTGATCTGACTGATCCAGTATAAATACGTCGGGCGGGCCAACGACTTACCATTCGTTATTTAGAACTGCCAATAAGGCAGTCATAACAATAGTAATTCAATTATTAAATTAATAATTGTAATTAATCCGTTCATAGTGCTTTTATAGCCTGTGGTTCAATAGTTTATCTTTCAGTTGCAAATAGTTGTTTTAAATACAATGGCGACTTTCAAACAAATTTTATTCGCGGTAATTATTTTTTTAAATTTTTGTTTTTAATTTTATTAGAATTTTTAACTTTATATTTTTATTCATCCTCAATGCAAGGTTATAAAATATTGTTTTGTTTGTTTGTAAACAGGTGACGCTGGCGATCTTTGTGGCAGTTAGCAGTGCTGCGCCTAATAAAAAGGGTAAGTGTTTTTACCTTAGACTTCCCCTTATTTTCTAATGTTATCAAAAGTATTATGTATTTTACTTCTTTTTTCAACATTGATCTTAATTTTCTTGTGTTCATGAAGATTTTGGGAAATGATAATTTAAATTGTTTCCCTAATAATAGGTAAATGTTGTTTACTTATACAATTTTATTTTTTTTCAGAACTCAAGCTGAGTATTCCTGAAGAATGTAAAGGCAAAGGCTTCTGTAACATAAAGCCAGAAGGATATGATGAAATGCAGGCTGTGATCGACAGCCTCCTGACACCTAAGTTTATTGCAGTAAGTTATTTATAAAATTACTTAGCTGTAGAATCAGATTTTGTTTACAATTTCAAGTTTTAATTTTTTTGCACGGAACCTAATTATTTAAAAAAATATTATTTATTTATTTATTATTTATTTATTTATTTAACATCAGGTATGCCAGTTAAAATTGGTCCAGCTGTTTCCATGTCAAAAATTGTTATATCTGAAAAATATTACAATTTTTGACATGGTATTTATAATTGCAAAAACGTTCTCCTTTGCCTTCATAGTTTTATTTTGTTATTTAAATATGAATGCACATAATTCTAACAATATTCCATTTTTGCAGCAAAATTTGGGAGACCGTAGCGGAGGAAAACTAGACGGGCTTTCTCCTGAGAGCGACTGGCATAACTGCCCGACTAGACAAACGGTGAGATTTTATATTATTTTCATGGGCTAGATTTAGTTATATATATTACGCATGGCAAAACTCATATCAAATAATCAGAAGATGAAGGGTTATGTGGAACCTTTTTATTTGTAAGACCATCATCGTCATCTGCCTTGCCTTTTCCTAACTACGTTGAGGCCGGCTTCCAGTCTGCAGCTGAGTACCAGTATTTTACATGGAGCGACTGCCTACGGCCTTCTTATTCATTGTAATCTCTACGCAGTGTTATAGTGCAGATAACATTACGTTATTTATTCATTACAATATTTTTTACATAGAAGCTCATTTTTAAATCTTTTTTTCAGACTGAGGAGTCGTTATATGCCTACAGTTTTTCTAACGATTCGGACCCAGATTATATCGTCCAACACAAGCTGCTTAAGCAACCTATCGTCAAAATCGAATGCGCGTAAGTACATTTTATCGTTTGCTAAAACTTCCTTATGTAACGCTCATAGAAACATTTTAAATTACACATGAATTTATTCGGGATATGTTATTTGTCAACGATAATGTCACTCTTGTCAAATACTTTTAATAGGCAATTTCCCTGTGAATTTTTGGTCTCAAATTTTTTGCCATCTGAATTGCTTGTAAAGCATAGCATAAGCAGCCTGTAATGTCCCCACTTCTGGGACAGCCCACAAGCTTCCTCTCCATGAGACGGACTGGGCCATAATCCACTACGTGAGCCTAGTGCGGGTTGGGTTGGTAGATGTCATAATTATGTCATCAAATTTCCGGTTTTAGGACATGCCATTCTTTACCTTCACCGTTTCCAAATTAAATTGTGTAATTAACAAAATTTTTTTTTGATTCAGATACGATAAAATCGACGTCGGCTCCTCTGAACAGTGCTTCAAAGACTTAAGCTTGTCTACATTCAACATGAAGTCCAAGTGTGAATCATCGACAGCTATGCGCAGTCTTCTTGTGTTTGATCCTAAAACGGAACAGCTTAAGAAGAAATCCTACCCTATTCCTTGCTGTTGTACTTGCAAAGTTGAAAGAAATTAATGAGCTTCAGTTCAATTCATCCAAATGCACCGTGTCTTTAGAACTTAACATTCACAAAACAAGAATGTATTGTTTGCGCAAACTAAGCGTGGTCTTAAAATCGTACCCTGAGGGAGTCGTTGACAGAAATTAAGATCTCAGTGGTTTCGCAAGATTTAAATCTGTCCCAGACGTGCTAAGAATTTTCATTACTGATAAAGTCTATTATTTTCAAATAACTTTGTGGTCAAAACCGAAAATCATGGCCCAACGCAAGTGATCATAAAACGAATCAAAAGCTTGGCTCTGTATTTTTATTATAAAGACTGATTAAATTATTTATTACTTGATTTAACTATTTAGTACCTATTTTTGTATAACTTTATAAATTCTATCATTTATTAATCTGATTGTGATATTGTACAATAAACTCAATTAATTTAGATATTTATTTATTTAAATAAAGAAATAATTTAAGTAAAGTAGGTATTTTGTATTGCTTGTAATGTACAGTTTAAAATATGTAATCGAACCAGTTTTTTGATGAGAATAAAAAAAAATATTATGCGAATTATTTTATAAACCTCTTTTTTAATTTCTTCTTCCTTATCTTGTGGTTAGTTCCCAACCTTGTGGCCGAGTTTTATGCCGCCCAAGGGCCTCCGACTTGAAAAACACAATAAGCTTCTGACGTTCCTACATTGATTAATTTGTTCAATGATTCAGACTACAATGGTAGCTTGTTATAATTTGGTTTACATTGACGTAAACCAAGTGGGTAATTCTAATTAGGCACTGGAAGTCAAACAGCTCAAAAGTTAAGATTTCCTGTTCAGTTATAATTATTTATTTGATTGAATACTTGTGAACTTAAATTGCAGGCTTGCCAAAGGGTAACTGGGTTGTACTAATTAGGTTGTGGAGGTCAGATAGGCAGTCGCTGTAAAATACTGATATTCAGCTGCATAGTGGGAGCTGACGCCAGCATAGTTGCGAAAAGGTTAGGCTGATGATTTGTGAACTTAAATTGCTGGAATACCTACTTGCATATTCATTACTTACAACTGAAGGTTCAGACGGATCATTAAATTTTGTGTTTTTTTTTTAATTCTCAGAAATAAAAAAATGTAGGTCTACCAACCTAGGTTGATCAATAATTTTACTAAGCATTGTCTGATTGGGTAGATTAATTGCGTGGTAAGACTGTCTGGCTTTTGAACTAAACGCTATTTATAAACGAACCCTTTATCGCCATTATTAAACAACACGATAATAATTCCGTTACGTATTTTGATTATGACACACAGTTCAACAAAGAGACATCGATCCGGGTGAAAAAATTGATTGTATTCATGCGATTCTGAACTTTATGTCTCAATAACAATATATAATACCACTTACAGAAAATTCGTTACTATCTGTTAGGGAAGCGTGGTTAGATCGTTAGACCGAAGCTCGTAATTAACTTTCAACCTTATTTTGAGAACAGAAGGCTCAGATTGGTGTTGTTTTTGGCTTGTGTTTAAACGCCTACCAGAAAAGAACCTATTTTACTACCAAAAAAATTCGAAATGCCGGCCAAAATGGATTAATGCTCACCAAATTGTTTCCTAAAGTATTGTAGGAATGAACCTATTTTCTTTTTATTCTATACCATCAAGATTTATAAACGCCTTTAAAGTTAACTGCAGACCAGACAGAATCCTTAAATAAATTACCTAAAGAAATAAGGGGAATGAATACGGCCCTATTTAAGAAAAGTCTAAAAAAAAATCTGGTGAATAAATGCTACTATAACTTGAATGACTTCCTCAATGATAATTTTGCCAAACTAAAGACCTCACAGTGACATCAAGTAAAATCAATTATTCAATGAATGATTCAATGTATCTCGTATTAACTAATTTTGACATTGACATTGAAATACTTAATCTATTTTTTTCATTTTTTATTAATTAATTTATTCTCCACTATGGCTTTAACTTATTATAACTGTATCGTGCTTATTTCATCTAATTTTATTTATTCCAATGTCTATTTTTAATTAATTGATGAATAACTACCTTATGACTGTATAAATTTTGCATGCCTTACAGTAGAATCACTTGAAACATGTAATTCTTATAACACCATTGTAACAGTGTATTCAGCAAAAATAAATGATTTGATTTTTTTGATTTTGATTTGACCAAATATTTTATATTATCACTAAATAGATGTCACCAATATTGTATTTCACGACTTTCAATTTATTTCCATGACGCGCGCTCGCTTCGCTCGGAGTGCCGCCACTCCACGGTGCCAGCGCGCCCTAACAGGCGCAGTTGTGTGCGGCACTCCACGGTGCCAGCGCGCCCTACAGGCGCAGTTGTGCGTGGCACTCCACGGTGCCAGCGCGCCCTGCAGGCGCAGTCGTGCGTGGCACTCCACGGTGCCAGCACGCCCCACTGGCGTTGTGAGACACGCTATCAAGGAGACAGCGAAGACTCAGCCGCCTTGTTGGAAGCTGACGAGGACGTCAGAGCGTCAGGAGAGGCCGTGTTGGCTCAAAGTCACGCCATCGGCCAGTAGCCGTCCGGTTAGCGTACGGTCGTCGTGCGGCAACCGACAGAAGTTCATAAAACGAGGCGAGCGGCGTTGCAACGGTCACTTTTTGCTTGGACGGCGCTCGGAAAGGACTTGCTACCCGACTATTATCGTGTGCTTCGCTATTTTTGGTTTATGTTTTTGCTCGTGTACTGATTATTCCATTTTGCTAGTGCTATTTCTATTTGATTATTGTTTAAAATGTTTGTCGTGATATTTTTGTAAAAGTGTTATGTATAAGATATTAAAAAATTGTTTATTTTGTTCACGTATTTCACTTCTGATTCCTAATAATATTATATTAACCTTAGCGTATAATGACTAGGTAACTTTCATCATCATCAACAACCAACCCATTAATGTTTATCACTGCTGGGATACAGGCTTCCTCTCTTTGCAAGGGAATGGGCTATAATCTACCACGCGGGCCCAATGCGGATTGGTAGATGTCACATGTATTCGAATTTTTTGGTTCTAAGGCCGCAAATTCGGAGAGGCGGGGCGTGCAGCGTGCACGCTCGAGTTGATGAAATTTTTAAAAATTCCATTCAACTCGTAAGACATGCCGGTTTCATCAAGATGTTTTCCTTCACCGTTTTGAGAGCAGTGGTCATGAAATAAATTACACAAAGTAATGTGCCTGCCTGGGTTCGAACTCGCGACCTACTGTTCGTAAGTCAGGGCCGCCACCACTGGGCCACCGCTGCTCTAGGTACCTTTAGTAGGTATTTATTAATTAGTTATTTAATTTAAAATGTTAACATTAAATATCATATAAAGGTAATCATCTGTTAATATTAAATAACATTTGCCTTTACTAGTCCTATCCAAGCATTTTCATAGGTAATGTCTCACGTGATTCTATTTTTAGAAGCTCACGATGAATTTCAAAATAAAGGACTCTTATCACAGATCGCGTGTTTTATCAATATCTAGTTTTCACTCCCCCCCCCCCCCCCTTGTTTGTTACCGTTGGCACTGGCAGTGATTATAAACAACAAGGTTGTAGCTGCAAGGCCAAGGCCAGACAATATTCATCCTATAGAGTTTAGCACATGCAACTAGCATTATGTAAAATTATGTAATGAAACAGACTAAAACTGCATGTAATATTATAGGAGATCAAGACTTCTTATCTTTTACATCAAAATTTTGTTGATTGTGCATAGCCCCTTGTTATATGTTAAACTGCTTGAGGCTATTTTACATTGTTATGTGGTTCTTCCAGTAACAAATTAACAAAAATTGTAAACAACTACTGCAAATATTGGCTGTCTGGCGGCGAGATGGGCAGACGACATTGTTACTATCACAGGAATATCCTGGATGAGGCCAATAGTCAGCAGTAGGTGAAGATGGGCCTGCAGATGATGATGACAGCAAATATCTTTTCTGTTCATTCCCAAATACTTATACCCACAATTTAGATCTTCTTTCGTGTCTGGTTGTTCATAGCCATTCAGAACTAATTTTGTTTGTCTAATTCAATTTTAAACTTTATTTTGTCTGTAGCAGATGCTTTATTTATTTATCAATATTACTTTCATGTTTGAGGATGAAAGTAATTTAGAGGAGGGGGAGAGGAGACCATTTCCTAGTTACACTGTCACAATCTAAGCCAGTAAATATAGATTTATTCTAAGAACATTGTATGGGCAGTAGCACTCTTGTGCGATAGGTTTAACTAGATGAACCTGAATACCAAAGTTTGACATGGAAAAACCGTCTATCTACATCTACACTAATATTATAAAGAGGAAAGATTTGTACCTATTTTTGTATGTTTGTAATGAATAGGCTCAAAAAGTACTGGGCCGATTTCAAAAATTCTTTCACCCTTGGAAAGCTACATTCACCCTGAGTAACATAGGCTACTTTTTATCCCTGTATTCCCACGGGAACGGGATCTACGCGGGTGAAACCGCGGGACGTCCGCTAGTCTGATATAATATGCCAACCTTAGGATACTTAATTAGAAAGTATGACTGGATAGTCTTGATATTTTCAAAACCACCATCTGCCTAGCCTTTTCTTAACTGTGTTGGGGTCTCCATCCAGTCTAACCAGATGCAGCTAAATACCAGTATTTTCATGGAGCAAAGACCTATCTGACCTCCACAACCCTGTTAGCACTGGGTAACACAAATACAATACTCATTGGTAAGACTAGTAGTCAGGGTTACGGGCCACTGACTACATAACAACTGTCAAAAATCTACAACTGTCGACCGGGACCAGCGGCTCAGCATGTTTCCGAGGTATGATGGATTTGAATTTGTACGTAATGGGTGGTCAACCATACACAGACCAACCTAAGCAACCGCGGCTCAACGTAAAGATCTAGGTCTAGTCAAACCACTGTTATTTAGCCTATGAGCTCCTCAAAACCAATTATATTTAACACATTGAAGGCAATTATTGTCCAAAACATGCCATTGACTGATAAGACAAGATTTACCTAAATATCATATTATTTTGATGGAAAAATTGTACACATTTGTATAGCATGAACATATTATATAATATCATCATTGATTACATGTCATATCTACACACTATGTAGATAACAATACATTTTAGTTCAAACAATGTTGAGCCATGATAGATGGTTTTGACGAAAATCTTAAGGTCAGGGAAGGTGACTTTTAAGATTTAACGTAATGCGTTTTTTTCATAGAAGCTAAAGTTCCTTTTAATCTCGGTGAAGTCTAAAAGTATGCTATAATGAGTAAAGATTAAATTCATGTGTGGCTTTTAGACTTACATTTAATTAAATAATAGACATTACAGTATTGGCTTATTTACATTTACTTAGTTACATAGCCTGTCTAGTTTATGTAGCAATTAGTTGTCGTTATGTCAGTTCAAATCGGCAGTTTTTAACTGTGAAGTGTCATTTCATGGACTTTACGGGACTGAGCTACTTTATTATTAGGAATGTAAATCAGTCTTTAGACAATACAAAATAAATTACTGCTAATTAGTTACAATTGAACTAAGTCGGTAAATACTAAAGGAAAACACGTTTTAGTTAATAAATTAACATAAACTGGTTCTTTACTAATAATGTGTGAGAGTATAAATAGACATACTTATATTTCAAGGTTTCATCAGCATGTTAGTGAGTGATAACTGACACAGATATATCTAAAAACATACTATTTTCATAATGGAACAATAAGGTAATTTTGCATTCAATAATATTCATAGATAATTTGAAATCAATGGACGATTTATTGCAAAGAGGTTGTTTACGATATTTTTCATAACTGCCAATAAAAAAAGATGAATCGCCAATAAGTGTAGAAATAAAAACCAGATAATAGTAAACTCATTCCAAACCATGTTTCGCTGACATTAGGGCACATTTTTCATTAACAAAAACACATGGTAATCACTATCGGAACACAATCACAGGCACATTTGAAAAGAGAACTGCATTTAATTACTGCTTCATTCTTGAATTAGTGGGATGCACAAGTATAAATTAAAAAAAATAAGTTACCCGACGAGTTGACATTTTGTTGTGAAGAATCCTACTGAACTGAACTAAGGCCATCACCTCGTTGACGTAACTGATAAGAATAATATTATCTTGTGTACTTAAGTAATATAAAATATTTCACATGCTCTTATCTCACATTTAGTATGTTTCTTCATTCAAGATTGACATGTTTTCACTATAATATTGTAAATAAATGAAAGTTTTTGGATTCAATTAAAATCAGGTATGTGAAATATTAAGTGCTGCTTAAGTAAGTGTTTTCTCCTTCATAATTCGAAATTCGGAGTTCGTGTGAATTTTTATATGGATGAAGTGTTGTAATATCATATTTATTTTTTATTTCCTCACAAAAGGTCGAAGAGGTTAGGTTGGTTATCTAATAATGTTTGAACTTGGAATTGGTTTGTCCATTTGGACATGGAAAGTAATACAATGACAATGTGACGTATATCTGGATCATTGTTTAGAAGTTATCAGGTGTTTTCGGTATGCGAAGGTCGCTGAGACGCATAGTGACGTACCGCTGCAGTTCAAGGGCGGACAAATCAAGGGCATTAATTTAAAAATATATCGCATTGACAACAACACTCTTGTCAACAACGATACGCAATAATTAACTTACTGAATTAAACCTTTTTATTTAGAATCAAAAACTTACCTACCTCTTGACAGCTGGCCTGAGTGACTACAGAGCTCAACAAAGATTTAAACATTACAGTGTTTTTTTTTGTCACAACACAATTTTCTTGAAAGAATACTGTAATGTTTAACTCGGCAACAATTGTATAAACTACGGTAGCCCTGTTATCACGTCACGATACATAAAAATGTACAAAAGTCTATTTTTGTTAGACACGCACAGTGCTCATGATCGTCTCAGCCGCCCGGCTCTGATAATGCAATAATATTTAAAGGTCTTTTGTTTACTCGCTAACCTAAAATAATTTTGCACTCTTCAACTTGGCCGCACAGTTCGACTTTTTTTTTGCAAATTTTGACGTAATAGTGATGTATTCTGAAGAGTGAAGACGTTTTATGTTTTTTGTAGTGATGTGACTTCATGAGTTATGGAATTGGAACGGTGTTATTTAATTTATACAATAATTTAACGATAGGAACATAATTAATTAAAATACCATATTGTGTGAAAAAAATATTTATATTGATGCATTTTGCCATAAATTTGTGGGTACCTATCTCAGTTTGACTGTAGGATTTTTATGTAATTCGAAACAAAGTAATTTGTTTTACCGTTTGCTCATACTAATAAATTATGTAGTTAACCGACTTATGACAACGAGCTTCGAGTTTGTGCACTGTTGAACAAAATATTTAAAACAAAGACTACCTACAACCCTACAAAAGTAATTTCTAAGGTTCAATCAATCATAAAACTTTCAGCTTGACTTATCACCGATTATGATTATTATTTTTTATTGCGCTTACCGGAGTCCAGTGATTCGTAGAGATGAATCAGTGATTCGGTGCAATTCATTCATGAATAAGTAGGTACCCAACTTTAAAATTGTTGGAAACATAACTCTTGTTTCTGAACAAACTGCCTACTCCTGCATTTTCAACGAAGCTACCTCTTGTCCTTCCTTACTAGAACAAGCTGTGTAACATAGATGTCGCTAGTGGTTTAGAATTTTAATGTTAGGTACACACGGCTACACATCAAGCTATACATTTCCAGTTTACGCTGATCTCGCACTGTACGGAAATCCTATACAATGCGAGACCAGCTTATACTGGAAATGTATAGCTTGATGTGTAGCCGTGTGTACGATTTTCTTTTTATTCTAGTCTTTGGTCGATTTGATTTATCAATTGTTTTCCAGTGATGTCCGCAGTGTTCAGGTGTTCTCAAGTGTTGTGCACTTGTGCGATTGATAAACCTAGTTTTTCTTTACCTACTTGTAGATAATTAACTTCTTTAAAAATCAGTAGGTACCTACATAATTAAACTCATTTATCTGGCTTTCCAGGTCTGCCAAAGACTCTGTCGGTATATTTTATTTTCAGTCACTCTCAACACAAGTGTGGTAGGTAATAATAATATAAGAAAGCAACCACAAAAACCCACCTTGAAGAGGACCCTCTGAACACTTCGTCATCATTTGAATAAAAACAAAACAAAAGCACCAAGTTTAGCCAACTCTATAAAGAACTAATAACCAAAACCACAGTAAAGCTAGTCAGTGTAAAACAGACGAGCAATTAAATAAAAACCGCTACTGAAAACTGAATGCCTACCAACCGACCGAAGTAAATTAGGCACAAAATCACCTGTATTACTTATCTGCATGTTTACTGTTGCTCATTAGTGGCTAGGACTAGACTTGCCACAAATTGAGAAGATGGTTCACAGTTTTGTGGTGGAACAACCTATGAGGTAGTCGACTGCCTCACCAGGCTATCCTGTGGGTGAATTGAGTGTAAGGCCTCCAGCTAGAGCATTGAGAATATTTATCAGCATTTTAGTCATTGAAAAAAAATGTATCTACACTGGGACCACGGGCAATAAACGCCAAAAAAAAAAAAAAATTGTGAAAGGACTGAACACCTAGGCTGACAAAGATCTAGGTTCGATTCCTAGGGCTACCAAATTTATTTGCATTATTCTTGAAAGAATTTTGAATAGAGGATAATAAATAAGTAGGTACCTACATAAGTAGGCATGTATGTAGTAGGTAGGTACACTACGGCCCATGCATTTAATAGTTATGACAAGTAGGTATATAATTCGACTTAGTTGGGCACCTTCTTTATGCCAAAAACTTTTTAACAAAAAATAAAACCGACTTCAGCAAAAAATAAAACACAAAAAAAGTGAAAAATAAAAGAAGAAAATTCAGTTTCTGAAGTCGGTGGCAAAAAAATGAAAACAAACAAACAAAAGTCACCGACTTCAGAAACTGATTTTTCTTCTTTTATATTTATCATTGTGTTTTGATTTTTCACTTCTTAGTGATTCGCATGTGCTTACCCCTTCACATCGTTCTGGCGTGATGTTATGTTATGAACTGGTGTAAACAATTGACAGACATGGGATTTCAGCAATCCCAGTCTGTTCATTTGCTATCATTTATTGAGGAGTTCCGTTTTCTATCTCCGAAGTTCTTCATCAGATCTTCACCAAATTGAAATAGGACCACTCCGAGAAAGTACCAAAAACTACTCAAATCACTTCCAGTGTGCCTATAAAATTTGAAGAGTTCTCTCTATTTGTCCTGGACAAATCCCATCATCAGGTCCTGACTTGATGATCATGGGACCACCTGGGAAGTATACCCTTTCAAAAAAATCTAAATCGGTCCAGCCATCTTCGAGTAATCGGGGAACAAACATAAAAACATAACCCTCCTTTTGGGCTTCGCCGCAATCGGGTAAAAAGATCGCCAACGAATTGATAACCTCTTCCTTTTTGAAGTCGGTTAAAACCATTGGTTAAAAACACGATTACAGAGAAATCTGCAGACTAAGGAGTGACTATTATACTCTACAATTCAATTTAATTTGAACACCTTCTGTATGGGTTCAATATCCCTACTTCAATTGCTGTAAGTGCCTCAAAGTGTCAATTCTAAATCTAACAAGCAACTCTTTTGTATCTGCACTGTTGCCCGAAAGAAGCTCGTTTGACAAGCCAATCGCTACACAAACGTAGGAGCTTTTACCTGCCAGTCCACATTGTACCACTACCTCCAGTTCTGCGGATTACAATTCGAATTTCGAATAATAAGTTCGTTAGTGAATTCGCTGTTGCGGTCGCGACTGCAAACAAATGCACGTCACTATTTAGCTTCGAGCCTGCAGAATAGCCGTGTAAACAGTTTCAAACCTCATTTCTAATGAGTTAAGGTCTTTTATGCCTTTTTTGTTAATCAGAAAGGCATTCGTAGTTTATCGGTACTGTACGTTCTGGTGCTATTACATTGTATAAACCACACTTGTGTACGACTACATCCCGAATTTGAATTTGCCAATACTTTAGCCCGTGTTAATGTGTTTTTCTCGTATGTTTCTGCTTTTTATTAGATGTGACATACTGCTAGCGCATTGCACGGTTTTGTTCAGAATATTGGCTTGTTTTCCTCGATTTTCTTACTAACACTATTTGCTTCACCGTTCTGTTATCATGTAAGATATCAGACGTTTTATCAGTCAGCACTGACATACTTATCTATAACGTTAGCGGTAGTTACTTGATAGATCTAAGTAGTTGCCAGAACAATGACCTTTTTTATACCTTCGACTTTCATGTCACTGATTTTATTGCAATCATTTCGCCATCTTCCATCACTCTTTCTGGGGTCTGGTTCATAACATCGCCAGTCACTACCTCGATGGTCGCTGTATCGAAAACGAACCATCGACGGGTTAATGAATCGACAGTACCTACCCCAAATCGATGGTACGCTACATCGACAGTACACCAAATCGATGGTGCGCTATATCGACAGTACCTACCTACACTACATCGATGGTACGCTACATCGACAATACCCCAAATCGATGGTACGGTCAGCATCAGAAGTATATTATTAACATTACTCAAAGTTTCGAAGCTGTTTTTTTAATAAAAACTTGTTAGATACTACTCGTAACTACATGTTATTGGAGTGTAAGGACTATTTTAACGAAAAATCTTTTGAAACATTAAACATAATAGCTAGAGTCATGCACATAAAAGAATTAAAATTCCGAAATGTTCAGCTTTTTAATGTTCTCGATGGTACCTCACTGCTGAACTTTTTGTGAAAAAAAAAACAGGCATGATGATAAATCACCATTCTTGGCAAGTCAAAGTGTATAGGAGCATAGTTACTGTTGTATGTCATGAGTACTCTTGACGCATCAACTAACGTAATGTTACTTCATGATTGCTACAAATTAAGATAAGAGCAAGAAACAAAAACAACTATAACAATTAATAACAAAAGGTCATACCAAATTAATAAACGTGACATTCAATTGGCAGTAATCACCAAGTTTAGCAGAGATGCTGAGTTAAGTAGCTTTACTTGCAAGTGTGATTAAAATATATGCAAGTCTTGAACCATCCCCTTCAATAGTTAAATTTACATTAATGAAATTTTTGACTAAATTGAAAATATAACTACTTTACAGTTAAAAACAATAGTCGGCATTCATTATATAAAAAAGTAAGAGCTAGAAACTAAAAAGTTTCCCTCAGAAACAAAAAACAAATAAACTCCCTTGTTCGCGATGTACATCGCAAACAAAACAAATAAACACAAAGTATGAAACAATTTCACAAAGATTTTTATGCAGTGAGGTCTTCAGAAATTCTATTACCGTACACGGGAAACTACTGTGTGTAGAACATTAAATATTTTATCTATAGATGCATAGATGCCTAAGTGCATTCAGCTGTAGGGGCTCAAACGCTATGAGTTGGGCTTGCCCGTACGCAATTTCCATAATAATATTCAATAAACGCTGTAAGGGGGACTTTTCGAATAAGCTTTCAGACCTTTATGACATAACTGCTGTAGTCTATGTCCGGTATACGAACTCATTGGAGAATAAGGAGGTCACACTGTGAGTAGTGTCACTATTATGTATTCTGTGGTAGTGTTGCCAGGCGTTATTTATATTTTATTTTTACCATTTTAACCTTTATGAATAGAATGGAAAAGGAGACAGACTTTATTGTCTATCTCAGGTGTTCAAAATAGGATTTTAGAAGTCTTAGCTAAGCATAATTTTAGACCTAGGTATTTAGAAAGAATTCATGAACGTTTATAATCACGCACGACTTATTAGATATGTAAGGAAGACGATAACAATGCTGAACCTATCGTCACCATATCTGTATAGATACGTATGTATCGATGATGATGATGATAACGTACCCTGCTGAATATGACATGTGTCATCTAATGACTGTTGTAAATTTGTAATCAATCGCCTCTAGGCTCCCAGTAGAGCAACTACAATATAATAATATCACAATGTTGTAGGTACTATTTTAATGCAAAGGTTGAATGGTAGAAAATGCCTTGAACCACTATTGCACATTAAGTTTAAATAAATATCCATTACCTAATATTAATTGTACGGATATAATAATATGAAATGTAGTATTTTTATTGAATGCGGTATGTATGTAGGTAGCTGAAAAACTCAGTTTCATATCAAGTGAAACTGGCAGTTTTGAAATTATTCCCACTGCACTGTAATACATAGCTTCAGGCTGTTTATTCATAATAGCACCAAGGAGTTCTAGATAGAATCCTAAATAGTAAATTCCGATGTTATTTATTTGGATAGTTATAATAGTTTTATTGAATGTAATGTGAGTTATATTATGTACTTAAAATACATTTAAACTTTTAGAATAATTATCCCAAATAGATGCTTAAATAAACAATTGCAATGAAATCTGTTAGTCGATGGCACTGTTTACTGAGATACAGGATCCATCCTAGTTCGGCAAATGAGGAGTTAAATCAAGTCAACTCATCTAAGTTAATTGATATTTTTCTTGGTGAAATAAAGATATTCTTTTCTCTATCGTATTACAACTAAATTATCTAAGTCTTTATATACATGGAATCCTAAAGGATTTAATCAAAGTCCGTTTAAACATCGCTCCGTATTTAACGTTCGCTACGAAAGTGGTTCCAACTTAACATCTAATTCAAAACTATCCTCAGTGTGGAAAAATAAGGATATCTTCGGAACTAATCTTACGGTCAGGGACGTTTCTCGTTTGGAACAGTCCCATTTATACTAAAACTGGATTGCTTTTAGAGGCTTTCAGTTCAACTTGTGACGTACTAAAACCATTCATGGAGATATAATCTGGACATTGACTATTTCACGTACGATTTTAGTTGTTAAATGTTATTTTCGACTGATCGATTGTTAAGTGTTATTTGTGTTTAAATAATACAATACAATGTCATTATTTTCTCTCTTTACAAAGGTTCTCTTCTCTTAGTTACAATAAGTATAATTTTAAGTAAATGTCAGTCAAGGGATATCGTAGTACCCAGTAGGCCAGTACGTTAGTACTGGCCTACTGGGTAGTACTGGCATAGTATAGGCAGTACTGGGTAGTACTGGCATATAGGTGGTGGAGTTCCAGTATGCAATCGCTCCATGTAAAATACAGGTATACAGCTGGACGCGTAGCGTCATACACCTGTATATTTACAACACTACCCTCACTGTTTCTCCGATTAGAGAGAGAGTGAGAGGGATCCAACATTCAAAACAATAGCATTTTACTTCTGTCATTTGTAATTGGGTAGGTACTTGTAAATAGAGTAGAATGAAGGAGATTGGTCACAATAGGTACTATTGATGTAGGTACCTACCGCTCAATGATGTAATTTTTTCGGTACGGTAAGCTATGATGTTACGCTTCAGCGAACATCATAGCTTACCATAGATGTGAGTAGGTACCTAATATAGGTACCAACAATTTCAATTAGAATAACTCCTCTATTACCAAAAATTAATTCTCCGAATACATAACCTCTTATTTCGTTTGAAGTTGGTTAAAGGACTTTGCTCTACTGTAGTAGGTATAAGTAAAATGCTGTCATATTTTTTTTTATTCCGCGGTCGTATAAGAAAACTCGTACCGTCTTACGAAATAAAATCCAAAACATATCGTATTCGTTAGTGAATGAAGCACACGTAAGCGGTTTATATTACGATCGGTGTACTTATTTACTACAAGCTTTTTCGCGCGGCTTACCTCGCACACACCTTAACATGGTAGCTATTGCGTTTTCAGTGTGAATGATAATTGTATTTTCAATCAAAAACATGATGTATTTACGTTACGTTTACAATGCCAATTTGATGATGAATTTTAGTAACAATGTCAGTTTCAAAACAATTATCCTAAAACCTTTAAGTTTTTTTTTAGCAAAAAGCACATGCATTATCATCGATATACACATGAATGAAATCTTAAAATTATGATTAAAATTAAATGTGAATCAACTATATTTAATTAGGCCATGCATTACTCGTGTGTTAAAACCCGTAAAGCAGTCTAGCCGTGAAAAGGTAAGATTACAAACAGACGAACAGAATAACTTTCTCATCCATTAAATCGGTATAGATGGTATGAGTATACGTAAGTCGTCGGAACACTTAATCCGTATTTACGGTAAATCGCATGAGGTTTTAGAAAATCCCGGAATTATTGGCATAAGACGGTTACGTGAGACGAGACAGTGTATTTAGGTGTTTACATGATTTCACAGAACTAGTAGCTTTGTGAGAGACGTTCTAGGAACTTTGTGTCTCTGCCGGCAGAACCTAGTTCGAGCTACGTGGGTGGAGTCTGAGAAATGGAGGGAGGTGAAATCTTTTTATGAGACAGTGATTATTTTTATGAGACAAGCTTGCCACACTATTCACAAACAATTATATCTCTTGAAAATCGCGATTAAAAATATGACACGATTAGATCGTGGCATGGAACCCATTTGTTTAACTAATTTCTTCATCACTGCTCCCACAAATAAGACATCACTGTTATCATAATTTAATGCTCTAGGGTCAAAGCCGAAACTGAACAAACTTAGGTTCTTACATGAGAAAACATAACCATTCAATTTTTTAAAACAACTCTTTTCAACCAACTGAAAGTACTAAGATTACAGAAAACAAAGGTCGCTATTGACACTAGAACTCCAGGAGGTTCGTAAAGCAAATAAATCGAATTTAGTCGTCTCGGAGCCCAAAGTTTCTTTCGACAAAGGTTCAGATATGAAGTAAGTGGAGTTTCTATTATTCTGTACCAGGAGTGCAGATATTCACGAAGCAAACGCTGTGTTCAATTTAAATGGAAATTGGTTTTACATACTTAATTTTAGTTGTTGAGACTTTCTTCTTCTCAGATTTATGTTTACCTGGTTATGGTTTTGTGATTTCTGAGCTGGGATGATTGTTTGAGAACTATAAATTGTCTTTGTTTAAGAGAGGTGTAAAGAACTTTAGTGAGAATGCAATGGTTGAAAACTTTAGTTGGCGTTGTCGTATTTGGGTACCCTTTGTCAGGCTGCTAGATTGGAACGCTAATGAAAGATAATGAAAGTTCAAAGCTACATAATGTAGAACTAGATTCTCTCCGCCTTTGATCCACCTACACTCATGAGTCATGACCATCATATAGATTTCATTCAGCTTTATTCTTAGAAATAATTCCTATTCTGATTCAGAGGTTTTTATTATTGAAATTGTTCCTCGGTGTTCTTCACTTTGTACAGTTGTCAACCCTGAAACTAAAGCTAACCAAATCACGAACGACATGCACGAATAAAAAAAAGAAACAAATGTCAAAAATATCGTCATGACATAAGCGTAGGAGTCAACCCGTCACCCGCCGCGTTATTCTGTCGTCACTGGCCATAAACCCTTCAATGCATACAAAAAACTTCATTTTCAATATCGTGCCGGTTCGTTGGACGGCAATATGTCGGTCGGGTACGGTTCTAAAACATATTTTACGCGTTCGCTTCGAGATCGTGAAGGGTTTACTATGGTTTACGGTCTGACTATCGTTTTGGATGTGCGGATGACCTAATTCGGTCATTTTTACGTAGCCGGGTATAAGTTCGTTTGGATGTTGTTATGGTTAGAGATTGCTTTGGAATTTAATTATTTTTGCTGTTTTTACTGCAAGAAAGCTGACCTCAGGATTAGCCTTAAAGCAACTTTTATTATTAGTGACAGTCTATTTAACAAAACAACTATCTATTAATTTCATATTTTGCTCCTCCTTCTACTCCGAATAACGTACACAACAAAAAGCTCTAATTACGAACACGGCAAGAAACCAGGAAACCCTATATCCTCCGAGGAAAAAGTTATTACACCCCGAAGGCATATTAATACACACGAAGCAATCTATTACAGTCATTCTAATCTTTATTACAATGTATTATATCAGAGTATCGACATCATTTTATGGCGTCTCGTATCCTCGGGGTGTAATTTTCGTAACACCCTGTAGCTATTTACGAGGGACAGGCTTAAAAGCTATCTGGACGTTAAAATTTATATTATAGACGTCTACGCCTTTCATTTTTGTTTTCACAGCACTTTTTTAAGATGCTATACGTGTTCTCATACTTGAATGTTAATAGGATCGTAGAAAAGAAAGAGCTTGTTATTTTTCTTTTTATATGAGCTGTTAAACTGATGGTTAAACAGAATATTAATGATTTCTATTTGTTGGTTTCAGGACGCTACTTCAACGTACCGCTAAATCGAAGTCTCATAAAAGAAGTACTTCATACGAAAAATGCAGAGCAATATAGCGCCAAACTGTATGGTGGTCACACCCCATCACCTGGCCACTCAGAGTGCCTTAGCAATTCTCAGAGAAGGAGGAACTGCTATCGAAGCAATGGTTTCAGCTGCAGCAACAATAGCTGTAGTCTACCCACATATGAACAGCATTGGAGGCGATTCATTTTGGCTCATTGTACCACCCAGTGGTGATCCTGTAGTAATCGAAGCTTGTGGAGCAGCCGGCTCATTAGCCACACCAGACTTCTATGAGCATTACCATAAAATTCCAACTAAAGGCCCAAAGGTGGCCAATACAGTTGCAGGCACCGTTGGTGGATGGGAAGAAGCTCTTGAATATGTCTCCGAATGTGGCTACCAAAGAACGTCACTCAACAAGTTACTAGCGGATGCCATTAAGTACGCAGAAGATGGGTTTCCAGTTACTAAATCTCAGCACGATAGCTTAACAAATTTGCAAGGCTCAGGAAACCTCTCACCTGATTTTGAAAGTGTTTATTTGCCCGACGGAGAAGTTCCAAAAGTTGGGTCAACATTCTGCCAAAAACAACTTGCTGAGACTTTAAAAAATCTAGCTGAGAATGGTCTAAAAAGTTTCTACGACGGTGATTTAGCATCTATGATTGCTGAGGACATGGCATCGCTAGGCATGCCTATAATTAAATCAGATCTTGCAAACTATGCTCCGGTTAGGAAAGAACCTCTACGATTAATGCACAGCCACGGCGAGTTATTCAACGTTCCTCCACCAACACAAGGATTAGTGTCACTAGCCATTCTTGGAATCTTAGACAAGTTAGGCATTGATGGTCAAGATGAGGCACAATTTATTCACACTACAGTAGAAGCAACCAAACAAGGTTTTAAAATGCGAGACCAGTACATTACTGACCCAGCCTTCATGAAAATTGAACCTGAGTCATTGTTGACTGGTCCAAATATATTTAAACTAGCCCGGAATATCGATTTCGAACAAGCATCAAATGATGATGCGGGCAAAGGTCCTGGGGACACAATTTGGATGGGCGCTATGGATAATAAAGGTTTTTCAGTTTCTTTTATTCAGAGCATTTATCATCAGTTTGGAAGTACTGTGGTACTTCCCCAAACAGGTATATTGTGGCAAAATAGAGGTGTATCGTTTACCTTGAAAAGAGACCACCTCCTATGCATAAAGCCGGGAAAGAAGCCTTTTCATACATTGAACCCCGCTGCAGCACGTCTTCACGATGGTCGTATAGTTGTTTATGGGACCAGAGGAGGTGATGGCCAGTCCCAAACCCAAGCAGCAATCTTCCACAGATACGCTGTGCAAGGCAAGGACTTGCAGCAAGCAGTGTCAGACCCACGATGGCTATATGGAAGAATTGCTGGTGATCCACAGAGTACCCTGAAATTAGAAGGCCGGTTTTCGGAGGAGACTGTCGATCAGTTGAAAGAACTGGGTCATGAGGTAGTTATGTTACCAGATTATAGTGAGGATGTTGGTCAAGCTGGGATGCTGGTCAGACATCCTGATGGAAATATGGAAGGGGCTTTTGATGTCAGAAGTAATGGAAGTGCTGCCGGATTTTGATACCTGCAATAATATTTCTTTATTTTTAACCGACTTCCCAAAAGGAGGAGGTTAAAAAAACAACCGACTTCAAAAACACCAAAAAGTGAAAAATAAACTTCTGAAGAAAAATCTGCTTCTGAAGTCGGTGGCAAAAAAACGGAATGTAATAAACAAATGTCACCGACTTCAGAAGCAGATTTTTCTTCAGAAGTTTATTTTTCACTTTTTGGTGTTTTTGAAGTCGGTTGTTTTTTATACTACATAATATGTCTATGCAGGTAGTATTTTCTACAAAAACTTTAAAAGAATTAGACCAAATTTCAAGAGATGCAAGTCTTTTTACACGCGACTCTATCGAATGATTTTATTCCAAAGTGTTTATCAATGAAACAGCAACGTAATTAGATTTTAGAAACAAGTTACTTACTCAGATGGTATCCATCAGTGATCAGTTACTATCCAACTAATTAAAATGGCAAACTTAAAATGTATCTTGGTGAGTACGACGAATGAGATGACTTTTAATTGTTTTATAGTCGTAGTGTCTTTTTAATGAAGTTTACAGGGTTCATATTTTAAAAGGGTAACAAATCAGCATTTAGATAACATTAATTTATTATAGGTTAGAAACAGTATGGTTTAAATCACGTTTAAATTATGTTAAGACATCCAGAACTAATTTTATCGTCTTAGTTAGTTAAGAATTGTGTACTCATTTAATATTTAATCAGCTGGAACATAAAAGGAACGGACAAACTCTTCTAGTTGCTCGTAGACAGTGAAAATTATTAAGTTCTATTATTAAAACTTTTTTAAATTCACCGTTCAAAGACCCAAGCGTTCCCGGAAACTTCTTTGGACATTTTTGGAACTGTCAGAACCAAAAGGAAAATTTGCGAATTCGCAAGACTTATTTTCAGGGAAACTTGGAACTCTTTTGTCTTTTAAAAAATCGACCCAAAGTGGAGCTTAAAATTAACAGTCTAGGAACAGTTTTAAATTAGACAATCTCTTTGAAATATATGGTTCTTTTCCTGAACAGTGGTCGACGATAATTCACATTTATTGGAAAGATAAGAGAACGAACAAAGAATGGATGTAAATCAAAAAAGGACGCTTTAAAATAATATTGGAGTTTGGTTTGACGTGGTATTGGTACGCACTGCGAATTTTTTGATAAACGAAGCAATAAATAAAAAATAATGGGAATGTTATGGAAGGAATCTCAAAATGATTGTTTTTTTGTTTTAATTTTGGGTTTCCATGTCCTTGTTTTGAAGCGTTTCGTCCAGATTGTCGATGATTTAGAACTCTTGCTAGCAAAGGACCAAAATAATTGAATGTACCTATATTAATTTCGTTGTCTCTCAACGATATCAGAAAACCATATTATCTATATTGTTAGAGATATAAAAGCAATATCGCAAATACTTAATCATGTAGGTACTTATAGGTACTACTTAATACGTAATAATATATTTTCGATATTCTTACGATGCTCAAAAATGTGTTCATTTTATTCTCAAATAGTTTGTTAAGAAATTAGGTAGATACATCAACTTTTTTTTATATGGTTACTAGCTGAACCCGCGCATGCGTTGCAATGCTTTTTTTCCTACCTATCTGCCTACTACCCTACCTACTACCCTACCTACTACCCTACCTACTACCCTACCTAATACCCTACCTACTACCCTACCTACTACCCTACCTACTACCCTACCTACTACCCTACCTAATACCCTACCTACTACCCTACCTACTACCCTACCTACTACCCTACCTACTACCCTACCTACTACCCTACCTACTACCCTACCTACTACCCTACCTACTACCCTACCTACTACCCTACCTACTACCCTACCTACTACTATCATTCTCAATATTGGTGACACTGTATGGAGACGTAACTTTACTAGATCATCTGGTACAGATTATTTTACCGGAAAACTTGCTCCACGTTTTGTTAAATGCCGTGTAACTAGGGTTATATCTAGGACGATTTATGTTTTACAAGATTGTGATTCTGTTCACTCCGGACAATATCATATAAAAGATATTCTGAAATAATTCCGTTCCTATTTTTTCTTTTATTTCTATCTATTCTTTCGACTTCAAGTTATATCTTTGACTTTCAGTCTTTTCTTTCGACTGAAGCTCTTATTTTGACCAAAATACTATTTTTTAAATAAGGTTTCTCCTATCCTTTGTGACTTCTTCTTAGTGAAGCTCCCTATTTTTAGGCCTCCTCTGGTTTATCTAAGGTGTATATTGTTTTAATACATATTTTGGTACTTGTTATGTCGCGATCTATATTCAATGACAACATTGTTTAGCCACTGGTTTTTTAACCAATCACCTTGTTGTTTGGGAGGGATTTTTTTTTTGATAGATTCTACTCGTGAAAATAGGCAGACTCTAAGTATCATGATTGGCTGAAAGTCGGTTTTGACACGTGTTTAATTTTTTTTCCTACTCCTTTGGTTAATACAAGGTTCATCGATAATATTTGTATGGCTTTCTTAAGTTTACCAATAATATTTGTATGGCTTTCTATAATTCTCGAGTTTATAATGCATACAGTCCTCCTAGTTCCCTCACTTCTTCTTTCTTCCTTCTCTATCCTCCCATGTTCTTAACTTGAGTTAATTCTAATATTTAACTTCAAGAACTTAGGCTTTGACTTCGAAGTTCATAATTGGAACTTCCTCTTAGGATTCGTTGACCTTATATCGTCACGATATCCCTCTTTTGTCTCGATGACTTGCTATGGTCTCGGTGTACAACCTTTTGACTTATTCTGCCTTTGACATAATGTCTACCTTTTGACTTACGTCTGTTGGCTTGTAACTGAGTTCTATATTGACTCAAAGTCCCTCTTTGCGACTCAATGATCTCTTAGTCTTGAGTTCCCCTATCGTCTTCATGACCATGTGTAGTCTTGAAGACATTTTTTTTGACTGAAGTCGTCCGTTTTCTCAGCCGAGGTCCTATTTTTAAACCAAGGTTTGATCTTTGACTTCAGTCGATTTTCTAATGTCTATTTAATTCTTCTTCATTATTTTAAGCGCGCTTAATTATTTTTTGGGATCCCTAACTTTTAATCTGATTCTATATTAGTTGTAATTCTGTAGACGCATCTGGAGTTGGCACGGATAACGTTTAAGTTGAGGGTCGACTTTCTGTCTTATTCAGTATTCATTGCACTTCGATGTTGTCGTTTTATTATTTTGTCATTTAGGCTTTCTAATATTAAATACTAGGTTATTTACTTATTAAGTAGGTTAATATTTAATTCCACTTTCACTCCTAATTCACCTAAGTTATTTTTTTTTTCCTTTTAATTAGTCTAAGTAGTTTAATATTTAATTAATTCATTTTTTTTTTTCTTCTAATACTTCTTTATATTCTTCATTTTTATTATTTGTCACTTAATCCGTTATTTCCAACTGATTCTATATAACCAGATATTCTTATAGGGTTGTCATCTACTACCATAGGGTTGTCACTTGTTCCTATTGGACACACTATAGGGTTGTCACATATTTCTGATGGTCACACTGTAGGGTGGTTACCTGCTTCTTTTAGTCACTCTTTAGGGATGTTGTTTTGTCATAGTGTTGTATCTTGTTATCGATGTTGTCTTGACACTGTTTCAAGACTTTTTATCGATAATATCTGGACTTAGTGTTGTCAAATTTTATCGATGTGGTCAATGATTTTTTTTTTTCCTAGATTAAGGGTACTGCAGCATTACGCTGCATTTTAAACTTTTTACTTGAAACCTCGATGCCATATTTACCTTTAACTAAATATTTTTAAAATTGGAGATAAAAAATTCTTGACAGTCGATTTTTTTGGAGTCCAGGCTTCATTCGTATGACAGATTGGAGGAAATGTGGTCATTATACCAAAATTTTATTGTTTTTTTCTTCGTCCAATGTCCAATGTGATCCATTCGTAATGTTTTCATCATAAAAAACTGCAGTGTACAGTGTGCAGTGTTTAATTAAAGGATATCGCGAATTAACGCGACATATAGTTTTCTTATTATTATCTGGTACGTATATTTCTGGTCTAATCTTATGTCTTCGTTATTATGCTTTTCTCTCATTTTTAAAACCCTGTTGAAATTTCGATCTTCTTTTAAAACCCTGTTGTTTCTCATCTTTTTAGGGTGTTGAACCAGTTTTGAAGAAGGTCTATTAAAGGCCTTCTTTTATTACCCTATTTTCACCGGTCTGGTCGTCTTCGGGTGCCACATCTTTTAATTTCTGGCAGATGAAATAAGCAAGAGGAGGCAGCGACGGCTGTTTTGGGGCCGAGTTTGAACGCGTCACCTTTTTTATTTTGGTTAAATTTCGCCGGATACAGGTATAAAATTCATTCTCGACTAACTTATCAAGACCCATGTGGACTCCCTAGAGATTCCGTGTGTTCGTGCGTGGTGAAGTGTTTGAGACATTTTTTTTAATATTTGAACTCTGTAAAACTCTGTGTTTAAATCTAGTCATATTTTAAATTCATGCAATGTAAAAAAAGAAAATTGCGGAACGTTTCGGCAAGATTCAATTTTGCCTATAATTTTAATTTTTCTAAAAAAAACTGCTTTTTTAAATCAGTCAGTGTCATACGAATTCTATTTTTATCTAGTTTAACTATTAATTTCTATTTTAATTCTTTGTTTTTTTGATAACTAAATCTTAATTAAAATATTATTGAAAGTGGTGTGCCGTGTTTCCATTTTTCACGCCACAATAGGTAATGAAGGGCATTACAACACAAGTGTTTCATAATAGCATCACACGAGTGTTGTAATGCCTAATTATGTATAGTTGCATACACTAATTTTCAACACACTTGCTCATAAAGTGGCTATAATTTCACCGCAATATCTGTGACCGCAATTAGGCACATAATGACACCTATAATCAAACTGTGACATTTTCATTGCTATTATTCACTAGTGAGGTATAGGGTTTTTTTTTAAATTTTATTGGTTGAGTTGCTATACGTTCATAAAAAAGTTTCGATACAAAAAAGATCGTGTTCAATAGTAAAAATAAATTAATGTACTTAGTGCTTGCTCATTTTTTTTTTTTATGAATTTAAATAGATAATTTCAACTTGTACGTTTTTATTAAATGAAACTTTCACATAAATAATATAACTTTTATTTTCTCTGTAATAAAGAAAACTTTTTCTCATTTTATACGTGGCTAAAACTCTATCGCGCTCATTCATTTAATCTATGGCCGATCGTCATTCTTAGTATGACCATTTTAAGTGTGAATTTCATGGTGGCGCCACTGGTCAAGAAAAAATGCATCGCTACGTCAAACTTAGTACATTTATTTTAGTTCCGTGTTTTCCCGCATGCACAGATAAGTTGGTCGAACTGTAGATGCGCGCGCATAGGAAAACCGACTAATTTTTCCGCCATTGTGAAAAAAAAACAGAACTCGTTTTAACTGTTGAAGATGACTTTTTAGTATTATTTTATTCACAAATGTGTTGAAAAACGTCGTATGATACACGTGTGTATTGATGATTACCGTCCTCGGCTTTCTTAAGACCCTCACCTGACGGCTCGGGTCTCAATGGTGCCTCAGCGGTAATCACCAACGTTACACACTTGTACCTTAATGTACTATTACTGATTGCTTAATAAAAAAGTATAATTATACAGTACTTATAACAATCAAACATTATATTTTGACGTGACTTTTACTAGCAGATATAACTGATATTATAAGGAGAAAATTACGATGAGCTACTACTTACGTTTTAGAAAAAGTATAGGGTTCCATGAAATTAAAACCCTTGATATTTTTAACATAATGACAAGTAATATTTTTATAATAATTAATTTTAAAAGAGTGGAGGGAGGCCTTTGCCCACTCCTGTGGGACAGAGCAGGCTAGTAAAAAAACATACAGACGACGCGACGTTCGCGGGGCACAGCAAGTAATTTAAACCTACGCAAGTCCCCCCAAAGAAACAGACAGGCAACTCGAATTTCAAAACCTCCCTACGACTTTTCATCAAAACATTGGGAGTATTGGCCAAGCCCTCGAATTAGCCATGCCACAAATAGCACGCACAATGCCCATAGAACACAATAAATCTGTATACGATTCGTATCAGTTACTTCCCATTGTCTACCCGTCGGCCCTATAGTTTCAGTTCACTGAAGTGATCTTAGGGATCTATCGATCTGTTGTGAAGTCAAAAGGATCGTGATTGGGTAGATATCTACCATGTTATTAGGGATGGGCGGTGTTGAATTACTGGTACAAATACGTGTTTGGTATTTGTATGAGTATTTTAGCTTAATCAGTCTATAAAGTTCCGACAACACATAGGACACCACACAGGATCTCATCTCTATGAGAGAGGGCTGTATAGATATAATCCACCGCAATTAGCCCAGTGCTGGCTGGCTACTTTCTAATACTTCTTCCTTATAAACGTCATTTGTTTTAGATATTACAAATAGAGCTAATGCCGGGGTAATTTATGATAAGCATCTCAAATACTAAAATATAAATTCAAAATAGAAAATTTCCGTACGACATAAAAAAGCTGTTTATTATTATAAATTGTACACTTACGACAGGGTTATTGCAATCAAAGGTGCTGACAGTATTTTATATTTTAAAATTCTTGATTGTCCTAATGCTATTTTTTCGTCTCACTCCTGGGCAAAGGGCTTCCTTCAGTCCTTTTTTTTCTCGTGAACTCGCTCGTCCTACTTCCATTTCTGATAGAGCATGTCTAGTTCCTCCCACCATCTCCTTCGTGGTCTCCCACCGCCCGCGACCCCACCTGTCTGTGTAAAAGACCTTTTTTGAAATCATCATCATTTCAGCCGAAACAGGTCCACTGCTGGACCTAGGCTTCCGACCGATCAACGTGAGGACACCTACGGGTGCCACGTTCATCGGTCCCGGTACTTTTGAAATACTCAACATAAAATTATGTTGTATTTCGTATTTAAAATAAATACTTGTTACATTTGAAAGAGTATTTAGCCCAGCCCTATATTATGACATGTACTTATATGTAGCTATTTTTGGAACAATTGGGATTTCTCTATTTGTTTGGTTTACAGAACGTGTTTTGTCTCGTTTCAGGTAGATTGATTAGATTTTGAAACAATGAGGGATGACGGAATTAGGTGCGTTATGGTGGTGTTCCTTGATACGGATTCTATGCGCAGTTCTTAGGGCACAATCGACACTCGTTTCAAATTCGTTTCAACAACATTATACAATGACTTTCAAAAGTTCAATATAGATGGATTGATGTAGTACCTATAATTTTACGCGCGTTCATTGGTTTTTGTCATACCTATCATTGGACTCAAAAATTACAGCTCACAACTTAAAACCCATTAACGATAATTATAATAATTGATGTATACGCGGTGTTAGGCAACTGGTCTTAAGAGGAAAGCGGGCGCTGTCTCTCTCCGTCTATCCGTCTGTCTCTCTCCACTATCGCTGTCTATTTATTATTCTGTAAAAAATCATTGCTCTACTAGGGTCATTAACCAAAAAGAAAACAGGCGAGAGCGTTTGTATGGAGAAAAGACTACCCGCATTTCCTCTTAAGCTCATAAGTGACATATCACTTACTCTAGGTTAGGCATCACACTATATATAGTGTGATGCCTAACACACTTTATATAGTGATGTGATGTGTGTGTGTGACGTGATGTCTATGAAAGACTGGGTAAATCCCTGTTGTAAACGTCCCTATGTGCATATAAGGTCTTTTTTTGTTCTGTTTCCTGTAGATATGGAAGGATGTGGAAATTATGTTTTTCCTACACATCCGCTATTATTTTCTGGTTAATATTGTTGCGGGATCCGACACAGTTAAAATGGATCTCTGGGACTTTGTCGAGCTTTTATTGTCACGGCGCTTTTGTGGTGGTCGCCACTGGCTTTCAGGAGTAGCAATGGTTTGGGAATAGGTAGTATGGCGGGCTTTTCACAAAAATGATGGTCTCTTAATACCCTCTAAGGTTCACATTTTATTTGGTCTAAGTATTTTCTCCGAAGTACTTTAAAAGTAAAAAAGGGTGAATTGATACTCTCTACTGGTTTACTACGTTAACGCCGTAATGCATGCTCTTAGCAAATGTTTGCAAACTTGCGTTATCAAGACACGTCAGGCGATTGTCATGTTGACGTTAGTCATAAACATAGCATAGCGGCGAAGGGGAAAAACAAGTGACCTATATCAGCAGTTTTCTTTGAGCCTTAGACGGTACCTATACTGTGAAGGAAAACCTTTTGAAGTGATCATCAACGGCAAATATGAACTACGTATCGTACCTGACCTACATCGCGGTAGCAGCGTTATCCGTGAGAAAGGGAAACAAACAAGAACCCGAAAATAATCATGGGACGGTTCCTCTTCCTATCTCACCAAAGAACACGGGCTGCTCTGGTTGGTGGATCCTCCTAATTCCGATAGAGGATAAGGAACTTTACAACTATTCTTACAAAGTAAACCTAGATTAATCATCAGCAATTATTAATGAAAAGATGGAGCAAAGCTTTGACCGACTGGTGGCCAAAGTTAGGCCAAAGAAACCAGGGCCATCCAAAAAAGATGAATCTATCTTCTATCAGCTATTCTATCTATCTATGTGAGTGTACTATTAGGTACACCTCTGTCTAATACTTCGGGGATTATTTAGGCGTGATTTTATGTTTATGATAAAATGTTCTTCCCATCAAAGTTATAAGTGCCTTGGCAAGAACACTTCCTTACACAACTCCCTAACCCTTTCTGTCACATAACAATAATTTTCCCCATATTAAATCTTAAACCAGAACTGTAATATTACTAACACGCCAGTACTTTCCGAGGCCAATAAATAGCGTGCTTAATACAGCGTGTTGGCCCAAAACTGTCAAAGAGCTCTCATTGAACTTGAACTGTGGCCTGAGAAGGCCTGCGAAGTTTCGCGATACAACTTAAAACGAGACTACAGTCCTTTCAGAGTTAAATTGCCTGTTACAGCGAGAACTCAACCGCAGCCTTATCGTAAAGAGAATGCAGATCTCTATCTCGTAACTTAATAATTACAGTAGCAGGGGTCGATCTTCAAGGTTTAGCCACGCTTACCAAATCGGTGGATGGCTAACCATCGAATACATACCGTGTTTTCTCCATACCTCGGAAAGCACGTTAAGCCTTAGCAGTCATTTGTTTCGACAAACGTATCAGCCAGGTAGTGGCCCGAACGTCTGAGAACCAGTCTTACTAAAGGCAATCGGATAACGAAGACTTGTGGCTGTTATGTACCAACCCAACAGCAACTGCATCGTAACGAAATTAAAGATCACTTTGATTGTGATAATATTTCACAGGTAAAACATGTGTGAAAGAACTGTAGTAAAGTTTGTTAGTTTGCCCTTACTACGGTAAGGTCGTAAGACTTGATTTTTTGTTAGTAAGATTTTTCTTGGGTTAGGAACATACAAGCTTAACTCGTGTGTAAATACACTAGAGAAGTGGTTATTGGATTCATTTCGTTGTTAGGGTTCGGACCATGTTCGGACTTATTTTACTAGAATAACTTTCAGTATTCTTAAAGCTACAGAGATATCTGTAGTTGCAGCCGCACGGGTTAATTGAAGGTTAAGTAACGCTTTTCGAGGTCGTTCAGAGGTTGTATGACCATCTATTACATACTGTGCCCGGAGGGCACAGTGCACAGCTCTGAGCTTCTTTTTTTCACCGCTACCGTGTAGGTAGGTATAGATTTTTTGACAGTCTTTACCGATAGTCAGACTGGTTCTGAAACTTCCGGACAGTCCGACAACCAGTCTAATCAAATAATTATCGTGATATATTATAATATGTTTACTTTCATGTTCACTTTAGTTATACAATAATACCTATCGGAAAAATAATGCACATTCATACTACATGCATATTAAATTACAGTCGACGTGAAACCTAAGCTTGAAAGTATCTAATACACTCCTCGCTAGAACCAGCCATACATCACAAATTCCATTAAAAATACGCAATGTGCAGCGAGGTCATTATTATTTTCATGCGGTACTGTGTAGTAGGCTGTAGGCCCAACCGTATCGGCTAAATTAAGATGAATGCGGTCTCTTCATTATTCCGTAAGTTTAATTTCGCAATGTTTAGACCATTTGTTCAAATTAGTGGGCAGCGTGACAAATAAGGAATCATTGCCTTTTTATACACGATGCCGAGGTTTGTTTGGGTTTCGGTAGCGAATGATGTGCTCTTAGAGGCGGTCTAGTATTTATTTGCCCTAAGCTTTACTCTCGTTATGGCCGCAAAATATGCGACGGGAACATTTTAATTACACTCAGGAAAATTTTAGCTTTTCATAAATTAAATATTTTTTTTTGGAATCGTATCAGTAATTCCGAAGCTTACCCAAGATTTTTGTCCAATCATCAGTCTAAAATTCCTAATTTTTCGCATTGGTTGAAATTCGAAAATATGAATAATTTATGAAACGTTATAATTTACGAAATCTTATAATTTATGAAATCGATCGGTAAGCTGTTTCAACTATATGTTCACGTGGATGCTTGAATAAGATAGAGAAGTCCCGATCAATGCGGAATTAAAGTTCTTTAAACTGGAATTGAATGATTGTGGAAGTGAAAATCGATTCGAAATCGATTTAATATAATTTTGCTATGAGAGATGGCGATATTTATAAACAACTTTATTTGCAACGGTTTCAAAAAAACCCTTGTTTTGTCATGATACAACGAGTCCCTTACGTAAAAGTTAAAGTTTATTAATTTACCACACGAATTCTCTCATTCCTAGAAACCCAAAAGCATAATTCTTCGCATTTTCAAATTAGGAAGCCACTCGAAATTCAGAAAAGATTTTTTTAGCCGAAATGACGTCGATTTAGCGGAGAATCGACTAACGAGGTCAATTGCAGCAATGGAACGCTCGCATGATGTAAAAGGCTGAAAAAAAAAATAACGCCTTTGCCAATTTTCTTCATATAAAACGTTTCTTGCCTAAATGTTGTCTTTTATCTTCTTTTTGCTAATAGCTTTGTTGCGAATACGAAAATACATGTTTAAATGTTTTTTCATTACTCATACTCTGAAAGTAGGTCATGACATGCCTGCGGAGCGGGTTGAAAGTACTACTTTTCAGCCCTAGGGAGAATCGCTTTCTACTGACAGCTGTCAAATTATTTGATGTAATTGGGAGCAAGCCTATTGTCATCAACCAATGTAATTAGGAGCAAGCCTATTGCCACCAACTGATGTGATTAGGTGCAAGCCTTTGCCATCAATAAATGTAATTAGGAGCAAGCCTATTGGCATCAACCAATCTAATTAGGAGCAAGCCTATTGCCATCCACCGATTTAGGTAATTGGGAGCAAGCCTATTGCCATCAACCAATTTAATTAGGAGCAAGCCTATTGCCATCAACCGAAGTTATTGAGGGCAAGCCTATTGCCATCAACAAATTTAATTAGGAGCAAGCCTATTGCCATCAACCAATTTAATTAGGAGCAAGCCTATTGCCCCCAACCGATGTAATTAGGAGCAAAGCTATTGCCATCAACCAATCTAATTAGGAGCAATCCTATTGCCATCAACCGATGTAATTAGGAGCAAGCCTATTGTCATCCACCGATTAGATTTAATCGATTTTAAGTGTTTCTCTTATGTTTACTTTTTATTTTTTTTTGTCAATTTGTTTTTTCTTTCTTCTTTCTTTCGATTTAGGTAATTGGGCCGCAAGCCTATTCCCATCAACTTTCCTTGTATTCGTAATGAAAAGCACAGTGTTTACCTCGGGTTAAAGACTTATTTAGTCCCTCGAGCTATTAGCGCCCTCGCTGCGCTCAGGCGCCAAACCCCGTCTCGGGGACTAAATAAGTTACTTTCACCCCTAAGGTAACAATGTACTATTTTTTGATAATGTTGTTAGGTAATGGTTTTGATGTTTCTTACTTACTTATTTTAAATTAGATATTGATTGTCAAATTATGTATTACATATATTTTGACGCATTCTTATTCAATTGTGTGTTAATTAATACCCTCTTAGAATAAACATAGAATTTCCTGAAGGGCGATTCCAATAACAGTGTACTAACTATATTGGGGTCGGCTTTCAGTCTAACCGGATGCAGCTGAATACCAGTATTTTACATGGAGCGACTGCCTATCTGACCTCCACAACCCAGTTAATACTAGGGAAAACAATACCCTTTGGTAAGACTGGATGTCAGAATTTCAGGTCACTGACTACTTGTAACGACTGCCAAAGATCTATATATATGACAGCCGGGACCAACAGCTTAACGTGCTTTCCGAGGCATGGAGGAAACTCGGTATGTCGGGCGGTCACCCATCCACAGACCGACCTAGGCAAGCACAGCTTTACCTAAAGATCGACCTGAGTGGCAGTTCTTATTATGCCACGAGCTCCTTATACCTACTCGGTATGTCGGGCGGTCACCCATCCACAGACCGACCTAGGCAAGCACAGCTTTACCTAAAGATCGACCTGAGTGGCAGTTCTTATTATGCCACGAGCTCCTTATACCTATAACGACTGTCAAATATGTATGTACAAATGACAGCTGGGACCAACAACATCACGTGCTTTCCGAGGCATGGAGGAAACTCGTTATGACTGTGATGGTTGGTCACCCATCCACAGAAGAACTCAGGGAAGCGCAGCTTACCCTGAAGTTCGACCCAAACGGCTGATATCATTTAGACACACACTTCTCATCATCGTGCCTAAATAAATGCGTAATTTTTTACGTACCTAATTAAAATGATACCAACAAACTGAGGACTAAAAAACCATCACAACACCTTTTTTTTTTTTTTTGGTGGGTGGAAAATCATCAAATGACCCCCCCCCGCTCTTGGGCAGAGCGAAGGGGAGTGTCAGACTTCTACTGACTAAAAACCGAACCCATGTTCCTTCTTTGCCCTTGCGCCGAGGCCACGTCATCTAGTACAAAAATCCGCGGCCCCGAAGGGACCATCTCAACACCTCATAACTGCATTTCCCCGTTATAAGCCACGTACTTAAAACTCCAGTTAAGCTCTAGTTAGTTGCAGGTAAGTTGCATCACAGTTTAACTAATGTTAATGAGTTCCCGTTTATGAATAACTGAGCATGGCTCCTCTTTGCTTGTTTACGTTGCATCTGAAGTTAGTGTGTTATACTGTTTGTTTTTTCGTGAATGTTTAATTAGATAGATGTTCTTTGTTTGTGATTAATCTACATTGAAATTGGTCGCGTCTGCTTCAAACTTTGATTTACTTTAAACACTTAGCATAACATCACACCTGTAATCCCCGAAGGGTTAGGTACAAAGAGAAATTTCTGATGGAAAAACCCAATAACACTTTGCACGACCCGGAAATCGAAACCAGGACTCAATGCTCGCAGTCGCGCTTGCGCCCAAGTAGGCAGATTTACTTTAAAATGTGCGTATTTGTTACAGTGCTATCAAATTATCTTGGCAGGTCCGAAGGTCGTGCAGGTTATTTTGTTACAACTAATGATTAAAAGTGTTATGATATTTATTTTATTTGTATTTCTCACTGTTTAAATTAGATATTTTCTGATCGTATAGGTATTGGTTGATCTGGCAATAACAGTTTTCTTCACAAGTTTACATGCGTAAAAGTTCGCAGAGCCTATGTTCAGACCTGCCAAGATAATTTGATCGTATTTCGTACTATATAGTTAGTATATCGTACTTTACAGTTTTTGGAAGTCGACCCCAACATGATGGGAAAAAAAAGGGAGATGATGACACCGATGATCAATCAACTCTTCACTTTTGCAACCAATAACTTTATGAAATCCACTGGATGAGCGCAGTGCAATAAATTTATACTGGTCGTTTTGGTGACCTGTTGGCGATGCATATGGCCAGCACTGGGTATATTTGAGCTGAAATGATTATGAAGATTAACCAGGCTTGAGTCTGCTACCCAGTTCTTCTTTTGGGTTTGAGATATCTTTATTTCCCATAAGAAAAAATTCACTTACATGAGAAATATTATAACTAGATTACAAAATATTGTTTATTAAGCGTACAGTTTTAACAACAGAAAAAATAATTTTCTCAAAAATGGTATGTAATGTTGCCATAACATCTCTAAAAAGTATCCAGAAAGTGAACTTTACCGGAGACTTATTCACAACTGTTCAGTAAGAAGCGAGATTTTAAACTTGGAATCTCCTACTGTCCAGTAAGTAAGTATGTAATTTACTTACTGGACAATAAGTCATCCTCTTTAGATCTGCTTAGAAAAAAAAAACATAGTACCAGACACAGATTTGAGTTTAGCCATTATAACATGGTTATAGAAGGGAGGTTCCAAATATATATCTATCTCTCTTTTTGGTATGACATTTTATGAGATACATATATTTTTGGAACCTAAAACAGCCATTTTATACGTTGCGTTTTGTACTTAGTAATGTTGTAGAAGTATAGTGTGGGATTTTATGATTGTATTTAGTAATTTCAGTTTATTAAAAAGTTTTTTTTAAAGTTGTTTCCTAAACTGCCTCGTTGGTCTAGTGGTCGCAAGCTCGACTGCAGAGCGTGAGGTCCTGGATTCGATTCCCGGGTCGGCCAAAAAGTGCTATTGTGTTTTTCACTTATGAATGTAACCTTCAATATTAATTAAACGAATTTGTTGTTAAACTTTCTTTAATTTTTGAGAAAAGCATTATACAAACCTCAACCAGTAAGAAAGCCATCCTGGCCTCGTATATAACCAGACCTCACCTGCGGTTCGGTCCGGTTAACTCATACTTGGCCAGGAAGGCTTACTTACTGGATTCTGCAGTAATGTACTAACACCTTTTGACTAACTCCATTTTATATTCAGAGTCGAAAACAGGACAATTCTGGAAACTGTTGTATTTACAATCAAATAAACTAATCTTTGTCTTACAGTGTCAATGGCAATCCATATTAAGTTAACCCAGAATCGAACACGTTTGACGCCCTGAGTAGCGTTCACCAGTTAATGAAACAAGCAAAAATCTGCACACAGTATTATGCTTACCATCGTCGTTTACAGAGCTGTATCCCATTTGTACTCTTGGGCGCATCCGCATAGTCATGAATGAACTTCTACTTTGATCTACGTGGATCCGGAGTCTGTTCAAAGATTTCTATGTTAGGCAAAGCAATACATGTCCAGCCCGCGTAGTATGGTGATTCTATCTATATTCTACCAAGAATAGACAAAACCCTTTCAATACAACTCGACATGAATAGTAGATTATTAACGAAGGGGATTTATAAAGCAGTGTCTTCTGTCGCGGGTGACGATTTAAGTTCACCCAAGACTAAGACAGCTTTATCACCGAGGAAAATACTCTACTTTTCGTACCATTTGCGAAAAAATTAACACATTAATAATATGAGATAAGCATTTATTAAAAATAATGACAATTAAAAGTAAAAGTTAACATTCGAAACATTGGTCCAATTATTGATATAAATCACATTCTTTCCCCCTAGAGGATGAATGAAATTCAGTACAATTTTCTTTCCCTGTTTTTAACAGATTAAAAATGACTATTGTTATGTTCGCTTTTAATAGAATATCATAGAATGTCACTTTTTTGAGCAAGTGGTACAAAAAATATATCTATAATTTATAATTTTGTAAATTCTTCCGTCGACAAAACCCGTTTCGACGGTGGTCATGCTACGCGTGCAGATAGAAGAAATGCGATATTTCTGTATGAAAAATACGTCGAAAACAAAGCAGATAAAACCAACATTCTACTACGAGTATTCCACCGCAGCTCACGGAACATAAATAAAATATTCGTACAAAAACAAAGCACATTTCTATCTGTCAGAAAATTTTCAGGCGTCCATTTCTCATTCCTTGTTACCAATTAGATGTTGAAGTTTGTCTCGAAGCTGCGGTCTTGTCTTGTGATATACAATCTGAAGTTACGACCCATTTATCACTTGTACCTTTCAAGGTTTTTTGTATTTTTGTAAAGAACTTCCCTGAAAAATAATATGAAATAGGGTAGACGACAAAAAAATCTCCTGATTAGTCCGTCAGATAGATTTTCAAAAAATATTGGACACATATTTTTTCTATTTTCACACACACATTTTGCCAGTTAAGCTTAAATCTCATGCGATAGGATAGGAGCCTATTGCCATCAACCGGTATTAAACACCATGATGACTTCTTCCTGGCTGCTTCTGTTTAGCTTGTGGTGGAAAAAACCCAACTACAGTTTGTCTGACCTGAGAATCGAACTCAGGACCTTTAAATCAACAGTCGCGCATGGCTTTCTTTAATCAATTACTAGAAATCGAAAGTGTACAATAGTTTTATGCATAAAACTGTGCAATTCACAAGAAATATTCTCATACAAACTTTAATTAGGGCCTAGCATGAACACGTTACGTAAGTCTTGTACTAAACGATTTTAAAATTGAAAACATTCTTTTCACCTACAGAAATATTAACTTAGTTTTGAGACTTTACTCACATCTAACACCCGTATTTTTATATAAGTCATAGTAATTACTTGAGTAAATGTCATTATTTAAGATACGATTTTTTCTCTGTAGTTTAGGTAATTCCTTGATGTTAAAACTATCAAAGGTTAGAATTCTTAGGTTTGCTTTCATTGACGGTTCTAACTTCGTTTAAATTCTTGCCCATTGCATAAAAATGTTTGCATAAGTAATTACCTAAGTCCAAGTAATTACTTTGACTTGTTTATAAATACGGGTGTAAGTATAGTTAATAATCTAAACATTATTATTTGAGTTTTTGGTATTAGAGCAGTGGTGGCAGCTCCTAATTACAAACAAGTTCTTACAATAAGTCGCGGGTTCGATCCCAAGGCGCATTACTTTGGGTAATTTATTTCATCACCACTGCTTTCAAGACGGTACACCATTCTTTTCCCAGAGAGGAGGCCTGAGTCTCTGCAGTGGGAAAATTATAGGCTGATGATGATATTACTTGTAATTCTTGTCGTAAATATTTTAAGCAATATCTACGCTGTTTCGATTAAAACATCGCTAGTACTTAGTTACTATCATTTATTTACATCGTGTATTTGTGTTAGAGATTTCCGAACGTAACGTTTGAGAGAAATATACAAAGCCATCAAAGGTTCGTTTGGGTGCCAAGTTTCAGGGAATTAAAGCTGCAAGCGGTCTTCTCAGAACCTTTGGGTTTGTTTTATTTGCTTCTGCGTTTCCCGATTGCTTTGCATGAAAACGGATTCCTCTCGCAGTAACCGTAACATTCCAGCATCACCCCTTCTTCCATCGGGAGTAAAAACGTGCTGTGGGTCATCATCTGCCTAGCTTTTTCCCAACTAGGTTGGGATCGGATTCCAGTCTTAACGGATGCAGCTGAATACCAGTATTTTAACCCAGTGGATAATATTAGGTAATACGATATACTCTTTTTTTTTTTTGGTGGGTGGAAAATCATCGAATAACCCCCCCGCTCGTGGGCAGAGCGAAGGGGAGTGTCAGACTTCTACTGACTAAAAACCAAACCCATGTTCCTTCTTCGCCCTTGTGTCGGAGCCGCGTTATTCTTTCGATAATCCACAGCCCCGACGGGGTCCACAGCCCCGACGGGATCCACAGCCCCGACGGGATCCACAGCCCCGACGGGATCCACAGCCCCGACGGGAATACGATACTCTTTGGTAAGACTGGATGTCAGAATTTTAGGTCACTGACTACCTGTAACGACTGCCAAAGATGTATATATGGCAGCCGGGACCAACAGCTTAACGTGCTATCTGAGGCACGGAGGAAACTTGGTATGTCGGGCGGTCACCCATCCACAGACCGACCTAGGTAAGCTCAGCTTTACTTAAAGATCGACCCGAGTGGCAGTTCTTATTAAGCCACGAGCTCCTCCTCCTCGTTTAAAGACGTACTGTGTGTAATCATATCTTGTCGCTGTTCCACACATTCGCAAGAAGCGCTTTGCTATATTATCTTTCTTAAGCCCACAGCCACAGTTAATATAATACTAGCGTACCACAGCTAAGTAGTGAAATTCCCTACGTCCGTGTTCTCTAGTTTATAGTACACCCCAATCTATTTAAGCCACGTATTAATAGGCTTCTTTCGGTCATGTAATTCTAATTATAGTGAGAAGTGTGTGTTTCTCATCACCCAAAATCCATCCAAGATTATGATTATCTTAACGGCGTCTGATATCTCGAAGCAATCGGTATAAAGGGTGTAAAAGTTCCCTTAACGAAGTCCCCGTCGTCACTGCAATATTTTTTTTTCTAGACCGTACCTGAGAACTCCCTAGTTACGGAGAGATTGGGGGTAAAGTTCAAAAGTTTGACCCCCAATATAAAACTACATAGTAAAATATAGTATTTATAAAAAGAAAGGAGGTAACTACACATTCACAGCGTGACTGTTTTTGTAAATACTAGTTTTTACCCACGAAGGAACGGAGACGGTATATGCGTTTGGGGTGAGAGGTTGTTTGTTTGTTTGTTTGTTTGTGTGTTTGTGCAAATACATGTTGCCATTTTTCTCCAAAACTGCTAGTCCGATTTTGATGCAGTTTTCAGTTATGGGTTTGGGTTTGATTGGTGCATGTTCTTAGATAGGTGTTACAGTGACAACTCACCAGGGGGCGCTGCAGCAAACATTTTTTGTGCAAATCAAAGTTGCATTTTTCTCCAAAACTACAAGTCCGATTTTGATTCAGTTTTCAGTTATGGGTTCAAGTTTGATTGGTGCATGCACTTAGATAAAAAAATAAAAGTAAAAAGTTTAAAATAAAAAGCATTGCAAAAAATCCCAAGAATGTCCGTCGTGAGCTGAACATTGCAAAACTAGTTCATTTAATGGCAGCCCCCGACGGACATTCTTGGGTTTTTTTAAGATGGGTGTTTAAGTGTTTTATGTTATTTTATCCTTTTTTCAATTAATTTTTAACAGTCGTGGGTTTTTTCAAAGTTTTTAATTTTGCTTCTTTCAGTTTATAACTTAACTTAAATTACCTCCATGACCCGTTTACTATTCCAAACACACACTAGCACAATGTTTAGAGTGTTACTTTGAATTTAACCGTAAAATGTGATTTTACACCCCTTAAAAAAAATCGTTTCCCAGTAATTTTTTTTGCGTAGGTGTACTTAGTTTGATGTACATAATGCTTGGTTGACGGCTTCGTGAAGGCTTCGTTTGCACCCTGTACAATATGAGGGTATGTTAAAAAAAAGTTGTTAAGAACGATTGGTTAAAAAATCCTATACTTAAAAATCAATACCAGAAACGTTAGGTACACACGGCTACACATCAAGCTATACAAAACCAGTATAATCTGATCGTTCATTGTGCGAAAAGATCTAGTAGAGTGAGGCCAAGATTAACTGGTTTGTATAGCTTGATGTGTAGCCGTGTGTACGTCTGTATATCCTAATTAAAGTATCCATTACAACTAACTGTATGCTGAAACAAAACTTTGATTCGTAGAGTATTTTGTAAAACATTACCTCACTAAGCCTTTGTGGAAGTTGGCTAACTAACATAATTGAAAAAAAGCCCAAGAATGTCCGTCGGGAGCTGAACATTGCAAAACTAGTTCATTTAATGGCAGCCCCCGACGGACATTCTTGGGTTTTTTTAAGATGGGTGTTTAAGTGTTTTATGTTATTTTATCCTTTTTTCAATTAATTTTTAACAGTCGTGGGTTTTTTCAAAATTTTTAATTTTGCTTCTTTCAGTTTATAACTTAACTTAAATTACCTCCATGACCCGTTTACTATTCCAAACACACACTAGCACAATGTTTAGAGTGTTACTTTGAATTTAACCGTAAAATGTGATTTTACACCCCTTTAACCCTTTAATTCGCAGTGTTGAACCTGAACGACATAGTAAACAAAAAAATCTTGTTCATTTTCTGCTGATAAGTTTTTGTTTTTTTTTTAATCAAAATGTAGCAAAAATGATTTGCAACCTAAAAATAATATAACTGTCAATTCGCGCAAATTTTTTCTCTCTTTTTTTACCAAGATGTCATGGAGGTGAACTGTCATGCGCGGATCTAAGGTTAATAATTTTCGATTTTGGACTTTTGCATTTAGTTAATGGGTATTAATCATGAAAAATTTCTGAAGAAATATCGCCTTTATTGATTAATGTAAAAATCATCTCATTTGAACCATGAATATTCAACCTATGAGGCTGTGAAATCTTATGTTGTTTGTGACCAACACTGCGGAGCTCTCAGAAAATTACCGAACTTTCTGTATGTCGTACAGAAACAACGCTGCTCTCTTGCTTGTCAAGTACTGCATATATTTTATGTCGGTTCTTACAATGAAAATCGACCGCAAGAGTAACTTCCTTTCATGCTAAATTTAGTATCATCAATCCTCTCCCTTTTGACTAATTCACCAGCAAGTACAACTCATTCAAAGAGAAAGGTAACCACAGTACATAAGCATCTGACAAAACGGGTGAAGAAGTTTGGTCGAAAACCCCTAAACTTCAAATTCAAAAAAGGCAAATTTCACTACACAGCAATAGTAGAATTATCACAATGTAATCTGCCTTTTGATGTAGGCCTGAAACACCCTCTTGAAAACTTCCAGCGTTTTTTCTCCTACCGTAGAAACGGGTTTTGTTGGCGGAAGGATTCGACAAAATGACAGATTTTAGAAAGATGTCGATTTGAATTATTGAAAAGCTTTATTTATCCTTGGTAGAATAGAGATAGAATCGCCATGTTACGCGGGCAGTAAGTAAGCGCCAGTATCTAACCAAGAAGCAAAAGAAATGGGGATTTAAGTTATTTATACGAGCAGGAGTCTCTGGATTAATAAATACTGCTTCCCATATGCTGGTGAAGATACATCCAGAAACCTCTGTTTTACGGACTACGTAAATAGCTTAGGTCTTGGAGCTGAAGTTGTCATAGCTCTATGCAAGACTTCACGGGATTAACCAGTATAATAATAGTCCTCCTGAAGTCCATTTTCGGTCATGGCGGCCAATCTTAGCGGAGATTGACAATCGGCGCGGGAGATATTATAGTTAGTTTAGTTAAGTGTGTGGTAGGTACAGGTGCACTCTTTGTTTCTTTTTCCTCTCATAGTCCGATGGGACGGCAATCCGACATGACAGGCGATAGATCAGGCGCGATCAGGCCAACCAAACCACCAACTTCCAAACTCCGGCCTACTACTTGGTTTCTAATGAAAACCCAATAGTTATTTTGGCCCGACCCAGGAATCGAACCAAAGACCCCACGCTCAGCAGTCGCGCTTTGCAACCGTGAGACCAACGGGGCAGTCTACCAAAAGGGGCAGAAAACCAGTATACCATGCAGTGTAAATTGCAATAAGTGTAGGTAACCTTAGATCGTGGTTGTTGGAAAATAAAAATTGTTACTATCATTACGATGTCAACGTCTAAATGACGATAATTATATTTCAAAGAAAGATGATTTTGTGTGTTGTTTTGAACAGTAAACTTTGTTTCTTCACACATTATTTTTAATTTGATTGTAAATTTTACTGTCCACTCAAGCCGCAATGTTGGTAGTGTACAACATATATTCTGCCATTTACTCTTCAGAGTGTTTCGCAACGTTGTACCTCAACAACATATGTTTTCTCAAAAAGTATATAAGTTATATTTTTTTAAATATTTTTATAAAGCCATTTAGACTATAATTAAACCCCTCAAAAAGAAAAAAGAATGAAATTGCAACATTTTTTCACCTGCGAACTAAAGGGTTAATAAAATCGTTTCCCAGTAATATTTTTTGCGTAGGTGTACTTAGTTTGATGTACATAATGCTTGGTTGTCGGCTTCGTGAAGGCTTCGTTTGCACCCTGTACAATATGAGGGTATGTTAAAAAAAAGTTGGTAAGAACGATTGGTTAAAAAATCCTATACTTAAAAATCAATACCAGAAACGTTAGGTACGTCTGTATATCCTAATTAAAGTATCCATTACAACTAACTGTATGCTGAAACAAAACTTCGATTCGTAGAGTATTTTGTAAAACATCACTCACTAAGCCTTTGTGGAAGTTGGCTAACTAACATAATTGAACTAAAGGAGCTTTTGTCTGTACGAACTTGCTTTTTATTCGCTTTGTTGTCTAGAAAACGTTGCCAAGTTTAAATCTCAGGTCTTTTTAATGTTATGTTCCGTTTGTGGATGAGATCGTTTTGTTTTTATTTGATTTTATGTGTTCTTAAACTGTTGTCAATTTCTGTCGAGTTAACTGTGCATTCAAGATGGTAAGGTAGTCAAGTTATTGCGGGCGTTATTGTAGGGTAGTGGAATCAGTGAGCGATACCGCAGTCACCCCCATCTATACTTCTATACTATACTCTATTATACTATATATACTATATAATATAATAATTAATAATAATAATATAATAATAACAAAAACAAGCATCCATACACACAAACACCATACTCAGTAAGGTATTGGGAGACACAGTTTTTGTTAATAGTACACCTCACACACAAGAGAGTACACCTCACACACAAGAGACCACACCAGACACACAACAATCATCACACACAGTAGACTCTCTGCAATCATCCGTCAGTACCTCACACACACCAAATACACAAAGTCATCCATCAACCACACAAAATACAATCCGCACGCGAAGAAGAAGATAGGGGGAAATAGATATCTTTTTTCCTGCGGGATGCGGGACGGGATATCTATTCCAAAACCGACGTAAGGTCGAGTATCGGAAAACCGAAACAGAAAGATATAATATAATAATAATAATCAAATAATAAAGAAGTAAAGTTTGTGTGTTTGTATATTTGTTAAATTGTAAAGGGTAATCTCGGGATCTACTGAACCGATTTTAAAAATTCTTTCACCAATATAAAGCCACATTATTGCCGAGTGTCATAGGCTACCTTTTATCCCTGTATTCCCACGGGAACGGGATCTACGCGGGTGAAACCGCGGGACCTCCGCTATAATTATATAAAAGAGTAGAGTTACATTAGGAGCAGAAGTGGATGCTCTCATATAATATCCAATAGTAATCCTAGTCGCTACATATTAGACTTAACGCTAATTAAGCCTACTTGGGCACTTATAAAACATTTCCTATAGAGAAACTGCAAGAAACTCCATGGTTACTGTTTTAAAACAATATGCTTTGATGTTACAATGTTTACATGTCACAGCATTAGTACTAAAATAATTATATAGTAGACCTTAGTAGTAACATAGTAATTATCTAGTAGATCCTCTCATATATCCAATAGTAATCCTAGTCGCTACATATTGGCTTAACGCTAATTAAAACGTTTTCTTTTATCCAAATCTTCTTAAATCATGGCCATTAATTGATTAATCAGACGAACTTACCTTAAGTGAAGTCCGATTACAATTTCATGAAGGATGAACTGAAATATAATTGATTACAGTGTAGTTCCCAATTCGCTAGTATTTGGCATCGCAGTTTTAGAGAAAATAAAACAAAACTTTTTCTCTATGATTTGGCAACACAGATTTGACACTCTTTAGAGATAGCGTTGCTCTATTAGCCCATTCGACAAGGGACTAATCCTAAAAAGGATGGGTTGGGTGGGTAATTATATTTCAGTTCATCCTTCATGAAATTGTAATCGGACTTCACTTAAGGTAAGTTCGTCTGATTAATCAATTTCATTTCATGACGAACTGAAATATAATTGATTACAGTGTAGCTGTTTAGAGTCTAAGTCGACATGGGCCACTCTTTTGGAAATATACAAGACTTACCAAATCAATCTTATTGTTACATGAATCAAATTTATTTGAGACCAATATAGTCAACCTATGCTTGTATATCTTAGGTAGGTATGATTCATAATCATCAATCTTAAGGTATTATATAATAAGTATGTATGTGTAAAAAGACAAAATAGCCATTATGTGGCTTACATAACTAGGGCGTCATTAAAGACAAACCAATGATAATTGGCTACTAGTATTTTCATGATAATAAAATACTATCAGTCCTGTCTCATAATCAGATACAATATGAAACAATAAATGCTATAAGTATGTATAGGTAATAATGCCATATTACTAAATTAAAACACTATTAATGACAGTGTACAAATAAAATAAATAATCATTAATAATAAGGAATGTTTGAATAAAACTTAAAACTGAATGTTTAAATTAAACTTATTAAGTTTGTGTAAAGATAAATAAAGGAATGTAAATATGATTTACATCTTCAAGTTGGTATTTAAGACGGTATTTGCCCCACACTAGGGATTTTCCCTGTATCGTGGGTGCGTGCACAAACATATAAAGTCACATACACAAATACCCAGACCCGAAACAACTATCTGCAGGTCATACAAATATTTGTTCCGTGCGGGAATCGAACCCGCGACACGCAGCTCAGCAGTCCAACCGCTTAGCCACTGCGCCAACCGTGCCGTCAAACAGACATAAACCATTAACATTCACTGATACATCATAAACCTTGTCAATGTAATAGAACTATCTGGCTAGCCAATAGTTTTCCTAATGACATCTAATGACACCCCTGCCTGTTTAGCAAAATATGTGTCTGCATAAAGTGTGTTATGTGTGGTACATAATATATCAGTCAATCCCACTTCCCTTCATTAATAATTTAATTCTTCTACTAATTGTTTGTTTGGATGCCTGTTATAAAAGGAAAGCAGGTTTCAGTTTTTGATGACAGTGATATTTTTATAAGAATAGTAATGTACATAATGTATTATGTCTTGTGACATGGACATATTGTCTTTTAATAACTGATAGAGTCTGCACTTTTTGAGCAGTAGCAAGAGCTAATAAGGTGACAAGCTTTTTACTTAATTTTTTAAATTAAAATTCAGATTATCCCCAATTAGACAGTGATTACTACTACACTACTATTGTAGGATCACAAGTATTCCCATACTTGTATAAAGCGGGTTGAATTCTTTAAAGACCCATGAGAAAACGCTTGATGTGATCATCCCTGTCAATTCATTCATTTAACAGAGAAGCGAAAGTATTGATCTAGCCTAATGTAACAAGCTGTAGCCAACATTATTTTGGTTTATGTATAATGTATTTCAGTGAGGTATTGTATTAGATCTGGTATTGAATCACACTGTGATTTTGGCAGAATAAGTACCAACTCTTTAAGTGAATGCATTTTGCAAAAGATGGTCGCTGCCGGAGTAAGCTGGTTGCTTTATGGGTGTTTGGTACTGAAAGGAGATTGTAATAAATTATTATTAGAATAGAATATGATTGGTTTTATAACCATCGTCATTTTTACCAAAGGATATCTGACAAGTCCACGGTGGGTACCTACACCTACTCATATTTCCTTGCCCCCCCCCCCCTTTTTTTAATTTTTGAAGACAATTCGTAATTAATGTCAATGGTATGAATGTGTATAAAAAAAATAGGAGCTCTATTTAAATGAGAAGGCATCTATCTGAAATGCATATGGGTCTCTATATCAAGTTCATGACACATATGCTTTACAATTTGAATTAACTCCGGTAGCTAGTAAATCATAATTGATAATTCCCACTCTGTGGCAATGTTAGTATGCCTTGATTCCTCATATGACAAGTTATATTTAGATTTTATGTAAGGCTAATAAATCATAAATGATAATTCCAACTCTGTGGCAATGTTAGTATGCCTTGGTTCCTCATCTGACAAGTTATATTTAGATTTTATGTAAGATGCTTGGAGATTAATACACCTAGCTTCACACCAAACCCATATCCTTCTACTACCATCATTTAGGTTAGACATTGAACACTACCCATCTTGTTAATGCAAGCAATGGCAGTAGCGTTGTCAATCCGAAGAAGAATATCACAATTATTTTTTGAATTTACAAAGCATTTTAAACCAGAAAATATTGCCCTTAACCTGGTTTATGTGATATATTTGCTCTGATTGTGACCACAGGCCTCCAACATTTTCACCATAGCAATGAGTATCCCAACCTGTCAGGTCTGTATAAACTTGTAAATCAAATTTTCTTCACTGCTATGCTTCTAAGTTTTGCTGATAAGCATGGTGTCATTGGTGGAGGAATAACATAATTATATTCCTTCTCCATTGAAAGTCAACGGTCAATTATTGGTCATGGTCAATGTGGCGAGGGGGGCTTAGGGGAGGCCTATGTCCAGCAGTGGACGTCTTTCGGCTGAAATGATGATGATGATGACCATTGAAAAAGTAAACCATAGGTAATGTCATGGATGCATCATAATTAATAAAATAATTGATTGATTGTCTGATAAAAAGATGGTTTGATTTCAGTAATGGTATTCCATTTCCATTTGTTTTGTATGTACTATGCCATATTATGATAAAGCTGGCCATGCTGCTACTAATGTGCCTAAAAACAAGGCAAAATTCTCTTATTTTAAATTTTAGAATTTAACATACCTACTCTTCATTGTATTTCTTTTTTTCAAAAGGTATGGTTGGTAGGTAGGCACAATGATTTGGAGTTAATCATGAATCCCAGTTTACAACATTAACAAGGTACTAGGGTACTTTTGTCATAATTAATAAGGGTTCCTAGTTGACTACGGAACCCTAATAATAGCATATGAACTTTAACACACTAATTGTTGTTTTCATGTTTTGTAAACACTCCTTGTAATATGCTTGGTCAATATATAAAATATCATTAATGTAGATTATGAATAAGTGGCCTAAATTTCTTGCATAAACAACCACAGGTATTAACAATTTGATGAACAAACTAGGTGCAGTACATAGTCCATATGGCAATGCTGTAAATTCATATAAGGTTCCATTGAATTCAAAACAAAGGAACTTTAAATCATAAATATGACTTCCTTAAGTCTATGCAACACACTTATTAATGATCAGCAATTAACCTTACTGCAGTGCTGACTTTTACATACTTGTTCAAAGGTTTTAGATTTAAAATTAACCTGTTTGCCATCAGGTTTTGAAACAAGGAAAATCTTATGAGATGTATTCTCCCTTTGGGTGACAACATGGTGTTATAGCTCTTAATTGTAAAAGGTGAACAATTATGAACAAAAGCTTCCTGCATATGTGTAATTTCACAATCAGGTAAATTATTTTTAGGACTGAGACATGAAAGTGACATGAAATCCTTAATCCACTGCAATATAATGGGGTCATTTGTTGATTACAACCAACAAACAAAATATGTACCTTGTTTATTTCCTGCTGTCGTAGTAGACATCCCGGGTTCTCTCGGAACGCTGTGGGTTCAAGGATGTTCTGCGGTGTGATGGCTGTGGTCGAGTCTGTGGTCCATCTCATACCATCTCCTTGGTTGGTTGATGCTTTCAACTGTTGTGGTTGACTCTTCCTGTTTCCCATATATTTGTTACTTATGTTTTAAGCAGAAATTGCTGGCTTGGTGCAGTTTTCTTAATAGAATTTGAACTCTGTTGTATTAGGCATCTTATTTACCGCAATTCTTTGATAAATTGCCACCATTTAAAAATAGTTTTATGAGTAATTTCTATGAAATGCTTGTGCAGAGCCACTACAGACCTTGTTTTTAGTTTCTTAATGATAGAGTTCACACACCAACTTGTTGCTTCACCAAGTGATTTTAACATAGTTATTTTATCTAGTAGGATTTTTATTATAAGAGACCTGATTTTGTCTATTATTGTAAGTGTTGTGCCCACCTGTCTTTGCTGGTAAGCGATACACTTATTTCTAGTTATTCCCATTTTAGAGATCACTAGCTTTACTTCGGTGATGATAAGGATTCAATATCTGGGATTTCAACAAAATGAGTGTCACGTTATTTATCAGGGCCTGATGTTTGACAAATTTCACACCTTTTAATGATTTTTTTCTCAAAAAATTATGAAGAAATACCTTACTTGGTCCCTTAAGGTTTCTCAATAGCATTTGACTTGCACTACACAGTATCTCGTACTGTCGCATATGCTGGTTTTGATCAAGTGGCATCACGTGCCGATATAAAAGAAATCTGACATCCAAGTTGATATCTTGTAGTGTTTGTAAACACTGTATATTGTAAGGTTTCTCAACAGCATTAGAATAGCACTGAACAGTATCTCGTACTATAAGCACATGCTGGTTTAGATCAAATTGGCAGCTCGTGCCGTTTGTCATCAAAGTCGATAACTCGTATCAAAGTTGATCTTCGTGTTTGGTAACTCGTACTAACACGGTAAACAGTATTTCGTACTGTAAGCACATGTGGGGCTGGTCGGCATCGGCAACTCGTGCCGGTAACAGAAATCTGTTATAAACATCAAAGCTGATATCTCGTATCAAAGTTGATCTTCGTGTTTAAGTATCTCGTACCAACACGGTATATTATCCTCGACCATTGCTGTAGCCAGCCACGTTTTTTTTTTTTTGACTTAGTTGCACCTAAAACAAAAAGCTTACCTTCGTTATCCGAAGTAATGACGAGCAAAGGGCTCCGGTCAAGTCCGGTCCCGGTCGACACTTTGCCGTTGATTTAAACTGAGGTTGCGTTTGGCACACCATCGGGACTCCGTATTTTGTTTCGACGTCGTCAATCCAACTTATACAAGAGTATTTCCACATTTTTCCAATAAGTTTTTCTTCAGAAACCATTTTTACTTGCGATGCCGTTCAACGCGCGAAAAAGAAGTGTCAAATCTGTGTTGCCAAATCATAGAGAAAAAGTTTTGTTTTATTTTCTCTAAAACTGCGATGCCAAATACTAGCGAATTGGGAACTACACTGTAATCAATTATATTTCAGTTCATCATGAAATGAAATTTACTTTGTATGTTTTAGACACTGATGCCTGGAACTTGGAAAAGATAAAAGTTATTGTAAATGGCTTAAAAAGATAAGTAGATTTATGACCCTTCACAAAATTATCCGCTATAGATTTTCCTTTTGATAATCTTACAAAAATAACTTAGGATGCTTAACTTGTTTTGAATTTTTTGTTTTAAATTAGATAATTATCTAAATCTTTTGTAGAAATAAGTTTCCAGAAATCGGATTTGAAAAATACCTACTAAGTTATATGGACTGCGTTCAAGCGTCTGCTCATGCACAAATTTAGAAATTCACCCTGCATTATGATACTAATCTAAACGTTGAAGTTAAAACCCCATTGACAATAGCTGTTAACTCTTTACTATGTACTCTGTAATTAACAAAACACCTGTAATTTTCGAAGGGTTTGGCAGAGGTGTACCAGATAATACACCCACATTTCGTATGGTTAAGTCTTATGTAGGCTCTAATACAAACTATGTGGTTGTTACTGAGCAATTCACTCATTCAATAATTGTACTCTATAATTGCATGTTATAAATATAGGTTTTAACATAAATTTACAGTAAACGGCCACATGCTACCTAAAATCAATATTTTATAGTCATCCTTTGCAAAGCAATCCTTGAAATACATCGTATCCGCCCGAAAAGGACTTCAAACTTCGCCGATACAACTTAGTACTCAATTGTAAAGCTAAGCTAGATTATTCTACCAATAGCAAAGTCTAGTTAAGCTGTGGTTATACAGTGCATCCGGTGCGAGTAGCTTAAGTGGCAGCTTCTCAAAGTTATTCCTATGTGTCGCTTCGTCGATGCACAGAGTAGATATTAGCAGAAGGCCGGTTCCATGCAACGAGGAAAATCAAGCGTTCACATAGACGCATAATTTTTTGGCCACGTGATGTGCAATCACGAACACTAAAATGTATTCACTTAGGATGATTCCAGAGAGGTTTTCTAACGGAATAAAGACTGTACTAATGCAACTTGCCCAAAATTGTTTTTTCGAAACTACTAGAAAGAAAGAAAGAAAGAAAGAAAAAGTGTTTATTGGCTTCCCAACAGGACAAAACAAATTGACAAAAAATAAAGCGTAAACAATATGACAAACACTTAAAATTAGGACATAGTGTACATACAATTTATGTTTAAAGTCCCGTGCGAAGCCAAAGGGCCACTATCTCAGCATGTTGCTGTGACATTTATCTATGACAAATGTCACAGCGCTGGTATTCTGATAGGGCCCAATGGTGACGCCACGTTCACAGAAAAAAACAACAAAAAACTAGCTATGTAGTAGTTTCGAAAAAACAATTCAGCACTACTAAAGAGTGACCGTCGCGTCGGACCCAAGGCACGCAACTCTGATTTGTCGGATTCATGTGAGTATTGTATAAATCACTGGCTTCGGTAAAGAAAAATATCTTGAGGAAATCAGCATGCCTAAAGATATTTGCCAATAGTATGTAAAGCCAAGTCAGAGTTCAAAATGTGTAGGATAAAAACTCTGACATCTGATTAAGCACTAACTACTCGATGAAGCAAAAAACACAAAAAAGTGAAATAGATAAAGAAAAAAAACACAAAAAAATAAAAATAAACTTTAGAAGAAGAATCAGCTTCGGATGGCGGTGACTTTTGTTTCTTTACGTTTCTATGCCACCGACTTCTGAAGCTGATAATTATATTAATTTATGAAATATATGTTTTTAATCGGTTCATAAATGACTGAGTAATGCGGAAACAAACAAAAATGCATATTGATGAATTGAGAACCTCCTCCTTTTTGAAAGTCGGTTAAAAAGTTGATTGACTGAACGTTGTTTTGCAACGTCCAAAGAGACCATTTTGCCTTTTCGCTCGTTGTAAAGTCCTAGCCTTCTGCATCTATTTACCTATATCAGGCCAATAACTCGTATTACCATCCAGTTCTGAACTTTGAATTCGATTCCTGTGTTCCTAGACTTACTAGCTTCGATAATATAAGCCACCCTATTCAGGTCATCAAAGGAGTCTGTGGTAGTAATACCTATACTCGTATGGTTATTACTAGTATCGGTTTAAAATGTAGTCATGGTAAGCTTTGTGTTGGAGTTTCTTGTCTCTTGTCTGCTGTGTGTGTAATTATTATGGGCGAAGTTCTATAACATAGGCTTTAGAAGAATTATAGGTATACAAGGTGTAAACGTGGTCCGTTTCACGAAGCCGTCAACCAAGAATTCTGTGAGTACAAACTAAGTAACACTGAGCAAATATTGCTAGGAAATGTTTTTGTTTTTCGGGGAAAAAATAACGTTTTACGGTAGTAGGTAACCCACTCAAATATTATGCTGACGGATGCATCACGAGATCGTGCAAGTATGAGTCGCGCATACGACTGACCTGTTGGTCTAGTGGTTAGTGACCCTAACTGCTATGCCGGAGGTCGTGGGTTCGATTCCCACCCAGGACAAATGTTTGTGTGATGAGCACGATCATTTGTTCTGTGTCTGGGTGTAATTTATCTATAATATGTATGTATTTAGAAATATATAAGTATGTTTATCAGTTGTCTAGTACCCATAACACAAGCTCTGCTTAGCTTGGGACTAGATGGCGTTGTGTGATAGTTGTGGAATATTATTATTATTATTATTATTATACATTGTGTCCATTCGCGTAAGTGTCCCTGCGAAGCCGTTTCGCGCAACGGTGCGGTGCAGAAAATTTAACTGAACAGCTTTCGGCATGGGCCCGACATCAAATACAGCTCATAGACCAGGGTCGATTTTTGAAACCAAAAAATCGGTTGTCTGTAAAATCGGTTTACTGACGATAGTTGAACGTGACAACGTCATAAGAAAATAAAACAAAACAATTGACACGCCGTTGCTATGGAACGCCTCAGAGCGAGGTAACGACGCATGACGTCATCTTTTTTCGTGCGTGCAGCCGGCCATCGAATTATAAGACGATAACACGTCAAAAAAAGTTGTAGGAAGAAACCCATTGGAAATAGCAGAGAATATGCAAGGTAGACCAGTGCCGAAGCCTTCAAAAATGGTAAAAAATGAAAAAAAAATACAGTAGGATGAAACCCAATGGAAAAAGTAGAGAATATAACAAAAATTAAAGGAAAAATAAATTACGGTCGATATGAGGTCGGGAAGTGGGGGTGGGGGGGGTTTTAAGGGGGGAAAGCGGTTTATCTCGATTTCCGGCAAAACTACAAGTCCTATGGAAAAAGATGTAATGGCAAAGTTGTAGAGAATAAAAAGATTTACAACTTTGATTTTAACACTTTTTTCACATAACCTCAAAATTTAGGTGAAAAATTCAAAAAACCAAGTTTTTGGTTTTTTATTTATATCTTTTTCAAAAATCTTTTTTTTTTCTACGAAATGTGGTGAAAACTTACCTTATTATGTCCCAAATACACTGTAATTTATTTGATTTAAAATATTTATTTTTTCGGCTTATTTTAACTTAATATCAAAAAAGCACCCTAATTTTCAATCGAAAATTCTGACGTCAAAATATCAGCTTTTTTTAAAAAGTCGGTGGGCGTTGTGTTCCTTATAATCTCTACTTTCTGATGATGTATAAAAAATATACATTGCAATGGTAAATTTTCTCAGAAAATACAAAATCAGCTGCTCCACCCCCTGCCCCCCCAGATCAGATCAACCGTAATTTATTTTTCCTTTCATTTTGATCACATTCCCCTCCTTTTCTAATGGGTTTCATCCTACTGTAATTTTTTTGTTTTCAAAAATTATCGACCCTGGTCTAAGGGTATCTGCGCCCGACAAAATATTTTACCTTTCATTTTTTTAATAATTATTTTCTTCCATTTCCAATGGGTGTCATCCAACAATTTTTTTTTTTTTTTTTTTACCAAAAGCTTCAGCCCTGGTCTTTCCACATTTACAAATATGATTACACATTTCTAATTCATGCTGTGTAGAACCTGTATATTATTATCATCCGAGCATGTGAACCCGGTTTCCGAAAGTCTGATAAGTAGGTAAATGTTGAAATTGGGTGGAGGAAATAACAGCCAATCTAATCACGTGCCTTGCGAATTGACTTCAATAGATTGCCTTTGGATTCAGGAATCCGAATCAAAGTATAATACCGAATCCTATTGGATAAAGTTAAGATAAAATAGGTGAATAACTATAAATATACAAGATGTACCGGAATAAACCATGAAACTAAACTTGCTTTATGACTTTCGATAATTCACAACTTTTTAACCTGTTCATCAATCCCTGTAGAAAGTTCTTTTTTTGCGAGGTTCTGAAACCATTATCATCATCATTTCAGCTAAAAGAAGTCTACTGCAACACAGGTTTCTCAAAAGTGTCGCCGCATAGGTCCATCCAGCGGAAAACCTTGAGGAATGACTAGAAGAAAAGTGGTTAAGCATCATGGTCCAAGACACAAGTCGAGAGGTCTTGCATTTACTATGTTATACACCTTGTTTTTAAATGAAAATCTCTGATCTGGCTAGGCTTATTATTTCAAAACCACAAGCCTGTTATCACTGAAGTTTTAGGCAGAGGTATACTTAATATTTAGTACCTCCACATTTCGTCAGTTATTAAATTCTCATGGCTGCTACTGAGAAATTCCTGATAGAAAAATACACTGCATGGCCTGGGAATCGAAAATAATAGAGATTAACAAGGCAGTACCGTTATTTAATAAAAAAAAAAAATCTGTTAAATCCTTGTTTGATACCTAAATCGTTTGACCAAAAGAACGATTTTAATAGTACAGTCGAACAAACTAATAAGTATACAGGGTAGAGATCTTTATAATTCTATAACACTGAAAATATTGATTGTAATTTTGTTTTACCAAGTGTTTTTGTTTTACCAAGTGTTTCGCATTAAGCGACTGATGTCAAACGCTGTATCTTTTGACATGAGTCTCTAAATGTATCTGTATAATCTTAAAAGTAAATTATCAAAAAAAGTAATTATGTAAATTATAAAAGTATATATCATAAAAGCAAGTTAGCTGGCTGTATACTTATTAGCTTGTTCGACTGTACCAGCATTCAACTCTCAGTATTATTTTGTTAAATATGAAGAAGAATCAATAAATTGCGCGTCGTCGTCGTAACGGAAGCATTCAAGTAGTGCGTCCTGAGAGACTTAACAGTTCACAACGAGCAACAGCGGGGACACTTTGACTTAACATGTAACTTGATGTGACTCGATTTTTTATAATTTTCCGATGATTAAGGTGTTGGTAAAGTGAATGAGTGACTACATAATATGAGAGACGCATTAAAATGGAAAGTATAGCAGAGGAAAAGCAAGGACTATACCCAGCAAAATTATCCCCTTCGTCCCTTCCACCCAGTATAGTCAAGTAAATTAAATAATATTGTATACTAAAGCAGTGATGAAATAGTTGTGTGTGACTGTCTGACTGCAGTCATAGGTCTAAACTTCGAACCTAAGACACGCACCTCTGACTTTTCGGATTCATGTGCGTATTATAATTTTCAGTTGCTTCGGTGTTTGAAAAATCGTGAGGAAACCAGCATGCCTGAAAGATATTTCTCAACGGCATGTAAAGCTAAGTCAGAGGCTCATGAGTGGCGTAAAACTCTGACACCAGGTTAGCATAACCACACGTTATAGAAAGAGAAAAATCTAGTAAAGCTAATGTGTGTCGTGTGTGGGATCCGTGGTATGGGTGTCTATGAGGTTCAAAGCGCGAGAGTGGCGTGTGATGCTAGTAAAAGTTTTCTCCTTGTCTCACCCGGTTACGTCCTCTGCTTTATAGTTCGGTGACGTATCGCACAGGGTCCATATTCCCACGTCTCATTTCGACGCTGTATTTTATTTCGCGCAAAATGTTTAAATAATACCTTCAGTTCTTAATCTGTTAGCTTTGGTTTGCTTCTGATGATGTTCCTGAGATAAAAGTCTTCTTATAGAATCCTGTGGGATTTTTGTAAGAGGAGAAATTATTCAGTTTCGTGGAGAGAATTTTGAAAAGATTTTCACAGATAAATACAAACGATTATGACCTCTCAAAAGTATTATTTTAAAACCAGAAAAGAACCTAATATTTACAAAAAGTACATTCAGTTCATAAAATTGACTGTAAAAAAGAAATATGCAAAAAAGTAACTTTTACAAACAATCTGAGCCTTAATACTTAAATCTAGAAAGCCATCGACCCTAACACAGATGGTTAGGGACACTTTCATCCAACCTTAGGGATTCGGTGGCCCCATTAGTTGGACTATTGCGATCAGATAGCACACGTAACGTGGAGAAAAGGTCAGCCACAGCTGGTATGACTAGATTTGCCTTAAAGTGTTTATAATCTTGCTTTACATAACTTCACGCTTGTAATCTCCGAAGGGTTAAGCAGAGGTGTACCTAACAGTACATTTACATTTCGCCAGTTATATTTGAGCCATGTTATGCAATAACCTGTTAACCCACAAAAATAAGAATTTTAAGTTAACGCCATCTAGCTCTTGTGGCCAGTCTCCTGAACCCTTAAAAAAACATATTTTTGTGGGTTAACAGGTTGTTATGCAATAGCATAACATGACTCATTTAAGTCTCAATCATGTAACAGTGGACAAAAATCTAGACTCCGTGGATGGCATTGAGAAATTCCTGATTGGTAAACGCACTTACGCTTTGCCCACCCCATGAATCGAACCTCACGCTCAGCACACACGCTAGAGAACACTAGACCAGGGACGCAGACTCAATCTTGCTTAACATTTTCTTTATTTAGGTCTGTTCAAAGAGCAGCCATTTTGAACTTTAAAAGCGATTTATCCAGAAAGTAGGTAGTCACTATAAGTTAAAAAGTAATCTCGGCACAAACTAAAGATACTGCGAACGTCGTTGCACATCTCAATGAGTGCAGACAAAGCTAGCAATAAAAGTGCCAAGAAAACATAAAGAACAAGAACAAAAGCTTCGCAGACTACCCTCATTCCTGTTTACGAGTGTGAAGTTACATAGAATCTATTACTCCCCAACAAACGATAATCACTGCCTTATTCGTTGCACGAAACGGTACCAACTTTCTTTGCCATTAGCAGATTAGTTCACTTTAGCGTCGCAAGAAACTTACCTATTGTCGTTAGCCAAATTACTTCTTACATACAATCACGTGAGAGTCAACCTTATGTTTACAACAATAGAGAGTTTTCTAAGACATGTTAAGTTGGTTGGTAAGGTATCAAATAAGCAAACTTGGGTCTGTGAAACCACAAAAACAGGTGTTTCTGCTCACGGCTGGTGTAAATTTGTCAGGGATAGATTACAATGTTTAAACTGTGCCTACGTCTGTTTTACAGAAGTTTGTTTGAAACTTTCGGGACTTATAAAGGAATGATATAGGATTTTAAGACGTAGAGACATATTAATTTGAGCGATATGGAACTTAGGTAAATTCAAGCCCAAAGTTTAACCAGGATTCCAGGAATGAATCTAAGTTGACGCTGGCTTCGGATTCAAGTCTGTCTTACGTTTGAGGTTTGGATGGCAAGTAACCGTCACACTTTGAAATAAACTTGTAAATGAGGTTCTACTGCTTCTCAGCTACTTTTTTTTACATAATTTGAGATGACGAGAAACAGAGAAGTATGAAAGAAGAAGATAATATTATACTGCGCCGGCCCCAAATGAATTGGGATAAGGGTACCTAAGAGAATGATGATGATGGTGATGATGATGGTGATGATGATGAATTTGAATACTTAGTAGTAGTAGAAGTAATGTAGTGCCACAGGACAGGACAGGTGCGTAGTACTCGTAATCTGCCGGCGTGTATGTATGTCCATCTGTATTGTGAATGTGGACAAGGCAAAAGAACCATGTTAGGATCATACCAGTTGACGTTCTCTGTTTCCACCCCCATGGGAAACTTGCGTTAGTTTATGTATATGCTGAATTCTCAGAGGATTATTCCAAAAGGAAGACATAATCAATTGATCACGACATAACCGTAGAGAATATTCTTTTTTTTATGAGTTGTCACCAACCCGTACCAGTGCGAAGAGAGCAAGCTTGTGTTCTGTCAATGGGAACTTTCAGGTTTATCATCATCATCAGCCTACAATGTTCCCACTGCAGGGACTCAGGCCTCCTCTCTAGGAGAGGGATGGGCTATAATCCACCACATGGGCCCAATGCGGATTGGTAGATGTCACATGCCTTCGATTTTTTTGATTCTAAGACATGTTGGTTTCCTCACGATGTTTTCCTTCGCTGTTTAGAGAGCAGCGGTGATGAAATAAATTGCATAAAGTAATGCACCTGCTTGTGTTCGAAATCACGACTTCCTGTTCGTAAGTCAGGGCCGCCACCCCTGGGCCACCGCTGCTCTCCGTGGGTCATCATCTGCCTAGCCTTTTCCCAAGTATATTGGGGTCGGCTTCCAGTCTAACCAGATTCAGCTAAATACCAGTATTTTACATGGAGCGACTCCGAGCTCCGAGCTCTCCGTAGGTGTTACTGAGAAATTCCTGATGGAAAAGTTCAATAACACGTTACCCGACCCGGGAATATAATTTAAGATCCCATGCTCAGCAGGCACTAATGTAACCACTACGCCAACGAGGCAGTTAGTAATCAATCTTCCACTAAGTCAACAGTTGACGTGTGGCCTCAATCTAGCCATAAACATTATTTCCTATCAACCTAAGCCAATACCTAAGTGGCCCCAAGCTTGTCGTGTACATACCTAACTCAATAGTTGAGTTACTTAGCAGTTAACGTACGCAAACTAACTACGTTTAACACGGCTTTGAGTGTATTTTGTGAGAAGAACTTGCCACTCCTTGAGGAAGAACCAGTGAAGCGTTAACTGCATCAGAGGAAGCGTTTATGTTACCCTGGTGAACTAGTTAGAAGATGTTATAGTATTTATTTCCTCACTGCTTTCGATGTAAGCTCTTTTCTTAATGTAAGCGTCCCACGGGATTGTACTATCGGAATAAAAAGTTATCCTATGTGTTAATAAAGGACCCATGTGATAGCAAACGACCCTTTTGCCATCGACCAGGCACAAACAAATCTAGACTCAGTGACTACAACAATGAAATTGCTCATGCTTAAACCTGGTATTATTTTGCCCGACCTGGAATTCGAACCCCGGAGTACATGTTCAACAGTAGCGCTTGCGTCCAATAAACAAAATAATGAGACAGTCTTTTCTGTAGAACTATATAATATTTTCGTTATCAATTTCAAATAGTTACTAAGCTTCTAATACCGCTTAAAACAGCAAATAAGCATCAAAAAATAAAACTAACTATTTTCTAAACTAGCCATTTATATGCAACTACCCATTCGCGTGCACATTAGCAAATAACATCAAAACAGTCCGTTTAATAGGGCATTATTGTGGTCAGCGTATCGATTGCATGCTCTCTTTTACGACCACAGACAAAAACATTCGTTTAGAAACTTCACTGAACTGTCAGTGAACCAAAAAGGTTGTATAAACTTTTTTAGTCTGTGGATGTTGGTTTGATATGGAACGGACCACGCGTTCGCAATACGTTTTTACGAGTCACATTGGCCGCGGTAACTGTTATTAGAATTGTTTCCATAGTCTCTGTATGTTTATTGCATGCACTTATGCGATGCAATCCACACATTTTGATTTTGCTGCCTCAATAAGATACGCCTGAGTCGGCTTTGGAACCCGTTATTTGTTTTGTTTACCCGATTTTAGGATTATTTTCGTTGCGGATGTGTATTTTTTCTGATTTTATCGGTTGAATGAAAGTTTTGTTAGTAAGTTTTGTTCTGCACACAATGCAATTTATACTTTATTTTTTAGTTTACAGAATAATTTTACGTAAGAGTCCGTACCTAATTATTTTAGCCCACTTTACCGTATTACCCTATGGAATTCGAACAGCCTGGCCAACAAAATAAAATTACTCATAATTTGATTACCTTGCAGTGTAACAACCTTGAAAAAGGAACTCAAATAAATAAAACTGCATTTCAGCACGTAATTCGTATTTCACAGCAGAGCCACAGAGATCGCCAACACTACATTAATTATTCACGCAACGGACACTTTCGATATAAATAAAACACGTGAAAAATATTTGTTTTTCACCGTGCCGTGGAATGGCGTTATTTACATGCCTGTGACATGTATGTTGAGCTTCCATTCTGTTCGTCAGGGGTAGCCAACCTATTTTATTTGGAATGTACTTGAATGGGCTTTTATTGTCGCCGGGTTTCAGAACATGAATGGTTTGTAGTTGGAATACTTACATAGGAAGTGGATCTACATACAAAGTGACATTCTTTCTACGTTATCTAAAAAAGTAAAAAAAAAATGTAAGAGACTGATACTGAATATAAAATAATTCGATTGTAACAGAGGATCTAGACAGAAATGTGATTTGGGGGTGAAACGGTGAACGTAATGATTATAATATTTGAGGTTAGCGAAGTCAAGTAAATCGTGGAAATATAGAAAAGCTATGAGGAAGAAAACATTTACAATTTCCTAAACTCTCTCATACCTAAGGCACAGAATCAGCCAGTAAAACGAAATAAGATAAAGTATTAGTGAGACTTTATCTTATTACATTTCCACATAGGTACGGTCCATTCCCACAAAATTAATTTAAAAACTGTAATGTTTTGCAACGTTTTGAGCTTAACCGCAAGCCGCTGTGAAACTGTCCACGTGTCGACATATTATGTACTGTATTACACTCGTATACATAATATACTGAAATTGTAGGTACAGCCGGGAACACGAATACTGGATACTGCGGCACTTGGCATGATACTTTATACAAGTTGTAAAAGGACCCTTCACAAAGCCGACCAAAGCAGTCGGTACATCAATTTTTTTGGCCGCAGAATATTTGACGAGTAGGAAAGTTTGGTCGTATGGCTATAGGCATTTAACCAGATTTGTTCAAAATAGCGTTCACGTGATAAGGGTCTCTTAATAAACCCATATAGGGCTAAGAAGGAACATGGGTGGTTTTTAGTCAGTAGAAGTCTGACACTCTCTTTCGCTCTGTCCAAGAGCGGGAGGGGTTATTTGATGATTCCCCCCCCCCAAAAGGGTCTCTTATTCCACAAGCCATTTTGATAACTAACTAAAGTTTAACATTCCAGGTTATTTTCTGATCTTCACCCCGTCTACCTTTAAAATAAAAAACTACCTACTATAAAATGGAAGACAACGTGCAATGTTGCTACGGGCGCCTACAGACACAAAACGAGTAGGTAACTACTCTCAAACAAAGCGCAAACCCACTCCAAGTTTACCTCCAATATTCAGCTCAACCCCGTCACAGGGTTGCGCGGGTTGCACCTCAACTTAAAATAAATATAAACATTAGCGAGATGAATCAGTGTCCTCTCAGTACAAGGAACTTCACTTATCACCACAGAATATAGAGCTAACCAGAAGCGCGACACGATCACTGTTCAAAACAAAGTCCTTGAAGATTATCCATTATCTCTAACCGAATGAAGTACTGAACTTGTTTTTGATTTTATATAAAAGTAGATGATGCGCGCGGCTTCGCCAGCGTGAATGTCGGTCAAATTATAATTATACTAAAGCCGGCCTCAAGAATCACTCCATTGGTGAAAACAGTATGAAAATCGGTGCAGTAGTTTTTTGAGTTTATCGCAAACATACAGTCAGACAGAAAGACAAACAGATTCGGCGGAGGATGTTTTATAATAATTATGTAGTGAAGACATGTTGTTGGTATTGATAACGATGGAATTTAACTTATGGTGATAGCGGAAAAACATAAAAAAATACACTAATACGAACTAATTTTACACTTAATCGCCGTATATCAGTCTTGTTTGTTTTCCTTACTTGTGCTGTGATGTCATACATCAAGAACTGTGGTTTTTCTCATAATCAATAACTGTACTTACGTTTCGGTAGCTTCAGTTGTATCTGCGCCTTCTGGTCTGTTCTATTCTCTATGCTTATCTCTAACTTCGCTGGCACTGCATCAGCACTCATGAATAACGCAGTTGAAGTCGTTTGAAAGTGAATCAACGTTTACTTTTTACGGCTGAACGGCTTACAGCGAACATAATAGTGCTTTATACAGCTTTATTTATTGAGCGTCTAAAATTTAAATCGCTGTTTACGAGGAAAGTGATCTGATTGGTGGTGTTTTGTCTTCAATGGTGACAGCTCAAGGATACTTTACTACCCGTAGGGGCTGCGGGTTGTTCGGAAGAGATATCGCGGCCTCGACACAAAGGGCTAAGAAGGAACATGGATGGTTTTTAGTCAGTAGAAGTCTGACACTCCCTACCTCTCTGCCCATAGCGGGAGGAGTCATGAGCCCCCAAAAAAAAAGATAGTTTACTATGCCATTATTTCTCTTCTAGAGTAATCTGATCATTTTAATCGGTACACAATGCCGAATTGATAAACAATGCGGTAATGTTGAAACCACCCGAAATTAAAATATTTAAATAAAATTAAAGGACAAATGAGAATAATTAAATCATTATTTTGTGGTTGATCATAAAAGTAACATAATGTACTTAACAAAAGTGATTCGCAGGTAATGCAATAAGAAATTATTGCATTACCTGCGAATCACTTTTGTCATCATTCAGTTACGATTTTCACAGACTGATGGTCCCAATATTAATGAATACAATCAATTAATCGAATTGTCTGATGTTTGATGAGGATTGCAGTCATTGGTTTACACGTACACCATACCTATGGGGATAGGCAGATACCACAGAACGCCACCTGCTCCAATTCGACACATTCCTTTTGCTTCGTTCGCGTTCATACATCTAGTCAGACACACACGCCGTCGGTTGCGAGTAGTTACTACGCACCTGTTATTTCTGAAGAAGCTCACCAATAAGGTATGGCGTGTATGTTCTTATCTTTCCTTTCAAATATCCTGATGGAGGTTGTATACCTACACGACAGTGAACGATAGATTCAAGTTTAGAATCTGTCACTATATAATTGTTCTATCTAGAGAAAAGTCGTTGTGTAAATATATTATTTGTGCTATTAATAAATGTGTTCGATCCAAGTAGCCTCTTTATTCTAATAGGTTATGGGCCCAGGATCAGGCTCCAAAAACGCCTAGAAGCTAGAACACAAAAAGTGTAAAAAGTGTCATTTGTAAGATTTCAAAAGGCCAAATTCTCGTCATGGCAGAAGATCATTCAGGTTCAATTTGTGGAATAAGAAAATTGAATGGTACTGAGGACTTCGCCAATTGGAAATTTGTGGTGAGGAATTACTTAGAGTCCAAAAACTGGTTCAAGGTAATTGAAGCTACGGAGATAACAGCTGAATTGAAAGATACTGACAGGAAGGCACGAACAACGTTATGTCTGCTACTTGAGCCTGCATGTTTCGCACATGTGTATAGTGCGAAGACAGCACGTGAAGTGTGGATGAGTCTCAGCGAGGCTTACGAAGACAAAGGTTGGGGCAGACGAATCAGATTGCAACGAGATTTATGGCAATGCCGACTAGACAATTGCGAAACTATGGAAACATATATTTCCAAAATAATTTGTTTGGCGCAACAACTTGCAGACATTGATGCAAAAATCTCTGACGAGTGGATAATTTCTATCTTATTAAGCGGTTTATCGTCAGATTACAACCCATTTATAATGGCGATAGACAACAGCGGAAAAGAAATAAAACTTGAGCAGTTAAAATCAAAGTTGATGCAACAAGCAAGCCGACAAATTGAAAATGGTCAGAATAGAGAGCAAGCCCTAGTAACAACGGCGCAAAATAAAAAGAAGTTTGAAAAGAAAAAGGCATTAATATTCAAGTGTTTTAAATGTCATAAAGAAGAGCATAAAGCATCTGAATGCAAAGTCACTAAGAGAGCGAATCCATGCTTGAGTATCGCGAACACTGTGAAAAAGGACCGATGGTACTTGGACAGTGGCTGCTCGAACCACATGACGAACGATGCCGGAAAATTGCTGGATTACAAAAGGCAACAGAATGGCCTAAAGATAAAAGTTGCAAGCGGGGAAGAAATGAAAGTTATAGGAAGAGGGAATGCCGTCCCTAAATTAAATAACAACACTGAACTCCTATTAACGAATGTTTACCATGTTCCCGGACTTTGGTATGAATTTAATTTCAGTAAGCGATCTTGTAAAGAAGGAGTTCGCTGTAAACTTCGACAAAACAGGTTGCTCTATAAAAAATAAAACAGACCAAATAGTAGCAACGTGCAAAGAGGTTGATGGAATTTTTGAGTTGGTTGAAAAAGAAAATTGTGTTGTCAACTTGATTTTGTCAAATGACATTTTGTCAAATATTTGGCATAGAAGATTAGCACATTTGGGACAAAAATATATGAATTCATTGAAAAATATGGTGACTGGATTGAATTTTAAATCAAGTGATAAAATTGAACCATGTGTTTCATGCATAAATGGAAAAACTTGTAAGAGCTCTATCAAAAATCAAGGTACACGAGCGAAAGAAGTTTTGGAAATTGTACATAGTGATTTATGCGGATCGAAGAAAGAACCATCATTCAGTGGATCTCTATATATGCTATTATTTATCGACGATTATACGCGTAAGACGCATGTTTACTTCTTGAGAAATAAGAGTCAAACCCTTGAAAAATTTCGTGAATATAAAGCGGACGTTGAGAAGCAGACAGGAAAGTCGATAAAGTGTCTCAGATCTGACAATGGCAAAGAATTCTGTAACCAAGCCTTCGATATGATTTTAAGGTCAGCTGGTATAAAGCATCAGAAAACGGTTCCTTATACACCTGAACAAAATGGTGTGGCAGAGAGGGCGAACAGAACGATAATAGAAAAAACAAGAGCGTTGCTTTGTGAGGCCAAACTTAGTAAAAAGTATTGGGCCGAAGCGGTATGTACAGTGGTATATTTAAAAAATAGAAGCCCGACTAAGGCTGTCATGAATAAAGTACCTGAAGAACTTTGGTCAGATAAGAAAGTAGACTTGAGTCATTTGAAAATTTTCGGTTGTCAAGCATATGTATTAAAACCTAAACAGAAAAGGCAAAAGCTTGATATGAAGACTGAAGAAATGATTTTCATCGGCTACAGTGAAATTACTAAAGGTTATCGACTGATGAACCCAAAAACAGGTCAGATAACATTCTCCAGAAATGTAAAATTCTTTGAAAATGTTTTTCCTGGAAGTGATACCGACATGACGAAGAACACAGTAGTTCCTGTTGATATAGAGGAGGAACGGATAGAACCTGTGGTTGAAAGTTGTGCGTCTAACAACATTATACAAGATGAAGAAGAGTTTCATGAAGCGGAGTGTATTTACACTGTGATGGCTGCAGCGCCTGATGAAACGGTTGCTACCACGAGATATACAGCGGAACCAGAACGAAGATACAATCTTCGTGAGCGCAAGCCTGTTATATATAATGCTATAGCACAAACTGATGGCGATCCAACAACAATTGAAGAAGCATTGGCAAGGCCTGATTCTAATTTATGGCATAAAGCTATAGATGATGAAATAAAATCATTGAACGAGAATCAGACGTGGTCATTGGTAGACTTACCACGTGACAAGAAGCCAATACATTGCAAATGGGTCTTCAAAATTAAGCGAGACAGTGACGGTAAAGTGTCTAAATACAAGGCCAGGCTGGTAGCTAAAGGATTTACGCAGGTACGTGGAATAGACTATAATGAAACGTATTCTCCTGTCGTAAGAAGCTCAACCTTACGATTACTATTCTCATTAGCTGTAGAATATGATTGGCTCATTAACCAATGGGATGTTACGACTGCTTTCCTGTATGGCAAGCTAAAAGAGGACATCTACATGCTTCAGCCTAAGGGGACGATAGTTAAAGGTCAAGAGACAAAGGTATGTAAATTGCAAAGATCGTTGTATGGACTCAAACAAGCGTCTAACGCTTGGTTCCATGAGCTAGATAAGGAGATGTACAATTTAGGTTTCGTACAATCGAAAATAGAACCTTGTCTTTATCAAAAGGTGTTTAGCGATGGAAATAGAATAGTAGTAGTCATATATGTTGATGATATTTTTGTATTCTATTCCAAAAATAACGAAACTGAGAAGCAGAAATTAAAAAGTGGCTTGCTTAAAAGGTTTAAAGTTAAGGATTTAGGTCCTGCTAGACACGTGTTAGGCATGAGACTTAGGAGAGATAAAAGTTCGATTTATCTTGATCAAGAACAGTACGTTCTTAATATTTTGAAGGATTTTGACATGACGGATTGTAAACCAGTCATTACTCCAATGGAAGTAGGTCTCAAATTAGAGAAAGCTTCAGATTCCGGTTGTAAGTTGCCATATCAAATTCTCATAGGTTGTCTTAATTATTTAGCTCAAAGTACTAGGCCCGATATCGCGCACGCTGTTAGTGTTTTGTCACAGTTTAATTCATGTTACGATGAACTACATTTTAAATGTGCTAAACGGGTGCTTAGATATTTAAAGGGGACGTCGAACTTTGTATTAACGTTTAAGAAAACGGGTAATCTAGAAATAAATGGCTACGTAGACGCGGATTGGGGTGGGTCATATGATAGGAAATCCTGTACAGGTTTAATTTTTAGACTAGGAGACAATATATTGTCTTGGGAAAGTCGTAAACAAGGGTGCGTGGCGCTGTCCTCCACTGAGGCAGAATATATAGGCCTCAGTCAAGCATCGAAAGAAGCTATTTATTTAAGAAATTTGTTAAAAAGTTTAACAAAGGGGACTTGTGTCAAACCGGTGGTCATTTACAACGACAACCAATCAGCACATAAAATAGCGAAAAATAAGACAGAACAAAACACATTGATGTTAGATTTCATTATGTTCGCGAAGCTATAGTCAATGAGGCGGTTGAGGTAAAATATATGCCTTCACAAGAAATGGTAGCAGATATGTTAACAAAATCTGTACCAGGTCCTAAACTAAAGCAATTTTTAGAAAAATTATCTATTAAGGGGGCGAGCGATGTGTGATGTAATGATTTTAGCTAATATTGTTTTTAATGTGATTCTATTTTGATTTGTTATGATTTGTAATAGATAAATTTTTATTTTGTTTATGTTTAGTATTTTTGATAAATAGCTGTATTAAAAACATACTTATATATTAAAGATAGATTGTATGTCAGTGAACGATAGCTCCAGCTGAATATATCTACTGTGTACTTAGGGTGTATGCACACTGTGTAGTTGAAGGGTGCGTGCACTTGTAGGTAATATGTTAGGTAGGTATTTAATGTAATCTTGCGCATGCATCATGCTATAGATTAAGGGTGCGTGATGGAGGTTGTATACCTACACGACAGTGAACGATAGATTCAAGTTTAGAATCTGTCACTATATAATTGTTCTATCTAGAGAAAAGTCGTTGTGTAAATATATTATTTGTGCTATTAATAAATGTGTTCGATCCAAGTAGCCTCTTTATTCTAATATATCCCAAATGACCATTTTTTACAAAATATTTGTAACATAGTGTAAATTTTCACCCTGCCGCGCTGTTTCTTAATAATATCACCCACCGTTTTGAAAACAGTCGTGATGAAATAATTTTCCCAAGTTTAAGTGCCTCCTTGAGTCGATCCTGCAACCTCAACGCGCAAACCGCTTATGACCGTTATGCCTGCTTCCAATATTTCACGGCTAGGCACTTGTTAATTTCTCTCCCTTTAGTTTTTTGGAGGTTGGGAAATCATCAAATGATTTGGACTGTCAGACTTCTACTGACTAAAAACCACCCATGTTCTTCCTTACCCTTTATGTCATCCGGAGTTATTTACTATACGGACCTTGTAGAAACTAGAACAAATTTCCGTGCGTTCAAGCAATTTTGTCATACCTATTATTGGAATCAAATTTTAATAATATAACAGCTCACAACTTAGGACCCAGTAATATTAATGACAATAATATCCGTGGTGCTAGGCAACTGGGCTTATCCCAGTTATATACGTCCCTGTGTGCCTATTGGCCTTGTTCTGTTCTGTCTCCTGCTGATATGGAGGGAAGTGGAAACTATGTTTTTTCCTACTACTCCGCTATTCTTTTCTGATTAATTTCGTTGCGGGATCCAAGACAGTTAAATCATTTCTCTGGAAATTCGTCGAGCTTCATTGTCTCGGCGCTTTTCTTGTGGTCGCCACTGTTGATTCTGGCTAACAGGAGTTACAGTGGTTTGGGAATAGTGTGGCGGGCTTGTCCCAAAAAAATACCCTTTATGTCGAGGCCGCGGTATCTCTTTCGAACAACCCGCAGCAGGTAAAGTGCTTCCTTGAGTCGAACCTGCGACCTCAACGCGCAAGTCGTTTATTAACGTAATGACTCACACTGGGTACTGCTAGGTTCTTATTAATTTCTCTCTTCAAAGTCCGTCCTGCAAAAAAGAAAAGAACCTAAAAGAAAATAGACGTCCAATAATAAAATTAAATACTGTATAGAGCCTGAACAAAGGACTAGTTAGTGAAGAGTAACTCCATTGTTACATTAAAATCAATTTGCAGCCGACGGCGCGAGTAGGGCCGATAATTCACGTATAGCTAATTGTACGCGACAACGCGAAAACAAACGAAATGGACGGCTGTCTGTAGGGCTCATTTTCACGGACGATTGTTTGACGATATTTATGATGTTTTATTGTTTGCTAAAGTGATATTTCAGCACAAGCCACGTGAAAATAACTCTTTTTTATAGCCTAAATGTATTGCGGATCACTGCAGGACAAAGGCCTTTTCTTCCTCCAAAACTCTCTGGTTTTTGCTACTGGCCACGCTTACTCCACAGTATCCTCCCTCAGGCGTCCAGTAAGTGACGATCCTTGACCACCTCTCTGGGTGCAATTGTGAAAATAACCCTTGTGGCCCGTAATTTTCATACCTGACTGACTATTTTGATCGAAGTGATTTATGTTCAATGGAGAGGCACATTGAACCACCAGAAGAAACATTTTTATCCTTTTTTCTTGATGGTTGGAAATGGAAATCATCAAATGACTCCTCCCACTCTGGGCGGAGCGGTAAGGAGTGTCAGACTTCTACTGACTTAAAACCATCTATGTTTTCCATGTTTTCGAACAACCCACAGCCCCGACAGGAACAACCCGCAACATTTTTATCCCTTGAATGAACTCTAGTCACAAGTGTAGTTTGTCAAACCAAATGTTGAACATTCATAGATTTTCAGCGATCAAAATAATCTGTTATTTAACACATAAGTATCTACATTGCAGTCGCAGTTTGGGGCAAGCCCGCACTCTATTCCCAATTTCTTGAAAGCCAGAATCAACAGTGACAACCAGTCACTGTTGTTGACTCAGGAAAGATCAGAGTCAATGAAGCTCGACGAACGACCGACCGTGGAGAATTACAGCTTTTCATATTGACAATAATGGATGCATATTTTGCTGTAACTCTTTTCCCCATTTGTTAATTTTATGAAAACATGACACAAGAAAATAAAAGACTTCTTAGCAGCCACATGTAGGTAACTTTGACAGCTTTGACCCTTGATCAACTAAAAGAGAAACAATAGGTACTCCCCTTTTTTGTCCCAGTTAATTTTCAAAACGTTTTCTCATCCCTTAATTATCGTCCCCAACATACATCCCTTCGTCTCCTGAAAATGTTTTACAATTCAATCGAGAGTCGCTCCCAGCTGTTAATTGGGGGCGTTTTAATGAATATCAATTGACCGTGGAGGGTGCCCCTGCGCACATCCCATAGCTCTCGGGTTTACTCGTGCTCGTGCCAGAATTAACGGCACGAGTTGGTACACACGGCTACACATCAAGCTATACAAAACCAATATAATCTGATCGTTCATTGTGCGAAAAGATCTAGTAAAGTGAGGCCAAGATTAACTGGTTTTGTATAGCTTGATGTGTAGCCGTGTGTACGAGTTGTTACGAGTTTTGATTTTCTACGAATATTGTGATTTGTGATGCGTTTCATTTTGATGTGCTGTCATTTTGAATGTTTTGTTCGATATTCTGATTGTTGATGTTGTCTTTTTTATTTTGCGGACTGTGTACAATTATTATTGTAGCTGAATTTGTTAAGTTTCAGTTAATAAACCAATTTGTTCTCAGCTTATCGTGGCTCACCGTTAGGTATAGACTTCTCCCTAGCTGTGACAAAACACACTGATTTCCATCTCTGCCGTATAGTTCGTCCAAGTCACTTTATTAGGATCTTCGATCCTTTTAGCTTGTTGAGGAGTTCATGGCTATATAATCACAGCCGCAATCTTCAGGTTAAGTCACGCTTGCCTACTTTGGCCAGTGGATGAGTGACCATCCAGCATCGGCAAGCACGTTTAGCTATTGGTCCCGGACTGCCGACATTTAATTTTGAGGATTTTGACAGTCGTTACAGGTAGTCAATGGCCCAAAAGTTTGACAAACGGGCTTAACTATCGAATTTACTGTTACCGAAACCAAGTTTAAAATATAACGTAACTTTTCAGGACTGATCTACAAAACAGCGTTAGGTAACTGTTGTAGGTTACGTTAGAGCAACGTTTAAAATAGCACCTGCTTTTGTAGAAGTCAGTAATGAATCCATACTTGCTTAAACAAAATCTCTGGTGAAGCTTTACCCACGTATATCCAGTCTATTACGTAAAATCTTGGTACGCTATAAACCCAAGACGCAGCTTTATTAAAATATTTGAACAGTTTATTAAAATACTTTATTTGAGATGCCCAACGCGAGCATGCAAAATGTAGGGAGAGGAATATGCAAAAAGTGAAGAAAAATTGACATTCATTTAAGTAAGAAGAGACGTCTAAGATGTTTCAATGTAGGGGGTGTCTTGTTATATGATTTGATTAATGTTTCATTTTGATTTTAGTACTCTGGACGTTGACTGTCTCGTTGATGATATTAGGCTATTTCAATAACGAATTTCTCCGTAGGAACCCTCAGATTTGTGCCCGATTGATGGAAATACGCTCAACCCTATTGCATGAGACTTTACATGGGACTCGAAAACTAACTGTCTGTGTGTACTGTAGGTGTATCTCTGCGTAATTCTTCAGAGATTACAGGCGTGAGTTTATGTTGTTGTTGCATTTAAGTACTTACCTTTTATACAAAATTTTGTCAAATAAATATAACAAAGTATATTATTATGTGACTACATCTTTACGACCACTCTGCAATTAAACATCAATGGTAGCAGCGTGATATTCAAAGGACACAGGAAGACGCTGTCGTTTCTGCCTTGAATGTCACATTTAACACTTACCCACTACAAGACGAAAATGGAAAGACAAATTCATTTCCGAAAAACAAATGCAGTCGACTTTCCCGAAAAGCAAAATAAAACTTTGTGTCGCATTTGGCTGGGCAGATTGGGGCCGCTTGAAATGGCAAACGTCAATAATACGTACAATTCAGTATATACTGTACCGTCTACTGCGGTACTTTAAGCCGACGTTTTACAAAATAAATCTTTTATTGACCGCCTCTTTATTTCCGTGGTCGCAGATGTGACTGCTAAGTTTAGGTCCAGGATTTAATTTGGACCTCACGATCTGACAGGGCAGAATGGAAGAAAAAAACGTGTTGCGTTGATCCTAAATAACATGGGATAAGGGCAGGAAGATGCTGCGGATTGTTCGAAAGAGATACCGCGGCCTCGACACAAAGGGTTAAGAACGAGAATGGGTGGTTTTTAGTCAATAGAAGTCTGATACCGCTCTGCTCAGAGCGGGAGGAGTCACTTGATGATAGATGATTTCCCAACCTTTAAAAAAAAAGAGCAGGAAGGTGATGATGATGATCTGGTAGTGAACTCTTGGCTAAGTAATAAAACTACCGCTCCGATCGATCTTCGGGTTAAGTTACGCTTGCCTAGGTTGGTGATTGTATGGGTGTACCACCAATTACACACCGAATTTCCGCCGTGCCTCGGAAAACACGTTAAGCCGATGGTCCGGACTGTCAATTGTAGATCTTTGATAGTCGTTAAGTAGTCAATGGCCCGAAAGTCTGACAACCAGTCTTTCCAGGGCGAAACGATACCCATTTATTTTTTTTATTTTTTTGGTTGGAAAATCATCGAATAACCCTCTCTTGGGCAGAGCGAAGGGGAGTGTCAGACTTCTACTGACTAAAAACCAAACCCATGTTCCTTCTTCGCCCTTGTTTCGGAGCCGCGTTATCCTTTCGATAATCCACAGCCCCGACGGGATCCACAGCCCCGACGGAAAACGATACCCCCTTATCGTATTACCTAGTACTAACTGGGTTGTGGAGCTCAGATAGGCATTCGGTCCATGTCAAATACTGATATTCAGTTGCATCTGATCACTGGAAACCGACCCCAACAAAGTTTTAAAAGTTATAACTTTAGTTACCTCCATGGCCCGTTCACTATTCAAAGCATCCATCAGCACAATGTTTTGAATGTGCAAAAATTGCATTGAATTTTAACGTAAAACGCGATATTCCACCCAAAACTACTGACCAAAAACCACCCCAAGTTCCTTCTTGGCATTTGTGTTGAGGCCGCGGTATCTCTTTCGAAGAACCCACAGCCCCGACGAGGTCCATTTACACCCTGTATGTATAAACCACCAATATTCTGAAATACACCTCATATCTTTTCCTCAAACAATAAAAATACATACAGTTTTCGCTCAATTAACGCCCTCGCTCCCAGATAAAGCGAGTCTTAAGCGCCCAGGCAAGATAAGACCGACCCATTATTTTTCTCATTAGTCCGGGACCCGAGATAACATTGCCTATTACTAACGGTGGAGAGGTGTGAATTGCTTGACTAATCTTTTCCCTTATTGCTTGAGATTAAAAGATAACACGTATAATGGACTGTGCCTTATTTTTTTCGCAGTTTTGTGATGATTTATTGGTGGGTATGTGAAAGGTATGGGACGATAAGCCGGTTATTCGGAATTTTCGCACGGGAAGTTGTGAACAAGGGAGAGGGGTTGGTTTTGTATGGGTCCAATTCAATGGAAATCTTCTCGTGTCGTTATCATTGAAGGGACAGGCCTAGCCTTGTTTAGGGTGTAGGGTTGAAGCTACTTTCATCATCTGCCTAGCCTTTTACTATATAGTTTTTGTTTTTTTACTATGTTTAGGGCCCGCTTCCAACTTCCGAAATTGGGACTATACTTTTAGGATTCACCTTTGCCTTCACTATCGAAAAAAATACCGCGTTTTGTTGTATAAACCAACTAGCCTTTTCATAACTATGTTGCGTTGCCCCCAATCTATAAACGGAAGCAGCTGAATACCAGTGTTTTAGATGGAGCGACTGCTTTTGCAACCCTGTTGGTACTGGGTAATATGATACCCCTTGGTGAGACCAGTTGTATGTATGTCAACTTTTGGCCAACTGTCTACTTGCTGCTACTGTGAAAGATCTACAAAAGCAAGCCGGGACAAATGACATAAGGTGTTTACCGAAATCGGAGGAAACTCGTGATCTATTTAATGCTAAATTGAGAAAGTAATTTAGCGCGGCGCCGGATGTTACCGGCGGCGAGTGCTGTGGATGCGGGGGCGTGCGGCGGCGCGTGCCGTGGTGATGGGTGCGCGGGGCTCCGGGTCGCGGGGCGGCGGTTGCGCGTTGCGGCGTGCATTCGTGGTTCCGTGATTCGGGGTCTCGTGCATTCGTTGTTGCGGTTTGCGTCGCTGCGTGCTTTCGTGCTCGCAGTGTTCGTTGTTGGGGGCATTCGGTGGCGTGTGGTTCGGCGTGGTGGCTTTCGGAATGACGTATTGCACTCGTAGTTTCGTTCGTTTTTTTTTTGACTTTCAAAAGTGCCTGTAATGGCTTAATTGAAATAAATGCTTTGAGTTAGAGTTTGAAATCTGTTTACAATCCAATGTATTTATCATTTATAGTTTAACCAGAAACAGTTGAATACCCGAATTTTACATTAAGCGGCTGCCTATCTGGTCTCTACATCCCTGTTACTGAAAAACATGATACCCTAACGGCTTAGCGTGCTTTATGAGGCCAGAGGGGTCGGGTAGGTATGTAATGGATGAAAACACATGCACGGAAATGACTCGTAAAGTGTTGCCTAACATTGAAGATTGATTCAAGTGGCTATTCTTATTTAGACAAGTTTCTCTTGAATAAAATAAATAAGAGATTAGAAGCACACCCTCACATTGATTCACTCACACGTTTTTTTTTTTTTGTGGTGTGGGAAATCATCAAATAACCCCTCCCGCTCACGGAATCGAGTGTCAGAACTCAGACTTCTACGGAGTAAAACCCAGCCATGTTCCTTCTTAACCCTTGTGCCGAGGCCGCGGTATCTCTTTCGAACAAGCCGCAACCTACATTCACATAGGTACCATCACTCTCATTCGCACACTATATAGCTGAGTGAGTGCTACTTGTTTAGTTTTAATTATCTCTTTTATTTTTTTTTTCATATTATATTTTCCATAAAGGTACCTACATTTATAATTTATTTAGTAAGTATCATGTATCATATAATACGTAATGAACCATTTTTATTTTTCACCATTATGATGCACTCTGCGATCTTTTCCAGTCATTGTTCCGCAACTGTTTAATATAATTAATAATTTCACGTTATATTATCCGATCAAAACCGCGATCAACAGTTACGAGTATCATGATACTTAATGGTTGAACACCGTTTAGATGACTTTATCGCGTTCCGGTCTGTTTCAAGAAGCCTTTTGTTAAACTAAATAATAAGTGCACATTTTCGAAGCACACGATATTACAAGCATCTATGCTGCTACAAAGTTCGGCCACGTAAGAGAATGCTTGCTTTAAGGCAAAATTCTTCATTGTAACACATAATGAAATTGCTGGCGTGTTCTGGACAAAGACTGGCGATAAAGCTAGGCTATCGAAAATGAGCAATGACATACTACATTATTGGTTGACTGTGCTAAGATAAAATATAGCGATTCCAATAATTGTATGTACATTATTAAAAAGTGTTATCGATAAAGATGATTCAAGAACGGATGATTGAAGATGATTCTTTCATTAGTTAGCCATTTAAAATAATTTCATAAAACTAATGACAGTTTGTTACAAAAGGAAATTGCTGTAATATTTTCAAACATTTCTGGAACAGGGTGATGTTAATTGTATACCAAAAGTTGTTGCTATAGTAGGTAAACCGTAAATTGAGTGTTAAATATTCCGCTGCGGGTTGATCGAAAGAGATACTACAGACCCGGACACAAAGGGTTAAGAAGGAACATGGGTGGTTTTTAGTCAGTAGAAGTCTGACACTCCCTTCCGCTCCGGCCAAAGCGGGAGGACTTATTTGATGGTTTTCGACACTCCAAAAAAAGTGTTTTATATTCTAATCAATTACAAATAATACAGAGTAATGAAACATTCGATTTAATAATTATGTCCGAAATTGTTAGTTTAATAAAAAATCATCCCAGAGAATCAAAAATTCTCAAATCAATCAAATCAAAATATTTTATTTGCCAGGATCTGGTATATAAGATGTTACAGTAAAAAATTGTTTCAGCATACACTGCCATAACATGGCGTGCAAATGTCTTACAAAACTGAGCGAAGTCGATTAATCTAGCTTACAATTTACAAGTTCTATTGACTTGTCATCTAAATGTTCTTTAACAGAGTAATATCTTTTACTTATTAATAGTTTGAAAAGTATTTTTCTAAACATCGTCATCGGTAATTATTATTCTTGAAGACTATTTGGTAAATGATTGTAGATTATAATCGACATACAGTACACATTTTTCTTAAATAGTTTCAGTTTTATTCGTAAACTAGCTTTTGCCCGCGACTTCGTCCGCGTTTCCGTCGTTTTTCGTAAAAAAGTACCATATGTCCTTCCTTACGGTTCAGTGGCGTTTTTTAGGTGGCATTGTGTATTTTATTTTTAATCGACGGTAACGGAAAGGCTGTCAGTTACCTAGGTAACAAAATAACCTACGATAAAGGTCCTAACTATAGCTACCTTACACTTAAAATCTAAGTGCCTATTTAAACTAAAATATTCTAATAGAATTATACCCAGAAATATGTACAACTTACAACAAAAAAAGAAATGAAAATAAAGTTGAAACGCCTGTGCAATACCATCTACCTATACCTACTTCACTTACAAATAAATACCTATACCTAACTACTATAACTAATAAAAGTATCTACGCTTTTACCTACTACAAAAATTAATTGAACATAAATTAGCCAAAACTTACCTATCGGTATCTAAAAAACTATGCGTACTACTTCTACTTCTATTACTACTTCACCAAGGAAATAAAATGTAAACTATTAATAATTTGTAATTTGAACGAATATTTACACTACCAAAACAACTAATACCTATTTTTATAAAATAACAACAAAAGAAATTCAAATAAACTATTTAAAGACTAAAAGTCGTGCTGATAAGCATTGTTTGTCAAAATCAATTATTGTCTGTCAATAAGGTCGAACGCTCTGAACACATCAACAGCCACGACCCGCGTCGAGCGCGGCAACCGTTACACAAAAATAATCCTTAAGGCATGATTCAGTATTCACGCGCAACGGCGCGACACGTGTTATTGTGAGTCAACCATAAAAGATAGACATATGCTGTTGTGGGATATTTTTTAGATAATTTTATGTAGAACATTTCCGTCATAAATGATTTCTATGTAGCTTTAACCATTAAGGCTGCACACGCGACGGAAGCTTAAAAAATGGAGCAACTTCTCCCGTTTTCTCAATATTTCCCTTCACTGCTCTGCTCCTATTGATTGTAGCGTGATGAAAAGTATACTATAACCTCCCCAGGAGTATGAAGAATAATCGTACCAAGTTTCGTTAAAATCCGTCGAGTAGTTTTTGTTTCTATAAGGAACATACAGACAGACAGACAGACAGACAGACAGACAGACAGACAAAAATTTTACTGATTGCATTTTTGGCATCAGTATCGATCACTAATTACCCCCTGATAGTTATTTTGAAAATATATATCATGTACAGAATTGACCTCTCTACAGATTTATTATAAGTATAGAAGAAGATTAAATTTTATTTTCATTCTAGGTTGTTGAACTTTTGTTCTGTTGTCAAACAAAAGGAATGTAATTGTTATTATCGACACTGAATCACTTCTGAAAATTCGGTTACTCTTTGGAAATTAAAAAAAAAACCTTGTTTAGTATTTAGACCAACTATCCCCTTCCCACCGGGGTAGGCAGAAACAAAAGAACGCCACTACTACGATCCTGACTCTCTTTGCCTCGTCCACATTCATGCAACATACACGCACGCCGATAAAATAGCTATGTGGTAGGATTGAAAAATTCTAATCTTAGCTTTCATTTTCGATTTTTATTACGAAAAAAAAATATCCTCGTGATCACATGTCATTGTTTTGTTTTACAAACAATTACTCTTGTGATCTTGTCACTCTCACATTTGCTCCGCCCGCCACTATACGAATCCCTAAAACGCAAGCTATATCCCATGGACCTTTGTTCGCATCAAAGCCGATGAATATTTGAAGGGACCACTCAAATTCAGTTCGACCACATTTGAAACAAGCTCTATTGTATGTCTGTACATTTTACGGGTAAGCAGAGACGGTAGTTGTGTTCATGTATGGAGAAACAAAGCTTTTGATGCAAACAATTTTTTTTCCAGAAATTCCCGAGGGAAAAGCCAATAACAATATCTCGTCTTAGGAAAAAAACCTAAAGCCTCATGTTCAGTAGTCGACTGCGACCACTAGTCTAACGACGCAGTTTTCATTGGTCCCTTAAAAAGGTATACCTATGTATAAATTAATTTGGATAAAAAGGGGATACAGGGTCGCGTTGTGGAGGTCAGATAGGCAGTCGCTCTATGTAAGACTGATATTCAGCTGAATCCGGTGGGACTTCAAGCCGACCCCAACAATTTTGCAAACAGGCTAGCTAAGTAGATGATGACACCATTAGGTTGCATTTAGGTCAGACGGATGCTTGATTAAGGTGCATGTGGCAAAAGCTATCTTCATGTTCTTCAAAATTAACACGTCTGAAATCATTATTTTGATCATAGGCACGTTCTTAATATCAGTTCTGAACAAATCCCATACAATAACCTGCTCATAAATAAACCTAACGTTATTCAAAGATGAAAATAGACCTTTTCAAATTCCACCACCGCCTACACATACCGTATACATATAACTGTACACATTATGACTTTATAACCCACAAAAATATAATATCCAAAGGCACTCAAATTTTCTTCGACTCTTAAGCGTACGCACGCGTTTTTATTACAGCGCTGCAGCGGCTGGATGTCGGAATACCTAGTTATGACTTCGTGGGTAAACGGTACGGGAATACTAATGTTACAACTTACTGAACTCGGTTTAAAGAAAATACTCAATGAATTTTCAGCAGGCGAGAATGAATCTTACACTATCTGGGTTTGTTTGTGATTTATTATGTGAGTAAAATGATTTGATTATCTAAGTAGCGTGTTTAATATGATATTAACATTAAATTACATCAAGCCTATGATTCCCAAAGGTTTTAGGTATGCTTATTGTAAACCCGCATTTCGAAAGTAAGTTATGTTATGTTTAACCGATTTCTATAAATTTAGCGGGCGCAAATCTTGAATGTAGGCTAAATACAATGAGTTGTTAGCTTATGATCATTAAAAGAATAAATTATAATCGTTCTTGTTATTCGCTAGAGTAAATATATTTGGTACTAAGAAAGTCAAGAGCTCAATATTCTGGGAAGAAAATCACTATTCATTACTACAATCATATTTCGTCGTCCGTGTTTCTTATAATTAGTAAACCATGAATCGCTTCTGTACCATCTTTTCCTGCAGGTATTCCAAAATCGGCTACAATTGGGGAAGGTATGAAATATTCACCAGGAACCGCATGCAAAAATATGATAGCAGTTAAATACCTAACTTCACCAACTCCAATATCATTAGGTATCACTTATCTCAAAACTTTTGCCACAGGTCCAAGAAAACGGCGAAAAAATGTGGGCTGAGCCCATTTATCACTATTAACACGGGTGCAGATTAGTCCACAAATAAGAGCTTTATCCCCTGCCTGATAGCTCCTAACGAGGCCGAGGCATTAGGCTATGGATACACTGACGATATACGTCCTAGAGGGAGGTGAGTACTGAAGAAACGTGAAGTGAAGGATACACAGTTGTTCAGCGGTAGTTCTTTCGTCTTTAACGTATGGTTATTGCCTAACCTGGAGGTTTACTCCCGAAGATACAGGCGTTTCCTAGTCTGGATCACTTATACGACTCACACACGACTCACTTATAGATTTAATTAGGTGCCCGAATTAAATAAGAATGCCAACACTATTGGATAGTTGTCCATACTCCGGGTGGATTTTCAAAACGAATCCGAATATAATAGGGAGTTGGGTTCAATATAAATTTAGTGCTTTCGGACGGGCACGTATGTTCGTTGGCGGACTTAGAGAGTAGCCCCCTGGTGGTCCTAGAGTTTTTATACCGCATACCGCATGGTCCCCTGACTTGGCTTTACATGCCGTCAAGAAATATCCTTCAGACATGTGGGTTTCCTTATGATGCTTTAATACATTGGAAGCTGTTAGTATTCATATCAAGCTAAAATTAAATATTTGAAATTTAAATTACGACTTCACGACATAAATAGTAGGTAAATCGAAACCTACTTCTTTGCTTAGTTTTACCCGTATTTAAACATAACTAAAACAACCAAGAAAATTTCCACACAAAATCTAATTATAATCAAGAACTTCGCAGAATAGTGTCCTCAAACAAGGCCTCCAATCATTAATATTTCCTAATAGCATTATATTCTCCGCGCCAGCCTGTCCTTAGCCGAAGTCCCTCGTCATCTTTAATCGTAGCCGACAGCTCTGCTCTAATGAGAAAAATAATGATGAGCTACCAGACTCAAAGGCAGCTTTAATCAACACCTACGTAAGCTTTTAGTACTCTTTTTTTGGGTATACTCGGAAAATTGTGTAATTTAATTAGATACGCTGTTTTTTTTAGTGTGAAGTTTGGAACTTTAGGGTTAGTTAAATATTATAAATATGTTATGCTAGTTTAAACTTTGATAATAATTTCGTCATGATAAAAGGGTTCATCATTTACTTTTGACTTTATCGGCAACGAGGCTTTTCTGATAATCTAATTTTTGAAATAATTATTCTAACATAACTGTTAGAATTCATTCACTTGTGTTTTGTTGCTAAGACAATATTTTTCAAAGATCAATGGATCAAGAATTGTCTACGAAATATTTTGGATAAAACCATGTTACGCAATTGAGTTTCAGAAAGCAGTAATTATTAAGGGCCCAGTCTAGTAATATTTTTTTCTTTCATTTCATTGTATAGTAGTTCCTGGAAACAAAAAGAAATATGTATAAGGTTCGAATGAGAACCTCCGTTTTTTAAGTCGCTTATTAAGTAGGTAGAGCAACTTCACTATCGTCTCAAGTAATTTAAATACTAGTCCTACTTATATTATTCGTGACAAAAGAGCCTCCCTTTGACACCCCACATACACAATTTGTTTTTTTTAATATCGATTTTACTGTGAATATTTATTTATTTATTTATTCATGCACACACAAAATACAAAAAAAAGGCAAGAGCACAAAGGTACTGTATATCTTAGTTTTACAAGTCGACTATTGTATTAAGGAAGTAATTTTTTCCTATCTACAATGGAAAGGAAATAGTAATTGATAAGTTTGTAATACACGCGCTAATAAATCTAATCGTAACAGATTATTGGCTAAAGGGTTCAGACAAATTGGGTATCATTCGATTTATTACCGCGGGTAGTATTACCGCAGTTTAATGTGGAAGCGTAGGGGGAGGTTTTAGTTTCATCAATTAATATATTAGTTGAGATAAATTAGAGTTTTGGGTAATATTCGTCGGTGTTTTTAAATAGGGTATTATAAATTCACTTCAATCAAATAATAGTTTAGATCTTTTATCTTTTACATCATAATGGAAAAACAATTACTGCATCAGTGTACAATAATGTGTGTGCACGGGACTCGAAGTCCCCACCGTAATACCCCTTGCTCCAACCAGGTGGAGAACCTAGGTCACGGTGTTTTTGGGTACACTTTTACTCTGAGAAAGATTAGGTATGTGGTTAGTATGGGGATGACTCTGTTGATTATGACTAACTCAGGAGTATGGAAGAAGCAGATAATATTATGCTGCGCTAACCCCAAATACATTCGAGTAAAGATAGGTATTCGTCATATTTCAATTATATTATGGTATAACATAATAAACAAAGAAAAACAATATCTAGTTTATTACACAACATTATGTGTATTAAGTGCGTATAAAAAAATAAACTATTATTTTGTTAAAAAATTTCTTTCTAGAAAGACGTTGAATCTTTCATGACTTTCTTACTTTGATACTTTTACCTCCAATGTTTATATTCAATTATCATTAGAACTCTTGAATTGGAAAAAGCTATTTATAAAACCATATTCTGAGAATCACTAAGTGAAAAACAATTCATACGAAAAGTAAAAAAAACATTACCATTTGAGTAACAAAAGATTAGATAGGTAATTTGGTCCATTATTGTTTTTTACTGAAATGGTAATAAAAATAGCGCGTAAGAATAAAATAATATGTACCTACTTTTGTTCTTTTTGAATCTACTCTTAGACTCTTGACATAGAGTTTGGTGTAATTCATAAACTTCAAAGCAATTACCATTGTGTATGTAATGTGTGTGTTTTTACATGGGTTTTTACTTACATTTTTGGACATTATTAACCTGAAAATTTAAACACTCGTCCTCTTGACTATTTCTTTTAACAGTGCTCCCCTCCAGACTGAAATTTAGGTAGGTGAGTGCTCAGTGTGACTTTACAGTTTTCTGGCTCCTACCAGGAAAATGTAACGTAACAGTCTGGCGCCCAAGTGTTTAAAAAAAAATGTTCGACAAAAGTGATGGCACAATCTGATTATGATCGCGGGGCAAACATGGGCAGCAGTAATACACAAAAGAAAAACCAACGTCATCCCCCACAGCTAGGATTCAAGCTTCCTCTCTATAAGAGGGAGTCGACCATGATCCACTACGTGGCTTCCGTGTGGGTTGGTGACATAATATAATATATATATTCGTGGTTATTTAGGACATTATCGACTGCGTCGTTGGTCCAGAGGTCGCAAAACGATTTTATAGTAGTGGTCTGTTTCTTCTCGAATCAATGACTTAAATTTTGTTCGACCAGTTACGGAACAACCTGGATAGCTTTATCGTTTGCTTCATAGTAGTTGTGATAAAAGGTTCGAACTCACGACCTATACGTACTTAAGTCTAGTCACACCTCACTGAACCGCCACTGTCCTTTCAATATTTTCCCAAATAATGCTAAAACTTAAAAAAAAAACAAGCACAAGTGACAATATCACACTCCGAAACCCCGCTCCACACTTAAGGACAGTCCCGAAGCAGGCATACGCCACGACCTCCCGAATCCCAAATCCCGTTGTAAATCTCGTAAAAAGGATTTGCCCCGTTGTATTCGACGCCGATTTACCGCGATACACACTCGTATATAATTCAAACGTGTTTAGTTTCACAGGTTAGGTTTGAACTGACAATCTATGACACGTACTCAAGTTAAAGTCAAGCCACTCAACTCACTGGACCAACACTGTCCTTGAAATGCTAAGCCCGACTTCTAAAAATAAACAAAACACAAGTGACAATATCACAGTCCAAAACCCCCGCTCTGCACTTAAGGACAGACCCAAAGCAGGCATACGCCACGACCTCCCGAATCCCGTTGTAAATCTCGTAAAAAGGATTTGCTCCGTTGTATTCGACGCCGATTTACCGCGATACACACTCGTATATAATTCAAACGTGTTTAGTTCCAGAGGTTGGCCCGTAATGGCTCACTTTTAGAGGGACTTGTCTTGTTTTTGTTTTTAGTTTCGTTGTTTTTTCGGACGTGATTTGGAGATGTTTTGTGTTCGAACGTAATTGACGTAGCTTGTTCTTTTTAGGAGATACATTTTCTACTTTAATAATTTGAACATTATATACCTACCTATTATAACATAGAATTCTAACAAGTAGTTAGTAACCCAAAAGTCTGACAACCAGTATTATCAAGGATTATCATAAAACCCAGTACTAACAGGCTTGGGCAGGTCAGATTATAGGCAGTATTAAATACGAACACAGTTGGGAAAGGCTTGTGTTTAAACGCCTACCAGAAAAGAACGTATTTTACTACCAAAAAAAATCGAAATGCCGGCCAAAATGGATTAATGCTCACCAATTGTGTTTCCTAAAGTATTGTAGGAATGAACCTATTTTCCTTTTTATTCTATACCATAAAGATTTATAAACGCCTTTAAAGTTAACTGCAGACCAATTCAATCACTAAATAGATGTCACCAATATTGTATTTCAAGACTTTCAATTTATCTCCGTGACGCGCGCTCGCTTTGCTCGCATATTAAATAACACTAGTATCTTCTGTCCCCGAAGTGCCGGGCCTCCGCCGGTCTCCTTCGTCGGCCTACGGCCCGGTGCCCATGCCGCCCATAAAGGATACTGTCACGAGACGATCGTATTATAATTTTGGTTATAGAGTGGGTTTATTTTATTTGAAGTTAAAATATTTTATTTAGTACTTAGCTGTACTTTAATCTAGGGTCTAAAAATCTTTTTTGGTGAGCATTTAAATTGTAGCCGTTGGGAAATATAGTTGGCTTCCAGCCTAACCGGATGCAGCCGAATACCAGTATTTTACATGGAGCAACTCGACCCAACTGTCCTCTACAACCCAGTTAGCACTGAGTAATACGACACCCCTTGGTAAGGCTGGTTGTCAGACTTTCAGGCCACCGTACCACATTTATAAATGACAGGAAGGATCAATGGCGTAAACGGCTTTCCAAGACACGGAGGAAATTCTGTGATGAAAAAAGGTCAGTAATAAACAAATCTGAATATTCACAGCATATCACATGATCCCGTACATACAGCATACATATTGAAGTCTGATATTAAAGTAATATATTATTCAAAGCCAATACAATTATCTCTAATGCACGTTTGGACATAGACGGCTCGACGTTAAACCGCACCAATGTTATCATTAGAAATGCCATTCAAAAAGGGAAAGCTAATGAAATCATGAAATATGAGAGCTTTGTAATTCGGTAGAAGTAAGATAAATTTAATTAATTTGAGGATGGATGTTTTATACAGAGTGATTTAGTCACATGCATTTGTCTAGATCAGTGGTGGCCAGTGGTTGCGACCCCGACTAAGCAGTGGTGGCCCAGTGGTTGCGGCCCCGACTTACGAACGGTAAGACGTGGGTTCGAACCCAGTCAGACGCATTACTTTGTGTAATTTATTTCTACACCACTGCTCTCAAAACGGTGAAGGAAAACATCATGAGGAAACCGGCATGTCTTAGAACCAACAAATTCGAATACCAATGTGAAATGTCACGACTACCAATCCGTCCTCGGCCCGCGTGTCGGATCATCCCTCTCCTAGAGAGGAGGCCTGAGTCCCTGCAGTAGGAACATTATAGGCTGATAATGATGATTTGTCCTAGACTCTAGAGGGTGAATCTATCGGTCAAATATTTCTGCACTAAAGCTCATGTGTAGTTTGAAAAAAATCAAAATGACACTTTCCATACATGATTGCTTCGTTGGTCCAGTAGTCGCGAGTCCGATGGTTGAGAATGAGGTCCTGGGATCGATTCAAAGGTCGACAATTTATAGTGTTGTTTAGATTTTTCATCTGGAATCTCTTTGTCAGCTTAGAAGCCACGAAGTCTGGAAATATATAATAACGATTTCTCTTCCTCATTTCCCCATCTTCCTTAACCTTCAAACCTACACGAAAACTGCCTAATCTTCCACTGTTTACATCCATAATTCACATCAACACTTTGAAAATAGAAATTAATCAATTAGGACTAAACTAGTCTTAACCACAAGCTCGGAGGTTTCGAACCGAAGGCGTTTCATCTCGCCGCTAATCCGCGAATCGTGTTTAAACTCTCGCTTGTCATAGTTTTAGGGAAAATTAACTTCGAGATCAATACGTAGGTTTGTTGTTGTTCAAAAGTTCTTGTTTGTATTGTTTTTGGTTTTGTTTGCCCCGTATTCTATAAATAAATTGGTCTTTTGAAGTTTGTGGGTGTATCTCCAAGTGGGATTTGAGGTTAATTGCTTTTGTTTTATTTTCTGTGATAGGGTTAGAGGAATTAGTTTTGGAATTAGAACCGCGCTTCTATTAGCTTAAACTGAATAGAATTAAACTGGCTTGCACGGATCTCAGAATTTCTATGAATGTACATTGTACGTGTGCCGTGTGAGTATGCAACCTTTCTGGGATTTCAAGCGTGATTTGATGATGTTACATGCGCTGAAGGTGTGATATGTTGTAGGGTTATAGACTCATGACTACAGCCCATCTTATAGGGGGCGAGCCTATTGTATATCAAACGGGCACAAATCCCAACTCCATGGCTGTTACTGAGTTCTGAGGAAGAAACTACACGACCTGGGAATCCAACCCAGGACCGTCAATCACAGCAGTCAAGATTACGACCACTAGACCAACGACGCAGTCAGAAACAAACAATATGTAGTATTAAGAAAAACTTTAAAAGCGAAAACCACAGGACTACCCTCTGTACAAGTTTCACCACAAACGAAGATATTTATTTTGAACCAACGAATATAGATTAAGAACAGAGATAGAGCTAGAAAATTACAGCCTGGAATAAAAAAAAACCTTCTACATCCTGTGGATCCTTGTTTAATCCAGGCTCCGCGGTGTTGAAGATTTAATTAAAGCGAACGAGGAAATGTTCGGAGGAACTAACGTTTTTCTTTTTGGTTTAGTGTGTAAAGGCACTTTCATCAGTTTTTACTGCGATCTTATTTAGTGATTGAGGTTATACCAACTGAACTTGCTGTGGTCAAACGGATTTTTAGGAGTTGACTGAATTCTTCTGCGGCTTATGAAAAAACTTTCTGAAGACATAACTTAACATAACATCACGACTGCTATCCCCAAAGGGTTAGGCAGCGGTGTACCTAATAGCGTACCTACCCATTTCGCCAGCAAGGTTTAAGTTCCATGTAATAGAGCTATCAACCGGGCAGAAATCTAGTCTCTGTGGCTGCTACTGAGAAATCCTTGATGGAAAAGCAGAATCGAACCTAGGACCTCATATGCAGCATTCAAACTTGCACTCATTCCAACAATAAGGCAGTGAAGACAAAGAAGAGACGATCGAAATCAACAATAACTGGTGATTGTTGCTAGAATTGGCGGGCTGCAGATATCAGAGACCCGCTTAGTGGTTGGGCCAAAAATACTGACTGATACCTTAATCCGAAATAATCATCATCATATCAAACAAAGTGATCATCTACAAAGCAATACTCAAAGCAGAATACTATGGTAGATACAATCGCCTTTCGCATGTTATGTTTAAGTCTATATTATAGGAGGCCTGCATAATACCAAGGCACAAATCCAGACCCTAGTAAGAAAACAAAGTTATTTATTTCATTGCCAACCCCGTACAATTTTTCTTCCACCTCCGAAATGGTACCGTCAGTTTGCTGTCGACGATTTTGCGGGGTTCCCTCTACATTACCGTATTTGCTTAGATAGTGGCTCGACTCAGTCAGCGAGACGACGACGCCCCGTAATGGATTTCTGACGTTGAAATAAATGATAGATCGCCGGCGTACGATGCATTACCTGTGGACATGTTGCTGAGCTACGAATGTTTGGAGGGAGGGCATTTAAAATAATAAGGAACAGAAAATAAATGCTTTAAATTATTGAAAATCTGGTGTGGTAGAAAAATGGATGAAAGTTTGACCCAAATGCTAATTTGAATGTGCTTTGCTTTTTACAAAACTATAACTTTTGAGTTTTATTTTCATGATTATCATCATCATCAGCCAGAAGACGTTCATTGCTGGACAAAGGCCAATACCATAACGAACGGCAACCTGCCACTTGCACCGGTTGCCCGCGATTCTCACGATGTCGTCGGTTTACCTGGTGGGAAGCCTACCAACCCTGCATCTTACGGTTCGTGGTCGCCAATCAACTGTCTCGACTGGAGTGGTTGTAATTTTTTTTTTCTGAATTTCACACGGTGCCTGGCATACAGTTACATCCGGTAAGACTAGAAACCGACCCACGGCAAAAGCTAAGCCAACTATGCTTTCCTAGCTTTGACCTACAATAAGAACCGTGGTAACCAACCCTTAAAAGTAACCTTTAAGGGCCTATAGTACCTCAAATTAGCAACTCTATTTGTGGTGGATCAAACTTCGTTTGACATTGATAGTCACTCAGATGAGTATTTAACCTGTGCTGCTTCTAACGGACTTCTCCCAGCCCATCAGTTTCCAACACGGCTCACAAACTGTTTAGACCACGTTTTACTTAAAACAAATAAATCCGCTGACTTTCGTTATTGAATCATCCATAACAGATCACGAACCGCTGCTATTGTTTCTACAAACCAGAAGTGCCAATTCAGATATGACCCTTACTAGATCAAAAATAAACTACGAAGCCGCTATTGAGAATATCAAAACACATGACTGGTCTCCAATCCTATCAATTTCAGATACTAATGATGCTGCAGATGCGTTAATAGGTAATCTCTCATCTATTGTCCTAAAGCACACCCGGGAGCAAACTGTTCCAAGAAGAGAACGTAATTTGAAGCCCTGGATTACGCCGGGCCTGCTCCGCTGTATACGAAACCGTGACCGCATGCATGTCAAACTCAAAAAGTCGGATGATAATATAATATTAAAAATCACCTACACTCACTATCGCAATTTCTGTAATTCCTTGCTGAGAAAACTCAAACGCTCGTTTGAAAAAGAACAGTTTCGAAAAGCAAAAAATAATATTAAAGCTACTTGGAATGTTATTAAGCAAGTCTCAGATCTTCAAACTAAATCTTCTCCCTCTTTTGACCTGTTACATTCGATTGATAATCCTAAATCCTCGCTTAATCATATCAACCACTTTTTTGCAAATGTTGGCAGTAGCTTGGCGTCGAAAGGAGAATGGGCAAAAATGTATGGGCTCTGGTCCAAAAAAAAATCTGCTGCCCCCAGGGTTAACTCATATGTGGGTTGACTTATACTGTTGGACTGACTATGTGTGCAAAAATACATCAAATTCTAACCCACAGTTACTGAGTAATTCAACGATACATAATACTTCAACGATGCACTAATGTTTGCATCAATTTTTTGAGTAATTTCTATTAATTTAAAAATATTGTTTCATAAATAATTAATAGAAAAAAACACATAATTACATATTATCAGTTTATTTTACAAAAAATAAATAAATAAAAAATATTTTACATCGAAGACCAATATGAATAGATTTTAATTAATCAACATCAAAATATTTTATACATACCACGAGGGATGGGAGGCGACACAGGAAAAGAGCTCTTGGAAGGAATTGGGGATGCCTTTGCCCAGCTGTGGGACAGGCTAATAAAATAAAAAATTGCCTACATAAAACGTCGACAAAAAGGTGCACGGTTCAGGTTAGTAGTTTCCTATGGGGATGTACCGGCAAGAAACCTCATGGTTACTCTTTTAAAATGGTTTCGTTATAAACAATGGATCTAAATAAATGAAGTTTATTTTCTAACTGGTCGAAGCATCGAACAGTTCAACAGAATCTTTCAAGAGATTGTAACTATTACATATACATACCTGCTTTACGCATATGTGAAGAACATTTGCAAACTCAAAATAAAAGCATTTATTTCAATTAAGCCATTACAGGCACTTTTGAATGTCAGAAAAACAATTCACAAAACAAAACGAAACTACGAGTGCAATACGTCATTCCGAAAGCCACCACGCCGAACCACACGCCACCGAATGCCCGCAACAACGAACACGGCAAGCACGAAAGCACGCAGCGACGCACACCGCAACAACGAATGCTAAAGAGACCCCGAATTACGGAACAACGAATGCACGCCGCAACGTGCAAACGACCGCCCCACGACCCGGAGCCCCGGGCACCCGTCGCCACGGCACACTGCCTTGGCAGGCATAATGCCTTGTGAAAGTACTGCAGTTGCCAGTTCCCTAGCGTAGATCTCATGAAGAAGAACGGGCAAGAAACTCCATGGACACTCTTTTAAATCAGAATATTGTTACAAAATCTTGGTACATTATTATGCCTAAATCAATATCAAGAGGCGAGACTCAATTTACGATGATTCGTAGAAGTAGTGAATGTCCGCGTCAAGAGAGATGACATACAGGATATTCATACAGGATGATTTTAGGAATGCCGCGGTAATGACAAAAAGGTGCATGGTTCGGGTTGGTCGTTTCTTATGGAGATGAACTTAATGACTCATAGACTAATGATTATGGACCATGAGCAAAAGTGTCCCCACCCTCCAACAGGTTTGAAATCAGGGCCATTCGATGCGCCTGGTAAGTTAATTTTTTATTGTGACGAGTTTTCTCCGAAACTTGGGGAAATCTGGAATACTTGAATAATATATCCATCAAACCTAACTTTCCCAATGGAAACATATTTTTCAAATCTGGGAGGTCCAACAGATTTGGGTATAGTGAGTTCGAAGCGCCTTTATAATAAGGTTTTTTTTTACTAAGGTGACATTCTTGAATTATGTAGGGTTTACCTGGGATACCTCAAAACATCAACCTAACCTAACCTAACTATTAAAGAAACTTTTTTTCAAATCTGGGAGGATCTACAGATTTTAAACTAGCGCCATTTGATGTACCTGCGTAATAAGGTCTTTTTTTACTATGACAACATTCTTGAATTATGTGGGGTATACCTGGGATACCTCAAAACATCAACCTAACCTAACTATTAAAGAAACTTTTTTTCAAATCTGGGAGGATCTACAGATTTTAAACTAGCGCCATTTGATGTACCTGCGTAATAAGGTCTTTTTTTACTATGACAACATTCTTAAATTAGGTGGGGTTTACATGGGATACCTCAAAACATCAACCTAACCTAACCTAACTATTAAAGAAACTTTTTTCAAATCTGGGAGGATCTACAGATTTTAAACTAGCGCCATTTGATGTACCTGCGTAATAAGGTCTTTTTTTACTATGACAACATTCTTGAATTATGTGGGGTATACCTGGGATACCTCAAAACATCAACCTAACCTAACCTAACCGAACCTAACTATTAAAGAAACTTTTTATCAAATCTGGGAGGATCTACAGATTTTAAACTAGCACCATTTGATGCACCTGCGTAATAAGGTCTTTTTGACTATGGCAACATTATTGAATTATGTGGGGTTTACCTGGGATACTTCAAAACATCAACCTAACCTAACCTAACCTAGCCTAACCTAACTATTAAAGAAACTTTTTTTCAAATCTGGGAGGATCTACAGATTTTAAACTAGCGCCATTTGATGTACCTGCGTAATAAGGTCTTTTTTTACTATGACAACATTCTTAAATTAGGTGGGGTTTACATGGGATACCTCAAAACATCAACCTAACCTAACCTAACTATTAAAGAAACTTTTTTTCAAATCTGGGAGGATCTACAGATTTTAAACTAGCGCCATTTGATGTACCTGCGTAATAAGGTCTTTTTTTACTATGACAACATTCTTGAATTATGTGGGGTATACCTGGGATACCTCAAAACATCAACCTAACCTAACCTAACCGAACCTAACTATTAAAGAAACTTTTTTTCAAATCTGGGAGGATCTACAGATTTTAAACTAGCACCATTTGATGCACCTGCGTAATAAGGTCTTTTTGACTATGGCAACATTATTGAATTATGTGGGGTTTACCTGGGATACCTCAAAACATCAACCTAACCTAACCTAACCTAGCCGAACCTAACTATTAAAGAAACTTTTTTTCAAATCTGGGAGGATCTACAGATTTTAAACTAGCACCAGTTGATGCACCTGCGTAATAAGGTCTTTTTTTACTAAACATCAACCTAACCTAATATTGAAGACGCTTTTTTTCAAATCTAGGAGGATGGACAGATTTTAAAGTCATTTGATGCACCTGCGTAATAAGGGTTTTTTTTTACTATGCGACATTCTTGAAATATGTGGGATTCTTTAAAAAAAAATGCTAAGCATGCGCTTCAGATAAACCCCCCTACAGAAAGAGAATCCTCAAATTCATGGTTATTCAAGTTAATTCTAAACCCAATCCCGTCCTCGAAGCAACCTAACCTGCCTATCCGAACTTAATCTAACCCTATAGATATTTTATTAAAGAAAATAATTCTTTCCCTGGGTTTTTTAGAGCACATTGATATGTATCCTGTGACTGCTGGAGGGTGGGGACGCGGTTCATACAAAATCCCCTATGGACCAATTTGGTCATTCACGTTTTAGCTAATATCTATGTTTCTGTTGGATGAATATTTTCGGTTCCATAACAGAAAATGTTGCATTTGAACTCATCTTTCAAATGAGCTATGTCGCAAATCTGGGGGCACGACTTGATTTTTTTATCAATTTTTGGTCCAATTTGATCATTCACGTTTTAGCTAATATCTATGTTTCTGTGGGACGGATGTTTTCGGTCCAATAACAGAAAATGCTGCATTTGAACCCATCTTTCGAATGAGCTATGTCACAAATCTGGGGGCACGACTTGATTTTTTAATCAAGTTTTGGTCCAATTTGCCCACTAACGAAATAGCTAATATCTATGTTTCTGTGGGATGGATGTTTTCGGTCCGATAACAGAAAATGTTGCATTTGAACCCATCTTTCAAATGAGCTATGTCGCAAATCTGGGGGCACGACTTGATTTTTTTTACCAATTTTTGGGCCACTTTGCCCATTCACCTTTAAATCACCCCCAATAGTGCCCAATTCTGTGTCGAACTCAAATTCGTGTAACTCAATGGCTCTCTTCGAGGTAACCGAAGAAGAAGTTGACTCCATTGTTTTGGGGCTTAGGTCAGACTGTGCAACTGGGTTAGACTGTATACCGTCTAAAATACTAAAGGCCTCGCGATGCGTATTAGTTCCGGTTATTACACATGTCTGTAATTTGTCCATAACTGCAGGTGTATTTCCAACGGCGTTTAAAAAAGCAGTAGTTCACCCCATTCACAAGTCTGGTAGCAGAGATGACGTTAATAATTACCGTCCAATCTCGATCCTAACAGCAATATCAAAAATCCTTGAACGAATACTGAACAAGAATCTGACCAGTTTCCTCGACGCAAACAACATCTTGACGAATAACCAATATGGTTTCAGAAATGGGGTTAGTACCGAAGACGCAGTCATGGATCTGTCCAGCCACGTAGATAGAACGCTAGATAGAAAACATAAGTGCCTGGGAATCTTACTTGATCTGTCTAAGGCATTTGACACCGTTTCTGCCCAGGTCTTATTGAGTAAAATGGCAAGCGTCGTAATACGCGGACACGCTCTGAAGATCTTTGCAGATTATCTCAGCGACCGTACCCAAATAGTAAAAATCGGCCCACACGAAAGTGATGAACTTCCAATCACATACGGTGTTCCGCAAGGCAGTATTCTGGGGCCCACTCTTTTTCTCATCTATATTAATCAACTCTGCAAACTGCCTCTTGAAGATTGTAAGATATACGCGTACGCCGATGATACTGCCCTTGTTGTACATGGTAATGACTGGCCCCAGACATACCAAAACGCCGAGTCTGCGCTGTCCGCCGTTATGAAATATTTAGCCGACAACCTGCTCACCTTAAATATTTTTAAATCGGTATATGTTCCATTTTCCATTCGGCCGAATCTGTGTCCTTCAATCACCTTTACTTTAAAAGCGCATGCCTGCGGTTCCCAGACGCAGTGTAGCTGCCTCTTCTTGGCCAAATCCACTAGTGTAAGGTATCTTGGAGTACTCATCGATCAGCATCTCAACTGGCACTCCCATATAGCCAAAGTCACGTCCCGCATACGTAAGCTTATATATGTTTTCAAGAAGTTACGCAACTCTGCTGATAACGATACACTAAAATTAGTATATTTTGCCCTATTTTTTTTTACAACACTATATCTGTTATTTTTAAATGCATGTTACTCATATTATTTTACGACTCTCTAAACATCTACATGTCTTCTTTATCATGAAGAGACTATGCAGTGAAGTACAATTAGAAATTAAACGAACTTACCTAAGTGAAGTTCCATTTTAATTGTACGAGCTGCATAACGTACTGCTTACCCGTCTGGGGTGGTGCCACCCAAAATGTATTTATCCGCCTTGAGAGAGCCCAGAGAGGTGTCCTTAAGGTTATGCTCTCTCTTCCACGTAGGTATCCTACCGTGCAGCTCTATTCCGATTGCAACGTACTCACAGTCAGGCAACTTTATATCCTCCTGTCGACCCTACGCAAACACTCTGCCCGCCCTTCAAAGGAACCAACTGGAAGGCTTAAGCATAACGTTTTTCCCCACGAACGCCACAGAGCTGCTTTTGCCAAACGCCAATTCTACGTCAGTAGCACTAATATGTACAACCTCCTAAATAAAAAATTTAAAATCTATGCGTGTCCTAAATACAAATGTAAAAACTTACTTCGAGATTACCTCGAAGCACTAAATTATGATGCCACTGAGGATCTTCTGCAGGGCAAATTGTAGTGATAAGGTACTACTAGTAGTGTCGGGGTACGTAGCGAGTTGTCGGGTGTTGTTGAGTAGAAACGAATGTTTATGTTGAACACTATTTATTCGCGTCTCACACTCAAACTGTTCTTAATGTTAAAATGTTAGATGAGATGATAATGTTACTAAAATGTTCTTAAATGGCTAATTAAATGTTGTTGAATACACCCGGCTAACGCGGTAGACAAAAGTGCACTAAAATATCTATACATATAAAATACTAAGTAATGAAATTAGGTGAACGCGTCACGCCGAGAGTGCAAGCTAAGGTGTTCGGTGAAAACACCGAACATATTCCGGGCCACGAAAGGCAGGAGATGCTGTGAGGAAACAATGTTATGTTAGTAAAATAATGAACATGATGGAAATGTTTACAAGGTGAAAAACAATTCAACTTAAGACTAAAATGTTAGTAAACAAGAGTACAATTGATTTTGAATTAACTTAAGAGCTAATTGTTTCTATTCTAGGCACGCGAGGACACGCCCTATTCACCATTGTTTTGTTTATTTCACTATAAGTATGTGACGCACTAGGTTCACGTTCACCAATGTTTTGCCGCGCACTGACACTAACACTATTGACATTCACATCACTAACACTTCTGGTTGGCTGAAGCTCCATGTCAGACGTGATGTGGGCGCGGCGCGCACGCCTGCGCAACCACCTGTACAGCAGCGCTCCCGCCGCCAGCGCTACCGCGGCGGCCAGGATGTAGCTCACTGCATACTGATGGATGTCGTGAGTGGATAGTGTTTCCCCTACTTCCACTTGGCTGTTCTTCAGGTCGTCAATGCGTTTATGTAGGCTTAGCAAGGCGTTTTTCATTTCGCCTGAGTCTGCTATTTCTTCTAAGTCTTTAGAAGGCATAGTGCTGTTAATTAGGAAATTTAGTTGATCCATCTCTGGTATCAAAATCCTCGTGCTCATATCCAAACTGTTCTGGTTTTGACTCTGAATGTTTAGAGTAAAGTCCTTCCCTTTCAGCAGGCAACCTGGCGCTAAGTAGATGACACCAGCTTGGCTCAATTGAGCCTTGTTGATCTGTTCACCGCAGATGATTTTCACGTCATAAATGTTGCAGCAACGGTACAAGAATAATGACGGGTTTTTTAGTAGTGTCCATTGGTTTTCACATCTGGTTCTTCGGACCTTGCACTTATCTGTGTCCTTGTCAAGATCACAGAAGTTGTGCTCACTGTTGAGATGGTATACTGGCTTTTTCCAATGGCACATAAACATATCATCTTCTTGTTGGCACAATGATAGTTCATCTGACGTAATTGTTAGGTACGAATCTCTTTTGAGGTCCGTAGCGACGTATTCTGAAGACGGGATGAATTCTACCATATTGTTGTTCGTCTGGTGCGGTATGGGATGTATCTTGTACAACTTATATCGGTCTCTACTGATAAGTGGAAATGTTATTTGGAAGAGGAAGTATTCTTCTGTTATTCGAGCTTTAATGCCTATCATAGAGTAAAGCTTGCGAATATCGTGCGGTTCAACAGGCAATGTTAGATCTTCGGATAAATGCCCAGAGATAATGTTGAGTTCCTTTTGGAGTTGTTCAGGGGTAAGCAGGTGAATGTTAAACTGTCCATGGTGGACATTGGTTAGGATGTCTAGTAAAGTATCCTGAGTTCCTTTTAAGTTCTGCAGTAAATTACTAGCTGTTAGAGCTGTCATGGTAAACTCTTGAAGTAGGGATATGTTGTTTATCTCACGTTGTAAGTTGTTTGAGATATTGTCCAACGTATTCAAATGTTTGTTAATAATTTTGTGTTGTTTAGCCATGATTTCTTCTGTTCTTTTTAACAAATTGTATTCTGATTCGACAATCGACGTCTGATTCTTCCATAAGCCGGCTAAATGTTTTTCGTTTTGTTGAATCAGGTAGATATCTCGGCTGTACTTTTCCGCGAATTGTTGGTCTAGTACGCCGAATAGGGAATTTGCAATGTTTCCAACTGCATTGATAAGTCCCCGCCGCCGTCTGGAGTGTCCATTTACGTGTTGCGTCATCAGAAGTTCATTATAGTATTTGAGTTCACGACACTCGTGAATCAGCTGTGCGACTATCATGTTACACTGTTCTCGGCCTGTTGTTTTGCATGTTTTATCGAGATATGTCGTAACTTTTTCAAACGCTTGTATCCCGTCCCAATACGGAGACATGTTATAGTAAACTACTAGTACCCAGCTATCTTTTACAAGGTTGATTTTGGCTATTGGGTCAAAGTAGAACGATTGGTTGTTGTTTAGCGAACTTATGTTGTAGCTGCAATTTGCAACGCTGCAGAGTGACATAAAGAAGGTTAACGCCATGGCGACATATGCTAACGTGCCTGATGGTGTCGTTTTTCTTTTTCGCTTAATGTTTTTCCGGGTGTCAACACCCTGTCCAGCTGACTTGTCTGTTTCTGTTAAACTGTTTTGATGGTTATTGGTTTCGGTTTCTACTGGTAATAAGGAGAGTTTTACTACTGGTCTCTTTATGATGCCATTTTTCGTCTTCAATGACACCACCCTGACATAGCCATCATTACCGGGATGCAGGTCTACGACGCGTCCCATAATCCACCGTCCAGCTGGAATGTTATCCTCATGCACTACCACCATGTTGCCTATTTTTAAGTTTTCTTGTGGTTTACACCACTTTTCTCTCGCTGTTAATTGGCTTAAATATTCATTCTTCCATTTTTGCCAAATCTGTTTAAAAATGTTTGTTGTTAAATGCCATCTTGTTCTTGCATCCTCCTTCGTCTCAATCACTGTTAAGTCGCATCGTCCTGTTAAAAAGTGAGCTGGTGATAAATAATCCAGATCCTCAATGTTTTCTGTTAGTGAACATAACGGTCTCGAGTTCAAGCACGCTTCCACCTGTGTTAGTATTGTGGTGAACTCTTCGAACGTTAGTCTTTGTTCGCCAACCACTCTTTTCAGGTGGAACTTCAGACTGCGGACGGCTCTTTCCCACAGCCCACCAGCGCTCGGCCAAGATGGAGCATTGAAATGCCATTGTATGTTCATTTCGGCGATTTCTGCCTGGCAACTATCCCCGAAAACTTGTTGTATTTGATTGTACTCCTCTTGCAGCAACCTATTAGCCCCGATAAAATTGGTTCCTTGGTCACTATACATGTTATGCGGTGTTCCTCTCCGGGCCGCCATTCTCTTGAGTGCAGCTAAGAATGCTGAACTGGTGAGGTCAGACACCAATTCCAAATGAACTGCTTTCGTTACCATGCATATGAATACAGCCACGTAGCCTTTCAGTGTTTTGATCCCTCTCCCCTTGTTTGCCTTTATGTTTACAAAACCGGTGTAGTCCACTCCCGTATGGTAGAATGGAGGAGCGGGGTTGGTTCTAGCTGCGGGAAGGTCACCCATCAATTGAACTTGTTTCTTTGCTTCATACTTCCGGCAAGTTACACAATTTCTTAACTGTTTTTTCGTCGTACTGTACCCGCTTGTTATCCAGTATTGTTGTCTGAGAGTAGCTAAGGTAAGTCGAGGACCCCCATGAAATGTTAATTGATGAGCCTCTTCTATGAGTAACTCCGCCAATCGGCTTTTGTTTGGGATTATTTTAGGATGTTTCATTTCGTCGCTTATATTCGCGTTTCTTAAACGTCCTCCCACTCGGAGAAATCCCTCCTCATCTATGTAAGGTTTTAAATTCAACAATTTGCTGTTTGTTGCGACATTTCCATTTTTATTTAGCATTTCAATGTCTGACGGAAATTCTGTACTTTGCACTCGTTTTATAATAGCTGATTTAGCTTTTCGCAATTCTAGTAATGTTAGGTACTTCGGTAAATGTTTACGTTGCGACTTTGGCGTCAATGCCCTCAGTACCCATGCTAAGACATGTGTTATTTTTATAAACGAATTATGTTGAAATAATAGATTATCTATTATACTATTACTGCCTATGTCTTGCACAATGTTAACTTGTTTCATCTGTTTCATCTCTTCCTCTGTTTGGTATATAGGCTGTTTTTCTTCCTTTTCCACGTCGTATGACGCTAGCCATGCTGGTCCCTTCCACCATAACGGATGTTGCAGTAGTTGGGGCGCTGTTAAACCTCGGCTAGCACAATCGGCCGGGTTGTCACCCGATTTCACATATCGCCAGCAGTTTGCCGGCATTATCTGTTTTATAGCGTTAACTCTATTAGAAACGAAAGGTTTCCAACGCGCTGAATCGCCTTGTAGCCAGCCTATTACCGCCATTGAATCACACCATCCATAGATTTCTAACTGGCACCTTAGACTCTGTTTGATTTTGTTGATGAGCTTAGATAGCAGATGAGCACCACAAAGCTCCATTCGTGGCAATGTTACAGTCTTTTTACTTGGTACAAGTTTCGACTTTGCTGCGACGATTACTGTTTGTTGTTGTTTCTTAGTTCGTGCGTATACTACGCAGGCATAGGCTTCGACGGACGCGTCGCAGTAGCCATGCAGCTCGATGACATCATTCTCGTTGCACAATATCCATCGAGGAATCTTACACTGTTTGATGTGTTCAATCTCCGTTATCACCTTGACCCATTCCTTATGTATGTCATCTGACACCTTATCATCCCACTGTAGATCCTGTTTCCATAACTTTTGAAATAATAATTTTAGTTTCGTGGATAGGGGTGTCAGCCAACCAAGAGGGTCATATAACTTCGATATTTCTGATAGTAAGCTCCTTTTAGTTGGTTTTGATGTTGTTTGGGAAAAGTTGCAACGGAATGTAAATTCATCCCCTTTTGGATTCCAGCATAACCCTAGGGTTTTCAACATGTCGTCATTTTTGAAGCTGTAAACAAACCCTTCTTGACTTGTTGATATGTTCTTCAATAATTCCTGACTGTTTGACGACCACTTTCGAAGATTGAAGCCGCCTGATTTCAAAAGCTGAATTAAATCATGTATTGACTGTTTACCTTGTTCAATGTTGTAGCATCCGTGTAACAGGTCATCCATGTAAAAGCTGTTTTCCAGGACAGTCGCCGCTTTTGGGAACTTTGATCTCTCATCTACTGCCAACTGTTTTAATGTCATTATTGCCAAAAACGGTGCGGCCTTTGTCCCGTATGTTACAGTGTTTAGTTGATATACTTGTATCGGCTGTGTTGATGACTCACGCCAAACAATTTTTTGGAAATGTTGATCTATCGGGTTAACTAAGATTTGACGGTACATCTTCTCAATGTCTGCAGTGAAAGCAAAGGGATATTGTCTCCATTGCAGTAGTAACGCCTGTAGATCCTTTTGTAGATTAGGCCCTTTCAGCATGACGTCATTTAAGCTGTATTTTGTGGATGTTTTGGCGGATGCGTTAAATACCACACGCAGCTTAGTTGTTGAAGATTCTTCTCGCTGCACGCCGTGGTGAGGCAGGAAGCATTCGAGTGTTACGTCATTGTTTTTCTGTTCCAGTTTCATGTGGTTCAACACAATGTATTCCTTCATGAAATCCTTGTATTTTTCGGCCAATGTTGGTTGTTTTTCTAGGCGACGTTCCAAATGTTTTAGCTGAGCAATAGCCACAGGTTTGGAAGCACCTAACTGCTGTTTTAAATCTTCTTTCAGGGGTATTCTAACTTCATACCGACCTTCACTGTTTCTTTTTGTTGTTTTTGTGTAGAAGTCCATACATTCCTGATCTTCTACCGATAGGTTTGATGGTTCTGAAATCTCTTCTACTTCCCAAAATTTTTGAATCTCATCTACGTTGGTTAGTACCACATTACAGTGGTATGTTTTTACATTACCACATAGTAACCAACCCAGCTGTGTTTGCTGAGCCATCGGTTGTTGGGCTTCATCTCCTTTTATGATTCCGCCTAGCATAATGTTTGCATAAATATCTGCCCCGAACAGCAAGTCAACTGGTCGACTTTTGAAGAATTCCGGGTCAGCTAAATTAATGTTTTTGATATATGACCAATTTGGTTTCTCGAATGTTTGGTTTGGTAGACTTTTAATAAGTTCGTTCATGATGAGAACCTCAGATTCGAATTCAAAATGGTTATATGTCGAAGAACAGTTTATGTTTATCATCCCCTTACAACTGTTTTCCTTTTGTCCCACTCCGAAGATGACTCCCTGACACCTTCGTCTCTGGATACCTAACATCTGAGCCGCTTGCTCAGTTATTAAGGATATCTGGGACCCTTGGTCGATCAAGGCGCGCAAGGTTTGGTAAGTTCCATCCACACCTTTGACCTTCACCAGGGCCGTCGCTAGCAATATCTCTCCCTTTTCATTTTGGGAAGCATTGACGGTGCCCGACACGGGTTCATTGCCTTTTGTGTTTTGTTTCGCACCGTTGTTGCCGCTTGACGACGGAGTTGATGCGTTCGCTAATTTTGCAAATGCGTCATGTAAAATGGTGTTATGTTGATTTTTGCATTTTCGACATGTTAAGTTGGAGGTGCATTGATTTCCGAAATGGCTAAATAAACAATTTGTGCATAGTTCCAATTTGTTTGCTGTTTTTAGCCTTTGCTCGTCACTCATTTTTAAATATGTTTTGCAATTATAAATGCCGTGTTGGTTATTGCAAAGAGGACATTTTTTGTTCGAAACGTGCATCGATTTCGCAACTGTTCTATTTCCGTTGCTTTCGTTGTTTTTTTTTTTTTGACTGTTTGAATTGTTGTAATTATTTTTCTTATTGTTCGATGTTTGATTAGAATAATTGTTTTGATGAGAAGACTTCGCAGGCACACTATCTTTACGACGAACTGTTTCCAGAGAATATGTAAATTTTGTTTCTAGAAATTCTAAGAACTCTGCCAGAACCGGCAGTTCTTTCGAATTCTTCAGGCACTCGATGTAGTCCGTGTACGTTTCTGTGTCGAGCTTTTGACCCAGAACGTGTACAATCATAGGGTCCCACGATGTTGTGTCGACTCCTAAGTTTTTGATGGCATTAAGGCATTCTAGCGTGGTGTCATGCATTCGCTTGATCTGTTGTAAAGATTGCTGTTGTATGTTCGGCAGGCCTAGCAAAATGTTCATATGGGACGAGAATATAAGTTTTTTGTTGTCATACCGATGGGTGAGAATTTTCCAGCACACCAAATAGTTATCGGTACTTATCGACAGATGTTGAATTAGCTTTTCAGCTTCTCCACGAACCTTACCCTTTAAATACTGCATCTTTTGACCGTTTGACAACGAGGGGTTGTTGTGAATGACTTCTGTGAACAGGTCTCTGAACGACACCCATTGGTTGTAGTTCCCGTTGAAATTCGGTATCTCCAGTTGCGGTGTTGATTTCTCCCTGTGTGCTACCGACCACATTTTTGTGTTAATAGCTCTTTTCAGGTTGTTAAATTTGGTTTCATACTTATCGTACATGTTGTTGTATTGTTCGTTTTCTCCTTCCATTTCGATCTCGATGTCCCAATGTAGTTTGTCGATAGCTGACCATCTAGCCTGTAGTGACCTCAATTCATCCTCAAATTCCCACTTATCGGAGATAGAGTCCACATCTATGTTTACGGTTGTACGCACAAATGCTTTAAAATTAGCATACTGTTTTTTCAATAACTCATCTACCTTACTGTTTGGCTCCAGGTTAGGCTTCTGAGCTGTTCGGTCGCTCAGCTGCCTAGGGAAGCTCGGTCCCGCCTCGTCACCTGTTCTACCTTCTGCACGCGTACTCGTTGCAGAGGGTGATATGTCTCGAGCTGTTTTTTGCTCACCTGTTGACAGACTTCCTGTTTGCACGAACCGCAGCTGATACTGCTGGTTAATCAACGCCTTGGTTGACTCATACACCGTACTTGTTTTCTCATACTCGCGGTTAGTAAAGTAACCATCAGTTTTACTTACCTCCGCCTCAATTCGCTCATGATTAACCTGGTAATCCTTCCAATAATCCTCCAAAGTTGTAAGCCTCCGCTTGAAGTAATCTACTGTTTTCCTATCAGCACTATCCTTCTTCAAGTTCATAGCAAGTTTAATGATGCTATCATAGATCATTGATTGCGTTTCAATGAGTTCCGCCATTGTTGTAGGGTTGTAGTAGGATGCTACTGACTAAAAATAAGGAAATTTATTACTTGTATTCCCGCTGTTGTTGTACTCAGCATCTGCTGCTACTTCACTGTTCTGCTCCAATGTTCGCTCCGACAGCTCCACGACGCACACACACTGTTACGAAAGTTCAGACCTCGCACACCAAAATTCCGATTTACCGAAATTACGCGACGCGTGGTCCGGTTCGAAGGACCAAAAATATGTCGGGGTACGTAGCGAGTTGTCGGGTGTTGTTGAGTAGAAACGAATGTTTATGTTGAACACTATTTATTCGCGTCTCACACTCAAACTGTTCTTAATGTTAAAATGTTAGATGAGATGATAATGTTACTAAAATGTTCTTAAATGGCTAATTAAATGTTGTTGAATACACCCGGCTAACGCGGTAGACAAAAGTGCACTAAAATATCTATACATATAAAATACTAAGTAATGAAATTAGGTGAACGCGTCACGCCGAGAGTGCAAGCTAAGGTGTTCGGTGAAAACACCGAACAAGTAGTATACTATACAATACATACATAATTATAAAAGTCTAAATCTAACCTTAAGCAGTTGTGTATGGTAACCCCATTCTCTCTACACGCGGCCTTCACCTACACACCACATACGCACTCACACACACTTGCTACACTTATTCACTACACACACACATGCACACACACACACTCTTCCTATACTTACTCACTACACTCACACATGCACACACACACACTTATTCACCTCTCCACAGTTAAACGTTTTTCATTTTGTTTATTAGATTATATTCTGTTTTCTTTTATACCATTTGCTAATTGTTGAGACGACCTGATTTCATTATACTACGGCTTTGTTTTGTTTCTTGCGGTGAATCACTGACTCCTAAGACACAGGCACATACACCTAGTTTAGGAGTCAGGGAATTAAAATTATTGTGTCCTAGTTTATAAGCCTTATTATAGCTTTTGTTTCTGATCGTTATATTGTGATGGCTTTTGGTGAAATAAAGAATTTATTATTATTAAATACTGTTAGAATAAAGTTCTAATCAGCTTGCATTACTCCGCATTAGAATCAACGTACCTACTTCCATATTTTCACAAATAAATATTAAAAAGCCGCCTCCACCCGCACTCGGCACACGTCCCGCATAACGAAATGATCTGTATCCGAAATAAATCCAATGGAATAAACTTTTCCGTCGCACGTAGACATTTGACTCGCTGTGATCGATTGTACTATCCGTATTTATTGATATGGGCTCCGGATAAATAATGGCGGCGGCCACTTAAAGCTCATTGCACGTTGATAAGGTACTAGTATTTTGATCGCAGCTTTACGTGCGTGAAAGTTGAAAATTTTTCGCACGGGAACGTCTTACTGGTATATCAAGTAGTAATTAGTCTTGGGCTCAATTTATGTCAAATTACATCGAAATTCATTCAGCCATTACGCGACAAATGAATTCAACTGAATTACTACTTTACTGTCCTTATGTTCACACGAGTGATATCATCCATTTATTTTTATTTGATTGTTATAGTTGACAGTATCATATCATCTGATGCTGATTCAGGTCTATGGTGGGGCAATTGCGGTGTTCGGTACATTGGTATCATCAGACTACAGCCGTCTACTGTCGGACATAGGCCGTCTCAATTTCACACCACTCCACTCGATTCTCAGCAACTACCATCCAGTGTACAACCAGCCACCCCGCAAAGATCGTCGCTCCATCGAGCCTAAGGTCCCGCCTTACGCTTACCGATTTGTAGTCTCCACTCAAGAACTTTCCATCTATTCCAGCTTATTCCTTGCAGCTGTAGGTGTACGATGCCCTTAAGGTGACTATTTGCAAGATACCTTCGTTCGAACCATGTAACTGTTATTATTTAGCCAACAGCATAAATATAAGCATTGCAAGTAATGACGTCACTGCCTCACTGTTCCAGCTAGGACAAATGGCAAGCTTCGCCCGGGGCCGGGTCGCGCTCGTGATAAAACAGGGAGTTTGTAACGATGCAACCGGGAGCAAAGTTTGTCGCTGCCAATTAATTAGTATTTACCGCGACTCCGCGAGGCAACTTGTGTATTTTAAAGTTATCTCTATGCGCTTGATTATGAGGGTTCATTTTGGAGATCATCTTTTGGAGCAGGGCTGCGTTACATACGCACGCACACACACGCGTTTTTTCCATAGTAGGGCCTGTTTCACCATGTCCGAATAGCCACTATTCACTGAATAAATATCGAAATGGAATAGAATTTGTATCAAATTACCTGCCAAGTGAAAAATAACGGGCGCTTAATCGTAGGTGGAGTGACCGTCGGACTGCTGTGCTGTTAAGGGCAATAGGCTCGCCCCGTTTTACGTGGGACTTAAAAATAACTGGAGCAATGTGGGTGTATTATTAGGTACGCCTCTACCTAAACCTTCGGGGATTACAGGCATGATTTTTTGTGTGTGTGGATTGAAAAGGCAGAGATTGATTCAGTCTGAAATTGGTATAAAAGTAATGGAAATAATCCAACAGCGTGCTTATACCATTTTTATTTTGGAGGGTGGTATATCTTCAAATGACTCCTCAGGCTCTGGGCAGAGCAGTAGGTAGTGCCAGACTTCTACTGACTAGAAACCACCCATGTTCCTTCTTCGCCCTTGTGCCGAGGCCGCGGTATCTCTTTCGACATCCCGCAGCCCAGACGGGCACACATAGACCCTTAACTAACAAGAAAGTAACAATAAGAACCAAACCTTCGTAACCTCTGTCATTAACTGGTTTAAAAGCTTACCCACTTGATAGAAGATGGATTAAGTAATATTTTGTTTGTTGGTATATTTTACGACAAGCTTTTAAATTAGTTAATCACGATGGATATTGTTACGTCTTCCCGTGGGACTCGTAAAACGAGATTATATAAGACTAGCCGGGTTTGCGACTCCACCTGCGTGGAGAGACTTTTTAAATATTTATTTTTGTGAATTTATCGTAGTTAAAATCTTGAATATTATTGGAATTATGGGTAACTAACATGTAAGTTGTACTCAATGTTTTTTATAATAAAATTAAGTATCTACACTACCTACCACATCGATCACTAATAGTTTTTTATTAGTGACGCACATGAATGTTTTTCCCAGTTTACCAATCCGGAATTTCTCAGTGAAAAATGTGGTGAAATGTGAGTGTACTAATAGCTATACCTCTACCTAACCCTTCAGGAATAACAGGCGTGATGTTATGCTCTGAAAATAAAAAGGAAAAGCAAATTCGTTGAAAAAAATCATTCTTCATCCTTTTGTATCAAGCCATATTAGTGTATATTATTAACACTTGATTTTGATGAATCTTTTACAGTGCAGTGTGCAAAGTTAGGGTCTAATGAGAAAATAATGATTTTTCAGCTTCGTGTCGTCATAAGCTGTGCCTTAGACACTGCCGGTGACCGGCAGAGATGAATAAAGGTGGTTCAAGATTGGATATGGTAAAATATTCTGCCAGGATCTAACGCTGACACACAACACACCCTGCTTTGACAACAAGACGGTAATTAGTTCGTTTTTTCCCACGCGCTAAAACATCCTTGAAAGAATAAAGATACAGTTTTTATCACCCCTTGCCCCATCCTAAGCCCTAGATAATTCTTCTGTTTTTAAACCCCACCGTCGTCAGTTAGTCGTTAAGCCCGTCGCTTGGCTAACACCGGGCTCCTACTAATCTATCGTCTTTCCCGCCTTTGTCAACGTCTAGTCTAAGAACTGCCATTAACTACGTCAAATTGTCTAGTCTCCAATTCACATTGGAGATTTGGAGCTAGACTTTTGACTTGGATGTTTTGTTTTGTTGAGTTTTTGTTGTTGCCGCATTCTACCGCATCGTCATCTTCAACCACATGTTTTTTTTTGGCGTGTGTGAAATCATCAAATGACTCCCGCTCTGAGTGGAGCGAAAGCGAGTGTCAGACTCCTACTGATAAAAAAAATAAAACCGACTTCAAAAAAAAAAAAGTGCAAAATAAACTTTAGAAGAAAAATCAGTTTCTGAAGTCGGTGACTTTTGTTTGTTTGCTTTCATTTTTTTGCCACCGACTTCAGAAACTGATTTTTCTTCTAAAGTTTATTTTGCTCTTTTTTTGTGTTTTTTTTTGATGTCGGTTTTATTTTTTGTTAAAAAGTTTTTATTTTTCACTTTTTAGTGGTTCACATGTTCATGGGTCAATGTGGACAATGTAGTTTTTTTTTGAGTTTTGTTGATTTTTCAAAAACCGCTTTTCCGATTTCGATAAAAAAAATTATGGGACCATTTCGGAAGTATACCCTTTCCAACAAAAAAAGAATTTTTCAAATCAGTTAGCAAGTGACGGAGTTAAGCCCGAACAAAAAAAAAATACAAACATCCGAATTGAGAACCTCCTTTTTTTTTAGAAGTCGGTTAAAAACCACCCATGTTCCTTCTTAGGCCTTTGTGTTCGAGGCCACGGTGTCTCAAGTTCGAATACAAGATACGCCTCCATCTCGGATTTTTCGGATTCCAGAGCGTATTGTTTAATTATCACTTGCTTTGGTGAAGGAAAACGTTGTGAGTTAACCAGCATTCCTAAAAGATATTTCTCGACGGCATGTAAAGCCAAGTTAGAGGCCTATGGGTGACATAAAATACCCTTACAACAGGTTAGGTACTAACCACATGATAAAGAATGAAAGCAGTTTTTCACTTGCGTGAAGTGAGTGAGAAAAATCGTCGTAGGGAAAGCGCCGTGAAAGCGGCGCCATAAAAAATAAAACCGACTTCGACAAAAAAAACACTCAAAAGTGAAAAATAAACTTGAGAAGAAAAATCAGTTACTGAAGTCGGTGACTTTTGTTTCTTTGATTTCATTTTTTTGTCACCGACTTCAGAAACTGATTTTTCTTCTCAAGTTTATTTTTCACTTTTGAGTGTTTTTTTTGTCGAAGTCGGTTTTATTTTTTGTAAAAAAGTTTTTATTTTTCACTTTTTAGTGTTTCACATGTGCTTACCCCTTCACAACGCACCGGCGTGATGTTATGTTAGGAACTGGTGTAAACAATAGACAGACAATATGAGATTTCAGCAATCCCAGTCCATTAGCTATCATTTATTGAGGAGTTCCGTTGCCTATCTCCGAAGTTTTTCATCAGATCTTCACAAAATAGTTTTTATAACCTTTGTAGTGAGTACAGGCGTAATATTATGTTGTGTGATGGCGTAAACAATGCTTAGATATGCTATAGCAACAATCGCGGTTAATCTGCTGTTATTTATTGAAGAGTTCCCCCGATTTCTACAAGATCCCATCATCAGATATTGAAATGGTGACAATGGGACCACACGGGAAGCACCAGCTTTCAAATGAAAAAAGAATCATGAAAATCAGTTCACCCAGTCGCAAGTTATGAGTGAACAAACATAAAAAAAAAAAAAAAAAAAAAAAAAAAAAAAAAAAAAAATACAGTCGAATTGATAACCTCCTCCTTTTTTTGGAAGTCGGTTAAAAAAGACATAAACTAACCTTATTGGTAATGTTCTTCAGATAGTTCAGGTCCATAGTACTCTTAACCAGCAAAAGTATCTACCCATGTAAGACCAGATGTATGAATACGGACGAAGAAAAGGAGTGAGAGAGAAAGAAAAAGGTTTGGATCGGAGGGTGTCCGACTGTCTATTGTAACTAGGTATCTACTTGGAAAAAGATCAATGTTCTTCCTTTATCCCATTTTCTTCGAATGAACTTGAATAATGAAGATGTGAAACATATTACATACATCTACGAGTAAAATACATAATTCCCCTTCACTAAATTACCTAAAACATTGGAGTCAACAAACTTCATACTCGTGAACACTTGAAAGTTCCTCCCTTAGACGCTTATAAGAAATTACTGTGCCAAGTTCCCGGGACTTAATCTAGACCCTAGCTATTCTGAATAATATACAGCCTTCAAAGTTGACGCGTAATTTGTGTCTAAATTCATAACGAGATATAACTTCATAATGGTAATTACTTATAACAGTAACTAAGTTCAAGTTAAGTTGCTTGAGAGGAGAAGATGGTTGTATTTTACGAAAATGGTGGGACGCCTTGGATGGCTTTCTCACAAACTGGCGACAAGACGCAACCCATCGTAGGGCCCGGTTTCCACCAAATCGGGGACGACCAGAGCGGAGAGAGATGGAGGAGATGGGCCAAATTCGACCAATCACAGGATGGGCTACCGGCAAAAGACCAGATGTAAATTTTAACACCTCGTCTCCGCTCCTCTCCGCTTATAAATTGGAAAGTATGGGGATCCTTTGCCCAGGAGTGGGACAACATGAACTAACGAAAAACAAATAAAAATATAAAAGTTGTGCCTAAGATACACAATAATACACATATATTTTGAATACAAAGAATTTGTGTGAAAATATATGCCAAATAAGTTAACGGGAACTTAAACGTTGGTAGTAAACAGGCCTCTAATCTAATAAAACCTACTTACTTTAAAAAAAACCGTCAGCTACGAAAGCCCAATAACAAAATATGACAAAGACTAAACACGTAACAGACTGTACACTATACAAAATCTTTGGTACAATTTTTCCAGCTCCCTGAAAGCACAGGTGTTATCCTCACAATGAAATATAACAGTTGGCCAGAGTTACCGTGAAACTGAAATTAACTAAACTCAGCGGGGACTGTTAATTTCATTAGCTGGCTAACGCAGCGACTACTTTTGTTGGATATAATTCCAGCTTGATCTATACTTTTGGGGTTCTTTGGAAAGTGTTATGATAAAAAGTTGCGAAATAGGGATGAAAATATCCATTTTATTTAAATACTAGTATGTATCATATACATAGTTTAGTAGTGAACGTCGTAAGAGAGAGAAATTTAATAAATAAAAAAAAAACGTGTGGCACTCGGAGACTGCCGCGGTAAAGCTATTGCATAGCATTTTTTACCAATTATTTAATTTGACAACCTCAGTTGACAACCTTGTTATTTTCCGTAACCATAGCAACCTGGCAATCATCATATTTTAGTTACGGAATTTCTGGATTCGCTCTCCACGCTCAAGGCCCGCGATAGAAGCTATGCAATAGCTTAATAAAAAGCCCGTGGTACAACGTTTTCAATATTGAAAAGAAACCAAAACATTGAAAGCAGTAGGAAGATTTTATGGATTATAAAAACGGAGTATCACCAGGATTCACCACATAGCACTGTATTTTAGCTGTGCCCCAAAACTCCGCTTGTCAGTAGGTACTAAATATTTAATTATTGTTTTCCTCGGATAAGTCAATACTACAACATTAATTTCATTTAGCAGGCTTCAGATTGGTCCTACAGTAAAATGAAATCAAAATATCAGCAAAATTATTTTTAATGAAGAAGTAAAATGGCGCTAGCATAGCTGGTTCAATGAATAATTTATATTTCGAAATATCGTGACCTCATTAGTCAGATTGCAACTTAACTGTGGACAGGCCATCTACAGTAAACGTTACCGACCTTCGCCTTTTCGGTACTAAAAATGCTAACCAATTAAAAATAAATCAATGGAAGGCACGTGTTAGGTTTTACATAATACTCTTGCTGGTACTGGCCACAGCGAAAAAAAAACTCGATCAACTATTCATATTTTGAAGAATTAAAACATAATGGCATCTGAATGTATTTTTCTTAATTTAGGTCTCTCATAATACTCCTGCTGGGTATGGCCACCGATAGTGTAAACTCGATTAAACCATTAACATTTTAAGAAAAAAAAACTATAATAAAAATATGGCATCTCCATGTTTGTTTTACAGATTAAAGACAGTATTGCAGTATAAGTCTTACATGTTATAAATCTTTCCTCAAAGGTAATGACTGAAAAATGGACTGTGCCTAATGATAATAATTATTAACGAAAAATTGAATTTTATGGATATTGAACAAATGATCTGGAAAAAATAGGAGCATATTATTATGTCGGTCAATGCAGGTAAAATGCTTACATAATACTATAAATGCGAAAGTAACTATCTGTCTCTCTTTCGCGCTATAACAAACATCCACGCGGGCGAAGCCACCGGCGTCAGCTAGTATAATATATTATGTTATTAAAAGTTGTAAATTAAACCACTATTAGCCCCATTATCTCGTACAGTCTTATTACAATAGAAATATCATGTTAACTCTCTGAGAGGAAAATCAAAGAGTTTTTCACGCAGTAAAACAAAAATCCCTGCAGAACCCTCATTTATTTAATAAGCGACCTCTTCGGCTTCTAACGAACTGCAGGTAATCGTCAAGAAATAAAAAAGTGTCCTCTTTGTCTTACGTTTTAATATATTGTGCACACTCGAATTTTATATTTCGTAATTTTTCTCCCTTGTTGTGTTTTCTCCTCCATCTTAGAAGCATGACTTTGTTATACGTTAAATCTATTGAATATATTATCAAAATAATGAGTGAATCTATTCAGTACTACAATCTGTCTTTCTTTAATAGATTTTCAACGTTATCACTAAAGTATTAGGTTCAAGGTTGATTGGGAAAGTTTGTCAATTTCGGGTAGCTTGATTTGCTGCTAGTATCTCGTAATAAAGCAAAGCAATGAACCTTGTTCGTTTTTAACCGACTTCCAAAAAGGAGGAGGTTCTGTATTCGTGAGTATGTATTCTTTATATAATAATTATGTTCGCCGATATCTCCGTCAATTGTATACCGATTATCAAATTTATTTTTGTATTCAAAAAGGTATACTGTCGAGGTTGTCAAATTCTCACCAAGTCAGGATCTGATGATGGGATCTCACAGAAATCTAGTGTAACCCTCAAATTTTATAGGCACTTATTACGTTTTCCAAATATTTTCTAAAGCTGTTTAAGTATTTTTGAACTTAATTTTATTACGTTTTCTTTTGTTTGGTTAAGGAAAAGATGTAGTAGATGTGTCATTATGCAAGTACCTTCAGACATAATAAATCAGTTGGTAACTCAGACTGGTGTTTCATTATGTTACACTGGGTAAAAGCAATGCTGCAAACGCGTTGCGTGAATGTGACAAACAAGACTTTGCACTTGTAATTAAGTAGGGGTGACTTCAGTCCCTAAAACACTTCACATTGGAAAGGTTAATTATTATTTCCTTTATATATTAGTAATAAAGCGTGATTAAACGTTAAAATAAAATAGTTTTAAATATGCTCAAAATTAACGACAATCAGAATCGATTGAAAAAAGTTAAAACTTCCTAGGTGATCGGGAAGCTCCTGAAAAAGTACCGTAAAAAGATGTCTGCTTTTGGTGTCGTTTGTCATTGTTACACATTTTTTGATCTGGCCTCTCAACCCGCAAATAAATTAAAACGATAACGTGCGATAAGAAACTTCGTTAAAAAAAACTTTTTAATCTTTATGCTGCACTAACTTTATTTCGGAAACCCCCAGGTAAACCTAAGCTTCCCCGGAAATTCTAATGCAATTTCCTCAATTTCTATTTCCACATGCTTATCACACCTCGTACTTTTTCACACAAAACGGTTTTCTCTCCCCAAAGAAAACTTCCCGAGAAAAGTTCTCAAGGTTTTAAAATAACGTCGTACAATGGCAAACTATTTTATTTCTAGCTACGCCACGTCGCGGAGTTCAATCATCACATGTATGGTCTCCGAGGGGGTGAGAGGGGAGAAAGAGTTTGAATTTCCACACTTACCTCACGGGATTACTAAAGACCACTACCATTTGCTTCTTTATAGGTAAGACTGTATATTTTTAATAGATTCTGGAATTGAATATGAAGCTCTCTATGAGCATCTTTTTCAAAGGCTTTTTGGTCATTATAACAAATAACTGATTTAGATTTTCAATACGCTTCCTTATAACTATCCTATAATGCACTACGTTTTCAACATGTAATGTATCTCCCACGGGTGCTTTCATTTACCGGTACTAAGGGAAGATAAACAATCCATTGATTAACTATGCTAATAGTAAGTCCAAATTGTTTCAACTCTTGTATTCCGCGGTGATTGTTTTATATTAATCTCTGCTAAGAGATGATTATGCGTCTTTACTTTACAAATAATTACTTTTATGAACTAATTAACAATTACTTGTGTTAAAAAAATACACGAGGGTATTTGTTGCAGTTTTTGGCTCCATAACAATCTCGTCGAGGGTTCTGTTTTGAATTCCACTTCGAATGCAGTAACAAATTTTCCCCACTTACATCAAAATGTACTATTGATAATTGCTCTTCACTGGTCGTAAAATCACTGGGAGTATACCAATAAACTTCCTGATAATTGACACTCTCGTTCAGTAACCCACTTAAAGCAACATGTGAAGTAGAATGTTATTTCAGACTCAAAAACAAACCTATATATTCGCCATATTGTGGGGAATGCAAACCCACTTGAATCATTTCCACACCGATATTTTGACGGGAAGAGAAAGAAATAAAAAAGCCGACCACCAAAGGCTTCACCGTATTTTTTCAGCGTCCATTACTCAACCAATACCAAAAAGTGCTCACAAAGGTAAATGCGAATACTCGTAGTAGTACGCTAAAGTAGAATACAGTCCGTGAGAATTTTAACTCGGCTATAAATGCTCCGTGGCAATGATCGTATAAAGCATTTTCACGGTATTGCGCACTGAACACTGATCCGGATCAAACTGGTCTGAATCGGTTCAGACCAGTTGAAAGCGGTTCAAAGCGGTTCCCGGTTACCTCCGAGTATTTAAATGGACTTTGAGCAAGAAGTCACGTCCAAAATCAGTTTGGTATTGGCATATTTTGCTACGTTTCTAACTCAATAGCTTATTCAATGGCTTTGACGTTGATGTCGATATTTTTAGAAAGGTTTGAATAGTATATTAATTTATAATTTGTTTTGGTAACTTCTTAAGGGTGATGGTTTGTTTATGTGCCAAATTCTACGAAAAACCTAAACGATATTCGGAGAAAGTTGAAATTAAAATTCATTTTATGAGAAAATTAAACATTTTGAATAGGCCCAATGTTTTTATTGCTGCTTTATTTGATAGGTGGCTTTATTTTTGCCAAGCTCTTTGAAATAAAACGTTCATTCAAAGGAAAAGCGACGGCAAATCTATTAACTAAATTACAAGCCCATACGAAAAACTGCTTCCGTCCTTTACCTCAAGTGATTCGTACAATATCAGTCGAAATTAGGACCTCGCGTGAAAAACGTCCAAACCGTAGATTTGTACCATCTGATATAGTCCACCTTTTTCAATGTCCGATTTCTATAATACACTTCTTTTTTCCTTCAATCGGGGCGTGCAAATGCCATCTGATTGGTGGTAAATCGGTTTCAGTAAAAAAATAAAAGACTCTCTATTTTTATACGGCTTCCTCTATTTGGGGTTCCGTTTGTGTAATTGGTGATTTGTTAGGGTGCGTCGAAATGTTTTTACTAAGTGCAGCTTTCGTGGTTTTTAATGTGCTTAAGTTTCCATTGTTTGAATCATAGCTAGGCCTTGGTAACTTGCTTTGATTACCTGAAACGAAAATAAGAAATTCTCAGTACAAGCAACATTTTACATTATCATTATTTATGTACTAGCAATCAGCTAATTATTGATAATGCAGTTTATTTTTTTTAGGTAAAACTTAGTTCTATTTTCGGGTCTTTAGGAACTTAACTCGTGGCATAATTTGTGTAGTTATTATAAATGATAAGTAACATTACTTTGTGAAAATTAGAAGAACATCGAAACAAACTCAATGATCACAGTAGCTTTTTAAAGTCCATATATTCTTAAACACTTCGCTCAATACTTGTGTGTGTGTGTTTAGAGTATAAATTCTCCAAAAAGTTAGAAAGACTCTATTCTTATGTTAGTGTATTACTCATATCACATCTACACTAGTCTACACTATCTACACTAAGAGGAAAGATTTGTACCTATTTTTGTATGTTTGTAATGAATAGGCTCAAAAAGTACTGGGCCGATTTCAAAAATTCTTTCACCCTTGGAAAGCTACATTCACCCTGAGTAACATAGGCTACTTTTTATCCCTTTATTCCCACGGGAACGGGATCTACGCGGGTGAAACCGCGGGACGTCCGCTAGTTTAGTATAATTGATGATATTGTAATTGTATTTCGTGTAATGGAATTACTGTGTTTCTTGTGTGTTGTGTGTCTTAGAATATGTAATGGATTATAATTTAACTTCAAGGCTTTATGACACTCATCTGTCTTGAATATATTGTGATATTATAACTCAATGTATTTCTAGACTACTTCGTTGCTTTGGTAGTCGCAAGCGCTACAGCTAAGTATGAAGTTTTGGGTTCAAAACGACATAACAATTCACATCACTATCATCTGCCTAGCTTTCTTTAGTGGTGGCATCCAGCCTAACTGGATGCAGCTGAATACCAGTATTTTACAAAGTAAGTACCTAAGTTAGATTCGCATAGGTACTTACTAAGGTAATAGGTACTTACCCAGTACTAAGAGTAATACTAGGTACTACCCTTTGATAAGAGTAGTTGTCAGACTTTCGAACCACAGACTGCAGCTACTAACAAACATCTACAAATGACAGCCGGGACTATCCAAGGCACGAAGAAAACTTGGAACAACATTTCACAATCCAACATCAATCTACACTTCTACACTAATATTATAAAGAGGAAAGATTTGTACCTATTTTTGTATGTTTGTATGTTTGTAATGAATAGGCTCAAAAAGTACTGGGCCGATTTCAAAAATTCTTTCACCCTTGGAAAGCTACATTCACCCTGAGTAACATAGGCTACTTTTTATCCCTGTATTCCCATGGGAACGGGATCTACGCGGGTGAAACCGCGGAACGTCCGCTAGTTAATATTATAAAGGCGAAAGATTGTGAGTGTGTAAGTGTTACTCTTTCACGCAAAAACTACTGAACGGATTTGGATAAAATTTGGTATACAGATAGTTTATAACCTGGATTAACACATAGGATAGTTTTTATCCCGATTATAAAATCGATAGACCGTGGGATAATTTTCAAGTTGTAGCGGGCGAAGCCGCTGGCAACACCTGGTAAAAGTATAAAATCTTACCGAGGTCATTGTAACAAGTGACAAGTCGTTCCCCAATGCGGTCTTGATCTTGAATTCCTTGTTCATGTAACTGATGATGATAAGGTAGTTCTTCTTATCTTTGAGACGCATGCTTGCCCAGTCGAATTCAAGAAGAGCCATGTAGAATTTTGTTTCCTATTTGTCGGAAGAAATTGTAATTTCAGTAAATAATATGGATCAGGTTACAGTTCGATAAAAAATAATCGCAGACGCAATCAACATACTGAAAGGGATGTTTCCTGACTAATAAAAATATGATTCTGTTTAGTCCGTCTGCTAGATTATCGAAAAATATTGAACACATACATGTTTTTTGTTTTTTAAAGTTAAAAAAAAAATGACAGAAATACAACGTGTCAAAGTTCATGAGTGGGGGCTTATGAAGTCACTTATGATGCCACTTCTTAATTTTTTGCTTTAGTGAAAAAAGAAAAAATTATGTGTCCAACATTTTTTGGAAATCTATCAGACAGATAAATTAGATTTTTTATATCAACTATCATAATTATTATTGTCACTTTCTGACCATTACTAATTGACGTTCACTTACCTTACTCTTTACTGCTTCACCAAGAAAGTTGTAAGCAAATAATTCTATCATTGTAGGTACTAAGTTAGTGAGAAACATCCATTGTATTTCCTAGAACAATATGTATGTAAAGAAACAAAAAAACAACAAACAAAATAAAGTACACAAACAACTGAAAGTCTCATTTTCTTAGAAATAATGTAGCAAGTGTCTTGTCCTATTAAAAAAACACAGATATTTCTGATTTGTTTGACCGAATCGTAACTAAAATATATATATATATATAAATATACCGATTGAATTGAGAACCTCCTCCTTTTTGGGAAGTCGGTTAAAAAGAATAAAGATACACCACTTTTATTTGGATTTCAAAAAAACAGTCCATATTTATCGAGAAAAGCCGAAATAAAAGCGAAAAAAAAAAACGGTACATACCTCACTCATACATAAATATATCAAACATATTGCGAATAAAGTGCTCACTAGAGGGACTACTGTCTGCCACTTGAACATATCCGTCGTTATGTTGAAATAACTGAAAAATGAAATACAAATGCTGATTTAACGAGTCAAGTAGCTAATTAATGAGCAAAATAACAACCACCATTGTTACAAAGAAGGTTAAATATTTCCACTTTTAACTCTTCAGATGTCAGGTACATTTCAGTTAAGCCCACCGGTTAAATATTGTTAAAGCTTAAACCACTGAGAAAAAGAGAAATACTGGCATGTTAAACGAATGCAACTTACTCCATTAAAATAGCATGATCCCTATAAAAACTCCTTAGCGTATTGTTTAGACGATCCATGTACTCCACGTCAGTTTCATCAGATTCCTTAGGTTTCATCTTCAATCTATTTACGATACTGTCACTAGCCATACAGAAAGACAGCATTAGTATAGCAAACCACAGATCTACTACGCAATAAGTAAATGCCATTTCGACCAAATAAATGGTATGCAGGATCAACCCGACTTCGTAATAAGGGCTTGTCATCGGCATCAAAATCGATGTCGTCTTCGACAAAGTCACCCTTGTACCCAGAATATAATTCCAAAACGCGAACAGAAGGTACATCATTACCGGGCAAAGGACCCCAGCAAACAATATTTTGACGACAATCTTTATTTTTGCAAACAATTCGTTTGATTTCTCAATGGAGTCTGCCCGTATCATGTCCAACAGCGATGTTTTCGCAATCAAGTAAGACTTTCGAAAAATTTTGCGGTCGGTAATGAAAAGCAAGTATTTAAAAGAAAAGAAGATCGTTATTGAGAAAGTATAATAAGCTTCCCCTTTCGCTGTAACTTCTGTCGCATCTTTCAGGTACTCTTTGGTGCCGAAATACACGTAAATTAGTAAGAAGATAATGAAAATTTGCTTCGCCATTCTGTTTTTCAAATTCCAATTTAGATCCAAGACATTTTGGCCGAGGATTTCTTGAACTAACAAGGGTAAAGTCACGACTTTGTCAAATTCATTCCTTTCGCCGATGATATTTAAAATATAGTCTTTTATGGTATCGTCGGAAAATATTTTCATTTTCGCAAAAACGTTTCGAGCTCGCGGTGCAGTTAAGAATTGTGATTCAAGTCGGTGAGAAAGTACTGTCGTCGCGAGAAGCTGAATGAAATATATTATTTGAGAACGTGAAGTTACGCGGTGGAGTCTTTGTATGATATGCAAGTAAGATTTATTGCGATATTACTGTTTGTGTTCTGTTATTTCGTTCGTGAAGGTGACCAGTAGTTCAGACGCAAATAGTAAGTTATTAGTTTAGTTGTCAAACAAGTCCTTCCGCTATGGTTTATGAGCCCCATGGGATGTGATTCGAACTGTTCAAACTCTTGAGTTCCGATAAGTTAGGTGCGACGTAGCTTAATTAGGAATCATTTTAGCGGATTTTATGTTAATACCTGCTTCGTTACTAGTACTTTAAACGTTGGACTTACACTTGTAATTTCTCCTGTATCGGGGTGTATTTACAAACAATCTGACAGAACTACCTATGTGTCATTCAAAAATTTGTTACGTGCGAGGATCGAGCCCGCGACACGCAGCGCAGCAACTAATCGCGCAGTCACTGAACCAATCGTTCCTTTAAAGTTACCGCAGTATTGTCCATGAGATTACAACATCATTATCAGCTGGACATCGACCTCCCCCAAGAGTCGTCACATTGCACCTCTTAATTCTCATAATATCCCGCAATCTTCACCAACTGATCAGACCACTTTGACGGAGGCTTGCTATTAACTCTGAGACTCCCAATATGTGATCACCACCTTTTATAAGATTTTATGGAAACTTATATAAGATTCAAACCGTATGTTCACAACCTTTTCACTTTTGAAAGTAAATGTACCACAGATAATAACTGGCGTCATTATTCAATCAGTCTAATTAATCTTTTGCCGCCTTATGTCTGTAACGTAACCGTTCTGTGCAATTGAAAACGGTTTAGTTCAAAATTATGGCAATCATGACGCAGAGAATAATATAAAGTCGTAAATCAAGTGAATTAACACCTTATCACGTACAGGCACGGTGTAATTTTCACTGCAATCAGTAAAATTTTACAGTTAATAACTGAGAATCAGAAGCCATTTCTCTAATTAGGTTGGGAACTTCAAAATTGTGCAATAATAGTTTTCCTTGGCAATAAAATAGCTATTAAAAGTAAGATTTATGTGTTGAAGGCGCAGTTCCAAGTTTTCTATTTTGTAATTACTTAAATCATTTTGGTTTTTAGTCGTATTTAAGTTTATGATCGCAGTTAATAGAGGATCATAAAAAATACGCACGCCATTGTTGATTAGATGTTGCCTTTTATGTTTCGAAAGCAAGTTTTCCCGTTAAAGATTACTGAAAGTTTATGAGCTTAATAGAAAGAAATGTAACATGCTATGAATAGGCTATCAGAAGAAACGTCGATTACATTGATCCTATTGTCTCAGTGAACCCAGAGAGCAAAATTATGTTTTTGTATCACAAAAAATAAAATATTCTATTTTAAATTTCCTTGGACATTGTATTCTTGTATTCCCCAAGCCATTCAAAAATAAATTGGAAGTTACTTACTTATTACCAAAATAGCAACAGTTGATACCTGATGTCCAAAAAGCGCTGGATGATTTATGTAAATGATGATATGGTAACAAAAGAGGTGACTACTGAAATGACGAATAGAAAAGTATGGAAGAAGTAGACATTCATGTTGCACCGACCATCGACGCCAAATAAATTGAGACAAGGGCAAGAGAATAATGAGATACCGGATACTACCTATTCTATCCTATTTTCAGCAGCAATTACGAGAGCACGTATTATTATATTCATTAACGTTCTCATTAGGTGTGTTTTAGGGAACTAGTAGGTAACTTTGTGATACGCTTTGACATCAAAAACTCGTTCATAATGCTCAGAAATTACTAACATCGCTATGACAATACATAGCACTAAGTCTTACTGATATAGGTATGTCTTTCTTTGTGTCCCTGGCACGACAATTTAATTTTGTTGGTAATAAAGAGCACATGCAGGGTATCAACAGACACTTCACGAAGCTTTCCACCAAACATTCTGTACATCAAACTAAGTAGCTCTTCGCAAATTATTGCTGGAAAACGCCTTTTTAGGAAGAAAAATCAAAAAATACTGTAAGTAGGACACAATATAATGCATTCAAAACATTGTGCTGATGAATGTATAGGTACTGAATAGTACGGCGTACTGAAAAGTTTTTCCATTAAATACATGTATATATATGTGTATATCTTGTAAAAAATTGAAACTTTGACTCCCAATATCTCTATAACTGAAGATTCCCAGGAATGGTCTAGCTAGAACTAAAATAAGTATCACAATGGCAATGAGAATCAGTACTATTCGGTTTTGTTAAGGATAGTTTTACAACCATTGAGTTGTTTTGGCTGTATGTTTCAGATTACAAAGAGCAGTACCTATGTCCTATCCCGATATTTGTATGTTGTCCTTCAAAACATGCAGTAATCCATATTTATTAAAAAGAGCAAGTCAAGCGTCTAAGCAGCTAATGAGGCCTTTATAAACCCGGAAACACACCCAACCCTATAAAACATAATTAATTATTAATAATTTGTCGTATTAAAATGTTATATTGAGCCCAATAATTACCCTCAAACTAAACTTCAACAGCGTACGTGATTAAAAATGCTTCTGAATCACGCGATTGGTACACGACTGCGATTGTTCAGCAATCGGTCGCATGCAACGGTCGCGTGTTAATTAAGAGCAACATTAAACTCTCTAACGGGTATGACGTCACGAAACAATAGTTAAAAGTTGTAATTAAAAATAGGTCGTAAAGAGCGCGGTTCAAAGTTTTCATGATACTTATATTGTTTACTTTAATAATCATGGGTTTTCAGTGAGTCAAAACTTTGCTGTCGCTATCTAAAAATGTTTAGTTTTTCTACAAATTCGTTATTTTTAACCGACTTCCCAAAAAGGAGGAGGTTCTCAATTCGATCGGTATATATTTTTTTTTTCTCACCTACTATTGGGTCTAAACAGGTCTCTGTTTGTAGGGTGCGCCAAAGTTCACCTAAAATTTCAACTCCGATAATTGGACATCCGAAAATGTTCTTCCTAACATTTTTCATCCTAACAATCGCAATTCCTAACTTCTCTGTCTCTAATGTTTTAATTCCGAAGCATTCAACTTCATAATGTCTGTAGCAATAAACATCTATTACACTATTATTTGTTTTCCTATATTTTCTCAACATAACCATCTTTTACACTATTATTCAAAGTCATATTTTTTTTTTTGTTTATATTACTTTTTATTCATAATAATCAGTATTTAAGGTCCCATTAAAATAGGTGGACAAAATTTTAGAAATCATTCAGACCGCTGAAATAAGGACAATAGCAAAAAAAAAATAAGAATAAGAAATTAAATACCTACTTTTATAGGATGAGTTTGTTCTAGAGTGCCGGCAATTTATTATTTTAAGTCAAATTAAAATCACTTTATAAATAGTGTTTTTTTTTTGTTTAGATGTCTTTAGTTAGGCTTACTAAACGCTGTGTTAAAATTTGTCCACCTATTTTAATGGGACCTTATATACTATGCAAAGATATCCATAGGTTAGGTTAGATTAGAACTGTGACCAACTACGCGCGAGCCGAGCGAGCGAAGCGAGCGGTGCCGCGGTAGCGGCCGGCGAGCGCTACCTCGAAATTGGTCGCGAAATTTTTCTAAGTATTTTTTTCATAGTGCCCCCAAGACGACACTCTGACCTGAATTTCATTCATTTATTTTATTTCAAGACAAAAATCAGTGAAACGACCTTTAATCATTCTAAACAGTTGTATGAGTGAAAATATTATGGTAATTATGTTTAGGAATAAAAGCGTTAGGATAAAAAACAGTAGGAGTTTAAATATATTTACACTAATGATATTATGAATTCCAATTTTCGGAAACATGAGTGTTATGAACATCGTCGGTAGGACTACAAATAGTATGAATGAAAACTTTAGGATGAAAAATTTTAGGAAGAGTGATCATTCGGATTACAAATCGTTAGGAAGAACAATTTCGGATAAAGAACTTTAGGTGAGCCAATATGGACCCCTGTTTGTAACCTTGGCGATATCGCCATCCCAACGGAATTTTAATAAGACTTTAAACATGTTACTTATTCCTGACTATGTTATAGCCAAACGATGATTATTTTGTCATACTTTGGATACCACTACAAGAAATATTGGTAAGACTGGATGTCTTTTGGGCCACTACCTACCTATAAAAACTGCCATAGATCTACAAAATGACAGCCGAGTCCAACGGATGAACGTACTTTGAGGTGCGAAGGAAACTGTATACTGTAATGATGGTCACCCATCCACAGACCATCCTTGGCAAGCGCGGCTTACCCTTGCACGGCTGTTATTATTTAACCACGAACTCCTTCCTTTTTCGAAGGTCGTGATGTTAAAAATAAACGTGTCGATATTTCGTCAAAACCCATTTCATATCAACTTAAAACTGTCTAGGTACATAATATTTGATGTCGTACTCATATAAGGGTAGTTTATGAGTGGTCGAGGTAGCGTGCAACACAATTTCATTATGGGCTCCTTTACGGTGTCGTTAAGTCATAATACGACGAACTGCAAACACTACTATATAGGGGTGGTATACACTAGTTACAGCTTGGCTGACTTGGCGGCACGCGTTTTGCAACAGCGACTGTGAAGAAAATACATGAAAGGATTTGCTACGAGTAAACCCCGCTTTTTTAAAGCAGTGGTGATCCAGTGGTGGCGACCCCGACTTTCTAGCAGTAAGTCGTGGGTCGAACCCAGGCAGGCACAATACTTTGTGTAATTTATTTCAGCACCATTGCTCTCAAAAACGGTGAAGGAAAACATCGTGAGGAAACCAGCATGTCTTAGAACCAAAAACTCAACATCTACCAACCCGCACTGGGCCCGCGTGGTGGATTATAGCCCACCTCTCATAGAGAGGAGCCCTATGTTGTTTTAGGATGAAAATGAAAACCCCGCTTTACATTGGTTAAGGACAGTTGCGAGGAGTGACTACAAGTACAGAGGTGAGTAGCGAGCAACTAGACAGTGATTGTTTCGGGTTTGAGATATCTTTATTTCCCATAAGAAAAAAATCACTTACATGATAAATATTATAACTAGATTACAAAATATTGTTTATCGTACAGTTTTAACAACAGAAAAAATAATATACCCACAATTTACTTACAAAATAAAATATTTTTTCTATGAGTGTAGGGTAATTTGTAATAACTTGGAACAGCTTAAAGGTAAATACACGGAACGCGCGCAACTAGATGTGGTTTGTGATGTACTAAGGTGTTTACTTGATACTGTCCGATCGGTTTACATCACTGTCCTTATTTTCTTCTAAGAGTACGCCACGAGGTACCACAAGATCACTAAAAGTAAGGCGAATCATTCGAAGAAAACAATTGTCCAATTGAGGCTTGCACCACGTGTCGTAAAAATTCACCCCTTTTGGTTTAAGACTGGTTGTCAGACTTTCGAAACCGACTACCTGTAATGACTGTCAAAGATCCATGCCATCCGGCTTTGCCGAAGCATATGATTCCGAACGTGTGGGAACCAGCCCTAGTGAAGTGTATCTGATACTACAGAGAAACCTCTTTTGTGCGTCAGTAAAGAGAAAATGTCAAACAGGTAAAGTTAACATTAGCTTGACAAGCATGGTGAGTTGGCACTTGTTTCATGGTCAACAAGAAGTATGTAACTGCTATGAGTAGTTTCTTGTGTAACATTATGTTTTAGTTAGAAGTTAACATGGTAATGTTAGTTGTACGTATACTATGTCATGATGGGCAATAATCACTTTTTGCAATAACAAAGCTTTTTAATTGATTTTGTAAGAAAGAAGATGAATCTTTTTAAACACTAAAGAGATTTTTATATATTTGAAGTCGATATAACAAACTCGATTTTCCGGGCAACCCAATATTCTTACCATAACAAACAATTATGCGTTTTTTTAAGTTATTTTGTAATGAAATATAGCTGAAAACTAATTAAGTCGAAGTTTAAAAACGAGGCGATTGTAACAGAGCTGCTGAGAAATTAATTCACTTATAAACTATTGAAACATGACGACAACCTTTCGCTAACCCTAACATTATAAATTACGGGTCAGTATCGCCCCACTGTTTACCACCGCAATATATATTTAATCGTGGCTCCTATTAAACCGGACCTTACAATTATGACTGCAGTTAAGCTAACTACTACCGTTGAAGTTTTATTAAAAGTTTCATCAATTTTTATTGTATTTTGATGACATTATCCTTACATCATCATTTCAGCCAAAAGACGTCCACTGCTGGACATAGGCCTCCCCCAGGCATTTTTGGGGGGGTTTGCCATAATCGCCACGCTTGGCAGGCGGGTTGGCGATCGCAGTATGGTTGTTACAAAGACACAGAGAACGCTGCTGCCCATTCTCTGGTAAGTCCCTTAGTCGCCTCTTACGACACCCACGGGAAGATAATTATGGGATGGTGCTATTCTTTACGTCCGACACCACACGGAACCTTACATAGTATAAAACAAAGTCGCTATTTTTGTCTGTTTGTTTGTCTGTATGCTTAAATCTTTAAAACTACGCAACGGATTTTGATGCGGTTTTTTTTAATAGATAGAGTGATTCAAGAGGAAGGTTTTAGTATATAATTTGAACGACATTCACGCGGGTGAAGCCGCGGGCATCAGCTAGTTATTGATAAAGAAAATGGCGATCGTTTAACTCTTGTAATCAAACTTATACTGTCACTTACGCTAGTGTAAGCGCCACGATAATTGTGTGGGATGACTTCATCCAGAAATCGTCAATATATCGGGAGCTCATAACTTAACAGTTTAAGTCCCATGTAAAAACAAGCAATGAGCATATTGCCATCAAACGGACACAAATCCACACTCCGTGGTTTCTACTGAAAAGGTCCTGTGGATAGTCGGGAGGCATGACAGCCCGCTGGTGAGGTCATTAGTCACCTGCACTCTGTCTTTGTTTTTACCCGACTGCGTCGAAGCCCAGAAGGAGGGTTATGTGTTTTTACCCGACTGCGGCGAAGCCCAGAAGGATTATTACCCGACTGCGGCGAAGCCCAGAAGGATTATTACCCGACTGCGGCAAAGCCCAGAAGGATTATTACCCGACTGCGGCGAAGCCCAGAAGGATTAGGTTATGTGTTTGACGTGTATGTATGTATGTATGTCCGTTTCTTTGTTCCCTCATAACTCCTAAATGGATGAAGGGATTTGAATGAAATATATGTCGTTAGATTTATCTTGACGGCGCAATTGCTATAGGCTATATTAAAATTAAGAATCAAAGAAAAATTGTGGATTTTGGGGCCCAAATCGCGGAGTTCAAAATTTTTTTTTTTACTTGACTGCGGCGAAGCCCAGAAGGAGGGTTATGTGTTTGACGTGTATGTATGTATGTAAGTATGTATGTATGTCCGTTTCTTTGTTCCCTCATAACTCCTAAATGGATGAAGGGATTTGAATGAAATATATGTCGTTAGATTCGTCTTGACGGCGCAAGTGCTATAGGTTATATTAAAATTAAGAATCAAAGAAAAATTGTGGATTTTGGGGCCCAAATCGCGGAGTTCAAAAAATTTTTTTTTTCCAACACTGTCGAGTAGGGTATCAAAATAAAGGGTTTTAAAAGGAGATTACAAAAATATAAAACACTTCTATGTTTAAAAAAAATCAAAGTGACAAAATCCTATAAACAAGCACAAAATTTAAATCATCTGCGAAGAATTTTACGCGACCAACGAAAGAACAAACACAAAAGAACTAAAAAGTTGGAAATAAAAAAAGTAGTTAAATATTCATTTGAATATTAAATTATGAAATGAAAAAAATAGGGGCCTGCTTCCAAGTTTTGTTTAATTTAAAATGTGCTTGTTTCTTGCTTTTCAGTTTTTTCAGTCGGGTTTTTTGTTAGTTAAGTACTAACATAGGTTAAGAATATTGTTACTAACTCAAGCATCTTTAGTTAAGTACTAATATAGGTTTTAAGAATATTGTAACTAATAATATAAAGGATCTTAGTTGTCTAAATAAATAAATAAAATGATTGATGATTAAAAACCAATGATATTGATGCATGTATTATTAAGGAGTAGTAGGTGAATATACCACAAAAACGATATGTCGAATATAACTATAATACATATTAATATTTACCCATGTTTTAATTTCTGAGGATCTAAGTATGAATCAAAAGCCAGGTTGAATCAACAAAAAGGATTCAGATAGGCGTAAATTCCTGATAATTATTCAGATATCTAGGTTACACTGAAAAAGGTTTTTGGTAGGTATATTTTTTCACATCTCGCATTGTGAACGCGTTGCTAAAAATATATATAAATTCACATTATTGAAAATCAAAGTCTCTTGATACAATTCTCTTTTGGTTTCACACAATAGGTCGGAGATTTTTGAATACGTTATGATAAATAATAGTATTCAGGGTTGTTTTTCGTTTTCAATGTAAATATTAAGATTTACTTTAAAAGTTCATGTATTGTTACTATAAGGTTATTCAAAAAAATTGTAAATTGTATAGTTCAAGTAATTTGTTACTGGAATAAAAATAGTATATCGCACCCAATGTGTTTTCATTGCACAAAACCCATATTCTGCCCTCATAGAGATTAAGTCAAACGAAATAAATCCTGATAATTCCACATATTTTACCTAAATATAATAGTTACTAACGAAATTCGCGTATTATATTCTAATTAAATTGACATCAGCAACAGCCCTTAAATTAATGCATTTAGTTACATTAGCTCTAATTATGATGACCGTCTGACCTAGCCTTTGTAACTTTCAACTAAGTAAAGGTATAATAGCCAAAAGTTTTAGAAAAACGGCTTGCCCTTTGTCACCTAAAACAGTCCCCATAAAGAAGAAGGTAGGTAAATATAGCGCGAAGCAGAAATGTTACAATTAAAAAAAAGCTTGACTAGTAATTGGTCATGTGATCGCACACTCGACTGCTGGGCATGAGGACTAGGATTCAATTCCCGGATTGGGGAAAGTGTTATTGGGTTTTTCAATCAGGAATTTCTCAGCAGCAACCTCCATTTCTGGATTTCTGTCTGGAAATCCGTGCCCAGTTGATGAAAATGGGCTCGCCTTCTATAACATGGAACTTAAAACATAACTGGCAAAATGTGAGTATGCTATAAGGTAAACCTCTGCCTAACGTTATGTTATTGGTACTGTTGAACTTATAAGAATGATTTTTGATTGCCGGGATTTTTTGAAGAAAACGACGTGTATTTAGTATGCAGGTTTAATCGCTACTGGTTTCAACTTAGTGGACTGTCAATATACATGTATAGCTAGCAACTTTAGCTACTACTTAAAACATATCTATAGGCTCAGTATACAAAACTCTTAATCTATTTGGACATTCCGCCCGCCAAAGAACATAGTTCTTTAACTACACTTAAAACTCAAACAATGGAAAAAAAAAACTAAACATAAATAAAAGTGTAAATACAATCTCAAACCAAAACATTCCTTTCAAAATCTTAATAAAAAAAAAACAAAACAAATCAATGATTAACAGAACAACCTGTATCGTTCTTATTACATAGGTACCTAGTAGGTTAAGTAAACATTCAATGAACGCAGAACACTACGTTTCAAGACAGGCGTATTCAAGTAGGTACATTGATAACAAACAGGTTTTATAAGTAGGTCATTAGCACATAGTTCAACTGAACTTAATGATGCAGGTAAAGAGTAGGTTTGGGATAATCATCATAGTACAATATTATAACAGAAATACATTGGCTTTTTCAAACTTCATTTGGATAAGTAGGTAAAATAAACTCTGAATTTGAAAACAATTTAAATCAATTTTAACGAAGTTTTAAATGATAAACAATATATAGCAGGAAACTATAAACAGATTTCATTTAGTTAAAATACATATTTTGCTCATTGGACGCTTATATTCACCGGTTTTACACCTTACAGATACAACTCGGGTTACATTATCTGGTCCAGGATATTTTTTGATAATTTTACCAAGTAACCATTTAGCTGGCGGTACATTATCTTCCTTTATAACAACAATATCGCCTATTTCTGGTTCATCACGTTTAGTGGTCCATTTATACCTTTGATTTAAATTAACTAGGTATTCCTTAGACCATCTATTCCAAAAATCAGTTACAATTTTTTGCGTTAATCGCCATCTATCCAAACCAACAACATTACAATTAGTGTAATCCTCATCTGCAATATTCAACAATGGTTCGCCTACCAAGAAGTGACCTGGTGTCAAGGGCAGAGGGTCATTCGGGTCATCACTCAACAAGGAAATTGGTCTCGAGTTTAAACACGCCTCCACTTGCGCCAGGACAGTCGACATTTCTTCGTATGTGAGTGTACTATTTCCTACTACCTTTTTCAAATGGGTCTTAGTACCGCGCACCGATGATTCCCACAGCCCACCAAAGTTAGGCGAGTGGGGAGGAATATAATGCCAGGTGGTTCTTTCTAAAGAAAGTAGCTCGGATAATTCTCCAGGAAGAGAAGATTGGGCACTATTAAACATGTCTCGCATTTGCTTATCGGCGCCAACAAAATTAGTACCATTGTCACTGTATAAGTCTTGACAATGGCCTCTACGAGCAGTAAAACGTCTAAACGCCGCAATAAACCCCTTGGCAGTCATATCAGTTACTGCTTCTAAATGGACTGCTCGTGTAACCATACACACGAATATGCAAATATAACTTTTATAAGACTTGGCTCCTCGGCCTGGCGAAAATCTAATAAAAACAGGACCACAGTAATCCACACCAGTAGATTTGAATGGCTTACTGGGTTTTAACCTTGCCTCTGGAAGCAGGCCCATTAAAGGAGTAGTCTTCCTTGTGGAGTATCTCAAACAAATAGTGCACTCTCTAAAATATTTTTTAACGCGTTCCTTACCACGTAAGATCCAGTACTTGGTTCTCAGATAATTTAACATAGCCTGCGGACCACCGTGCAATGTTTTTGCATGAGCATCCGCAATTAAAACTTTGGTAAAATGATGGTTACCAGGCATAATTATTGGGTGCTTCGTGTCATAACACGCGTCCGATTGTGCTATGCGTCCACTTACTCTTAGTATCCCCTTTTGGTCCAAAAAGGGACAAAGAGATCTTAACTTACTCTTTTTAGGCACACTTCCTCCAGTCTTTAACCGTTTTATTTCAAATAAAAACTCGCGCTCTTGTACTTGTTTAATGCATGCTAATAAAGTCTCGTTCATTTCATTTGGTGTGATATATTTGGACAGTATAGATCTATTATCTTTATTTACTTTATAATTCAAAACTCGTCTACAATAGGATACAACTTTTAATAGTTTATTTAAAGATGAATATTTTAACCAAACAAATTCTTCGTCAACGTCAGATAAAACGGATAAAGATTGGATTCGTTCCTCTTCGTGTGTGTCTTCAATTAATTTACTCTCTGTGTGTACTGTAGTTTCTGACAACCAGTGCGGTCCTCTCCACCACAATGTATGCTCACTCAACTCCTTGGGCTGCAGACCGCGCGAAGCACAGTCCGCAGGGTTTGTCTCTGATGAGACATGACTCCACTGGTGGTAATCCATAATATTTAATATAGTGGACACTCTGTTGCTAACAAATGTTGCCCAGCGACTTGAGCCTCCTTTGAGCCATGCTAGCACAATGGTGGAGTCGGTCCACCCATAGAGATGTTCCTTTGGTATCTCCAAAACTTGTGATACTTCACATACAAGCTTGGCTGCTAAGGTGGCACCGCACAATTCAAGTCGGGGTATAGAAATCTCCTTCACGATTGGGGCAACTCGAGTCTTTGCGGACAGTAAATGTACATGCACTCGATTTGAACTATCAATCACTCGTATGTAAACTGCCGCCGCAAAAGCTGATTTAGAAGAATCTGAAAATACGTGTAACTCTCTCTTGCATTCTTGTGTAAAATTTACCCACCTAGGTACCTTAAGATTTTTGAAATCTGTTAGCTCTTCTCTGTATTTTAGCCACTCACCATGTAATTCTTCCGTCAAACTCTCATCCCATCCAAGACCAGATTTCCACAGTTTCTGAATTAAAATCTTAGCTTTAACTATCACTGGGGCAATCCAGCCTAAAGGGTCATACAATCTCGCTACTTCAGATAAGACTTGTCTTTTAGTGACTAAATCCTTAGGTTCAGGTAAGTTTACTACGTATTCAAAATTATCATTCTTCCTATTCCAACTCAAACCTAACACTTTGATTAGATCATTTAACTTAATAGCTTGCCTTTCACTCAATTCAGTTTTCCCAATCTGCTCTAAAAACTTGTCACTATTGCTATTCCATTTATGTAACTCAAAACCACCACTCCTCATTAACTCATTCATCTCCTCATAAATTTTAATGGCCTCATTAACCGTGTCACACCCGGTCATTAAGTCATCCATGTAATAGCATTGTTTTGTTATTCTCGCAGCTAATGGATACTTCTTCTGTTCTAACTCAGCAAGTTTGTGCAATACCTTGACTGCTAGATATGGCGCGCATGCTGTACCGAACGTTAAACGTAACAATTTGTAACGTTCCATAGGCTCCGACGGATCAAATCTCCAGACAACTCTCTGGAAATCTGTGTCCTTGTCTGCCACTCTTACCATCCGATACATTTTCACTATATCGGCTACGATACAGACTTTATGATGACGCCATCTCATCAAGATGTGCCTTAAATCTTGTTGTAATCTTGGTCCAACAAGAAGCTCATCATTTAGTGATATATTGTTGTCACCTTTGCTAGAAGCGTCAAAGACAACTCTCACTTTAGTAGTGTTTTTGTCTTCTCTCACCACAGCATGGTGAGGAAGATACACAGCTTTAGACTCTTGTAACTCACTCTCAGAAACCAGTCTCATGTGGTTCATACTCAAATACTCACTCATAACCTTATTATATTCTTCTCTCAACTTTGAATCTTTCGATAGCTTTTTCTCTAAATATTCTAACCTCTTCACTGCTCTCTCTTCCGTATTACCATAATGGCACTTAGGATTGTCCGTTGCAAAAGGTAATCTTACTATAAATCTCCCTTCATTATCTCTCACTGTAGTTAACTCAAACAAATCCTCACATGCTTTCTCGCTATTAGTCATCTCTTTCTTTATTAAATTAGGCTCATCTTCCATCTCCCAAAACCTTTTAAGTAACTCATCCTCCTTTACCTGTACATGCATGCTAATGAGATTATCCCTTGCTAACGTGCGAGACCCCTTTGACATTTTTCCTGACAAAATCCATCCAAACACCGTATTTTGTGCTATTAAACTACAATCAGGATGCTTCATAACACCATCAAGCAATATTTCGCTATAAACCTCTGCACCTAGCAAAATGTCGATCTTACCTGGCGTCGCGTACGTAGGATCAGCTAAAGGAAGATTGTCAATCTCTACCCAATTGGAAGTGCTCACGTTAGTTGAAGGAAGTAGTGACGTTAAGGAATGCAATACATAAGCGTTAACTAGGATGTAACTAGCTGGATTATGACGCGATTCCAGGCGAAGTGAAACCGTGTTTTTTATCCTCATACGACCATCTCCCAGCCCAGACACCCAGCCGCTTACTGGTTTGCGTACAAGACCTAATAATTGCACAGTTGACTCAGATACAAAAGATGCCTGTGACCCTTGGTCCAGTAAAGCACGAATTATTTGTTTAAAACCGTTAGAACGGATTACCTTAACCTTAGCCGTCGCAAGTAGCACGCTGTTTGGTTGTAGCTCTCCTCTAGAAAATGTAGCAGTTATGGTTGTTTCACCTCGTGATGTACTCGCTCTCTCCTGTTGTGGTTCACTCGGTGGCACGGGAGCTGCCTGCTCCAGGCTACTGGCTGGCTCCTGGTTCTCTCTCTCAAAATGTAACAACGTGTGATGTCTTCTCCCACATTTCTTACAGCTGAATGACTGACGACACTTAATTGCTGCATGAGTCGGTGCCAGGCAATTAAAACATAATTTACTTGTTTGAACAAAGTTCTGCCTTTCCTTAGGTGTCATAAGGCTAAAACGCTTGCACTGATTGAGATAATGAACTTCATGACACATCGGACACTCTTGTTTGGCCTTAGACTTGTTCTCTTTCTCCTTCTCTACTGATGCGTGAAAAGATTTTGACTTAGCTGCAGGCTTAGCTTGTTGCGCGGCGCGGTTCCCGTTCGTATCTATCATTTCTAACGTCCTGAATCGGAACTCCAAATAATCTCTCAATTGTGTCCAAGTGGGCAAGTCATCACTCATCATATTTATCTGCTGTTCCCACTGTTTGACCGATTCCGTGTCCAATTTCGAAACGACTAAGTGAACGACAGACGCGTCAGCGTAACTGGATTCCGTACTAATGCCTAAGTTTTCCAAAGATTTAAGACAGGTAGATGTCGTATCCAACAAACTCCTAATTGCATTGGCTGACTCGGTTTGAATTTTCTTTGTGCCAAACAAAGTTCTCATAATAGCGTTGCAGTTATAACGCTTATTATTGTATCGCCGAACTAACTGATTCCACGCTTCTTCATAATTTGCATCAGTCGTCGAAAAATTACTTAATAGATTTAATGCTTCTCCACTCAAATTGGACTTGAGGTAATGTAATTTCTGTACCGATGAAATGTTCTTATTATTATGTATCAATGAAGAAAACATGTCATAAAAGGTTGGCCACTCTTCATATTTACCCCCAAAAGTAGGTAATTGTATGCGAGGTAGTTTTATATCACTGCAATGATTTATGTACTCGTTATTGGTAACCGCTGGGTTAGAAAACCCGGTAACTGGCGGTAAAAACTGTTGTAAAGCTTCTCGTAAACTTGATTTATACTGTACATATAGCTCCTCAAAAGTCTCATATTTTCCTTCGGTAAAATAATCCGAGTCTTTCTTATTTTTCGCTTTTGCAATTACCTCCTTGTGTCCGTCTTTAAAATCTTTAAATAGTTGTTCTAACAATTCCAATCTCGTTTCTAAGTATTGACGTTTAATTCTGTCTTTCGGCGTTTTCTTAAAATTTCTCTCAGCTTTCATCAAATTGTCGAACAACTCATCTTGTAGCGAAAAAAGTGCCTCCATTGTGGTAATCTGGTACAGCACAAACACAAACACAAGTGATAAACTCGCACAGCTGTCTCAGCAAACAACACACCGATCAGTCACTTGTTTTAGGTAATAATTTCTCACAAAGTAACAGTTTGTTAATTAAAATCTCTTGACCACTCACTCAATGTACTGTTATTATGATTTGCACCAAAACTCACATAGTCCTAATAAACAAGTAACAGTTTGTAGTCAATCAATATCTACTGTACTTAATAACTCGTTTGCACATTACAAAATGTTTTTTAGCAACACGTGTCTCCCGACGACTCCTTATCGCACTCAGGTAATATTCTTTTGTTCTCGCGGGCCGGCAGGGCTCGATGCTCAATAACACGATTCGGCTCGAATACGGACCAAAATGTTGAACTTATAAGAATGATTTTTGATTGCCGGGATTTTTTGAAGAAAACGACGTGTATTTAGTATGCAGGTTTAATCGCTACTGGTTTCAACTTAGTGGACTGTCAATATACATGTATAGCTAGCAACTTTAGCTACTACTTAAAACATATCTATAGGCTCAGTATACAAAACTCTTAATCTATTTGGACAGGTACCTATGAAAAAAAAAACCCTGAACTTCGCTGGCAGGTTGAAGACGTACCGAAAAGCCATAAAGCTATCTATATAAATAAAAAGAGAAGTCCTGACTGACTGACTGACTCATCAACGCCCAGGCCAAACCCTTGGACCTAGAATGCTGAAATTTTGCACAGAGGTTCCCTTTATAATGTAGACAAGGAATAAGGAAGGATTTTTCGAAATTCAACCCCTAAGGGAGTTAAATAGGGGATGAAAGTTTGTATGAAAAATCTTCATTTTCACGCAGGCGAAGCAGCCGCTGGCAAAAGCTAGTAATCAAACTGCTACATAGTTTGTAGCCATCGTTCTTGCCTCTGAGTTAAAAATAATGTACTTTTATTTTTTAAGAACGTTTAAATATAATACTGGATAACAAACAAGCTTAGCTACAGCTCAGACAGGCTTAATTTAAAAAAAGAAAATACCTACTTTATTTTTATAAAGCAATTTTAAGATATTCTTTATCTATTACAAAAACGTTTGAGCTTTCATAATCCCATTTAATTAAATAATTAACAAAATGTCTTCAAATTTTTGTTCAATGTCCGAATTAGAAGTGTTACTGTCTGGACAATGACAGACAAATTTAGCTGAAAATCTGTTTTTAATTATAACATTTTTGAAGGAACCACCATGGACTGAAATTATAATTATTTGTGTTACCTAAAATAGGTTCTTTCACTGATTTCTGACTACTGCGTCATTATTGTCCTAAAACACTGACTACCTGTAACGACTGCCCAATATTTACAAATGACTTAATATATCAATGGCTGGAAGCCTGGGACCAACGGCTTAACGTTATTTCCAAGATACGAAAGTAATCTGGTTTGAATGGATAATCACCCATCTATCGACCAAACTACGCAAGCGCGGCTTAAACTAAAGATCGACCCAAGCGGCTGTTGACAACATGAGCTTCACGATGAGCTATCTCAATCTAAATACGCTAACAGAAAATAAGAAGCCAATTTTCAATAAACTTCAGCCATTATCTTAGCTCACCTAAACAATCACTACGAAATAACACAATAGGTACCAAGATAAACCGGGTCATTCATCATGCGACTGAGCCACACCTCAGATATCCACACAATAGTTGCAGCAACCAGTCGCAGTCGCTAACAATGCTTGCGGAATGTTAATTGCTGTCGTTTGTCGCAAGACACTGATAAATGTTGACGCTTGTCACTTGGAGATTTGGGGTTGACGCACTGGGTTGGGTAAACGTGGTGATTTTGATAAACTTGTAGTATAACAGAAAAGTTTTTATTTTTTTTTTTTTTTTTTTTTTATATTAATAATAACAATGGTACATAACATTACTTGATGGACTGTGTTAAGATTGATATGGTAATTTTTTTTTTTTGCTATAAAAAACAACTGACTTCAAAAACACCAAAAAGTGAAAACTAAAACTTCAGAAGAAAAATCGGCTTCTGAAGTCGGTGACATTCGTTTGTTTCATTTCGTTTTTTTGCCACCGACTTCAGAAGCTGATTTTTCTTCTGAAGTTTTATTTTTCACTTTTTGGTGTTTTTGAAGTCGGTTATTTTTTTTTGCAAAAAAGTTTTTTTTATTTTTAGTTGTAATATCCTATAGAAATATTTACTATACATTAATTTAACATTCGACTAAAAAACCTGGCCCTTAACCTTCAAATTCCCTTATTATTGCTTTCAACTCCTAACCTTTGAGGAGTAGTACCTTCCATCATCAGCTCATCAACATGAAGTGATGACTGCTAGATGCGAATACTTTTGTAGCGTCAGAAAAACACGAAACACGCAATACGTGCCTATGAAATTTGAGGGTTGCCCTCGATTTCTCTGGGATTCCATCACCAGATCCTGGTTTCCATATCATGGTGCCACAATTGAAATATCTCCTTCACAATAAAAAAAACTAATCATCAAAATTGGTTCATAAACGACGAAGTTCTTCGCGAACATACATAAACGAAAAATGTTGATAAATTAAGAAAAATCTTCATAAAATGAAAAGTACTAGACCAAACTATACTAAATTTTTATGTGACCAAATGACAACTATTCCGCATCAGACTAAAAAGAATCACGTAAATCGGATCATAAATCGCAGCGTAATCGGTAACAAGCAAAAAAAAATCAAAACAAATCACAAATCGCAAATCGGTACAAGTGCATGGGTACCTTAGGGCCTATTTTTCTGTGAAGGTAGAAATCAAGTTTTCGAAAATAATTAATAGATGGCGTTTGGTTTCTGCACAACTGTGATATTAAACTCTCCAATCCACAGTGTCACTTGTAGGTGGCATAAGTTTTATTTCTGTTTCTACCTCACAGCAATTTTATTTGTAATTTCTACTTAAATAATAATAAGAAATTAAACCTTTAAAGTTTTCACTTTCCGCAATGACAATATCCGGATTACCCGGTGTCACCTGTAGGTGAAATAAAAAGGAGGTAGATTTTTATAACTTAGTCCTAACTAAATGTATTCTATTCTGTTGAGATATAGAAAAAAATGGACTTTGACTTGGGAATAGGTTAGGTAAGTAAAAAGTTAGGAAACACGTATTAGGTTGGATTATGTGAGAAGTTAAATGATAAAAAAAAAAACAAAAGAAACCATAAGGAATGTTTTCATTAAGCTATTAAGTGCGCATAGCATTCAAAAATATAATATTCGAGTTAGTAGTCAGTTAGCAACAGGGATGAACGGAGACAAACAAAAAGACACTATCACACTTTTAGAGGTTTATTTCTTACAGTTTATTATTCAAAAACAGACATTTATTATCGTTCAACATTATTATATTATATAAAACTTCTTATTGAGGCCATAGCTTAAGTATTCGTTTCCAAAATCGGAAAGAGGATTGAAGCTTTTGTAACCTCAACAAAGACAAACAGGAGACCGGATTATTTTATCACAAAAGTGAAAAGTTAAATGAATTAAATAGGTAGAATAACAGCTATACAATTGCACAAAAACATACGAAAAGATTCTTTAAATGTAATGTAAAAAAAAAATTGTGTGTTTGAATTTTTTTGGTTATTACGTAAGTCATGTAATAGGTTATAATAACCCGGTCTCCAGTTAATATAAATAATAAGTACTAAAGTTAACTAATATTATTTTTAAGTATGATGAAATATAAATCCTGGATCGGCAAAACTTATCTATCCCCACACGTTCACTGTAATATGACCAGCATATTGGACACTACATAATCACTTGTTTAGCACGTATTATTTCGGCACCACAAACATAAGCGTCCGTGTTCACTGGACTTGATCCAAAGCGAATTGTAATCTTGCCCTTTTAAGGTTTTCTGAGGGCCAGGGTTTCACAACATGCCTCCTATAATGCAGAGCACGACGGGCATTGTCAACACTTGAGTCATAGAAAGCAGCATAGTCGGTCATCGGCAGGAATACATTTTCTTCATACTCTCATAACACGATTTGACGCTGTAATGTGTTTATGAGCCGTGGTCTACTAGTTCTTTGATGGTGTTGCAAAGAACCCTCGTCTTCAAATCGTCGTACCCATAGAACAACTGTTTTTCTCTGCAACAATATAACAGAAATATATAATACGCAATAATGATTATTTATTAAGTAGTATAGTCGTAACTAAAACATTTTTTTTTTCTTATAAAATTTTTGAAATCAAAACTACTTACGTTAACAATAAGTTAAGTCGACAAGTTTCGAGTGTCGATAAGTTTTTGCCTTGATTTTGCAAATCAGCTATTTGAGCTCTTGTAACGAAAACAATATTACAACGCGTACTCATTTTGATGATATAAGTTAATTCACCTAAATTAAAATAAAACTGAGCTAAACACACTCGAATGAGGTAATCGAAACAAACTTAGCGAACAATCAATTGAGCTTAGTCATAACTCATAAATCGTCAATCTAATTATTTCTACTACCTACTAAATTTATTTACGAATTCATATTCGACCTACCCTCAAGTTTGAAAACTAAAACATAGATAATTAAAATCAGATAGTTATAAAATGATAATAATATTCAATTTAAACAAACATAGTAGGTAGTTAGGAATAAATGTATATAATAGAAATAATTCATTATAAATTATTTGAATGTTTAAACAGAAAAAAGAAACTACATAAACATTTTATACAGCGTGAGCGCCCTCTAGTTAGTGTAGCATCAACAATATAATCAATGTTGCTAATCGAGTACTTATTTACGCCAGGTGGCGTCATTTCTTGCTTCACACGGTATTTTTTCTGAACTGCCCATGCATTATTACAGGCGATGGTACATACATAGAAAAAAAAAACATACCGATCGAATTGAGAACCTCCTCCTTTTTGGGAAGTCGGTTAAAAAAGAGGTGTCTCATGAGATGACGAGAAACAGAGTAGTATGGTAAAAGAAGTTCACAATGGTACCAAAATCAATTTTTTTTAACTAATAACTTTTCAGTGTATGAAATGGCATGATGATGTGAATGATAGCGCGTTCTAAAAGGCTTTAAATTAACTCATACAAATTACAAAATCTAGTCGAATCTTATTTGCTTACTGACAAATACAATCAATAAAACTATTGTCATCATGTTTTGTTTGCTTCTGAAAAAAAAAAACCAAATAATAATCTTAATTATTTATCTTTATTTGAGGAGGTCGTGGCTAAGTAACAATAGCCACTCGAATCGATCTTCATGCTTGCTTAATGGTAAAAATCTAATTAGTCCGTCTGTTAGATTATCGAAAAATATTGAATACATGTTTTTTTATTTTATCAAATTAATAAAAATTAACGAATATATAACGTGTCAATGATCATGAGTGGGGGTTTTTGACGTCACTAATTTGCGGGTAAACAAAGTACTACCCTTGTGACGTCACACGACTTGACACGACTTTTTGAAGCACTGTATCGTCTTCATCTTTTGTTTACGTGAAAAAAGAAAAAATACGGCACCATTATTTTTTGGAAATCTATCTGACGGACTAATTTGTTTTTTTTGTTGAAATACCCTATTAGTTAGGTCAGTTTAAACGTTAGTGTCAGAACAGGCGATCATTTCTCCCTCTACTTCCCTTGGATGGGTGACCAAGTTAGTCCATGCACGAGTTTCCTTTGTGATCGGATATCAAGTTAAGCTGTTCGGCTGTCATTTGTAGACCTTTGCCAGTTGTTTCAGTTAGTTAATATTCTTATAATTATTCTACCAAGGTATCATAATTTACCCAGTACTAACTAAATTGTGGAGGTCAGAAAGGAAATCAGTTCATGTAAAATACTGGTATTCAGCTGAATTCGGTAAGACAGGAAATCGACCCCAACATAATTGAGAAAAATGCTAGGCAGATAACGATGAGCTGAAGTACTAGTATTGAAGTTAATAAATAATAGAATCGAAAGAAAAGAGAATTTTATTTTTACCCTGAACGGTATTATAGCTCCTTTTAGGGATCGGTACTCTAAAATCTTTTGAGTTGATAAGGTCAGGTATTTGTTCTATTTTTATAAGTAGAACGTTATACCTGATTAATAATAACAGTTTATAAACACGTTTATCCTACTAATCCTACTAATATTATAAATGCGAAAGTTTGTGAGGATGGATGTATGGATGTTTGTTCCACTTTCACGCCAGAACGGCTGAACGGATCAGTATGAAATTTGGCACAGAGATAGATTATAATCTTGAATAACACATGAGCTATATATTAGCGCTATAATAGCTTAGGGGGTGAGCAATATTGCATTATGTGCATATTTTTCAACTGTTTGACAGCTATCTTCTGTCATACTATGAATTAAAAGCGAACGGCTATTTCAAACTTTTTGACACAGATGAAAGTAGCCTAACGGTTCGACGATCTACCTGTAAACAAGGGTATGCAAGTTCAAATCTCAGTCAGTGCCTTCTTTTTGTGTTTTTTATAATGATGTAAGATTTCCAAAACTGTATAAACATGTTCGCGAGTTCGATCCCCAATCGGTTTTCACTTTTTGTATTTTTTTGGTATTTGTTTTTATTTTGATGCTTTATGATTTTAAAATAATTATAAAAACAACAAAAAGTGATAAAAAATCTAAATACATAATAATAAATGTGTAGACGTGGATTTTCTGTACATTGAACATATTATTATTAAAAAAAAAATGTTTTCAATTGGCTTGTTTTAGAAATTTTTGTCTGTAGTCTGTCGGGAGGCCTTCCAACGCAACGTCTTCCGGTTCGCGGTCGCCACTCCACAACTTTTCGGCCTATCGGCCATCCGTTCTGCGAGCAATGTGCCCTGCCCATTGCCACTTAAGTCTGGCGATTCTTCGGGCTACGTCGGTAACCTTGGTTCTCATGCGGATATCTTCATTTCTGATTCAATCACGCAAGGAAACTCCGAGCATAGCCCTCTCCATTGCCCTTTGGGTGACTTTGAGATTTCTGATGAGGCCCATTGTGAGCGACCACTTTTCGATCCCATATCTAATCACTGGCAGCACACACTGGTCATAGACTTTCGTCTTGAGACACTGTGGTAAGTTGGACGAGAAGATACCGCGCAACTTCCCGAACGCTGCCCAGCCGAGTAGGATTCGTCGATTGACCTCTTTCTCGAACTGGACCGTTTGTCCCAGGTAGACATAATCGTCCACAACTTCAAGTGTAGTGTCTCCGATCTTGATAAGAGTAGGTGATACATGGACATTCAACGTAACCTTGGTTTTGTCCATGTTCATTTTAAGACCCACTATTTCGGAAGCTCCACTGAGGTCATCGAGCATCGATTGATTAAAAAAGAAGAACTTATCGTCATAATGAGAGATACATACATGTAACGACATCTATTACACCAAATTGGTACTAATTAATAAATGTGTTCACAAGATAACTTTTAAATCTATTTTTTCAAAAAGTTATGATAGCTAAGGTACTCTTAAATAGTCTAAATGACACTGCTTTGAGAATCGACATAGCCTATAATAATATAAACCTTAGAGACGCTTTCTATGCATTAAATTTTGACTTCGTCTTCGATAGATGGCGTTGTACATTTGACGAATCAAATTTTGTAATTTCTGAATAAAAAAATTACGAATAGACGTACAGTACGAAAGTAAAATAAGACAAGCAGCGCCACAATCAATCGCCCAGCCATGCCACTTCGCCAACCGTGCCGTCATATAGTTGTGTGGCTGTGGGTTCCTCGGGCATTGCTGCAACTTTGTTTAACAATAGCCCGACTACACAATAATTGCACATTCCGTTTCCAAATTGCCGCTGAATCTTGCCCTAAATTGCAACATCACCAAAAACTGCGTCTTTGCAAATAAACTGAAAACAGGAGAGATAAGTCTGGAATCGGACGCAGATGGGCCAATTCTATTTTCCGAATATTTTTTCCATCCAGTGCCAACAGTACTAATAGGGGACGAGTGCACAATATCGCACAAGCATGCATTAGAGGCGTTGAACCGCAGCTTGCAGGACAGCGTTGTTGTGTTGATCACAGGCGACTGTAGTCAGACCCTGCCAGTCATTGCAGGGAACACACCGGTGGATGAAATAAACACAGTCATGTCTCAAAGCGTCGTCGCTGTGGTCCAGGATAAAAAATCTGCGTCTTATGTTAACTGTACAACGACCACGAAGCAGGCGTCTTAGCAAATAAACTGATTCAAATAGGAGAGAATCGTCAGGAATCTGGAGACATATGGGAATATTCTATTTTCTAAAGATTATTTTCAGCCAACAGAGGATGAACTTATTATGCACGTTTTACCTATTTTTGAGGTTCATGTAGGTAAATAAAGTAAGAATAGTGGTTTTTAGGGAGGCAGGTGCTGTCACCAAGGAACGTGTGGATGATGATCACAATAAAATAAGTTAGACAAGATTTGGCAGTTCAAAAGTACTTATGCACATCTATAGACATGATCACGCCTGTAATTCCGAAAGGGTTAGGTAGTGGTGTACCTAATCGTACACCGATATTTCGCAGTGATCTTGAAGTGCAATGTAAATGGGGACGCTTGACGTTTTGATGTACTATGGGCTATTGCCATCAACCGGGCACATAACGAGACTCCGTGGCCTCTACTGAGAAAACCCTTTGCCCGTATCGGGAATCAAATTCCGGACTTTATGCTCAGTAGTCGCGCTTAGGGCTACTGGATCAACAAGACATACACACATTTTTCCACGTGAACGAAGTCGCGGGCATCAGCTAGTACATTTATAAATAAAAACAGTTGAAGGTCGGGTCAACCGCTGAACAATTCGTACGTGAACTTTGTTCAATACATTACGAAAGTAGTTATTTTGAACGGTATTAACGGTGTTGGGTGAATATTACTATTATTTAACACCTTTAAAAATAGCTTATTAACTCACCTTTTTATACCGTTTCTTATGTTTGTGGTGACTGTTTTACTTTTCATTAAATTAGAACCTAGGAGATCAGGTCTCTCCTAAGTTTCAATCTAGGTATGTAACTGAAAAATTATTTAATTGAATTTTTAGGGTTGAGCGTCACGTCAACCGCGCCGTATTTCAGGTTGTGGAGATCAGATAGTCACACCATGTAAAATTCTGGTATTCAGCTGCATCCGGTTAGACTGGAAGCCGACTCCAACATAGTTGGGAAAAGAAAGACCATTGACGGCAGATAATAAATCTATATATATAAAAGGAGAACTGACTGGGTGACATATCAACGTACAGCCGAAACTACTGGGGCTAGGAATGTGAAATTTTGCACACGGCTTCCTATTATAATGTAGGGGAGCACTAAGAAGGGGTTTTTGGAAATTTAATCTTTAAGGGGGTGAAAAGGGGGATGAAAGTTTGTATGGAAAATCTTATTACTTGTGTTTAGGAATGTGAAATATTGCACACGGCTTCCTATTATAATGTAGGGGAGCACTAAGAAGGGGTTATTGGAAATTTAACCTTTAAGGGGGTGAAAAGGGGGATGAAAGTTTGTATGGAAAATCGTTACTTTTGTAGTTGAACCGACATACACGCGGGCGAAGCCGTGGGCGAAGTGCTAGTTCAAGAATAAAAAATAAACAGTCCGAAGTGGAAAAAGAAATATTACAATTACCTGATACGAGTATGAACCACTAATTATTGTCGCTGAGATGAGAATGCTTAATGTTACGCGAATGGATAAAATAAGAAATGAGTACATAAGAGGAAGTCTAAAAATGGCGCCGGTGACTGAAAATTTGTGTCAAAATCGGTGTGGTATGGGGCATGTGATGCGGAGGAATAAGGAAAATGTCGTGAGGAAGGTTTTGAATATGAATGTATAAGAGTAGAGAAGGATCAAAAAACAATAGCTTAGCTTTACCGCTGCAGTCTCCGAGTGCCACATCAACTTTTTTTTTTTTTTTCAATGGATGGAGTGTGTTAAGAATGGTATGGTAAGAAAAGACGTGTCTCATGAGATGAGCATTTTTACTTTTTTAGAAACTGCAACGTTAAAAACACCGAGTGCGTATAAAATTCCGCGAACCTGTCTCGAATATAATGTCGTGAATAGAGCAACATTCACCACAAACATCTTGCAAGCATCTCTACAATTTGATAGAGCAGGCGACACGATATTTTTAATAGAGTTAGCCTCCCTGTGGGATATATTGAAGTAATTGCACCGTTTTATTGTTGTTTGACGAAATTTTGTTGAAATAAAAGTAAGAGATTGCGCCGAGGTAGAGCACTTTTATAGTAAAGTTTGGAAGTTTTGTGTCTTGCGCCTTTTTCTTTTGAAATGTGAGCTGGAAACTAAAGTTAGAGGGTGTTGCACTGTTGTGGTGTTATATTATTTATGTTTTAGTTGGTATAAGATGCGTGGATAAAACAGTTTGTGTGGGGTAGCGGCCCCTGTCATCATCATCACCATCTTCCTAACCATTCTACTTTTGGTTACCGTTTGCCAATCCTACTCTACAGCTGAGAATAGAATATTTTATTAGTTCCCGTAAAAGAAACAAATGCAAATTATTGTGCTTTTAGTTGCATGCTACAGTAGGTACAAGAACACACACATACACATTAAAACTTATTTTTATAATACGACGTCAAAAAGCTGGAAACTTTAACCTTTCACAACTCCGTTAATCATTAAAATATATCAGCAACAATAAGTCTTATTAACTTTCAGCTTCATGTAATGTTATTGAACTTCTTACAATAATATAACATAAAACGCCTGTCACAGGTAAGCAATTTCATTCAGCATGATTTCTAAAATACGTCAAGTGTCTAACAATTGGTTTATTCCGCTAGCCCAAAATATATTACACTCCCACACACGCGCCATGCGAAGGCTAGTTCTAAATATAGGACGAAAGTAATGTGTGTGGATTTGACATCGTTAGTGCCAGAATATGTGAACATTAAGCTAGCAGAAGGTCATGTGGCTATCTTATATTGTGACCAGTCGATGGAGCTTGTAGATTAAAGTATATTTTATTGGGACAAGCCCGCCACACTATTCCCAAACCACTGTAACTCCTAAAAGCCAGAATCAACAGTGGCGACCACCAGAACAGCGCTGAGACAATGAAGCTCGACGAAGTCCCAGAGAAACGATTTAACTGTCTTGGATCCCGGAACGAAATTAATCAGAAAATAATAGCGGAGGAGTAGAAAAAACATAATTTCCACATCGACTTCTTAATTTCCATTTGGATTAAAGTTTGTTGGATCTATGTGGCTGACTATATTCGCCGAAAAACTGATAAGCATTGAGGTTGAAGTATGCTTGAGCGACGTAAAGTAGGACGCCCTCCTGGTCAGAACGATTTTCGCAGGATTACTGGTAGCAGCTGAATGAGAGTTGCCAAGACTTGAATCAAATGGCTTGTGGTTGGGGGTGTTTTTCTAGTAGTGGACTCTTTTTGGCCACGTTACATCATCAGTCTTGGCTATAAAAGAGTTATCTATATGGTCAACTAAAAGTCTTGGGACTGGTATTTACACGATCATTTTATTCTTTACTAACAGTATATTGAAATGGTGTATTTATAGGTTTAGAAGGCGTAATATAAAGTACAGATGGTAGCACATCAAACTAACCGAAACTGTGAAATTTTCCCTATCAATCATGAACCAAATGTTAAAGCGATAAAGTTGAAAATCTATTAAAGCAATTTGATAGATTGTAGAAACTTGATCTGCTTGCGTCTGTACAACATACGTAGACATACAACCCTTCGACTTTCTTAATTTTAATTCCACAAAACCATCACAATTTTATGTCCGTAACAATTTATGAGCGGCTGGGACTTGTACTATCCACGGAGCACAAACTATGAAACTACTACAGTATTCTATATAGTTTGACATAATGTAGCATGTAACACGCTGGCGAGGTAATGTCTCCGCAAGGGAACTTTTCACTGCTTTTTACCTAAAGACTAAAGTGTAGTTAGAAACTTTTTAGAATAGTTGCCCGGGAGATGGGACTGATTTTGTGGGAAACATAGTTTTTTGCAGGGTCTGGGTATTTCTATTTTTGTAAAGGTAAAAAGTGGGTCAACAAATACAATGGAATCCCAAAAAACAGACTATTCTGTGATTTAAAATATTTTACTGAACAAAAATAAATTTTAAAATAAAAATCTTTATAGTACAGTCGAACAAGCTAATAGGTATACAGGGTAGAGATCTTCATAATTTTATAACACTGAAAATATTGATTGTAATTTTGTTTTATCAAGCGTTTCGCATTAAGCGACTGATGTCAAACGCTGTATCTTTTGACATCAGTCTCTAAATGCATCTGTATAATCTTAAAAGAAAATGCAAGTTAGCTGGCTGTATACTTATTAGCTTGTTCGACTGTACCTTCAAAATTGCTTAGGACTAGATCTCATGAATTTCAGTGAATTAAAATTCAAATAGAGTAAACCCTAACTCCCAAACTAGGATATCGTGTGACTTAGGAGGTAGTGTTCTGCTGTTAGTATAATAAAAACATTTAGCTAAAAAGTGTGTCATTTCGGTATACTAAATCATAACAAAAACAGGTTTGAAAGTGTAATGTTATTATTACAAAAAAAACTAGGAGTAAAAGAATTTAATAAACGGAGTTGTATTATGAAATTTCATTTTTTGATCACTTTGATATTGTCCAAATTAGATAAGATACTACTATTGACTATTTTTTGTTTTGGGACGAGCCCGCCACGCTATTCCCAAACCACTGAAACGCTTGAAAGACACAATCAACAGTGGCGACCCATAGACTAGCGCTGAGACAATGAAGCTAGACGAAGTCCCAGACAAACGATTTAACTGCCTTGGATCCCGCAACGAAACTAATCAGTTCAACAGAATAGCGGAGAAACAGGAAAAAACATTTTAACTTGGACTATAAATGCAAATTATTACCTCTAACATACAGTACAGGTCAACCTCAACTGGGTCTCGAACGTGTCATATTATCACTTGGACAGCCCACCGACAGTCAACAGAGCCATTTTATTGAGTAACTGAGAGCAATACTAGGGTAGTAAAAGCTCACCAGTACCATTGTGTTACCAGTTGTAAAACTTTGAACAAGACCCTTCACAGTCTGACAAATGTTTAGATATGTCAAGTTATATACATACAAGTTACTCGCACCTTTTTCCCATGGAAGCAGGCAGAAAACCCAGAACGATCGAACTGCTACGGTCTATATTCCTTTTGCCTCGTGCACGTTCACACATCTGGTCATAAACGCAAGCCGGTGACAAACACATGCATCTAAAGGACCTATCCTTATCCTTTTTAAAGGACCTCACACATAAGGTCAGAGGAATAAATTAACAGAAGAATATTGATAATAAATGATTTCTGAACAGTTTTTTAGTGCGTGTATCTTCACAGTACAGAGTTTATCACTCAAACAAAATGGACAGTTACATCATACACCTACCGGATCCATCATTTCACACGTCCGTACAAAAAAAAAATACGAAAAAAGGTGTCCAAAAATATTGGTACATTTATTTTCGTTCCGACTCCCGTCCCAAATGTTTTATGTAATACCGTCAAGGGGTTGGGACATCCAAACTCTTCGCTTCACGACCATACAACAGAACTCCATTACTTGGCCCACCTTGGTCCCTGCCGGCCCTGGACCTTTTTAGGAGATTAATAGCCATAAAGCATTATTTTTCACGTCAACCTTTTTAGGCAAATATTTTGATTAAAAATGCTGATTTTCCGTTAATGGGTGGACTTACGAGGCGGGTTGGGTTGGGTTTGCTAATTATTTTGGCCGAAATGTTTCTATGTAATGAAAATTTTTAAGCTACTTTACATACTAAGGCATTCCAATATATTATATTATAGAAAATGAAAGAAAGCAATCATTCGGCTCGGTTTTTATAGAGATAAATAACAAATTAATAATTATATTATGTTGTTTCTGCATTATCACAAAACACACAAAATAATGTATCTCATTGTTTTATATTTTCCATACACATTCATACACACCTTATTTTAATACCAGTAAAGTGTAAAACAGAACCACGTATTTAGTATAAATAACATTTATACAACCAAAAATACATCAAAATGAATAGTTTCACTACAAACTCGCTGCTACAAACCGGGTTTTATCAAAGGACTCTGAATTCTGCGTTGTCAAGCCACAACATACTGAGATAACTCTGTCCATTACAAAGCACTTGCTGGAACATAGTACAAAGAAAATAGTTGACGGTCGCCGCGCCCTCTGGCGGTGGCGTGATTCGCTTAGTTTAGCTTGCAATTTAAGTGAGAGGATTTCGATTTATACGTATTTTTGACGACATAAGAGATAATGTACTCGTTCTTTGATTGAATTTTGATACAAAAGTAATGTTAGTTGGTAGGCTTTTAGAATTCAGCAAAAACAGGTTCGTTATAATTAAAATACTTGATCATTTAGTAGGCATTTCAAATCACTTAAAACCCTTTGACATTCTAGTACCTTTTACTTCAGTCCTTCCGACAATTTATATTCTCAATGCCCCAGCCTTCTGGCTTCAGCGAAAACTTTTATGATTAACCTACTTATAAAGGCACCTACTCATACATATTTCATTAGTCTTAAGCTCAAGCTCCAAATTAATATCCAAAGTGAAATCGAGTGTAACATAACATACTCAAAATTAAGCCAAAACAGGGCATAGCATTACAACTTGAAGCGGAACCTACGGAACTATGTTTACGGTCAATTTGTAACATGGGCTGGCACTAAGGGGCATCACGTCACGGTGGCTGACACAGGCACAAGTTAAATTGTGCGGCCGCGCTGCGCTGTAAGCTCGTACGTACATTATGAGGAGGTGCTCGCGTTGCTGTTGTTGAGTTAGAGTTTTGGGATAGAGATTATGATTGTGCTAGTGGACGTTTTGTTGATTTAGGGACTTGCAACCTTCCCGTCGGTGCTGGGGGTTGTTCGAAAGAGATACCGCGGCCTCGGCACAAAGGGCTAAGAAGGAACTTGGGTGGTTTATAGTCAGCAGGAAAAGTCATTTGATGATTTCCTAACCCCCTCCCCAAAAAAAAGGTCAATTAAAAATGATTGTAGGTATTGGAAGGTGGATCAGCGAAGTAGGCAAAAGTTATCCAAGCAAAAACGCGTTAGGTCGTTTTGATCCACGTTTTGGCAGTGTTTAGGGTTTGCGCCATAAACTGAGAAATTATGAAGAGAAAGTTAAATGCTTTAAGTACAGAATTAGTTTGTTTTGTTGTCACAAAACTGGCTTTCCTTGAGTGAGAGCTGCTCCAGGGATGCGGTGGTACCGAGCTTACTGCGTGCCGGCAAGCACGTTAAGCCATTGGTGAGCAGCGATGACTGTGATGAGTACAAAAATTGCGCATCTTCGACAGATGTTACGAGTAGTCAGAAACCTGGCCGAAGTCTGGCCCGCAGTTATATCAACGGGTATTGCGTTACGAAGTGTCAAGGTTGTTAAGGTCAGAAAGGCAGTTGCTCCATCCAAATTACAGATAAAATATTTCAGATGCATCACGTTAGACTGAAAAGCGACCCCAAGAAATTTTGGGAAAATGCTGGTTATGATGTAAGTTCATCTTCGAACGCAAACTGCCTCTGTGGTCGACTGGTTTAGTTAGGCGTTTGCTTTGTGACTCGGTGGTTGTGGGTTCGATTGCCGAAGCATACTTTGTAAATTTCTTTCCAGTTTGGCTAGGACATTGCAGGCTTGAATCACCTGATTGTCCGATAAAAAGATGACTACGTACTTCAGAAGACACGTATAAGCCGGTGGTCCGGGCCACAAGGTGGCGGGCGTCAAACCATGACAGAGGTCTTTGAGGTGGTTTAGAAACTCGTACATTAAAGTGCATGGGGTGGTTAGACCTTACTGCTCACACGAAAGGAGATCTTCGAACGCACGCAATTCTGGTAGTCAATCCCCTGTCCATAACAAGAGTAACAAACAAGTAATAATTAAAGACACGGTACCTACGTCAAAATGATGACTGAAGTATAGCGTAATATATTAAATTATCTCTCTGACCATATTACATATTATATGCTCAGTATATAACCGACGAAATGTAATTGAGTTTTTAGTAATTTGCCATTTCATGTTGGAATGGGTGAGTTGGGTTGTTTTGAGTTCCTCGTGTATTAAATTCTGGGTAGTGTTTTTAACAAAATGCTAAGTATGTTTGTTTCGATGGAGTCGTATTGGCAGAGGTGTACTCAATGTTCCCGTCGGGACTGTGGGTTGTTCGAAAGAGATACCGCGGCCTCGGCACAAAGGGCTCGCGTTGCTGTTGTCGAGTTATAGCTTTGTGGGTGTTTTGTGGATTGAGGGACTTGTAACCCGTCAGGGCTGCGGGAACATGGGTTCGGTTTTTAGTCAGTATAAGTCTGACACTCCCCTTCGCTCTGCCCAAGAGCGGGGGGGGGGGGGGGGGGTCATTTGATGATTTTCCACTAACCAAAAAAAAAAAAAAAGTCTGCGGATTGTTCAAGATACCGCGGCCTCGACATGAAGGGCCAAGAAGGAACATGGGTGGTTTTTAGTCAGTAGAAGTCTGACACTCTCTACCACTCTGCCCAGAGTGGGAGGAGTCATTTGATGATTTCCAATCGTCAAAAAAAAAAGGTGTATTCAATGTGTAAACGGAGGGTCTGTTCCACGAAACCGTCAACCAAGTATTCTCAAGTGGAAACTATGTTTTTTCCTACTCCTCCGCTATTCTTTTCTGATTAATTTCGTTGCGGGATCCAAGACAGTTAAATCATTTCTCTGGAATTTCGTCGAGCTTCATTGTCTCGGCGCTTTTCTTGTGGTCGCCACTGTTGATTCTGGCTAACAGGAGTTACAGTGGTTTGGGAATAGTGTGGCGGGCTTGTCCCAAAAAAAAAAGTATTCTGTACATCATGTTAAGTAACTCTACGCATAATTATTGCCTACCACTATGCAAAAAATGTTTGGGGCAAAAAATCACGTTTTATGATAAGACTCAATGTGACTCAAAAACGTTGTGCTGTTGAATGCTTTTAATAAATAGTAAAGAGTTGTACGAGATTGTAATACAGGTTTGCTACTGCAACCGGTAAAATTGAAAATCAGCCCCAAATGGTTGTGAAAAGGCTAGGCAATTTATAATGTAGATACCGATTTTTTTCTTTTTTAATAACCCTGTTCTGTCTCACTGCTGGGAAAAGGCCTCACCCATTCTTTTTCAACCCTGCCACTGTTTTGCCATCTCTGGCCAATCAGTCAAAAACGAGTCCAAATCGTAAAACTATTCAAATAGTCTGTTGACAATTATTACGTAAGCTTGAATAAACAGATGTATAGCTCACAGCATTTAAATTAAACGTGTAACTGAACACTGTACTTGATTGGTCAATTATCGAATTAAGTAGACTCAAATATAATATTACTTAATTGATAGTTGAGCCGTTTGGGGTTGAAACATAAGGCCATGAGGTTCGATTGGCACAGGGTATTTCGGAAAATCGAAAAAAATACTGGTTTTTGAATAAATTTCTTTTTGGTAAAAGTTTTTACGACTATTTTGTTAGTGGTGTGAAAATTAATTAATTTTCTTGTTAGCTTCATCCATTCTGAAGTAAACAAAACAAAGTTGAATTGTAGATAAGTGTTATTCATATAACTAGTAAAATAAAACACTTTGATACATAAGGGTGCAATCAGACCTCGGTCGTCCAACTTCGACCATTTGTCTCAAATAAATGGCACCTCATACATTTTATGTCACAAAATATGTCAAATGTCATCGATCAAGCGCAAACTGGTTGAACCCTTTTATTTTTAACCGTTTTCGTCAAACTTTTTTTGTGTGTATGCTCAGCGATATCGTCGTCAATTATTATTAACCGATTTTTATCTATCTCTTCTTAGCGTAACGATAAGAATATTTAAAAGATTATTCGTTTGGCAAATAAGTTTTATTTCAATTTATCATTATGTAACATTATAAGTATACAAATAATTGCAATGCATTCATTTAAATTGTTACGCTTTATGTCATCATGTTGTGTCAAGAACAGTTATTTACATGATGTTATTTCAAATTGTATTTCCACCATTATTAATACTGTTTTATATGTAGCAATTATAATAATTAATTGTAATTACTAAACGAATTTAGCTGGAAATATAGGAAATTCATAATTATGTGCATGTGCTAGTTAGTAAATAATACACTGAATTTAATTTAACGACTTACCAGTACAGTCATAAAAATACAAGACACAGATGAACAGATCCTTAACATTTAAAAAGTAGTTAAAAAACTAAAAAACCCGACTGAAAAAACTGAAAAGCAAAAAAACAAGCACATTTTAAATTAAACAAAACTTGGAAGCAGGCGGGGTCCATTCTATTTACATCATTTTTTCTTTTCATAGTTTAATATTCAAATGTGTTTTCAAATAAATGGTGCGAAAAAGTTAATTTCTGGCTTGAATACATTCCTTTACCCAAAAAAGTTCAACCTATTCGGAAAACAGTATGTAACCACGTAAAAAGTAAAACCTTCCTCAATAGGAACTAGGCCGACCCGGGCAAACCTATTGGACCTAAACTTCTAACGAAAGCGCTTATTCATGCAAAATTAATGTAGCAAAATGAATTGGACGTACGTAGGTGTTGGTGGAAATCTCGAATGGCAACACATTACTCCATAAACATCATACGAGTCGGCTCCGAGGGAGATTTATTGACGTTTCACGAAACGTGAGCGTAAGTCCGAAAGTTTTGAGGTAACCCTATAAGGTGGTGCAAGGGATGAATGGAGGCGGAATAAAGTATACACATTATAACATCACGTCTGGGGTTAGATAGAGGAGTACCTAACAGTAGGTAGATAATACTTTAGTTCCATACATTAGGGGGCGAGCCTATTGCCATCAATCGGGCACAAATCAAGACTAGACTACGGACTAGTTCTACACAGTAGCGGTCCACGAGGTAAGCACAGTAGAGGTAGACCGTACATCCGACCAACACATTTCGTCGTCGCATTGCGACGCACACAGCTTTGTGGATAGTCATTCTTTTTTTATGAGATGGGCCTACTCTTGACCTCAATCTTGTTCAAAGGGCAGAGATGAGGTCGATGATGGAAAGAGCTAACCCAGACGATGCCTATTTACTCGTGACTTAAGAAGATGGGTTATATGAACTCTGGAAAACCGACGTAGGCTAGGAGTTCCATTCTTTGGCTGCACGCGTAATAAAAGATGTACCAAAGCGCATCGTACGAATGTGTGGAACATCGACAAGGTATGGAACAAGGGAGATAGTGTAATCAGCTCGTGGAGCTCTTGCGCACACTCTCCGAAGTACAGTCTGTAGAAGACCGACAGACATGAAACTTTGCGGCGGTGGGCCAGGCTATGTATAGCTTTGCCACCAACTTATTGTCACTACGGAGCCTCCTGGCTCATGTACTCTACAGAATGAAGTGTGGCAAGTTAGTATTTTGCTGAGCCATGCCAAAGGTGGCAGCAATACTCCATGACGGACCGGACTTCGCATCCTCTCTTTAGCGTATCCACGTAAACAACATCGCACGTTTCCATTAAGTTTGTGTTTATGTTTATGATTGCATACGATAGTACAGGCCGCTCATGGTCACCTTTGTAAGGGAAAAAACCGTTTTCTAGTAAGCCCTTAATTTTTGATAATACTATAGTTTTACTGATTAAAAGTATTAAAAGATAATTACTTATTTCTTTATCAAAGACTAAAAAAACAAGGTGTTAAACAAATGAAAACCAAGTTTTATTTACCGAAATAATCTTGGTTATACGATCGTTCTTTGTTTTACATACTTGTATCGCTGAAGTATAGTCAGCAGCACCAATATGTATATACTTAGCAATGTCTAGAAGCAATTTTTACCGCCAGTATTGAATTCATTTTCATGTTACGTAATAAAACTAATATTTTGGAACCCATATTATAATAAAATATGTCATATCTCAAAATTGCAATCGTTATTTCACGAGAAATTCACGTTTGAACTTTGCCAAGTGTATATTTTTGCTTGTGAATGTAACTGTTTACTCCCTACGTCCTCGAAATAATCCCCGCTTCTTCCCAACGTCCCCAATTTCCCATTTCCACATGCACGCTACATTATGTCGTTAGTTAAGATGTGTACCAAGGAGCAGGACGCAAGCCTCCCACAAATTGTCACAACTAATGGTCCCGTGCGGTTTGCATGCATGGCTACTTGTGACCGGGCCACGTAGAATATAGCCAGCCTCTTCAGTACGGAAACGTGCTCACCATTAGATTTTGGTGTGGACTGAATAGTTTGTTAAGTAAAATAGGTAACTCGATTTTTATGCACTTAAATATAAAGAATCTCTGACACCAGGCAAGGCACTAACCACTTGATAAAGAAGAAGACCGCGTAACCTTTTCACATCGTTGTTGGCGTCGGCTTCCAGTTTAACGGATGCAGCTGAATACCAGTATTTTACATAGAGCGACTGCCTATCTGGGTCCCGAGTCTGCTATTCAATAGTGTCAGAATGGTCTATCATTGATCTCATAATTGTTGATTTTGACAAGTAGACGACAAGCCAAAAAGTACCTTATGTCGACAGACTTGGTACTTTTTGGCTTGTCATCAATCAACAATTATGAGATCAATGATAGACCATTCTGACACTATTGAATAGCAGACTCGGGGCCCAGATCTCCACAAGACTTTCGGGGCCATTGCCTACCTGTTACGACTGTCTACATCTACAAATGACAAGCCGGGACCAACGGCTTAACATGATTTCCAAGGCACGGAGGAAACTCGGTATGTAATAGGTGGTCACCTATCTACAGACCAACCTAAGGCAAGCACGGCTTAACCTAAAGATCGACCCGAGTGGCAATTATTATTATACCACGAGGACGAAAATCTAAATATGCTCACAATTTTCTTTTTATCGTGTTGACGCAGGACCTTGATTTTTAAATATCTAAAAGGGGCTTTTATTATAGACCTCAGTATCTGGTATACAACTTGCTAAGTCCACCCATTCCTGAGAAAATCGGTGGTGACACACGGACTGACAGACAGACAGTCGGACAAGAGAGTGAACTTCTATGAGTTTATTTTTTTTGCCTTATGAGGTACCTAAAACTACAGTCGAATTAAGAATCTCCACCTTATTTGATGTCAGTTAAAACTGAGAATTAGTGAATATTTGTTAAATTGCATTTTTAGTAGTACTTAATTGATAAAAAATCATTATTTTAGGTACTTGGTTGATGATATCATTTTTTTATTGCCGTTATTATATTATAATCCCATTTGATTTATAGAGGTTTAGCGTAGTCATTGCGATTATACGAGTTTATTGTGTCTTAATGTAATTATCGCCTGATTAATCTATACATATAATACATCTGTAGAAAAATCGTTTTTTTTAACAACAAAAATATAAATAAAAATTGTCAGGGTGTTAAGTATATGGATTCCAACCACCGAAGTTGCAGGCCTGTGGACGGTGAGTAGTGGGCTAGCTCACCGTTCGTCCGTCTTATGCGCGTTCGTGTTAACATTTTTTTTGGTTTCTTTAGTTTATTGACAAACATCTGTCCATCTATACTTTTAAAAAGCGGTGACATTGTCAGTGTTTTGCATTACCCTCTTATTTTCTATAGCGTCAGTGAGTTAACGCAGGGCAATAATGATTTAATGTACTTTTATCTAAGCGACGCATTTTAGTTTTCTACACCCACGCGAACGAAGTCGCGGGCACAGCTAGTTAAGCATTTAAAGTTTAAAACGATATTATGATAAAACAATGAATCAACATCCATTTCAAGAAATTGATAACATTAATACAGGAAACAAAACACTGGAATTGAGGAAACACAGTGTTTGAGCATCGTTGTCATCTGCCTCTCGTTTTTGATTTTACTTTTAGCCAGCTGAATACTAGTAGAACTGCCTATCTGACGCTATCGCTATGATACGAAACCGATAACCAGAACGGTTCTTAGACTTTCAAACCACTGACTAACTGTAATAATTGCCAAAATTCTATAAATGACTGCCGAGAGTAACGGTCTTCTTCTTATCGTGTGGGCAGTAAGGTCGAACGACCCTACACGGTAACGGTTAGTAACGGTTATGGCTCAACGTGCTTAGTTACTCATTTACGATTTAGAGTTAAATATATAAATATAAGCATAAACTACGCGCTCCTTTACACCGGCTTCACAAAGTTCACAATTCATTCGTAGGGCTCGGGATTACATTTTATAATAAACTGCCATCTTCTTTTCTAGACTTGCCATTTAATGAGTTTAAAGCCAAAGTTAAATCTAATCTTTGTTTAAAAGCTTACTATTCTATTAACGACTACTTAGATGATAAAAATAGTTGGTCGCTGAGTTGAACACAAGACAATGTTTGTTATCTGTGTTCTTTCTCCAAAATTAGTCTACTGTTATGTTATGTATTTATTATTTTATTTTTACAGTTTATTGTTATATACTTTTGTTTATTACTGATTGTGTCTGTAGTAAATCTTAAATGTAACTGACACCTTGCTATTGTATCGAGTCTGGTTCTTCTAACCAACCTAACAGACAGATGTGTGCTGGGGAGTTTGTTCCGCCACTTCTTCTTTCCAGCTAAACACTAGGAAGTGTCGATGGGTGGGCGTTTTGGGGGACTGTCTTATAAAAATGTAAATACAGTGAAACCTGGTTAAATGTGTCTCAGATATTCAAATCTGTCTCATGGGACCCCAGTATGAGTTCCAGTTATAGAGGTTTCTCACTTATCCAAGTCCCAGTTAACCAAGTTTCACTGTAGTAAAGTAGGTAAAGTAAATTTTGACCTTCGAAAAGTGCTGATATCAGCCTAGTTTGAATAAATGAATTTTGATTTTGATTTTGATTTTGAATAATAAAAACAGAACTGCGTTAAGAGCTGCTTTAATTTAATATAATAAAATAAGGATATTTTATTCCCAAAATTGGCTATATGACTATAACTGTGTTCACCACTGTATGTAGCCCCATGTGAAATAAAATATTTTGATTTTGTTAAAAATTCACGAATTTTTTTTGATCAATTTCATTACTTTTTTCACACATTGTGTTATTTCTGTTAGTTCTTTGAAATAACATAACATTTTCGTGATTTTTTAACAGTAGTTAAGTAGCCAATTCTTATAACTCAGACCAACCACCTAAGGTCTTAAGGGACCCCTCATACATTATAGTTGCGTATAAACAGCGTCGGTTGCTGAAATTTTGAGTACTACATCAACGTTCGACGAGGTCATAATTTAATTTGTTCCGTGACGTCACTCATGACGTATCTACATAATAAATTGTATGGAGATGAAGACTAATTTATGGACAAGGGATGTTTTGTTATGCGCCGTATGCCCACAATATGTTATTGCTATTATCTTAGGGATCATGATAGAGGGTCGCTTTGTATTCCACTTGATGGATGCGTGAGGGTTGGCCTGAATGTACAATTGAATTAATTCCCTTGCAATATTTGATCCCTATCATCTTCACTATAGGATAGCCATACCGCCAAATGTAGAGAGAGTTGAAAAAGACTTACACTCAGCATTGGGTGGTCAAAGGTTGAAGAACAGAGAGAGTGAGACAGAGAGAAAGAGTGTGAGTTTCACTATCGGATTCAATTCCTACCTCAGCCAGAATCATTTCCTCAAAAACAAAGTTCTGCAGTGTCGTTTGTCTTCAAAATTACACACATATCTCAAATCTGAGTTCTGTTTTTGGAGTTCTAAAATTACAATAGAGGCTATTATAGAGGGATTTTCACAAGATACCGTGGCCTCGACATACAGAGCTAAGAAGGAACATGGGCGGGTTTTAGTAAGTAGAATACTGACACTTCCTTTCGCTCTGCACAAGAGCGTGAGGGGGTTATTTGATGATTTTCCAACCGCCCAAATAAAAAAAGGCTTTATAAGATTTTACATTGTGACATGTGATTGTGACATGGTCACTAACACTATAATTACCACTGAAAACTAAAGACTATAAATTGCAAAATCTACCAAAAAGGAACGGATCATGATACTTATCCGGACTACTTATCCGGATTACTTATACGGATATGAACTTTGATTACAAAACTGTTTTAATATGAATGTTTCGAATATCTAATCTGATAACATAATTCATGAAAATTCCGCTACATTTTTTTGGTAATAAACAAATAAGTTATCTATATCCGGAAACGGTCAAACATACCCATAATATTTACTAAACAGTTATCTTCATCGTTATTCGGATGATATCGGTCGGGTCCGCTACTTGTAGATAAGTTAGGGTCCCTACAAATTGATACATGTGGTGAAAGGTTACAAGTTGGGTTCAACGCTTGGGAATTGCTTGAGATTATGATAAACGTTGTTTTCAAGTCAAGTTGTTACTTCCGACTTTGGTTTGAAGGGCAAATGATTTATTTGCGTATTCAACTAATATGGCAGAATTGTTTGGATAATTTTGAATGTTATCATTAACACTGAAAACGGGATATATATATATATATATTTAAATTATAAATGGGCTTGCTCTTGACTTCAATCTTGCCCTAAGGGCAGAGATGATGTCGACTATGGAACGAGCTTACGAAGTTGCCTGTTTACTCGCGACTTAAACAGATTAGGGTTATATGAACTCGGCAAAACCGACGCAGGCAGGGAATTCCACTCCTTGGCTGTGCGCATAATAAAGGACCCAGCAAAGCGCTTCGTTCGAATGTGTGGAATGTCGACTAGGTATCGGTGATACCCTGCAGTACGTCTAGTCTCCCGATGGAAGAAGGGAGATGGTGGGATCAGCTCGTGGAGCTCTTTTGCACACTCTCCGAAGTACAGTATATTTACCAACGTTTACTATTTATAGAAATGGTAAACATATACACATAATTATGTCATGGTGGATCTACATTTGTCTGCTCATAAACTCCCCACTCTCAATAACTTCAGTTTGTCCGTGATCATGGTGCTTGCGACAGTGCTGAAATATGGGGAACTCGTCATGTCAGTTTCAAAACTCAATATGTTTTGGATGTTTGTTACGGAATTGAATTAGCACAAAAATATATCTAATAATTTTATAGTCAGACTACCCACACACTGCTAGGCCTTCATGTTTTCCATCGGTTCCGGATCTTCTCAATTCCTAAAAAAGATAAATACAAACTGCCCCGCCATCTCCTTAGTGGCAGAAAGATATATAATAGTTACCTATAATCCTCTTTACTATCTCCCAATGGAAATACTTAAAAAATGGTTTTTGAACAAAGGAGTGCTACACACCTCCACAGTCTACATATAGACAGTCAATAAAATTAAATAATTGAGGACAGAAAACGATGCTCTATATCGAAAAGCACACAATAACAGCCGCATCGCAGCCTAACGCATTTCAACACCCTGCAATGTGCGTTAAAGATTTTAACAATAAGGTGTGGCCCGCCTTGTTAGCCCAATGATCACTATCGCAACTTCAGAGCATGAGGTCGGTTTCGATTCCCAGGTCAAGCAAAGAGTCATTGGGTTTTTTCATCAGGAAATTGTGCACGATTCATGGCACCATGATGACCTGTAACTCGTACGTGGAATTTTAACAAAACTGGCGATAAGTAGGTGAAGTCTCTGCCTAACTCTCCATTTATTACAGGCGTGATGTTATGCTATCTTGCGGCCTCCAAAATCTGCGTAATCCTCATCAAACCAAACCTAGCAACACGTCTGTTACACAATTGCCAATAGCAGACATACGTAAGAGGCCTTGAAGCCTCGGGGACAACGCCACGTGACCAGCCCGCTGGGTGTCTTTGACGGCTTGTCTATTCATTGTCTTGTCTTGACGTAGACAATCGAATGGTCACGTGACGTCAATAGCTGTACCTGAAGGTACATTTCAATATAGCTCATGTTTTGTTTGGAGTGGTGGTGATTGACTTTATGAACAAGTGACAAAATAAATGTCAATTGTCTTTTGTGTTGCATCGGGTGAGACTGAAAGCCGACTTCAACACAGATGGGAAAACGCTGGGTAGATGCTGATGGAGGGAAATATCTAATGAATGTGAAATTGGCCATTGTAAAAAAACATTGGGCATTTTATTGTACGGTCAGCATCAGAAGTAGCTGAACATTTCGGAATTTTATTTCTTTTATGTACAGGACTCTAGCTATTATTTTTAATGTTTCAGAAGATTATTCGTTAAAATAGTCCTTACACGTCCTTACATGTAGTAACGAGTAATATCTACCAAGTTTTTATTTAAAAAAAAACAGCTTCGAAACTTTGAGTAATGTTAATATACTTCTGATGCTGACCGTACTTAGAAAATAGGTTTCACTTCTCTATTTAGGACTTTAAACATGGATGAAATCCATTGTTACTTACTTCTTCATTTAATAGACTCACTTACCCAAATTTTATTTCTTATGTTCGCTTTCTTCAAGACTTATTTTCTTATGACGCTTAAATTAAGTTATACTCCCTGCAGGAAATAGCTGATAGTGACGGCTTGGAGATAAAGGCACGTGACCGTTGTGTTCGACAGCCGTCCTACTTTACTGATCTGTTTAATGTAGGTCTTAATGACGTAAGATTTTTTTTGTGGTTCAATTACTTCGTAGAACATAATAATTATATTAGACTCGCTTCTGAAAACGTTATATAACATACTTTTTTACCAAACAGAGTATGAAATATCCGTCTTCGTCGTTCGTTTGACAACATTAAATACATTGAGTGCATGAGTATGTTATGCAATTAATACGATGTTTCTTTAGCGTAAACAAAGCTTTTTTTTATTTGTTAAACAGCTAGACAATTAAATCAAAACTACAAAGCTGCTTAAAAATATGATACTAAAGAAAGTTGTATCTTAAATATCACTATCACTACATATTATAAAACAAAGTTCTCCGCCGCGTCTGTCTGTCAGTTCACGATAAACTCAAAAACGACAGCACCGATGTTCATGCTGTTTTCATCAATGGATAGAGTGGTTCTCGAGGAAGACTTTCCACGGGCGAAGCCGCGGGCATCAATCTTCTTCTTATCGTGTGGGCAGTAAGGTATATTACGAAAAATATTTTCTTCTTTTTGGGAGCCTTCCAATTAAAAAACATGAAGATAATCTTCATACATTACAAATACATTTTTCTTTATCATTACTTTCTATCAAACTTCGACAACACAAACTCCATATTTATTTCAAGCCCAACTTTCAAGTGCAAGAACGGGCTTCCAAAACTTTAAAGCGAAATTAGCATATACGGAATAGACAGTGGTGCAAACACTTAGATGTTAAAGTTAGACTCCGACGCTTTAGACCCTAGTCACCCACCTATGCACGAACTAAAGTGGCCCCCATAAATTCAGACGTGTAAGTTTAAACGGCAATTCGGGAGTTAGGTACAATGGAAACGGTTTGTGAATGAGTTTTATGTACAATCGATAAGGTTTGCTTCGTAAACGATCTTGAAGTGGGCGTAATCAGTATTGGATGTATAGGCCAAGTACTGTCACCAAAACAATTATCTGTTCGTTGTTATAGTACATTACTGCAGCGGCTAGCAACAGAGGCATTGATGGACGAACGTGTAAATGTGGGCCGAGGCGAAGCCGAGGCACACATACGTAAGTCCATCAATGCCTAGTTGTGGCCAAGGCTTGTATAGTACTTTTCTCAAATAATGCGAGGAAATTAAATACAATTTACTTTTCAAAATCACATACAACAATAATTTTTCACGCGTTGAAGAGTTCAGCCAATTCGAAATTTAAATAAAACCTTTAATAAGTCACCTCCTTGGTTGCTATGGTTCAGAGTAAAAGATCGTTCCATTTTTAAATAACACGACAGATATGAGTTTAGTATGTAATTTATTTGGCCGCTAAACACGACAGATATGGATTTTCATACAACTTTTGCCGGCCGCTGGTCGCATGTATCTGGCCAGTACAGCAATTTCGATTTATCTCGAAGAAGGTTGTCAAAATAATGCTCAAATTTCCAAGCATGTTTGAGAAAAAACAAATTGCCTTGCACACGAAGACTACAACTGATTACCGTGAGGAGCAATAGTGCCTGATATTTCACGCAAAAGTAGTCCTTACGGTGATCACTTAATCAGAATATTTTTTTGGCGATGGTACATAAGTTATTTTATAATTACTAACAAAATATGGAATTCATTCTGAAATAAAATATTTGAATTTGAATAACTCCTGCCTTTATTTGACGTCGGCGTAGAATGTATTCTTCTTGCGTACTTCTCTATTATTCGTTTTACTCATAGTTCGTTTATTTAGTTCTTGATGTTAAACTCATGGATGTTTCTGCTCAGTAGAGGTCTCCCCGTATCTTCACACTTTTTGTGGGACACCTCGAAACAACCATGGCGGTGCGCATTCAGAGCATCTCACCATCTCTTTCTATAGGTCGCAATATTTCGTGAAGACTTTAGAAATGTGCATACGAATAATGTAAGTTGATAAAAGTCATGTATAAAAACCGCTCAAAAGCACAATAGTGAGAGAAGTGCTTGAAATATGGACAACTATTTGGTCAATCTTCAGGTAAAGCCGTTTCATACCGATTACATACCGATGTTTTCCCGTGTCTCGAAAAGTACGTTAAGCCGTTTGTCCCGGCTATCATTTGTTAATCTTTGACAATCGATATCTACCTAGTCAGAGCCCGAAACTCTGACAAACAGTAGTACCACCACGCAAGAGGTATCGATATCGTATTAATTATTACCCTATACTAGCTGGGTTGTGGATATCAGATAGGCAGCCGCTCCTTGTAAAATACTGGTATTCAGCTGCATCCGATTAAACTCCAAGCCGGCCCCAACATGGCAAAGAAAAGGCTGGTAGTGATGATGTCTCGGTAGCCATAAAATTATCGTCTAATCTGTAATATACACCTGCGCTAGACTAGTTAGTTCGTTGTAGTTGGCCATTTTGGAACGATTTCATTAACCCCTTTACACAATACTTTGCTAGCCATATCCAGTAAGCCAACATCAACGCCGTAACCTTTCCCCAAAGGCGTATATTTCTCTATACACGGGTGTCTGTGTCTAATAAAGTGGTCACAGTCGAAGCAAGATTAACAGCGTCTCTTTATTATTGTTTGTGTTCGGGCGCGCGCATAATGGAACCATGGAAAAATATGGCGGATTGGGAATTGAAGAGTATATTGGTATTATTATGATGTATGAGTGTTTTGTGGTGCAAAGGTTTTTGGATTTACGTCTGGTGTAACGTTGCACTTTGCAAGTTACAATTAAAAAGAGTTTAGTTTAGGAATCCTTAATAATAAGAAATCAATATACACTAAAAACTATAATATTTACACATAACTTTAAAAATACCTAACCTGTTCTAATATAAAGTAAACCTAACTCTTAAATAAATCATTAAAATTAATTAATAATGTACGGAACCTACGGAGTGTATGTTATCTTAAAGGTCCTCGCTTCTATGTGCCCGCGCAACGCTGAAACGATCTTTGCCGAGCGTCTCCGAAGATCTACGATTCGGTTGGGCTCGTTAGGGCCGATGACCATTCCATTTTGAGAGCTCTGAGGTGACAGCTGTGTCGCTCGCTCCGATCGTACCATAATAATTTAACTACGTAATATATTAATACGTCGCGAAATCCCTCTAGGGTAAGTTTCCATGTATTTTATTAGAAGAGCTAACTGTAAGGTGTTCCTAGAACTTCTTTTATCTAGTTTCTGCTGTATTTCTTCCTTTCTTCCTATCTGGGACACTGTGACCTTTGGACCTACGAAACGTGGTTCCGACAGCTTGCTTACGCTTCCGTTTCTGTCTGGATTTCCAGGATTCTAGTCTACCTTTCAACCTTTCGCCACGTCGTGGTTCCGGCGTCGTGAGGGACGCTTGGAGAAGATCCTCTGCTGCAGAGTGACACCTACCCTACGCAGAACTATTATTCTACCTGGGACAGAACCTAGGACTGGAGCCGTTGGTTGCGGGCAAGACCAAGGACGGAACCATCATCGCTGGAGACGGTTCAGGCCAGTGTTCCCTACCCATCTTTTACCCTCTGCAATCGAGTCGTGAGATGGCCACAGAAAATTAGGCAATAAATAATAAGTAACTTAATCTCCGAGTTCTTATTGTTTTCAAACCCCTACCTACCTACCTGCTGACACCCCCTCACAGGGCAAGTGTCACAGTGGCGCCCTTAACGTGTGTTTCTAGTGGCCTGATCATGTCTTGATTTTTTTTTCCCGAAATACAGCTGTTAGGTCGATCTACCTACATTGTTGATGTGAACGTGAAGGTGACAATCTACAGCAAGGCGAACTGGTACGTACTTTTCTAACATTACTATCTGTGTTTTTTGCTTACTCATTACCATTTCTGTGCCTATTAGTGTCTGGTTATTGTTAACTGTTACGTATTGGTTCTATTAATTATTGTGCTCGTCTTATTGTGACGAAGATACAACTAGATAATTTTTTCCACCCAGTACCTACACTAAAAAAAAAAAAAAAAAAAAAAACTTTGTATGAATAATTTAAACTTAATACGTTAAAATTAAATAACAATTTTGTTATACGTAACAGTTCGCACAGCTAAAATCATCTTAGTTTCATTTCAATTAATAACGATCATTACTTTCATTTTCATTATATTCTATTTTTCTCTCATTTCCTTTTGTCACCTATCGTAAAAGGTAGCTAGTATACTTGCATATTTGTAAGAACACCATTTATATACTATGATTTATTCATTGTAATCTATTCTTTCATTGTATTCATTCATTAGTATCCTTTCATTCTTCTTTCTGGTAAACATGGAAACGTACCCTATTAAATTTTTTGTGCTTAACAAAAACGAATTAACGTATGAAGTGCTCATTAGAGGCGAAGAACCTGCATCAACCGTACTTGAACTACGTAAACAAATAAATAAACTAACACCTATTATTCCTACCTCTGATATTTGTGAGTCGGGAATCGAACCTGATGTCGATATTTCTGGCGTTGGTGTTTCTATGTCCGAACTTATAACTCGAGTTAAATCATTGGAGGATAAGTTCGACACGAATCTTTTCGAACGTACTAGAGCCTTATGTAATCATTTGTACCACCGCATAAAACGAATCGATTGCTCTGATTCCAAACACTCTGAAAAAGTTAAATTGCTTTCAAAAAATTTAACATCACTAATGAATAAAATAAATGCACTTAATAAATCGGCTAACCCTAGCTATGAGCCTGTAGTGAGTGTTCAAACATCTGTGGATGCCATACCTAACGCATCGATGTATTGTGACCGCTCGCACATTGGTGAACTACAAAAACTTAAGTTTAACGGTAAATCTTGTGTACACGCTTTCGTGCAGAGAGTAAACGAGTATAGTACTGCGCGCAATATACCCTCAAGTAAGTTATTAATGTATGCTACGGAAATATTCACAGGTGACGCGTTACATTGGTACCGTAGTATTAAAAATTCTATTACTACTTGGGATGAGTTGATAATTTTGCTAATAGAGGATTTTAGTCACTTTGATTACGACTACCGGTTATTGACTGAGATACGTAATAGAACACAGGGTGATACGGAGAATATAACTATTTACTTTGCAAAAATGTCTGAATTGTTTTCCAGATTAACTAAAAATATATCGGAACAGGAGAAATTAGACATCTTAATACATAACATTAGACCATGTTACGCTAGTGTATTGGCTTCAAATACAAATTCAATTAATACAATGGAAAACTTAAGAAACCTATGTAGAAATTTTGAGAAAATACAGTCTCTGACGTCTCACTTCAGAGAACCACCAAGAGTGTCGTCTGATACTTTGGCTCCTGACCTAGCATTCACTAATTCTTCTGAACAAACCACTAGTAAATCGAACTATTACAATAAACATAGGTACAATAACAACTCAAAAAATAATTCAAATTCTTCTTTTAAACCTAAAGAAAAATCGGAGGTTGCTGCTATTACCACTTCCGATACTAAAGCTAAACCGGTTTATTGTCCTCGCTGTCGCAATTCTGAACATTCCTTGAACCAGTGTAAAGCGGATAGGTTTCTAATTTGCTTCAAGTGTGGTACAAAGGATGTCAAATATCCTAATTGCCCTAAATGTCATCCCAAGTCAAAGTCGAAGGAAAAAAACTAGCTAGTGAGGATTGCTGTAGTGGAAAGGCTGTAACATCTAATAAAAACTTTGATGAAAAAGAATGGAAGGACTGGCTTTTGACAGTCAAAACTTTTTTTTCTAGCTATTTCATTACAACAATCTTCGATAAAAAACCAAAGGATGATCTAAGACCGTACGCGACTATCCAAGTACGCGACACCAATCTCTGTGGTTTACTTGATTCTGGGTCTATAGTAACGATCTTAGGTAATAATTCCCATTTACATTTTGTTTCATTGGGTCTTGAACTTCACACGGATTCTGCTAAAACTTTTACAGCCGCCGGTGGACAGAACTTAGCATCTATTGGATTTATTAATCTACCCGTAACTTTCGAGAAGCAATTTCATATATTAAAAGCTTACGTCGTACCTTCTGTAAAATCAAATTTAATATTAGGCATTGATTTTTGGTCAAAATTTAATCTATTTCCTAAGTTTTATAATTCAATTTCTATTCATGATGCCGCAAATAATATTTGTGAGGTAGGTACAGTGTCTGAAACTACTAGTGTAGTACATTCCTATAATGAATTAACTGAAGCTCAACGTGTAACCGCTGATAACATTATAGAACAGTTTAAAAATATTTCAACTGAAAAACGTGGCTTAGGTAGAACTAACCTAGTAAAGCACCATATTGATACTGGTGAATCCTTACCTATTAGGCAAAGATACTACAGGGTTTCTCCAGAGAAACAACGTATTTTATCTGAGCAACTGGACGAAATGTTATCTTTGGGTGTTGTTGAAGAGTGTGAGAGTCCATGGTCTTCACCTGTTCTATTGACGCCTAAAAAGGACGGTAAACTTAGATTCTGTCTAGACAGTCGAAAATTGAATTCTGTTACTAAAAAAGACGCTTACAAGTTGCCTTATATATCTGAGATTTTGGATAATTTAAATAATGCTAAATATCTAAGTAGCATCGATTTATCCAAAGCCTTCTGGCAAATTCCTATTTCAGAAGACGATAGAAACAAGACTGCTTTCTATATTCCTCATCGCGGTACTTTCAGATTTGTTACTATGCCCTTCGGGTTGACAAATTCACCAGCTACTCAACAAAGGCTCGTCGATACATTATTCTATGGCCCTGAGTTTGAAAACTCTGTCTTCGTCTACATCGATGACATTGTCATAATAAGCTCTAATTTCGAAAATCATATTTCTCTTCTTCTAAAAGTTCACAAGAAATTAACTATGGCCAATCTAACAATAAACTACGAAAAATCTGTTTTCTTTCGTAACCAACTTAAATATCTAGGTTACGTCATTGACTCAAAAGGTCTTCATGTCGATTCGGATAAAATCAATACTATTTTAAATTACCCTACACCTACAAATAAAAAAGACGTAAAAAGATTTCTTGGAGTCGCGTCCTGGTATCGTAAGTTTGTTCCTAAATTCAGTTCAATTGCTGGCCCATTAAACAAACTTACTTCCACTAGTAAAAAATCTAATCCCTTCCTTTGGTCTACAGAAGCTGAGGAATCATTTACAAAACTAAAAGAACTCCTTGTCTCTGCACCGATTCTTTCATGCCCTAACTTTGACCTACCGTTTGAAGTCCACACCGACGCTAGTGATTATGGTGTTGGAGGTCTATTAACTCAGACTATAGACGGGGTCGAACATCCTATAGCCTACACAAGTAGAACTTTGACTGGTCCAGAGAGGAACTACAGCATCACTGAGAGAGAAGCTCTCGCTGTACTAGTAGCCTTAGAACACTGGAGATGCTACCTAGATAATGGCAAAAAGTTTATCGTATATACAGACCATTCAGCTCTCAAGTGGTTCCTTAACCTAAACAACCCTACTGGTCGTCTAGCTCGTTGGGGTGTTCGTCTCTCAGCGTTCAATTTTGAAATAAAACACCGTCGTGGCGTGGATAATATCATTCCTGATGCACTGTCTCGCGCATGCCAAGTTTCTGCTATAGACACTAATCCTAACACAGCAGCCACAAATGATCAATGGTACTTAAATATATATAATGGTTGCCAAAATTCTCCTACATCCTTTCCAAATTATTTAGTAAAAAACAATCGCTTATTCCGATACATGCAAACTAAACATTCCCTGAATAAGGAGTTTGAGTGGAAAGAGGTGATTCCTGCTGAGTCTAGAACAGAAATCATTTTAAAAAACCACTCAGAACCAACCGCTGGTCATTTTGGTATATTTAAAACCTACAAGCGGTTAAGTCTCAGGTACTACTGGCCTGGAATGCATGCTGATGTCGTGAAAGCGGTTACGTCATGTGACATCTGTATTGCACATAAACATCAAACTCATTCGCCCTTAGGTGAAATGGGTAGACCTAAGCAATGTTCTAGACCCTTTCAAATTATTAGCGTAGATCTAGTAGGACCACTACCAACTACTAGAAAACAAAACTCCTACATCCTAGTCGTGACTTGTTGCTTTAGTAAGTACTGCTTATTATTTCCAATAAAGCGCGCGACAGCTGAAATTGTTACGAAGATCCTAGAGGAACATGTATTTCTAATACATGGCATACCTTCTACAGTGATACTTGATAACGGTAAACAATTCGTAAGTGCTACGCTAAGACAAATGTTTGACAAATATAAGGTACCTAAATTACATTTTACTCCTAAATATTCACCACACGTAAATACAGTCGAGCGTTACAACAAAACAATAATGACCGCTATCTCAACATTCATAACTACCGATCAACGAGTTTGGGATCAGCTGATACCTAAAATACAATTCGCCGTGAATAGTTCTGTTAATGAGGTAACCGGTTTTACTCCTTCATTTCTAGTGTACGGGCGTGAACTAATTGCTTGTGGATCGCACTACGTTGATACAGAAAACGATGACGATCTTGTTTTTCAACCTCGCGATTCCTACGCTGAGAACTTGGGTGTGCTGTCTAGTATATTTAATAAGGTGCAAGCACTATTACTGCAGGCTCATAGTAGGAATTGTCAACATTATAATTTACGCAGAAAACCTGCTGAATTTAATATTGGTGACGTTGTTTGGAAAAGGACTTTTTATCAGAGTGATAAGGACAAATATTTTAATAAAAAATTAGCGGCAAAATTCATAAAATGTAAAGTAATAGGTAAAAAGTCTCCTCTTGTTTATGAACTCGCTGACATGTCTGGAAAACCACTTGGTTCATGGCACATCAAAGACATCAAACTTATCAACTATAAAGTATAAACACATTACTTAACTTATCATAGTACCTAACCTAGCCTTAATATATATAAAAACCTACTACATAAACTTTGATGTGTTAAATAATAAATACTATTTTAATACATTTTAACTTACTAATTGAGTATAATTATTAAATGATTTAGTTATTACTCTGTTGCTATGGTCTCAAGTCTTTATAATTAGACTCGATGATTTTATGAATGATGACTATTTGCGTGAGGTATGAAAGAAAAGCCTGTATGTATTTAGTAAGTTTAGTTTAGTAGTACTAGCCGGATTTTGCACCTAGTATGCAAAATCCTTCGCTTTTTGGCGGGGTACTGTAACGTTGCACTTTGCAAGTTACAATTAAAAAGAGTTTAGTTTAGGAATCCTTAATAATAAGAAATCAATATACACTAAAAACTATAATATTTACACATAACTTTAAAAATACCTAACCTGTTCTAATATAAAGTAAACCTAACTCTTAAATAAATCATTAAAATTAATTAATAATGTACGGAACCTACGGAGTGTATGTTATCTTAAAGGTCCTCGCTTCTATGTGCCCGCGCAACGCTGAAACGATCTTTGCCGAGCGTCTCCGAAGATCTACGATTCGGTTGGGCTCGTTAGGGCCGATGACCATTCCATTTTGAGAGCTCTGAGGTGACAGCTGTGTCGCTCGCTCCGATCGTACCATAATAATTTAACTACGTAATATATTAATACGTCGCGAAATCCCTCTAGGGTAAGTTTCCATGTATTTTATTAGAAGAGCTAACTGTAAGGTGTTCCTAGAACTTCTTTTATCTAGTTTCTGCTGTATTTCTTCCTTTCTTCCTATCTGGGACACTGTGACCTTTGGACCTACGAAACGTGGTTCCGACAGCTTGCTTACGCTTCCGTTTCTGTCTGGATTTCCAGGATTCTAGTCTACCTTTCAACCTTTCGCCACGTCGTGGTTCCGGCGTCGTGAGGGACGCTTGGAGAAGATCCTCTGCTGCAGAGTGACACCTACCCTACGCAGAACTATTATTCTACCTGGGACAGAACCTAGGACTGGAGCCGTTGGTTGCGGGCAAGACCAAGGACGGAACCATCATCGCTGGAGACGGTTCAGGCCAGTGTTCCCTACCCATCTTTTACCCTCTGCAATCGAGTCGTGAGATGGCCACAGAAAATTAGGCAATAAATAATAAGTAACTTAATCTCCGAGTTCTTATTGTTTTCAAACCCCTACCTACCTACCTGCTGACACCCCCTCACAGGGCAAGTGTCACACTGGGAATTTATTTGTTTAAATGAGTTATGGTTTATTTAATAGAGTTATTGGTATGACAAGAAAGGAGGTGTCAGATGCGATGAGTAATGGAGAAGTGTGGAAATCTGCGTACAGACCGGCCAAACGAACGCCAACGAACGGGTTTCGTTGACCTTCGTTGCTGCAATCTGGACGGCTTAGATGGAATTTACATGGAATTGAGAAAATTAGTTAAATTTATATCTATTCCTTTGGATTTATTTTCATCGAAAACAACATCAACTCACATTCCAACCGGGATCAAGAAAAAAAGAAATTGTCGTATTGCCGTTTGTTGGCGTTCGTTTGGCCGGTCTGTACGCAGCTGAAGAAGAAGATATGCTGCGACGACCGCAAGTGGATTGGGATAAGAGAGAATAATGCTGATGATGAGCTATCTTGGAACACCATGTCGGTCAAGGGTATTAGGCAATAGTTAGGCTGTAGAGGTGAGGACTAGTAAAGGAGTTTGAAAGAAGAAGAAATACTGCACCAACCCAAATAAATTGGGCTAATAGTCTTTTAGTTTAGTGTGGCGACCACGAACCGGAAGACGCAGCGTTGGTAGGTCTCCCACCAGGTGGACTGACGACATCGCGAGAGTCGCGGGCAACCGGTGGATGCAAACGGCAGGCTGCCGTTCTTTATGGCGTTCTATGGGGGAGGCCTTTGTCCAGCAGTGGACGTCTTATGGCTGATGATGAATAGTCTTCATTCCAGGGAATAACTTAACAGACACTTTCTTCACAGTTATTTCGGCTCTGATCGCGATATTTCAGCAGCAACAATATAAAGGACTCAACAGTATTGTCATTTTAACAGAATTGTCATTGGCACCTCAATTTAACAAAATCATGATCACAATGGAAACGAAGGTAAAACAACTAAACCCTTGTTTTTGTCATTGCACTTGATCTTTTTGAGCCCATGCTTTAGATTTTTTCTTGATTATTGCATAATATTATGTATTGATTATTGCATAATATATTGAGAGCAGTGGTGGCCCAGTGGCGGCAGCCCCGACTTACGAACAGTGAGTCGTGGGTTCGAACCCCGTCAGGCACATTACTTTGTGTAATTTATTTCATCACCACTGTTCTCAAAACGGTGAAGGAAAACATCGTGAGGAAACCCGGCATGTCTTAGAACCAAAAAAAAATAAAAAAATCGACGATATGTGACATCTACCAATCCGCACTGGGCCCGCGTGGTATATTATAGCCCATCCCTCTCCTAGAGAGGAGGCCTGAGTCCCTGCAGTGGGAACAATATAGGCTGATGATGATGATAATGAATATGTATTGTGTATTATATCATTTAAGTTATAGCACCATGCAAGAGCCATACTGTCAACATTCATTTAATAATGGAAATTATAAATCACTTATCAAAACCTATTAACGTAGACACCCAACCAAAAAGATATCCCACTTTTCAATTTAACTAAAAATAATCGATTCGCCACATAATATCATCGCCATGAAACATTGTAAAACGGCCCATAACAAAACAGGGTTCTATTTCCTGGCTGTTATCTCACCATCGGGGGCTATTATCCGATGCCTTTCCAAATTATATTCGTGAATGGGGACAAAGCGACACGTTCAAATTTTGTTATTAAGTGTTTGTAAAGAGGAGGCTATGTTTGTGTCCTGGAGGACTGACTTTTGTATTGTTGGAGGGAGATTCGGAAGGTGTTGAGTTTGATAACACTGTGTTTTGGTTTTATCGGTGTCTATGTATGGAGTACTTGTGAAAACGATCAAAACACTATTATGATCTCAACTTGAACATCAACATTTGTATTATCAATCTTCAGAAAGAAGACAACTAAACTGTACTTTATCAAATTCACATTTTATTAAATTGTACCTATCAAAAAGAAAAAGGAGCGTGTAAGGATCGTAGCAGGTTGTGTTCTGTGGTTTCTGCCTACCCTCATGGGAAAAAGGCGTGAGTTTATGAAGTATGAAGCGACCACAGTTTTTCACTGCATCACCCAGGTTGATTAGTAGGGAATGCTATTGGAAATATGCACCTCTATACATTATGTGTGTTTAAAGCCCTAAATAAATCGATACACAACTTACCTCTCAAAAAGTAAGACCTTTTCTTATTATTTATGACTCTTTTTAAATAAAAGTAATCGGTTTGTATATTATTTCTTATATAGTGAATGTTTTTAATCACTTCTGTTGTATAATTTTTCATTATCTTGACTGGTTTTGAGAGACAAATCTCGAATAGTTGGTGGCTATGCAATCCTCTTACGAGAAATCGTACCCACAAAATGAACCAAAAACCTAAAATATTTCTTCTCTATGGACGTCAGCTCACAGCACTGAATTCAATAAAAAAAGAACAAAAGGTTACCTCCGTTACCACCCACTATGTGCACACCTTAACCAGGGCACCACTTGAGAGGAAATTTGTATAAATTAAATGAAAACGGTACAAATGAAAGAATTTATCATTTTGTACGTGTCCGGACTTATATTGAGTATCGCTTTTCTTTATTTAATTTGTGCCTGTCTGTCCTGGGGAATTTCATTTTCTTTACATATACGTGACAAGTTATTGGCATCGTGTGACGGTTCGGTATATTTAAATTGGAACCGTGACACGAGTTTTCCGAAGCCGATGTTATAGACGAGTGTAATATTCGTCTCGTTTTGTCGGCTCGTCTTAATATTCGGTAAGGGAAATATTTGGCGTACCAGCTGATTATTACTCGACATTTTTTCTGTGGACTCAATATACAAGATATATGGAGAGACTCAAGAACGTATTTTGGCAATACAAACGCTGTTTGGGTATTGGTAAAATATATGATACCACTTTACGTTTTTGTGTGCGGTAGTTAAAGTGCTGAACATGTGGAATAGCTTTTCTTTCGAAGCTATAGCCATCTTCTTCTTTCTTCTATCAGTGACTCAAACTTAGCATTACCATAGATACAGATCACATTAGGTAAACTGGATTTGGCAACCTTAGAAACTGTAATCTACCAAAAAATGTATCCCTTTTATGATAAGATTTTATACCATACCTTCAGATGGACGGTAATATCCTGGTATATATTTGATAATTCGGTTTATATAATGTGGAAGCGTTTGTGCTCGGGCCCGATGATGAAACCTTTTTAGATATCCTGCAACTTCAGGATTGTATTCTATAAGCAAAATCCACACATGCAGTTGCTCCATGTAAAATAATTGTATTTAGCTGAATTCGGTTAGATTGGAAGGTGACCCCTACATTGTTGGGAAAATGCTATGCAGATGGTGATGGATACCAAGAACACTATTTTAACATCAGAAAATTATAAAGCACCTAAATAGAAAAAGAAAAAAACCTCCCCGTTTCCTTTAAAACGAAAATATCAAAACAATGTCGTAGACGATGGCTTCCTCGTTAATTTACTTTAATTAAAACTGACTTTTGCTAAAATAACTTGATTACAACGCTGGGAACGTAAGAAAAAACGTTATTACAAAACACTTTGGCACAAAAGGAATTTCTCGTTCTTTCGATTATACTGAGTTTCAGTGGAAATGTTTTTTGTATTAAATTGCTTCAAGTAGTAGACTGTATAAGCTTGTCGGTCCTTTCTTCTAGATATTATTATGAAGATGTTTGTTTTAATTACTTAGGTAAGTAATTAACTGTTTTCATGTTCGTTTTATGGATCCATATTCTTAATTTTATGAAACAAGTTGAGTGTCGGGCAATGTCTTATTGGGTTTTACCCAGATGACGGCAATCGCCGAGCATGCGTAGTGGATTATAGCCCATCCCTCTCCTAAAGAGGAGGCCTGAGTCCCTGCAGTGGGAACATTATAGGCTGATGATGATGATGATGATGATGGCAATGGGCTCATCAGGGACATGGGACTTAACGAGAACTGTTGAAATAGGAGAGTACTATTAGGTATCGCCCGAGACAGAAATAGATGGAGGAAAATCGTACGGGAGAAAGTGATATCGAAGGGAGGTCACGACCCTCATCACTGAGGAATACGACGCAAGGAGGATTAGGTATACCTCTGCCTAACGCATTGGATATTATAGGCGTGATGTTATGTTGCTATCGTTATATTTACGTTGTTGAGCTGTTGAATTTTGAAATGGAAGTTGTAAACGATTCTTCACGAAACCTTCGACTATGCATTTTGTACATCAAACTAAGTATTCCTAAGCAAAAAATATTGCTGGAAAACAACTTTGTTATTTTGTTTTTGGTGAAATGACACGTTTTGTAAAGGACTCAAAGTATTATGCTAATGGATGCATTAAAGAGTAAACGGTTTTATTATTAAATTTATTACCATATGAACAAATATTTAAAAACCTTTCGAAAATTTAAAAAGTCACAACTTTGACCTCCAATATTTCCGTAACTAGGAGGTTCAAGGATTCCGAAATATGGCCCAGAACAAAAAAATATACAATGATTATGTAGAACAAGTGCCTTTCGGCAACCTTTCGGTTCAATTTATAATGATAAAACTTCTTTCAAATTCCGATAGAAACTGAAATGTTACGCAATTTTGTGCCCAGGCTTACCCTTTCACCCACATAAGACCATCCCTCAGAATCCTCGCTATAACTCGAGATCTAAGGGCGGCATCACACATTGGCTGTATCGTTCTAAAGGTCCGATCTACATACACTCGCTAGGTGGGACACCGACATGTTTTACATGAAAAAGGAACGATCCTATACGGGAAAAAGCAATATCGTGTTAGTGCTTGTGTTTTGTTTTTGGTTCAAGTGGTAGGAATACAGCGGATCAACTATACCTTATCAATCTTCTGCATACTTATTTCCACAAAGTGCTTTGCTATATCTTTTACGAGCTGCCCGCGGCTTTGTCTGCCGTGGGTGTCGGTTATCGTGACCAAAAATAGTCATAAAGAAAAGGATAATAATCAAGAAGTCGTTTATCTTGGTATGGTCATTTAATGTGGAGGGATAAAAGGCATGTGACTAAGAAAGTCATCATCATCATCATCATTTCAGCCAAAAGACGTCAACTGCTGGACATAGGCCTCCCCCAGGCGTCGCCACATTGACCGGTCCCGTGCGTCTCTCATCCAGCGGGTTCCTGCAACCTTGACCAGGTCATCGGTCTACCTAGTGGGAGGCCTTCCAACACAACGTCTTCTGGTTCGCGGTCGCCGTTCTAACGACTAAGAAAGTGATGAATATAAATATCAATGGAGTTAGAGGGAGAGGAAGGCCAAAGAAAAGATGGATGGATTGTGTGAGGAATGATATGAATGAGAAAGGAGTAAATGCCACCTTGACGTCTAACAGGGAAGGATGGGAGAAGAAAACGTGTTGCGCCGACCCCAAATAGAATGGGATAAGGGCAGGAAGAAAATGAAGATACTTGAATTAATTTTTTGCAATGAAAGATTCTCGAGTGTGTCAAAGACATAGCGTGGTAGTAAAATAAAGTATATTCTATTCTACAGGAAGAGTAATTTACAACATATAATGGTGGCTCTTTTCATAAAACTTATTGGGTTGTAGTTTCTTTATTAGTAAAATTGTTCAACTACGTACGCGTAGCACATCAGCTACGCCGTAGCAATATCCGCTACGTCGTAGCACATTGTTTCGATTTTTGACACGAAAAATTCTACATTAATTTCAAGAGCAATAAACACGTTCTCATTCTTATCTTAACAAAAAAAAACATTACACTTATTCCTTACTCGCGTTTTCCATGAATATTACACCATAACCCATGTGCACTTGTGATAAAACGACACTATGTTCAGTAGGGTCATTGTAAAAGTAAGCCAACAACGCGGCGTGAACTAGCCCAGCCCCGTGTGTTGACACTACTAATGGGGAACGAAATATTTTGGATTTAACCGCTTTCTTTCTTTTCCTGAAAATTTTTCTTTATTCAGTTAAACTTCAATTTTGTTTGTAATGAATGATCATCAATTTAGCCTTTATTGCTCACTGCAAAGTGTTGTTTTCTTATTTTTTATAAATTTACGAAACAACATTTTGAAGGCACGGTTGGCGCAGTAGCTGAGCAATTAGACTGCTGCGCTGCGTGTCACGGGTTCGATTCCCGCACGGAACAAATATCTGAATGGCCTGCAGATACCTAGTTGTTTCGGGTCTTGGTATTTGTGTACTATGTGAGTTAAAATGTTTGTAAACGCACCCGCGATACAGGATAAATTCCTAGTGTGGGGCAAAAGTTTTTTTTTTTTTTAAATAACTTCGGTAGGTACAGTAAATGACAAGATTCTTCGAACATGGTCAGAAACTTTTCGCGCTGAAGAGACACAAGTGTTATAATAGCGCCTGTGAGTAAAAAAATCTAAGAATAAATTGATTCATTCTTTATCGTGTGATTAGTGTATAGGGTCCCATTATAATAGGTGGGCAAAATTTCAGAAATCATTCAGACCACCAAAATAAGGACGATGGTAAAAAATAATAATAAGAACGCAATTAAGTACCCACTCCTAAAGGATGAGTTTGTTCTAGAGTGCCGGCAATTTATTATTTTAAGTAAAAAAAAAACAGTTTATTTAATGTTTTTTTTGTTCAGATATGATTGGTAAGACCTACTGAACGCTGTGTTAACATTTGTCCACCTATTTTAATGGGACCTTATATAAACCAGTGTCAGAGTTTTTATGCCTCCCATTCATCATCATCATCAGCCTATAATGTTCCCACTGCAGGGACTCAGGCCTCCTCTCTAGGAGAGGGATGGACTATATATAAACCACCACGCGAGCCTAGTGCTGGTTGGATAATGTCACACTTTTTTGAATTTTTCGGTCCATTTGCCTTCAATTTTGTCAACACTAACTAGGTTGTGGAGGTCAGATAGATGTCCATGTCAAACACTGGACCCCAATCCCAATAAAGTTGGGAAAAGGTTAAGTGGATGAACTTAAAAGCTCAACGATCTTTAAACAAGACAATCTACACAACAAAAACAAAAAAACTAACATTGCGTGCATCACTAAGCGTGGGTCCATAATAAGAATTACTTACCTCAGCTTTTAGGGTAGAGGCCCATAGGGATGACCCTAGTTAAGTTCTCGTTAGCCACTAATGAGTCCAATAGATCTTGATTAGCTTCGCCCTTTAGTAATTTTGCTTTCGGCTTAGTAATGGCTGCTTATTTAGTTTGTTGATATAATTTAGTTTCGGCCTCTCACTAAAATATGTATATTTTGGAGTACTTTAAATTAAGGTTTAAGTGACACTAAAACAGTTTCTAGGTTTCGGTCTAAATTGGTTTTGTAGTTTGTTTTGTTATGTTTTCAGGTAACTAAGTTGTATTTGAATGTGATTTTAAAATCTGGTACAATGTGATTGATATACTTATTGATAATAGAAGTAAATATCAAGAAAATACATTAATGAAGTAACGAACACAGGCACTGAAATATTGTAAAAATTTAAACGAATTTGTGCTTTTGCAAATCCAACTTTAAAATCCACACAAACAATTCAATTAGCGTAACAGTACTTTTCAGTAGTAGATACTGTTTTTTTTTGTTTGGTGGGAAATCATCAAATGACTCCTCCCGCCCTGGGCAGAGTGGTAGGGAATGTCAGACTTCAGAAATTGGTGACGCTAAGCTGGTTGCCAAGCTACATAGCCTGGCCCACCGCCGCAAAGTTGCATATCTGATGTCGGTCTTCTACAGACTGTACTTCGGAGAGTGTGCGCAAGAGCTCCACGAGCTTATTCCACCATCTCCCTTCTTCCATCGAGAGACTAGGCGTACTGCAGGTTATCACCCATACCTTATCGATGTTCCACACATTCGTACGAAGCGTTTTGCTAAGTCTTTCATTATTCGTACAGCCAAGGAGTGGAACACCCTGCCTGCGTCGGTTTTCCCGAGTTCATATAACCCCAATCTATTTAAGTCGCGAGTAAATAGGCTTCTTGGGTAAACTCTTTCCATCGTCGACCTCATATCTGCCCTTAGGGCAATATTGAAGTCAAGAGTAAGCCAATATAAAAAAAAGTTCTTGCTTAGCTGTTTGTGTTGAGGCCGCGGTATCTCTTTCGAACAACCCGCAGCCCTGATGGGGTGTCTTTCTAGCCTTAACTTAATTATTATATTTTAATTAGCCTATTCTGTTCCACTTACACACACCGTTACAATTAAATTGTTAATGACATAATAATGATATTTGATCACACTATATTTTGTTTGGGGTGTCGCAAATTAACCCTGGGTAACCTACTACCGGAATATAAAGAACCTATTAATGATTTTCTAAAGTGTGTGTACAGTCGAACAAGCTAATAAGTCGAGTAAGCCACCTAACTTGCATTTACTTTTAAGATTATACATTTATACATTAAGAGACTGATGTCAAACGGTACAGCGTTTGACATCAGTCGCTTAATGCGAAACGTTTTTTTTTTTCTAGTTTGTTTTTTTCACTGCTGAGAAAAGGCCTCCCCTTTCTCCTTCCAAACCTTTCTATCACGTGCGATCTCTGGCCATGTTAGCCCCACAAACATGATTAGATCGACACGTCACCTCAGACCAACAAAAAAAGGAAGACGGCGCGCCACGAACATCAAAAGTGAGTCAACTTTTTATCTATGCGTGTAGACAATGTCTCGTGAAGTCGTGACGTACTAGGAGAAATGCGTGTGGTTTTAGTGTAGATGTTTGCGTGAGCTTGTATGTTTACTTGCTATAGGCGTGTGGTTTTGTGACTTCACTGTTGCTGTTCGCGGCGCGCCGTCTTTCTTTTTTTCTTGGTCTGAGACACGTCACCTTCGCCGCGGTCGACCTCGACGGCGCTGTCCTGCCTCAGCCGTCCAGTGTGTGACGATCTTTCCCCAGCAAAACGCTTTATAAACCAAAACTGCCATCAATATTTTCAGTGTACTAGAATTACAAAGATTTCTGCCTGTATACTTTTTAGCTTGTTCGACTGTACTAGCGTGGCTTATCTATGTGCCAGATTTCTTCCAAATGCATTCAGCAGTTACAGCGTTACAAACAAACAATCGCACTTGCATATTTTTAACCGACTTCTAAAAAAAGAAGGAGGTTCTCAATTCGCATGTTTGTATTATTTTTTTTTTTTTGTTCGGGCATAACTCCGTCACTTGCTAACCGATTTGAAATTTTTTTTTTTGTTGGAAAGGGTATACTTCCGAAATGGTCCCATATTTTTTTTATCGAAATCGGACAAGTGGTTTTTGAAAAATCAACAAAACTCAAAAATAAACTACATTGTCCACATTGACCCGTGAACATGTGAACCACTAAAAGTGAAAAATAAAAACTTTTAACGAAAAATAAAACCGACACCGTTCAGACCCGACTGGAACGACGTCGTTCCACTAAGAAAATTCCGTTGAGACCCGCTGGAACGACGTCGTTCCAGTCGGGCGCATCAAATTCAAACCTTATTTTTACGTGAAATATGGCTCTAAATCGTCTGGCAAAATTTGTGCCAAAGGGTAACTAGCTAGAGCTGCGTATGGCACCAATAAATTACTAAACATAAACCTGGAACACTTTTAAAAAAATATTGAGAGTCGCCATAGTGACGTTTGACAGTTGATGCAAAAAACGGTGTGGTAAAGTGTGGGTGTCGTAGTGTTTTTGTGTTTTGTGTTTGATTTTGTTTGTGAAACGTTGGTAAGTAAATGTTTATTAGTTTAGAAGTCCCTATTGCAACTTTGTAGATAATAATTTGCTTGGCAATTCATATCCCAAAATTATGTTTCGAGCCAACAAAATATCATAACAAAGATTTCGTCGTCGTCATTGAATGAGCGAATTGAAAATATGAATTTGACTCCTTTTCATTGAAATATGGTCTTGGAAACATTATTATCAACGTAAAATATAGTGATAATTCATTATATCTTGTATTCGAAGCAAATAATTTCGTATTTATTTATATTTCAAGGTTATTTCGCAATTCTAAAATGACAGTTCGCCAATAAGAATCTTATAAGAATTTTGAGTTGGAATCTTATTAGAATAATGTATGTAGGTCTCCTAAAAACACACTGTCATTAGATTACTTGTACATTTGTTATATTAGTTCTAAAGTTTCGTGTAAATTGATTCAGTAGTTTTACCAAAACAAAATAAGATACGCAACAAGTCGAGTGGCGGCGAGTTCTGTCCTAAATCCGGTCGTCTGTGGGATGACAATATACGTCTTTTAAAATAAGAGTTGTTTATATAATAAATACATCGTCTAGCTCTTCAGCAACACGAAACTGTTTACCGTTTGAGATAAGAGATAATAAAACTCGAGCATTAAGCGTTTTAGTGAGCAAGGTCAGATGACGCATGCGATGACGTAACTAGGCGGTCCGTGAGGGAGTTGAGTTAAAATCTTATTAGAATAATGTATGTAGGTCTCCTAAAAAAACACTGTCACTATATTACTTGTACATTTGTTATATTAGTTCTAAAGTTTCGTGTAAATTGATTCAGTAGTTTTACCAAAACAAAATAAGATACGCAACAGGTCGTGTGGCGGCGAGTTCTGTCCTAACTATACGATATTTATAATTCTAAATAAGCTATAAAAGAGTTGTTTATATAATAATACATCGTCTAGCTCTTCAGAAACACGAAACTGTTTACCGTTTGAGATAAGAGATAACAGAACTCGAGCGATAAGCGTTTTAGTGAGCAAGGTCCGATGACTCATGCGATGACGTAACCAGGCGGTGCGTGAGGGAGGGGGGCCCGTTATTTCGCGCGGCGCTTGAGAGGTTAAAAAAAAAAAAAAAACAAAAAAGTGCAAAATAAACTTTAGAAGAAAAATCAGTTTCTGAAGTCGGTGGCAAAAAAATGAAATCAAACAAACAGAAGTCACCGACTTCAGAAACTGATTTTTCTTCTAAAGTTTATTTGGCACTTTTTTGTGTTTTTTTTTTAAGTCGATTTTATTTTTTGTTAAAAAGTTTTTATATTAGATTATTTCTTAAGAACCAACGTGTTGGAATATACACGATAAAGATGTAGATGATAAAGATAATTCTCTTTATTTTATAATTCATTAAGTACATATCTAATGTACTCGTATAAATTATTAGATGCGATGCTTTCTAATGACAACCATTACTAACTTTCACTTAGTGTCAAATCAAAGAGACGTTCTAAGAATTTAATGGAGTAATTTTCTATGAAGAATATGACTTCCTTATGACTAAGTATGCTTTACAAATTAAAGACCTGACATTATTTTATAGACGTCTAATTAGAATATAATTTTCATAAATTAATGAATCTAAATCAGTGTTTCTTTATAAGACTTGATTACTTTATTTTAACATAATATAACATTATATTATACCTGTTCAGTTATCCCCGAAGGGTTAGGCAGATGATTACTTATAGTGCATTCAAATTTTGCCAGTTATGTTATAAGAGGCGAGCCTATTGCCATAAATGGGCACAAATCTAGAGTCTGTGACAACTACTGGAATAAACCAACAACAATTTGTCCGACCCGGGAATCGAACCCAGGACCTCATGCTCAGCAGTCGCGATGGCGGCCACTAGGCCAACGAGGCAATCTGTTCCTTTATATTATTTCCTCTTATCACTCAATATTATTAAACAAAATCCTCCGCCGCGTCTATTACATTGATTTACATGCTTTTTAACCAATAGATAGAGTGGTTCTCGAGGAAGGTTTTATTACATAATTTGTCAACTTTTCGACATCCACGCGGATGAAGCCGCGGGCATCAGCTAGTATGAAAATATAAGATACACAGATGAATTGTAATAATCCATTAATTTTACCCTTTATAAATTAAATCATTCAAATGATACGCACACTAAAAGCCTACCCACACTTCACAAATATAAATGTACCCACATTTACGGAGATGCCCCAACTCACATCCAAAAGAGAGTGAATAATGGGAATGACAGGACATTATCTTTATACAATACTGACATCACTATATTAGATTACGAATTACCATGTGACGTGACATTTGTGACGTCAGAGTTGCTGTCAGGACTAACTGAGATAACTTTGAAAGTTTGCTTTGTTTTCGGGAACGGTCGGAAAAGGGAAACGTTTTGGAAATTGCGACATACATTTGTTCAAAGTTATACTTAGTTGAGTAAATGAAAGGAGTACCAGTTTGAAGTTTGGTATGAAGAATTGGTATAGCACTTGGGTTAAAAATTTCCACAGTCAGTATAATGTTGTTCTCTATTATTTTTGTAACGCAAAGTAAAATCATAATGCTCTGACTGACAAATTTATTTTAATGGACATAAAGATCTCTCTGATTACTTAAAGCCAGTTGCGCTTCGAAGCATGTGTGCTTCTTACTTCCTTAAAATTACGCAAACCGATCTCTTTATATTAACGGAGAGAAACCGCGGGCAGAAGCTAGTACTTCTGTCCGCGGTTTCTCTCTGTTATAGTCAAAACTTATCCCATGAGAATGTTTTCAATATAGTCTATGACACTAGAGGTAGATATTATATTATTATACCATTTTATTTGGGGTCGGCGCAACATGTTTAACATGATAGTTTCTCTTTATTGAAGAATTTTTAAAGCCAGATCAGTAGTTCCGAATATTACTCCGTACAACCAAACTTAATTTTCTTAAGAATTATATGGTATTGATTTACTTATTCCTATCGGGAATCAATGTACAAATATCTTCCCGGTAGCGCTTAATTACATGAATTTAGTCTACCCATAACCAATTGATGTAAATTGTATCTCTAAGTGGTCCCAGTGGAGATCGTGCAATCATGCATGGCTCAAGATTTCCTAATAATTAATTCCAATAGGTCATGCGTTGTACAATCAACAGCAAAAGTAGATGATAAAAATCAGAAATTCAATACTAATGAACGGAGTTCGCGTCAGAACTGTGTGGCGTCGAAGTGATTCAAAAGTATGTGATTGTAAATTATACCAAACATTTACTACTAGTACAACTGCCATATATTCGTGATCAAATTGTGTGTGATTAAAGATAAAAATATCAATCTACCTTCCTTTTTTTTTACTTCATAGTTCTGGAGCGAACTGAGTTTATAACTTTTGAAGTCAAAAGTGATCACGAATATATGGCAGTTGTACTAGTAGTAAATGTTTGGTATAATTTACAATCACATACTTTTGAATCACTTCGACGCCACACAGTTCTGACGCGAACTCCGTTCATTAGTATTGAATTTCTGATTTTGATCATCTACTTTTGCTGTTGACTGTACAGTCAACAGCAAAAGTATAGCGTACAAAAAAGCGTAGCGGAAAAGTGTAGCGTAGTATAGCGTACGCTATTGATTACGGAAATCCGAGTTTGTACCTTATGATTGATTTAGTAGATAATATAATCGTGACAATGCAAGCGTTACAAAGATTGTTTTGTTGGTTTGATTATGAGCGGCGCGTGATAAATGGAAACAAGTGGACTATCTGCAAAAAATATTATTGCCATGGATGGTTTACACACGATACTTCAAAGCAGAAACGGCATTTGATCACATGAATTATCGTGTGGGTGTGGTTAGTACTTAACCTGGGATTATAGTTTTAATGCCGCCCATGGGGCTGTAACTTGGCTTTACATTTTACATGCAGTCGAGAAATAATTATCTCTCAAGCATGCTGAATTCCTCTACAGGAGTAAGTGATAATTATGAAATAAAAACATGAATCCGGGAAATCAGAGCCCATTATTTTTTGTTTTTTTTTTGGTGGTTGGGAAATCATCGAATGTCTCCTCCCGCTCTGGGCAAAGTGGTAGGGAGTGTCAGACTTCTACCGACTAAAAAACACCCACGTTCCTTTTCAGCCCTTTGTGCCAAGACCGCGGTATCTCTTTCTAACAACCCGTAGCCTCGACGGGACCCGTAGCTCTGACGGGGAAATCAGAGCCCTTTGGTTCAATTAACTCGAGATTTGACAGTCCGACGGCCACACCATTAGGCCACCATGGCAATACAAGGCTCCAATTTAAAGATCAATTCTATCTAATAGAATCTTGAATTGTGGTGAAATTCGAGGTCTACATTGGAAGCATTTCTTGGCCATACACTAATACGAATAAGATGGAAACTGTGATGTTTGTCAATATCAATTAATTTTGGACTGGATGATTGTTTACGTATTCAAACATTTGCTTTGCCAATACGTTTACGTTTAACTACTACTTTAAACAAGTCTGTTTTCCATTTCCACTGTTCAGCCATAGATGGCGGCAAACCTTACGATTATAACCTCAAAATTAATCGGCAAATTATGAATACCACTATTGAATATTACAATGAGCAGAAAATGAGTAACGAATTCAAATTTGCGGGCGTGTGGCCGGCGACCGCGTCATTTGCAGTGGGCTCCGTACGTATTTGTGCGGTTCTCTATTTATGCCCCAGGAACCCTGATTACGGGTAGTGCTAATGGTGGGCGGTCCATGCGGTGTACGGATGGTATTTTGATTTGTTTATCTGTTATTCGTCTGGTATTGATTACGTCAGGTTTAAATGTCACTGTTTGATTAAGTGTTTTGAAAAAAGTTTGTTTGTTTTTTTTATATGGCTAATCTTTTAAACAAACAAATATGAGTCTGTTTGTAATTTAAAAATAACAGCTTCTTACTGAATTCAGAAAGTACACGGAAGTTATTAAAAAAAAAAAACGTTTTTATCTGTACGTTTGTCTGTTCCGGTTGAACTTCAAAACGGCTATACTAGTGTCGACAGAATTACTTGTTGTGCCGTTGAGAATAAAGTATTTTTTTTATTATTTTACCATTTGTTGTGTGCACATGTGGCATATAATGCTAAATTTTGTTTTTTTTCTTTTAGCATCGTTTAGAAACAATTTGTGCATGTTACATAACGAAATAATAATAAAGAAGGTCACATCTTAAAATTGCAATCGTTGTATTACGAAAAAAGCACGTTTGAATTTTGCCAAATGTATACATATTAATGCTCATGACAGTACAACGTAACATGAGTTTATTTCGTCATTTAAAGTAGAATAAACCTATTCCATGCTAAATGGAGCATCCTACTGCCAACTTCCTGGTATATTACTGCTCTCTCTCCATCTGGTTGTTTCTCAGAACTAACCGAACATGAACCGAACACATAAGGCTAGTTACGTAAATATTCAAGCAGAGGGACCTCCTATTCAAAATGAAATTTCCGGGGATTCGAACTATGTATGTCATGTGCAGTGGCGGGCCTCCCATACAAGCAGAAAAGCTGTGCTTGCCTTAAAATAAAACAACAAATAAAAAAACAGTCGTACTATAACACTAACAAAATGTAATAATATCATTTAATATAAATTCGCGTGCATTACTCAACGCGCGGCGTTGTCAAACTTCATATTTCTCGGCTACGACGGCACTAACAAAAGAAGAGTTAAGTAGTGAGCCAGTGGGCGGGGCTAGCCCAGTAGCCCTTTCTCGAAAGCACGCACTGTTTCCACTGCATTTTTCATTCATAAATTGGTTTGTTTTTAATAATACTTTTAGGAAACATTCGAAATTAAGAATGAGGAATAAGCCGAGCTTCTATTTTATTTGAATGTGTGCGTGGCAAGTCAGTGTATGTTTGAGAGAGAATGTGTGTTTCACGGTTCGCGCGATGGATGATGCGTGTGGCGAGAATTTTGACAAAAAGTAGATTTCAAGTTAGTTTTTATTTGTTTTGAGCGATTACTAGTGAGTCCATTTCTTTCTGTGTTTCTTTTTCTAGTGATTTAAAGTTTGATATTAGTTTTTGATGGCCTAACTGACCTAACTTTGTTTTGAAGTGGTTAATGTAATATTTCCTTGTGAAACATTAAAGAGTGTGGATTCGTTATTGTGTAATGCACCTAAATGTTGTTCTTAAATTGTGACGTAATATTAAATAGGAACTACGAAAAGGTTTATTATTAAGTATATTAAAAATAACTAGTAAAATAAATCAGCCGTTATTAAAACCTTATACAAAACAGTCTGCTTGTTGTAGTTGTGCTTGCTGTATTGCTTACTCCTAGGCACGCCACTGGTCATGTGAGACAGTCGTTCTTTTGACCAAAGATAGCTTTCATGAAAATATCAATTGTTATTGTTAAACTTGTTTCTATTAGTTCACCTTTAAACCAAGGGACTTGTTTTGAATGATGAATTGAAGATGAGTCATGGCCTAGAGGGAAAGCCCCTCGCCTCTCATGCACGAGGTCGTGGGTTCAAATTCAGGCGAGTACGAATGTGCCTTTTTATTTATATATATATTTGTATTTTCATAGTTTATCTTGGACATCATTGACAGCGGTAAAGAAATGCACATGTCAAAATTGTCATCAATGTATAAGCTAATAATCCAAATAAAGAAAAATATGTTTTTTTGTTTTCAATACCGGTAGAAAAAATTATTACAAAACATGTCTTTGGCAAGACTTAAAAGTAACACAACTTGTATTTATTTGTAAACGAGGAGTAAAATAAAACCGACTTACAAAAAAAAAAAAAAAGTGAAAAATGAACTTTAGAAGAAAAATCAGTTTCTCAGTTTCTGGCAAAAATATTAAATCAAACAAAGAAAAGTCACCGACTTCAGAAACTGATTTTAATTCTAAAGTTTATTTTTAACTTTTTTGAGTTTTTTTTTTCACTTCTTAGTGGTTCACACAATGTAAGTTCACATGTTCATGAGTCATAATGTAGACAATGTAGTTTATTTTTGAGTTTTATTGATTTTTCAAAAACCGCTTGTCCGATTTCGATAAACCATTTGGAAAGTATACCCTTTCCAACAATAAACGATTTTTTCAAATCGGCTAGCAAACAAACATAAAAAAATATATAAACATCCGAATTGAGAACCTCCTTCTTTTTTTAGAAGTCGGTTAAAAACTTGCTCTGTGTTACTAGGTATTGAATCGTTCGTGTTCCATGAGCGCCTCAAAGAGATGTCAGCAACATTGAAGGGGCCCACAATGGCCGATGCTCGTCGTGGCTGCGGGTTGTTTGAAAGAGATACCGCGGCCTCGCCACAAAGGGCTAAGAAGGATCATGATTGGTTTTTTAGTCGGTAGATGTCTGACATTCCTTACCGCTCTGCCCAGAGTGGGAGGAGTCATTCGATGATTTGCCAGCCTACAAAAAAAGGTAAGTATTGAATTTCAGGGAGTCGCAGTTGAGTTAAATAAATTCTAATTTACAGTAGACAGCAGCAACATTATAATACCTATGTCAGTGGGAAGTGCTTTTGAAATTTAATTGGCCATAACTGCGAACCAAGATTTTAGTTTCCCAAAAGAACCGGAATGGTCTTCACTACCTTGTAATTCAAGGATACTCTTTTCCATTGTTTTTTAATCAACAAAGGAAACTTAAAATAATAATTTCACAGGCGAATCACCTCATTTCAATTGCAATTCAATTAGTTCTCGTTGAATTAGGGGTCCCAAGCACGACTGGTGAGCCTGAGATCTTGAGTTTGATTCCCAGGTCGGGGAAGGACATCTGAATAACACATAACTGGCTAAATGTGAATGTACTTTGAGGTTCCCTCTGTCTTAACCTTTGGGGATTACCAGCGTGATGTTATTGTGATAACCCATAAAAAAGTATAAGTCTTCTTCTTATCGTGTGGGCAGTAAGGTCTAACGACCCTACACACCCTAGTGTCAGAGTTTCTAAACCGCCGCAAGGGCCTCTGACATGGTTTGACGACCGCCATTTGGCGGCCAGGACCACCGGCTTATACGTGTCTTTCGAAGCACGGAACCATCTTTTTATCAGACAATCAGGTGATTCAAGTCTGCAATGTCCTAACCAAACGGTAAACAACTTTACAACGTATATTTCCCGTGGGAATCGAACCCACGACCACCGGGTCACAAGGCAAACGACTAAACCACTCGACGACGAAGGCAGTGGTCCCCAAAAAAGTAAGTTAAAAAAGACTTCATCAATATTCACGTTAAAATGTTTTAAATCAAGCGTTTTCAATAAATACATACGATTCTGTATCATTTACATTGGGACAATGAACGTGGACTTTTTACGGGAGCTTTTAATTTGAACTTTTTCAGAGCACTGGGGGTTATTGATCATCGGACCGTATTAAAACGCAAACACGGGGGTCTTAATTTGCATGTCTCTGTAGGGTTGGTGACGGGACGCTTTTTTGCTCTCGTATTTATTTTTGCCTGTTGTTGCTTTTTTGTTGAAAATCGATTGTCGGGGCGCTTGGTAGTATGTATTATGGTCGAGCATAAACAATAGTATAAGTTTATGTGACTGTGCATAATGAAGGGCATTACAACACAAGTGGGTTCGGCTCGTTTCTAATAGCATCACACGAGTGGTGTAATGCCTAATTATGTATGCATACACTAATTTATCTACCCAAATATCATAAGGGCTCTATGATGGGTTCAGGAACCATAGGGAAATGACCAGCATTGTTACCAGTGTAATGCAATAAAAAATGTAGATGTTCAGATGTCTTTTTGATGGTCTTAATGTAGATACTAGAATAGCACACTCACTTGAATTTGACACCTGTTCCAAATTTAAACTCATAACCTACTGTTTTCAGTAGGTTATGAGTTCATAACAGTTCTGTTTATTTCTGCTGGTTGGTAATGCTGGTCATTGCTTATGGCCTATGGTTTTTGAACGCATTAGAGAGGGTTTATGATATTTGAGTAGATAAAATGATATGCTGTGGAAATTCGTTGTAAGAAAGAAACGGCTTCATCTAAGTTTTTGTTGTGTAAACTGTTAAAATGTTTATGCTTATGGGTATTCGTGATTTGTTATCATCACCATTTTACTTCACCATTAGGTTTTAAATTCAGTCATACACGATTTCACTAATACTATGCGATCTAGGTCCCTACATAGTAGTGTACTGCTTCAAGTTTTTAATCCAAAACTGTTCCATTATTTAGATAATTATAGTGCAGACACCACTATCGCACACACACATCAAGCTACCTGAAACTGTTACATTTTCCCAATTATCTTTGAGCCTAATGCTCTAGCGATAAAGTTGCAAATCTATTAAAGAAATTTAACAGATTATTATACTATAAAGGCTGTTAATAAATTGTTAATCTACGTCAAAATTCTGTTTAATTACATTGGAATCAATAATATCATCCCTTATGTATCAGCATACAAAACCCTATTCAATCAAAAAGCTACCCGTAATCACGACCCAGTAATCACATTCCTCTGTCAACTTCACAAAACCTTGTAAGCAAATCAAAGTTACGAAACTCACAAAACATTAACAACAAAACCAATTGTAATTACGTAATCCAATTGTAACAACGACTAATTTTTGTGACAAAATTATTCATGTAAGCCCTAGCGAAGCGGCAACCCTACAAAATGAATATGTAACGAGTAGATATTAAAATATCAAGTGTTATTTACAGCGGACCCGGACTCGTGCGTGTAGGTAAATTATTCCGTGTCTGCTGTCGACGACGGCTTAGTGGGTCGTGATGTTTATTATAAACAGTTATTTTACTATAGCTGGTACTTGCTTTTGTATTTTCTGTTTACTTTATAAAGTGACATAATATCAGGCTGGGCTAGTCCCTCTCCGTGGCCAATAAGAGTAAGGTTTTGTCCAAATGGTGGCCAAGGTTGGGCTTAAAAAACCATGGTTATTCAAAATACTGTTGGGTTAACGATATCGTCAAGATCGTGGGAAACGCATGGATAAGGGACGCAAAGAACAGAGAGGAGTGGCAGAAGTAACCACGTTCTTCGTTCTCCTTCTTAGTCCTATACCCTAAGTGGGTGAGTTGAAGTTATTTAAAATTACGTCCCGCTACATTTCAAAGTGCGTTCTCAGGCAGCTCTTTAATACTGTTCGTCTTTAGTGAGTTATCAAATCTATTGAATTCAAAAACATAGTCGTGCATTTATGAGTATGAACCGTATTTCATAATAAGTTATAATAATTTGATTACCTTGTGAGACACTTCACATAATATAGCAGGTACAACTCAATTCTAAAGGGCCTGACCTGAAACTGGGACAGTATATTTTTTTGTGCACGGCTATGCTGTAAAAAAATCACCAAGACAAACCATACTTGGAAAATAATGCAACCTTAAACATAATCTATATTCTTATTCTTCTATCTATATATTCTATCTATCATAGATAATCTATATAAATAAAAAGAGAAGTCCTGACTGACTGACTGACTGACTGACTGACTGACTCATCAACGCACAGCCCAAACCCTTGGACCTAGAAAGCTGAAATTTTGCACAGAGGTTGCCTTTATAATGTAGACAAGGAATAAGGAAGGATTTTTCGAAATTCAACCCCTAAGGGAGTTAAATAGGGGATGAAAGTTTGTATGTAAAATCGTCATTTTCACTCGGGCGAAGCCGCTGGCAAAAGCTAGTAAAATATAATTTTGTTAGTACTATATTTTTACACAAAAGAATCGAAAAATCATAAAGTCAAAGCCCAGCTCTAACAGCCGTTAACCAAATTTAAAAATCGTTACACCAAAATACAATAAAACCCTGTTTAATATTAATAAGACTTCCATCAAAATTCCCGTACATATTTAAGCCTGTCCTACTTCCAGTTCTGTTTACAAGTTTCCCTCATCAATTCCAAGTATTTAAGATTTAGTCGGCGGCAAAGCAAGTCGACTCAACAACTCGACTCAACTTGGCAACTTCTAAAGCTCAACACCTGTAATGTGTATAGTTATTGTTGTAAATTATGTTTACTTGTTACTAAATAGTGTTGGAGTTAGGCTATTGTTAGTCTATGTAAACGACTTCTAAATATCCTAGGGTGCTTAGTGTGTTTGTTTGTTTTGTATATAAAGGACTATAGTTACTTCAAATAGATTTCTGATGAATCATAGTTGTATACCGTCCAGTGTTAACATTTTGGGTTTGTGAAATTGGGTTTACTTTACGTAACAGATGTGCTACGCCGTCGTAGCCAATCTTTTGTATTTAATGTTGCGAAATTTGGGGGCCATAATTATCTCGGTGTTCAAAAATTTATTTTTCCGTAACCGTCTATAGTTCATAGTGACAAATCGCATGAAAAAGTCAAATCGTCTGCGAAGTATTTTACGTGAATAATTAAAAAGATGGAACTAAAAAAGTAGTTTTTTTTCTTCCTGAATAACGCCTTATGAGTATTTTATATTGTTTTTTAAGAAATACTATTTAAATATTTATTAAAGTTATGAAATGAATAAAGAAAATGCTTTTTTATAAAAAAAAAGTTATTCAAAGTGATGACAGCTTTAATATCATTTTCAATTTCAACAATAAAATTGTCTGATTTAGTGTCGATGGCTCTGGAGTTGTAGTCTCTGGTGTGGTTGTCTCAGGTATTATCGGTGAAGGTGTAGTTAACTCAGGCTTTGTCGACTCTGTTGTAGTTGGCTTAGGCGTTGTTTGCTCTGGTGTAGTAGGATCAGGCGTTATTGGCTCAAGTGTGGTTGATTCTGGTGTGGTTGGCTCTGGTGTGATTGACTCTGGTGTGGTTGGCTCTGGTGTGGTTGGCTCTGGTGTGGTTGGCTCTGGTGTGATTGGGTCTGGTCTGATTGGCTCTGGTGTGATTGGTTCTGGTGTGGTTGGCTCTCGTGTGGTTGCCTCTGGTGTGGGTGGTTCAGGCGTTGTCGGCTCCGGTGTGGTGGGCTCTGGCGTTGTTGGCTCTGGTGTGTTCAGTTCTAGTGTAGTTGGCTCAGGCGTTGTTGTATCTGGTGTGGTTTCTTTAGGCGTTGTTGGCTCTGGTTTGGTTGGTTCAGACGTTGTATGCTCAGGCGATGTTTGCTTAGGTGTTGTAGTTTCAGGCGTTATTTCGTCAAGTATGGTTGGCTCTGGTGTTGTTGGCTCTGGTGTAGATGACTCTGGTGTGACTGGCTCTGGAGTGGTAGGCTCTGATGTGATGGGTTCAGGAATTGTTGGCTCTGGTGTGATTGGCTCAGGCGGTGTGGGCTCAGGTGCTGTCAGATCTGGTGTGGTTGGTTCAGGCACTGTCGGTTTTGGTGTCATTATCTCAGGCGTAGTTTGCTCTGGCGTTGTCGTTGGGTCTGGCGTTGTCGTCAAGTCTGGCGTTTGTGGGTCTGGTTTGAATGGCTCTGGTGTAGTTGATTCAGGCGTTTTTAGTTCTGGTGTGGTTGTTTCGAATTCGTAGATTTGGCAATCGCTTTCATCTATAAGAGGTGGTATGTAGCGGAATGAATCAACCAGAACAATGGAATTTGGAGATGTCATGCCCATGATGGATATCTGAAAAAAAGAAAGTTGTGACTGTAAGTGAAAAATTTATTAAAATAAAACAACCGATTTCAAAAACACCAAAAAGTGAAAAATAAACTTCAGAAGAAAAATCAGCTTCTGAAGTCGGTGACATTTGTTTATTTCATTTCGTTTTTTTTGCCACCGACTTCAGAAGCAGATTTTTCTTCTGAAGTTTATTTTTCACTTTTTGGTGTTTTTGAAGTCGGTTGTTTTTTTTTTGCAAAAAAGTTTTTTACTTTTTCATTTTTAGTTTTAATATCCTATACAAATGTAGCGGATCATCATCCCTACAAATAAATATAACATATAGGGTACTTGACAATATTTCATACAAACCAACCTTTTATATGTACCCACTATTTACTTACTTTTGCTAAAGACTTTTGTATATAAGACATCCATTTTCTCGAAATAAATTCATTCCATATTTAACCTACATCGTGTGTTTTACTCTTCATACCTGCGTACCTAACAGTGGTGACCCCGACTGAAGAAACTCCTAGAAGCAAAATGAACCCGAACACGAGTACTTTGAAACCGACCGATAGAAGCGAAACTACGGGAACGCAAAAAGATTCGCACGAACTGTCAGCCGTCTCGTACAACCAACGGATACCGCCTCTATGGAGAAATAGAATAAAACTTTGGTTCCTGCAATTTGAAGCGATCGTCTCCGCCGGAAAACTAACCGACAAGGAACTGTCTGAGCTGCTCATCCGCCAACTCGACCTACAAGACCTAGACGAAATTCAAGACATCATGTTCGACACCAAGCACGCGACAGAAAATAATAGGTACGCCACAATGAAGACGAGGCTCATACAAACCTACGACGAAAGCGACCACACTAAACTTGAGCGCCTATTGTCCAACGTAGAACTCGGAGATTTAAAACCATCGCAACTGCTACGCCGCATGCAAAACTTAGCCGGTAACAATATTGCAGAGAACACGCTGCGTGTTATATGGACGAAGCACCTACCGCCATCCGTACGCGCCATCCTAGCTGTGAGCGAAACTATAGCGAAGAAAACTGAACTAAATGAGTTAGCAATAATGGCCGACAAAATGCTAGAACAACTTCACAACCAAATATCAGCAGTACACAGCACGTCGTCACCGTCAACACCATCCACTCCACCTGTGCCAACAAATCATGAAAACGCATTACTTCACGTGAAGATCGACATGTTAGCGAAGGAAATCTCAGAATTAAAAACACACCACAGCCGCTACGGAAGACAGCGCGGGCGCAACTGGCGAGGCACGCGTCATCGATCACGCAGTTCATACCGTTCGCCGCATGGTAACCGTCGCTCGGACTCAAATCAACAACACAGCGAGCACAACGACAATTCTGTTTGTTATTTTCACCGGAAGTTCGGCGGACAAGCGTGGAAATGTACTAGACCATGTACTTACGAAGAAAAGCACCCATCAAGCTCGGGAAACTTAAGCAGGTGTTAGCAGCAACGGAATCTAGCGCCTGGGAAAAATCACACCGTTTATTTCTGAAAGACAAGAAGACAAATCTAAGCTTTCTCATCGACACTGGTGCAAACATATCCGTAATTCCTGGAAAACGCTGTGAAATTCTCAAACCAACCGCATTCAAACTATATGCAGCAAACAACACAGAAATAGCTACCTACGGTGAGAAAACATTGGACCTTGACTTCAACCTGAGACGACCATTCACATGGAAGTTCATAGTAGCAGCAGTCAGCAAGCCAATCATCGGCGCTGATTTTTTGAAGCACCATCACCTACTTGTCGACCTCGCTGGAAAATGTATAATCGACAAGATAACTAACTTGTCAGTGAAAACGCCTATCTGCAAATCATCAACACCAACCATCAGAACTATAGACCTGGAACAAAAATATCACGACATATTGGCGGAATTCCCCGATATTACAAGACTTTCCACTATGAAAAATACTCCGAAGCACAACGTCGAGCATCATATCGAAACAACAGGGCCGCCATTATATTGCAAAGCTCGCCCACTGCCACCACACCGATACGAAGCAGTGAAGAAAGAATTTCAAACTATGATGGAACAGGGATTATGCCGACCAAGCAAGAGCCCCTGGGCCAGTCCACTCCACGTGGTACCCAAACCAAACGGAGATTTACGCGTATGTGGAGACTACAGAAGACTAAATGCCATAACCAAGCCAGACAGATATCCAGTCCCACGCTTGAAGGATTTCACTTACCAGTTGCACGGGAAGCAGATATTTTCAACGCTTGACCTAAATAGGGCATACCAACAATTGCCCGTTCTCGAAAATCACATCGAAAAAACAGCCATCATCACACCATTCGGGCTGTTCGAATTTCCCCGAATGTGCCCAGGACTGAAAAATGCTGGACAGACTTTCCAGCGTTTTATTCATGAAGTACTCCACGGACTCGACTTCGCCTACCCATTTGTCGATGACGTCATCATAAGTTCCAGTTCAGAAAGCGAACACAGACAACATTTACGAACCGTACTACAACGACTGAACAAATACGGCATCACTATAAACCCATCGAAATGTGTACTAGGAAAGAAAGTGATCAAGTTCCTCGGACACACTGTCTCACAAGATGGCATCAAACCTCCAGCAGAAAAAGTCGAAGCAATCATCAATTTTCCACTACCCACAAACATTGAACAATTAAGAAGATTCCTTGGCACCGTCAACTTCTACAGAGATAGCATTTCAAAGGCAGCCGAAATACAAGCACCATTAAATGCTTATTTGCACAATAGCAAGAAACGAGACAAAACAAAGATTGTATGGAACGACGAAGCCAAAAAGGCATTTGAGTTATGTAAAGCTGGCTTACAAAACGCAGCATTACTTGCTCACCCCTCACATACCGCACCGATAGCATTGATGACTGACGCCTCTGATAAATGCGCTGGTGCTGTACTACAACAATATGTACACAACAGATGGCAGCCGCTAGGATATTTCTCAAAAACATTGTCAAGCGCGCAAGTCAAATATAGCACATACGACAGAGAACTGTTAGCTATATACATGGCCGTGAAACATTTTAGAAAAATGTTTGAAGGTAGACACCTTATAATATTCACCGACCATAAGCCGCTAACCTACGCGATAAACAAAACATCGTCAGACAGCGAGACACCGCGCCGAGCCAGACAACTTATATACATAAGCGAATTCACAAACGATATTCGTCACATCAGCGGGCAAGAAAACATCGTCGCAGATTCATTATCACGCATCAACACAGAAACCATCACCTGTCCCACAAAAATCGACTACAAGCAACTAGCTACAGCGCAAGAAAGAGACAGCACTGTACGTGATTTAATGAAGCAAAGCAACTTACAATTGAAGCGCATAGTACTACCAAACACAAGTTGCAAAATACTATGCGAAACATCAACACAACATATACGTCCGTACCTACCAGAAACATTTCGTCGAGCTGCGTACGAGAGTGTACATAACCTCAGCCACCCCGGCACGCGCACAACAAGAAAAATACTTTGCGAAAAATACTTTTGGCCATCAATGAACGCTGACGCGGGACGATGGACGAAAACCTGTGAAGCTTGTCAAAAGTCAAAAGTAAACCGACATACAACGAGTCAAATCGCAACATTCCCGCCATCGGAACGATTCCAACATATCCATGTTGACATTGTCGGGCCCCTACCACCATCACAATATGGACACAAGTACCTGCTCACTATCATCGACCGGTACACGCGATGGCCCGAAGCAATACCTCTTCACGACATAACTGCAGAAACAATAGTCAAATGGATATATGAAGGCTGGATAACAAGATTTGGTTGTCCTAACACGATATCAAGCGACCAAGGACGTCAATTCGAGAGCCAACTTTTCTCAGAATTAATGAAATTAATGGGAATAAACAGAACGAGAACAACTGCATATCACCCACAATCAAACGGAATCATCGAACGCTGGCACCGCTCACTCAAAGCCGCACTTACCGCGCGCTGCACCACTAGCGCTAACGGAAAGTGGTTTGACGAGTTACCGACTGTACTACTCGGACTACGCGCGGCTACTCGCAGCGACACAGGGATTAGTCCTGCACAATATACCTACGGAACATCACTGCGATTACCTGGAGATTTTTTTGTTGAAACAAAAGGAAGCCGAATGAGTCACGATTTCGTAGAACAGCTGCGACACACTATCAACGCATACCGACCAGCCGAGACCACGCATAGCAACAACAACATGTTTGTACATTCCGATCTACGTACCTGCAAAAACGTTTACCTACGCAGAGATTGCACGAAAAAACCACTACAACCGACATATGAAGGCCCATACCCCGTGCTGGAAAGATGTGAGAAATACTACAAGCTACAACTACCATCAAGAATAACCAACGTCTCGATCGACCGACTGAAGCCTGCCTACACTATGAAGGAACAACAAGAAACCGATGACACACAGAGAACAACACGATCAGGAAGAATAGTGAAACCAGTTGTACGCTTCGCTTGAGGGGGTGTACTGTAGCGGATCATCATCCCTACAAATAAATATAACATATAGGGTACTTGACAATATTTCATACAAACCAACCTTTTATATGTACCCACTATTTACTTACTTTTGCTAAAGACTTTTGTATATAAGACATCCATTTTCTCGAAATAAATTCATTCCATATTTAACCTACATCGTGTGTTTTACTCTTCATACCTGCGTACCTAACACAAATATTTACTATACATTTAATATTCGACTAAGAAACCAAAAAACACGTAATACGTGCCTATGAAATTTGAGGGTTGCCCTCGAGTTCTCTGGGATTCCATCACCAGGTCCTGGTTTCCACATCATAGTACCACTCTTAAAATATCTCCTTCACAATAAAAAAAGAATCATCAAAATTGGTTCATAAACGACGAAGTTATTCGCTAACACACATAAACGAAAAATGTTCATAAATTAAGAAAAATCTTCATAAAATGAAAAGTACTGGGCCAAACTACACTAAACTTATAAGGGACCAAATGGCAACTATTCCGCATCAGACTAAAAAAGAATTACGTAAATCGGATCATAAATCTCCTCCTGTTTGGGAAGACGGATATAAAGACAATAAGTCAACCTGGGAATCGTAACTCATGCTCAGCAATTGAGCCTTCAACCACTAGACGAACCACGCAGTTGCTCGAAATATAACGAAAATGTAACTCTTATCTTAACAACACAACTACTATATCTTTGTGTTTAAAGAGCCGGTCATTTCCGATTATCCTTATTTGGATTATTTTAATTTGAAATTATGTCTTTCCTAAACACGGTGGGGATTCTGCGCCCTAAAGGCCCTAAAAAATTCATAATGGTTTTTATTTGACGGCGCATTGCAAGCGCCAACCAGTGAAAGATACGTTTGAATGGAATTTGACAATGTCAGTTTGGCGTGGCGAGCATCGAGGCGCTGGTCAGCGCGGCCATCTTGAAATTCACTTGTTTCCGAACGCTAATGGCGAGTGCATCACGGTTTCGACGAATCGCTTTTGTTACAAGTAATCTCGTCCCTTTTTGTTTCAATAATAATTAATAACAGTTAGTGATGAAATTTCTCATGTACGCGGACGACATCAAAATTTTTAAATCCTGTACTAGTATGCAGGATTGCTTGCTATTACAGGATGATCTATGCAGACTTTCGCATTACTGTCTCAAGAATAAACTTGCCAAAATGTCATTATATTTCATTCACTAAAAATAAGACTAGTATTAAATTTAATTACACGCTCAACCATACCTACAGACCTGAATAAAACTGATTGCACGCGTGATCTCGGCGTACTGCTTGATAGCAAATTACATCTTGACCTCCATATTGACAACATTATTAATAGAGCCTTTCAGATGTATGGTTTCATAATGCGGTCTTGTAAAGAATTTAAAAAGGTTTCTACTTTCCTCTTCCTATATAAAACACTAGTCCGTTCCCAACTGGAATACGCGGTGCCCATCTGGAGCCCTTTTTACGAAAAATACAAACACAGACTAGAAATGGTACAAAAAAAAATTCTTCGCACTACTCATTATAAGTGTTTCCATACCAAGACTTCCTATGCAGATCTGATGAAACAGTACAAAATATTAAGCTTGGAGCACAGGCGTACACTGCTGATGGTTATGATGCTGTATGGCATATGCAACAATAGGTTTAATTGTATGGAGCTCTCTAATAGGTTATGTTATGTGGTACCTAGGACTGTTAGTCGGCGGGAGGTGTGAGCTCCGCGCTTGTTCTGCACAGAGAAGTGTAGAACAAACGCTGGCGAGCGAGCTCCTCTCCGCCGATTACTAGAAACGTACAACTCACATTTTATAAACGTTGATATTTTTGCGCATAATCAGACCCAACTTAAAAAAATGGCAATCGAATTACTGGCTGGTCTTCCTTAACGATGACTGCTTCTTTTTTATGTAAGATTGTGGATTAGTGTGATCTTTCAGGTTTTATATTTCTATTCTCTTACTGTCCCTTCTGTATACGTCCGTTTCCTTATTTCTTAAAAACCGATATGATTCCGTGGACAATACTGTGGGTTATGCATTTGTTTACTATTTTTTTCTAAACTTAATATTAATATTGTAATGTGTAACTGTTTTTTGTCCCAAATAAATAAAATAAAATAAAAATAGTGAATAGATTATTGTGACCTTCGCTAAGGAAGATCTTTTGTGCGACTAAAACCTTATGATTGCGACTACTTTACTTAAAAAAATTGTTGTTTTTGTACGCTGTCCTAATGAGTCATATTTCACCCAAAGGTTTACTGGTAAGGAATATTTTGTGGCATTAAGGTCCGACTATGTACGACTACTCTACATCCAGTTATAAATATGTAGTGTTAATACTCACGTAGCCTTCGTATGTGCCTTCGCGGTGCAAGGTCATCTTCAGAGTGTGCCATCCGCTCACGAAGTTTAGGTCATGAGCATTATTCCAAGCATTTCCTACAAACTCATTAGGGTCTTCTAACAAATTGACCATGACTATTAACAGATTTAAGGGTTTTTCTTCCATATAAATGTTCACTTCTATTATACCACCACGGTGCATAGTGAAAACGAAGGATGATACACAACTTAGTTCAGATTGGGCAGCGGGCGTAATAAAGGTAGTACTTTGGTTATTTATATCACTCAATTCAACATTACTGTATTGGTTCTCAATCCAAAATGGCAAGGAGCTACAAATCTCATCCCGCTTATGTGTCAACCATTCATTGAAATTTTCCTCAAACGAGAACCTCACACAATTATCACTGACTGCGCAAGACACGAAAATAAATACCATTAACACTATGCGAATCATTTTGTTTCGCCACATGACACAGTAATGGCTGCAGAAACAAATTTCTTTAATTTTAAATGTCATATTATATTTTAATCGAAGAGATATCTTAGTTATTTATTATATGCTCTGATAAGATAGACTCTTATATGTATAATATATTAAGGAATCACCTGGTTGCGCCTGTCTGTCTATTCACATATATAAATACATTTGAAGTATCTTAGAACAAAGTGTTTACTAACATCTACTCTTTCAACGTCGTTCGATCTCCAGATGATCTCCATGTAAATGTATAAATTTATTAGAAGAATTGTGCCATTATTGAGCTACCAATAAACCACATACGCAAAAGTAAATCATAAAAATAAATTTTAAAATATCAATTGTTTACTGAACTCTATACATTAACTCTAATAATTTCTGGTAGAAGAGTTGATTCTTTTTTTTAAAATCCATTGTAAGGATAAGTATTGAAGATATTCCAGTTTTTATTTGTACATTGCACACTGCCTAAGTCTGTAAGAACATCTATACGGGTAAGAAGCTCCTCTCATGAGCATTATCTTCTCAGCGTGTCAACGGTCTACCTTTACTGCGTTTACCTAGTAGACCGCTCCACAGTGTAAAGTACCTCTAGCCAAATATTCTTCTTTTCAGCGTACTTCGTAATTTTGTAATATATAATTATAGGTTTTTTAGTAACATAAAAATCATTTATAAATTTTTCCTCGGTCAGGTCTGTAACTGACTTAGGTATTTAGACTTTTGGTAATTTATATATTTTAATATAATATTGGCCTTTGCCCAGGAGTGAAACAGAGCAGGATAGGAAAAACAAAATTATAAAGGGTGTAAGAGAATGGAGTCGAAATGCGTTTATGTTAAGACCGAAATTGTACCAATGCTTTATTACGAATTTTATTTGATTTGATTTGTCACTGCGATAAGTTTTTTGTGTTCTAGACCATACCAGGGGAAACAGTTTTTTTTTTCGTTTCGGTTATAAATCATCAAATGACCCCCCCGTTCTTGGGCAGAGCGAAAGGGAGTGTCAGACTTCTACCGACTAAAAACCACCCATGTTCCTTCTTCGCCCTTGTGCCGAGGCCGCGGTATCTCTTTCGACAATCCGCAGCCCCGGCGGGCGTTGGTCCTTGCGGGCCTCTTCCATGTTGCTGAAATCTCTTTGAGGCGCGCGTGGAACACGAACGCGCCGTCGACACGGTTTGTTGTCGTCATGAGACGGACGGACGGCGAACTAGCCCATTACTCACCGTCCACAGGCCCGTGTCTACGGTGGCCGGAAGCCATCACGTGGCTGGGACGAGAGGTTCTCTCCCTCTCACGTTCCGCCACTTCCTTCGCTACCAACCAGGTGACCCCTTAGTTACGGAGATAATGGGAGTCAAAGCTCAAAATTTTTCACAGCAGATTTTTTTTATATTAGTTTTTCAGGTTATAAGTTTACTTAAATTACCTCCATAACCCGTTTACTATTCAAAGTATACCATAGCACAATGTTTTGAGAGTTTTACAGTAAAATGTATTTTTTTTTTCACTCCAAGAACTTTTTTCACAGTAATTATAATTTTTGCGTAGGGGTACTTGTTTAATGTACATAATGCTTGTGTGGCGGCTCCGTGAAGGGTTTGTTTACACCCTTGTATTAATAAGAAAAGACATGGTAGTTTATTTATTTGAATTTGGGTATTAATAATAATGGCCTATGTCCAGCAGTGGACGTCTTTTGGCTGAAATGATGAAAATGACGATTAATAATAATAACAGACGCTTTTTCTAGGCCCTTCATGGGCCTGATATGGACTTCATAGCATCCGTAGCCTAGCTAAGTACCGAAGACCTCTCAAGAAAAACAAATCAAATATTTTGACTTGGCTTTCGAGCTTGTCGACATGTGGGGTGTGAACTTGGTAATATTTGTGCCGATAGTCGTTTCAGCTAATGGCTTAGTTGCCAAGAGCCTTTACCAACACCTGAGGAGGCTTTCGTTCGGCAGCTGGATCAAGGGCTTAGGATAAACAAACGGTACTTCTGGACACGGCTCCTATAATATTGTTTGAAGTTTTTTTTGTCTTGAGCCCTGAATGTCGCTTGGTATTCGTAGGGAGCAGGGTCCATCCCTGCTCCCGATACCAATAGGGTACTTTTATTTTTACAAAATATAATTGTTCACATTTTTAAATACCTATTTCTAAAATGACCTATAATAATAATACATTTTCATTCAATGTCATGTTAACTGTGTACATTTATTTTGTGGAAATGGCGGTTTTTGAGGAAAAAGAATACGTTCAAGAATATGCAGTGAAGGCGTTGTCAGAATAATTATAGATTTTTCCATCTTATCTGGAAAAATGAATTGTGTTGAATCACCATCGTATCCAACAGTTTGTGTTTAAAGCCGAAAATAATAATATTTTTTATCATTTCTTCAAATATAAAAATTTAGTTTAAAATGAATTAAAAGGATGAAGAATTAAATGATGCTTTATATAACAATATTATTTAAGGTGATGGCAGCTTTAACATCATTTTCAATTTCAACAACAAAATTGTCTGCTTTAGTGTGAATGGGTCTGGCGTTGTAGTCCCTGGTGTTGTTGTCTCAGGTGTTATCGGTGCAGGTGTGGTTGACTTTGACGTTGTTGGTTCTGGTATTGTAGGCTCACGCGTTGTTGGTTCTGGCATTGTAGGCTCATGCGTTGTTGGCTCTGGTATGATAGGTACAGGCGTTGTTGGCTTTGGTGTGGTAGTTTCAGATGTTATCGGATCTGGTTTGATTGACTCAGGCATTGTCACCTCTGGTGTTGTAGGCTCACTCGTTGTTGGCTTGTCCGTTGTTGACTCTGGTATTGTAAGCTCAGGCGTTGTCGACTTTGGTGTCGTTGGCTTAGGCGTTGTTGGTTCTGGTGTAATTGGCTCAAGCGTTGTTGCCTTTAGTGTCGTTGGCTCAGGAGTTGTCAGGTCTGGTGTGGTAGGCTCTGGTGTTGAAGGCTCAGTCGTTGTTGAGTCTGGTGTCGTTGGCTCAGGCGTTGTTGGTTCTGGTGTCGTTGGCTCAGGCGTTGTTGGTTCTGGTGTCGTTGGCTCTGGCGTTGAAAGTTTTTCTGTGGTAGGCTCTGCTGTGGTAGGCTCAGGTGTTGTCGGCTCTGGTGTTGAAGGCTCAGACGGTGTTAATTCTGGTGTAGTTGGCTCAGGTGTTGTCAGTTTTGGTGTGGTAGGTTCAGACGTGCTTAGCTCGGCTGATGTAGTCTCTGGTGTGGTTTGTTCCGTCGTAATAGAACCTGGTGTGGTTGGCTCAATGGTTGAAGTATCTGGTGTGTTTGGTTCAGTCATCATAGTCTCTGTGTCTGGCTCGGGCATCGGAGTCTCTGGCGTCGCTAGTTTATCTTCGTAGAGTCGGCAATTACTTTCAGCCATACCAGGTGGTATGTAGCGAAATGAATCGACCAAAACTATGGAATTTGGAGACGACGTGCCCATGAAGGATATCTGGAACAAATAAAGTTTTTGAGTAGGACCACCCATTGTACCACTACTGTGTACAGTTTAAATAAACAAATATTGCAGATACTCACGTAGCCTTCGTAAGTGCCTTCGCGGATCAAGGTTAACGTCAGAGTTTGCCATCCACCCACAAAGTTTGGGTGATTGACATCGCTATTCCAAGCAGTTCCTATAATCATTGGTGGGTTTAACAGTGATGCGACGACTGCGATTTCATTTAAGTGTTCTGCTTCCATATAAATGTTAGCTTCTATTATACCACCACGTTGCATAGTAAAATTGAATGATGACACACAACTTAGTTGAGATAGATTAGTAGGTGTAATAAAGGTAGTACTTTGGTCATTTTGATTGCTTACGTCAATATTACTGTACTGATTCTCAATCCAAAATGACGCGTCACCACAAAACTCATGCTTATACCCATATGTCAACCATTCATTAAAATTTTTCTCAAACGTGTACCTCACACAATAATCACTGACTGCGTTAGACATGAAAATAAATAATATTAACACTATGCGAATCATATTGTTTCACTACAAGGAAAAGTAATGGCTGCAAGGCACAAAATATCTTTAATTTATATGCCATATTATATTTTAATCCAATAGATATCTTAGTAATTTATTATGGGCTCTGATTAGATATACTCTTTAAAACTATAAATGGAATCACCTGATTTCACCCGTCTTTATGTGTATTTGTATGCTGTTTAAGCACGTTAGAACAAAATGTTTACCAACTGCACACCGTCATTCACTCCTCAATATAATATAATTATAGTCTTCTATGTAGATTTACAAACAAGTAAGAGTTATGGTCTTTAATAAAATTCTCAGCAAGAAAAGTAATTTACTAAATTAAAAAAATACTACAGACATTTGCTTATTCAGCCTACCAATATTTAAAATCAAAACCATTAAAATTGACCCATAATCAGCTGCCTACTACCTTACTCTATGTTAATAATAATAATATCACGAAGGTAGTTCAACTATTTTGGGTACATCGTTATCAGAGTCCAAGTTGGACATGGTGGAGGTAGGTACGCAATAATAGTCTCAACACTAATTACAACCGCCTATTTATTAACTTCCGATAACAAAGTAACAAAATCTCAAACGATCAAGCCGATGGAAATGAATTCAAGTACGGAAACGCGGTAAGGTCGATACAGGGGCAGAACGACCCCGTCGGGGCTGTGGATTATCGAAAGGTTAACGCGGCTCCGACACAAGGGCGAAGAAGGAACATGGGTTAGGTTTTTAGTCAGTAGAAGTCTGACACTCCCCTTCGCTCTGCCCAAGAGCGGGGGGGGTTATTCGATGATTTTCAACCCACCAAAAAAAAAAAAAAAAGGCAGAACGACCGTTCGCACTCGTGTCTCACCAAAAAGTAACGTCCCTCAAGTCAAAGGCGTCCAATGTCAACGACAACCGACCACTGACATCTGACAACTGACAGCTGTCAATGGTTTCACAGCTGTCAGTTGCAGGTAGTGGCAGGTCTGGTGACCTGTATCGACCTCACCCAAGCAAACTGCTTGACGTTTCCGACAAACGATGATAGATGGCGTTATTCTAAATTGTCAACTCTAATTTTTGTACCGCGGTGTTGATTCTGCGATATACAGGGTGTAAATCAACCTATCACACACCCGTCAACCAAGTATTCTGTACATCAAACTAAGTACCCCTACGCAAAAATTTTTGCTGGGAATAGAATTTATTTTTTTGGGGTTCACGTTTATTATCACATTTTACGGTAAAACTCAATGTAGCACTGTTAAAACATTGTACTAGTTGATGTTTTGAATAGTAGTTTAGTTTAGTTTAACGGGGCTTTTATCCGCACTTAACCTCTTGATTGGGCCATTGTGCGTGATGTTTTAAAAATACCTACTCCAACCAACATAGGTCGTCCCAGAATTGCAGCAGCCTTCCCAGACTGCTGCAGGCTTCCGGGAGAGTTAATGGGGATCGTAGAGTTTGTGCCCGGTGATCTGCTACGCTCCTGCACTCTAGGAGTACGTGCCGTGGCGTTTCCTCCGCTTCCATGCATCCTCTGCACAGTGGGCTGTCTGTTACACCTATGTTATGTAGATGTTTGTTTAGGGAACAGTGACCCGTTAAAATTCCTATGATTTTACGGAGTTTGTCCCTTTTAAGTTTGATGAGATTGCGAGTAAACTTCATTGATGCCTCCGGAACTGCATCTTTTTGAATAGTAAACGGGTCATGGAAATAATTTAAGTAAAGTTTTAACCTGAAAAAACTAGTATTTACAAAAACAGCTGTTCAAAATTTGGAACTTTGACTCCCAATATCTCCGTAACTAGGGGGTTCTCAGGTATGGTCTAGAACAAAAAAAATATCGCAGTGGTAGGGAGAACAAGTGCCTTTCGTTTGTGTTAGGGGTTTACACCCTTTATAATATTTTATTTGTGTTTTTAATTTTAATTTTAGAGTATTGTATCTTGTATCTTCAATTTAATAATTTATTGCCACTGGGCCACCGCTGCGCTGCTCCGATTAGTTAATTTTTTTTTATTTAGGTTTCATGACATTGGTCGATTAATTCCATACCATGTTTCTTTTGTTTATAGATTTTATAATGCAAAAATGTTAAGTAGTGTTCAATTTTCTTTTTACTGTTTGCTAAGAAAGTTGTGCAATTGTGCATACCTGTTAGTGATTTATGTCCACAGCATTGAAGACTTGTGATTAATTGTGATAAACTTTATAAATATTTCGTTGATGTGCCTTATAAATAAATAAAAACGAATTGTGATTTCCGAGTCACGGAGGAAACAACAACTGGGTTTGGGTTATGGGAAATAAATACGAAATACCTCGTCCTTTTTATTATACTAGCTGTGCCCTGCGTGCTTTATATTGCAGTTTTTTCTATGTACCCTACCTTCGGGTGGGGTTAGGAGATTGAAAAGTGCTTTACGACCTATTCTCATACTTACTGAATATACACACTCTTTATGGGACTAGCCCGTCACACTATTCTCAAAGCACTGTAACTCCTGTAAGCTAGAGTCAACAGTGGCGACCACAAGAAAAGTGCCGAGACAATGAAGCCCGACGAAGTCCCAGAGAAACGATCTAACTGTCTTGGATCCCGCAACGAAATTAATCAGAAAAGAATAGCGGAGGAGTAAGGAAAAAAAAATTCCACTTCCCTCCATATTATTATTGTCATTAATAATATTACTGGATCCTAATTTGTGAGCTGTTATATTTGATTCCAATAATAGGTATGACAAAAATGCTTGAACGCACGGAAATTTGTTCTCGTGAGAATCTTCTATACAGGATGTAAGTAAACCAACCCTTCACAAAGTCATCAACCACGCATTAAGAACATCAAACTAAGTACCCCTACGCAAAAATAATTGCTGGGAAACGCTCCCCGTTTACTATTCAAAGCATCCACTAGCACAATGTTTTAAGAGTACTACATTGAGTTTTACCCTAAACTGTGATTTTTCTACCCCAAAAAAATAATAATTTACCAGCAAAAATTTTTGCATAGGGGTACTTAGTTTGATGTACAGAATGCTTGGTTGACGGCTGTGTGATGGGTTACTTTACACCCTGTATAGTTCTTTGCCAGTCGTAACAGGTAGTCAGTAACTTGAAAGTCTGACAACCAGTCTTACCAAAGGGTATCGTATTACCACGTATTAACAGGGTTGTGGAGGTCAGATAGGCAATCGCTTTATGTAAAATACTGGTATTCAGCTGCATCCGGTTAGCACACGCGGCGAGCGGCGCGCGGCGCGCGGTTGCAGTTGTAACATTGTTGGGAAAAGTCAGGCAGATGATGAATTTTCCCTCGGCTCGTCAACTGTCTGCCTCCACTGCGTTTACCTAGTGGACCGCTCCACTGCGTAGAAGTAACTCTTTTATAGACAAACATCTTCTTTTACACCGTGGTCCTAAACTTTGCAAGAGTTATGCTTTTTAAAAAGATCTCGTTTGTTGTCATGTTTTTACTTTCACTCAGTGAGTTTTGTAACTGACGTACCTAGACAATTTTGTTTATAAGAAAAAAAAATATGAAAATAATTTTTTCAACTTGAATTTTTGTTTTACAATTTAATGTTTATTACGAGTATTTCAATTGTGGAAATTGTGATTTTTGAGGAGAAGAAATTTGAATTTAATATCTATGAATATAGTGAATATTGTAGAAACATCGAAGTATCTAACAGTATACTTTTTAAGCTATAACTTATTTCGACAATTATGACAACTGTGCATGAATACCAGAATCATTTGTTGCTTATGATATTTAACTTCCATCGATCAGTAGTATCGATAGTAGTATCCTAACGATAAATTGAAGTCGAGTGACGAGACGAAGAGCCTCGTGCAAAACCTCATACGCCCTGACGAAATGAAGCTCCATGTACGTGGTCTGCGGAAAACAAAAAATGGAGGTGTTATTATCAGCACTGAGACCAAGCAGGATGCTGATAAACTCAAGCACGCAGTCCAGATGTCTACATCAGGACTCACCGCCGATGAGCCCATCAAGCGCAAACCACGGATCACGATTATAGGAGTACCGACTGCTTTGGCTGATGCTGACGTCTTCAGGTTCATGTACGAACAGAATATCGTTGACAAGTTTCCCGAGATGTCCCTGGAGATCTTTTTAGCCCAAATTAAACTTAGCCACAAATCCGGGAAGAAAGATGCATCTACCTGTAACTTTATTATCGAAATTCCAGCCAACATACGTAGAGCTCTAATAACTCAGGCAAGGCTTTTTATAAATTGGACTTCCTACCCTGTTAAGGACTTCACGCTGGTTACCAGATGTTACAAATGCCAACAATTTGGTCATGCAGCAAAGTCATGCAGAGAGGTTAACTCTTCGTGTGGTCATTGCGGAGAATCGGGACACTCGTTGTCTGAATGCGCGAAGAAAGCGGACACACCTAAATGTGCAACGTGCTCTCGCTTTAAAAAGCCCAACAACCACAAAACTGGAGATGTTGAGTGCCCTGCTAGGAAAATAGCAGAATATAGGTACATCAACTCCATCGACTACGAGTGCGCGTAACTCTTAGGTTAAACTTCCGCGATTGACGCATGTTGCTGACACAACATGACAATAACAAACCACTGCGCTGACATAATTACCATCCATTTTTATCGTATAAGCACATTAGTCGCTAGGTGCAAATATCGAATGTATACAAGAGCGCGTCGAATGTATTTTGCGACCTAGTTTATAATTCTGCTGATTCAAACATTTTTTCCTATAATAATTGTGTGTTTAGTTCTAAGCTAATTTATAGTTTAAGTTAATTAAAATATCTTTGTCGTTATGTAATGTTATACATTGTAATAAAATACTGTCTTAGATATATCATACTGTTTGAGCTTCTACAGCCTGTGATACAGGATTATCCTAGTACAGACATCTAACATAATTTTACCTATATTTTTAATTTAAGATTCATATTATTATTTTACCATTCTAAAATTTTGAATAAAGATTTATTTATTATTTATTTATTTATTTTTCGAAGTACTTGAGTTTATCTTTGTTGCTTGAAGTTTCTTTAGTCGGAGTCACAAGACGCCGGATATGAAAATAAAACGCAAGTATCCGTTGATTATGGAGTGAACATGTTTAAAAAAAAAGACGTTTCCTTTAAGCAATATCTGTTGCAAAAAATAAATTCAGAGTGTGTACATTATAAAATTAGTTGGAACACAATAATGTAGAAATACACTTCGTGCCTTATTTAGATGTGAGGCTGGCTGGACTGTATTTCGTTACTCCGAAGTTCGAAATACCTAAGTACGGTATACAGAAAGTTTGTGAGTCCGAATTACGTTAGTCAGAATGTACGCTATGACGAAGTACGGTATTCAGAATGTTCGTTACTCCGATGTACGTTACTCCGAAAGTTTGCTACTTCGAAGTACTGTACTCAGAATGTTCGTCACTCCGATGTACGTTACTTCGAAAGTTTGCTACTACGAAGTACTGTATTCAGAATGTACACTATCGCGAAGTACGGAACTCCGAAAGTTTGCTATGACCAATTACTCAATTATAATTGAGAATTACTGACTTGTAAAACCTATTTGCACAATAATCATCATTTATACTTGACTAATTCGAAATACTCTCTAATGAGGAATATTCTTACCGTACTTCGGTATTTCGAACTTCGGAGTGACGAAATACAGTCGTGAGGCTGATATTCCGCTACAGTAGGTAGAGTCAAAACATGGATTTTATATCTGTTAATTTGTGTGGTTGACTCTGGCGTAGTAGGTTCTGCTGTGGTTGAGTCCGGTGTTGTTGGCGCTGTTGAGGACTCCTCTGGTGTAGTTGGCTCTGGCGTAGTGGGTGGTGTGGTTGGCTCTGGTGTTGTTGACGCTGGTGAGGACTCGTCTTGTGTGGTTGGCTCTGAAGAAGCGGGTTCCAGTATGGTCGGCTCTGGTGTTTTGGCGCTGGTGTGGTTGGCTCAGGTGTTGTTGGCTCTGGTGTAGTTGTTTAGTCATCGTGTGTTTGGCTCAGGCATCAGAGTTTCTGTGTCTGGCTCAGGTATTGTAGCCTCTGGCGTCACTGGTTCTTCTTCGTACAGTTGGCAATCACTTTCAGCCATACCAGGCGGTATGTAGCGAAATGAATCGACCAAAACAATAGAATTTGGAGCCACCGTGCCTTCGAAAGTTACCTGAAACAAATAAAGTAGTTGTTGTTGTTGCTTCTAATGTACAGTTCTTCTAATGTACAGTCAGTAACCATATTTATATAATCCCCTTGATTACTGGCGAATGTGAACTTTATCGCGGAATACAAGGAGTATTTCGCCTATGATAAGCGATTTTAATCATTATTTTCTTGTCGTTAAGGTTGAAAGACTAATAAGTATTATTAAACAATACGGTAAATAAAAATAACCAAGGTAGAATAATAAAACTAGTATAATTTCGTAGAATTCGTAATACCGTGATACATTTAAACAGTTGCTTGCAATTGTGCGATAATGATGTTTATAAAATAAAAGTGACATGGTACAAATTCTTTAAAATATTGCTTCTAGCATCGCTACTAGAATTTCTTAAGGCTTATTTATAGTTAAATGGGCCTAATGATTACTACGGCAGATCGTTAACCAACGTAACCTGGGTTCGATGCCAGGATAACTCAAATGTTTTTTTTTTTGTTAACTATGTTGTTTTTTTTTAAATTTAGTTTTAGGAACATTTAATGATAAAAAGCAATACACAGAATTTAATGTTTCAATATTTCTTCCTCTTACCAAATTAAGGGTTAAGAAGGTGTTGTTTTGATTTAGTGATGATTACCCGACTGCGTGGAAAGGGTAATGTTTTTTCTTATATAATTTTAAGTATGACTATTTATATTACTTAATAATAATAATTGTTGATTAGTATCTTTATGCTGTTTGACACTATAAAATAATTTATTAATGGCCACAATGAAAATAGTGTGACCACGAGGAAACAGCCGATATTTTGATATAAATTCGTAATGTTTTTTTTTTTAATTGTAACTTCTTTGCCTTTGCCCAGCAGTGGGACAATCCCGGACACAGAACAGGTCCCGGGACCGGTGGAGACAATCCAGGGGGCAGTAGCCGTGTCTCTTAGCATTATACTTGTTAATATTAGACTCAACAACACTATAATGATTGCAATTACTTAAAATAACGGAGAATTAGCCAATGCTGGTCACCGACTGTATCGCTACTGTGCAAACAGTTTAATTAAATAAATGTAGCCAATACTCACGTAGCCTTCAGTGCCATTTTGATTCGGTAACCATATGGTCGTCTTCAATGTGTGCCATCCGCCCACGAAGTCTCTAAAGGGGATATTCTCAACAACTCCTAGCAATCTTTGTTCTGAAGACCAGGCAACAAATGCCATGTAATTTGAGCGATCTTCTTCCATATAAATGTTAGCTTCTATCGTCCCTCCATGGTGCATTGTAAAAAAGAATGAAGCCATACAACTTCGGTCCTGTGAAGTAGGCGTAATAAAGGTAGTACTTTGGTCATTTTCAGCACTCAAGTCAATATTACTGTACTGATTGTCAATCCAAAATGGCCAAATGTTTCCCGAGTGGCCACAAATCTCATCTCTATGCCCATATGTGAACCATTCATCAAAATTTTGCTCAAACGTGTACCTCACACATTTATCACTGACTGCGTAAGACACAGAAATAAATAATATAAACACAGTGCGAATCATTTTGTTTCGCCACATGGAACAGTTATGGATGTAGGTACACAATTTCTTTAATTTATAATATGTTTTAATCAAATATAAATTTATCTTTGTTATTCATGATGGTATCTGATAAAAGGTTATCTATTTATACAGGTTTTAAGGAATCGTTATAATGCATTCGTCTGTCTGTTTATGTCTTCGCATACTATTTGATAAACCTTGAAACAAAATCGATTTTTGGTATGCATCCTTTAATTAACAACTATCTTTTCAAGATTTTTGTTTTTATTACCTTATTATTGGTAGCTTCAATGTACCCATCATAAAATGTAGTCTAGATTTGATGATTTGAAATAAATACAGGGTGGGCAACCAATTGTGCCTGTGAGTGTATTTACCAACAGCCGCTTCTCCAACGTTGTGCACTTTTTTTGGGATGGGTAACAAATATTAAACTCGCATCAAATGGTCACGTTTCCTGACCGTAAGACGGCGCAGGCCGCTAGCGCGAATGTGCGTGTCAAATCTCAAAAAATTAAATGTCAAGTTGATTTTTCAGAGAAATAAACTTTTTAATGTAAAATAATTGTAATGTATTTGAAGTGGCAATTTTTTTTATGCTGATAAATAAAGCAATTCGTGCGAAATTTTTAAACCTAACCGTTCCAAAATGTTCAAAAATGCACAACGTTACTGTTCAAGTTTTCACTCCTGCCGGCACTCCCGGAGTACAACCCGTTGTTTTTTTTTGTTCTGGTTAAGGGGATATAATTCAGGTCAAAATTCAAAATATAAAACTTTTATTATTCCAACGTGTAACATGCAGTCCTACCGTAAAACATGATTTTTCAACCCAACAAAACTGTTTCCAGCAATAATTTTTGCGTAAAGTTACCTAAAGTTTGATTTATAAATAGGTACTTGGTTGACGGCTTCGTAAAAGGACCGTGTACATTATTGTATAAGTGATCAAAATAATAAACCTTTAATGTCTCTACTGCTTGAACACGGCCCTCCTCTCAGTGTGAGGGAATAGTTACAGCATTGATAACAACATTTGTGCCTTGTGTTAAATTTAGACTTGACAATTACGTCGTTGTGCCTGCAAAATCCGCTATGAATAAAAACTCGACTTATCAGGGGAAGCAAAAAACTGCTTTTATCCTTAACATTTTAAAACTTTGTATGCAGAAAATTAGACTTTATGTTGGGACATCCAGAAATATATATTTTTTGCTCTTTACTACGATATTCCAAGTGCTAGAATTTTTTAAAGTGAATTTGGGCACATGACGGTTTTTTTAGTTTTTCAAGTCCGTTTTAGACCAAAATCACATGGTTAATTTAGTTATCTTCTTAAACGAATGAGTTATTGCAAAACGGATTTTACAGGCTCACGTGGCTCGAGAAGTAGGTACTATGAAAGAAAAAGAAAGAAAACTAATTTATTTGACACATATCACAAGTACACACAATAAAACAATATAAAAACTAAAAATTAAACAGGGAACAAAAAGAGATAAAACTGTGTGTCTCACGGCAGCGCCAAATAGGTCCAGTTCACAGTTCAGCAAACTGCCGAGCAGCTGCTAGTGCCCGACGCTGGTTTTCAACTTACTGAACCTGAGATAGTGATGTGACGGACGTAAAACAGCATCAAACACCGATTTTCAAAAAAAAAAAAAAAAAAACAAAGCGCATTTTGCAGGCGCAGCGACGCAATGTTTGTTATTTATATGTTCTTTCTCCAAGATTAGCTTACTGTTATGTATTTCTCTTCTTGTTTTTTTTTTTTTGTACCTTTTAAATTATATTGATTTGTGTCTGTAGTCATTAACTTAATAAATAATAATAATATTCCACAACTATCACACAACGCCATCTAGTCCCAAGCTAAGCAGAGCTTGTGTTATGGGTACTAGACAACTGATAAACATACTTATATATTTCTAAATACATACATATTATAGATAAATTACACCCAGACACAGAACAAATGATCGTGCTCATCACACAAACATTTGTCCTGGGTGGGAATCGAACCCACGACCTCCGGCATAGCAGTTAGGGTCACTAACCACTAGACCAACAGGCCAGTCAACTTGCACCTTACTAGTGAATCGAGTCTGGTTCTTCTAACCTAACCTAACAGATAGATTTGTCCAGCTAAAACATTAGGAAGTGTCGTAGGCTGGGCGTTTTGGGGGACTGTCTCTTGTAAATAAGTAAAGTAGAGTAAATTTTGACGTTCGAAAAGTGCTGATTAACAGCCTAGTTTTGATTTTTTGTTTTGAAGTGTGCTGTGTAATCCGGTTCAATGTTTTACCAGAACTTCTTTATCAACTTGTTTACCACCAACGTTTTATGTAGTTGCTAGCTTTTGCCCGCGACTTCGTCCTCGTGGAATACAGCCTAAACCCTTTCACGATAAATGGACAAAAAAACAAACAAAGATAACAACAAAGAAAGATTTTTTCAATTCCAACCAGTAGTTCCTAAGATTAACGCGTTAATTAATCATTAATCATGATTAGCTTTATGATATTAAATATTAAGTATAGATATGGCTTAAGTCGATTAATGTTCTCACTCACTTGACATTGCCAAATGCTCCATTTTTACAAATGTTGCACGGTGCACCTGATGCGAATCATTCATACATTTTTCGTTAAATATTTTGATTTTTTGGCAACATTTTCTCTGAAAGGCAGGGTACCCTGCAATCCAGCGTCTTTAATTTATTTATTGATTTGAGCTTCATGTACAAAAGTGGTACTTTGAGTATCTTTACGAGTTTGTCAGTTTTAACGGAGGGAAATCCCAACGTAGTACCTACAAACTTTATTCAGAATATTTTCTCATGACATTGATGTCAAGAAAAGAGAGATAGTTTGAACTCTAACAACTAGGTTTTAGAAGTCAATAATATATATTTTGGGCTATCCTGTTTATTAACGATTTCTACCTTGAGGCCAACATTCCATGATTTCTTTTCATACCTACTTTGTTATTTCCATTTGTTAATACCTGTTGAGACCGTTCCGCTCAACATCGCCTTGCGCCATCGGCAGTGAACGAGGGACGCGGGGAAGCGGGTGTCACCCGGCCGCCGCGCGCGCTGCGCACGACGACCACGGCTGACCGCGGGCCCACGCATCTCGGCAGTCAGCCGTTGCACTCGCTTCACGCACGGCTCCGCTTACGCATTTCACGTGTTTTTTGTTTTCATAATCCAACCGAACATTGTATTTTCATTATTATAATTCGTCTGTCCCAATTAACAATGTGGGATCTTCAAATCCGTAATTTTACAGGAGAGCGCGTCAAAGTTTAAATTGCTTAAATTTTGTTGATTATTTAAATTAGGTTTACAGAAAAAAGACCAAAAATTTATATACGTTTAAAAGCTCATGTTCATAGTAATTAAATATTAAGTATTTTTTCTTTTCTAAATATGTTAAAAGTGAATAATGACTTTCTTAGCGGTATTAGATTCGCTGTATTTAGTCGGATCTGTCATAGCTTATAAAGTTAGGCGGAAAAACTTATCGATCAACTGTCGCAAGTTCCACATACGACAGACTGGATATGTATCAAAGTAACAACAAAGTCGAATATGGTACATCTTACAATTTTAATTGGACAATACAATTATTTCCATAACTAACTAATACAAACTATTATTATAGAATAACTTAAAAGTATATGAATAAGCACTAAACTATCGCGACTTGCGCACGCCCCAACAACATGGTACGTACTGGCACAACCGCCGGAGGATTCTCCAGTCAGACCCCGCTAAAAATGTCGAGAGTTTAACATCCGTCATTGTTTTACGGACAGTCGTGCCATATTCGACTTTGTTAACTTGGCTATTTCAAAAACTATGAGAAAAAATTAACTTTTTGTTAAAGCTACTGAAAGACAATGCTTTTCTAAGGTCAAAAGTTAAATAAACCCTATATCGGAAAAATGCTATATCCGCCATTGATAATTGGGACAGGCGAATTTATACAGTCCACTATACCTACGTTTTATTTTACTTCACCACGACCTATCGTCGCGATCAATACCCAAAGTATTAAACAATATTAAATAGAAAGACGAGCTTTCAAAACTCAGTCATTTCATCAGTGAATAGTTCTATTTTTATTGTTTAACTTTAAAACGTTAATGAGAAGTTAAGTACGTTGAGCCTTACAGCTCTCATTTACAGATGTTTGGCAATCGTTACAGTTAGTCAGTGATTAGAAAGTCTGAGAACTAGTCTCACTAAGGGCTATCATAATATTGTTATTATAGCAAGTACTTACTGAGTTGTGGAGGTCAGTTAGGCAGTCGCTCCAAGTTAAATACTGGTTTGTTAGCTGAATCGGACTAAATAGAAAGCCGAATAAAACTTAATTATGAAAAGCTAGGTGATCATCGACATTGATGACGAATTTTAAATGGGGATTACCCAATTCCAGTGTTTTGTTTCCTGTATTAATGTTTATCAATTTCTTGAAATGGATGTTGATCCACTGTTTTATCATAATATCGTTATAAACTTATTAATCAGCTGAAAATTACAAATAAATCCACTTAATCGTGATGACTAAACTAAATCTCTATAAATCTAAGGGGATTATAATATAGGGCACACCACAAACAGTGGCGGTAAGTCTCCTCTTTGAGGAGCGGCTGAAGAATCACCACGGTGCCCTCACATCCGTCTGACGCAGGACCTCGCCGGACAAGGTTGTTTCGAAAAGTAGTATCTGCACCGAATCAGGTGGGAGGAAATGCCCAGATGCTACCATTACGAGAATTGGCCGGAGGACACGGTGGAGGTCTGCCTCGCTTGATGATCAAAATCAAAATCAAAAGTCATTTATTCAAACTAGGCTGATAATCAGCACTTTTCGAACGTCAAAAATTTACTTTACTATTTACATTTTTATAAGTCAGTCCCCCAAAACGCCCACCCATCGACACTTCCTAGTGTTTAACTGGAAAGAAGAAGTGGCGGAAAAAACTCCCCAGCACACATCTGTCTGTTAGGTTGGTTAGAAGAACCAGACTCGATACAATAACAAGGTGTCAGTTAAATTTAAGATTTACTACAGACACAATAAGTAATAAACAAAAGTACATAACAATAAACAATGTAAACATAAAATAAAAAATACATACCATGACAGTAAACTAATTTCGGAGAAAGAACATAAATAACAAACATTGTCTTGTGTTCAACTCAGCGACCAACTATTCTTATCATCTAAGTAGTCGTTAATAGTATTAGTAAGCTTTTAAACAAAGATTAGATTTAACTTTGGCTTTAAACGCACTAGATGGCAAGTCTAGAAAAGTAGATTTCAGTTTATTATAAAATGTTATCTCGAGCCCTATGAATGAATTATGAACTTTGTGAAGCCGGTGAAAAGGAGCGCGTAGTTTATGCTTATTTCTAGTGTTGAAGTTGTGGATATCACTGTTTTTAGTGTACAGGTGGATATTTTGTTTAATATATAAAATGTTGGCAAAGATGTACTGAGAAGCGACCGTGAGAATACCAATAGTCCTTAAAAAAATCTCTAAGGGAAACTCGGGCACCAAGCTGATAAATTGCACGAACCGCTCACTTCTGTAGAACAAATATATTTTGAATATCAGCAGCTTTGCCCCACAGCAGAATACCGTTGGACATAACGCTGTGAAAATAACTAAAGTAGACTAACCGTGCTGTATCAACGTCAGTGTATTGTCTTACTTTTCTGACGGCGTATGCGGCCAAACTTAGCCTTCCCGTTAGGCTTGATATGTGTAAACCCCTTTGTAATTTTGAATCTACTGTTATGCCCAGAAATACAGCAGAGTCGGCAGTTTCCAGCTTCTGATTGGCGAGGATAATATTGGGACCTAGATTTCTAACATTGAGTAAAGCGAACTTAATTATTTTAGTTTTCTTGGCATTAAGAACAAGGTTGTTTGTTGTGAACCAATCCGTGACCATTGATAGCGCGCTATTTACGTCGTCAAAATCGTGTCTATTCCTATCTACTTTAAAGATAAGAGAGGTATCATCTGCAAATAGTACAACGTCACAAAAAACCTTTAAATAATATGGCAGATCATTAATATAAACCAAGAATAACACTGACCCAGTATTGAACCTTGAGGTACACCTAGCCGAACCGGTAGCCCGGATGATTTCGCGCCATTCACGTGTACATAATTGGAATCTATTTTGTAAATACGAATCTATCACATTTAGGGCCTCATTTTGAACACAGTAATGACGCAGTTTCCGTAAAAGCGTGTCGTGATGTACGCAATCAAAAGCTTTAGAGATCGCAGAAAACACCGATTGCATTTTGCGCTTTCTCCCATGCGTTAATTATGTGTTTTAGCAAAGCAACACCTGCATCCGTAGTCGAACAACCCTTTGTAAAGCTATATTGATCATTATGAAGGAGTTTATTTAAATTAAAATGTACTAACAACTGTTTCAGAATAATTTTTTAAAAATTTTTGCTAAAAGCAGGTAAAATATAAATTGGTCTAAAGATACCAATATAATTTTTACTGCCGGATTTAAATAGTCACAGAGATCACAGTCCAAGCATTGCAGCAGTGGTGGCCCAGTGGTAGCGGCCCCGGCTAACGAGCAGTAAGTCGTAGTTTATTTCATCACCACTGCAGCTCTCGTAACGGTGAAGAAAAACATCGTGAGGAAACCAGCATATACTTGAATCAAAAATTCAAAGACATGTGACATCTAGCAACCACAGTCGTCGACACGGCCTGTCGTCGTCATAAGACGGACAGATGGCGAGCTAGCCTATAACTCACCGTCCGCAGGCCCGCACCTACGGTGGCTGGAAGCAATCACGTGGCTCCTGACGCCCGGAGTGTATCCCGCGGCGGCTGGGACGAGAAGCTCTCTCCTTCTCAAGTTCCGCCGTAACCACTGGGCCCTCAGTCGATTATAAGCTTCGATCAATAATGCACTAGATTCCCGATAAGCGCTTCAAAAACGGCCTGAAATATAAGACCACAAACGTATTTGTGGTCTTATTTCAAATTAGTATGGTCCAATTATAGCCAACATGATTAGCTACTCATGACGTAAACGCGTAAACACGTAGATTCAATGTGCTCTCAATTACAAATTATTTACCACCAAAATAGTTATTACCTTAGTTTAAATTATATATAGTTGGGAAGCTAAGTGACTGGTCTACCTAGTTCGCGCATCAGCTGTGAGTTTTGCAAAGGGACCACCGAGTAAACTTAGTTTTATTGTTTACGGATTGCAAAAATATCGACGGCCATCGCAAGCGCGTGAGTCATCGTGTCAACGAGCTTAACCGAACGCCGTGCCGGGGTCAACGACCGTCCTCCGCACGCCCACATCGCTGCTTGTCACCGCAAGGACACGCGCATTGGCGCGGGCGCCCGCTCGTTGTCATCGTTCGGCGGTTGTTCGAGTCCCGAAGATCTCCGAAGGTGACACACTTATCACGATACTCGCGCGTGCAAAACGAAGTAAAGCTGAGCTGAGTGAGTAAAGCATCGTTTGTACAATTAACTTTTTAATTGTTTTGACAAAATGTCAACAAAAAGTTGTGCTGGTTGCTTAAATGATTTTAATGCAAAAGAATGCTTGCAATGCTTTATATGCCACCAGTGGTATGAATTGTTATGTGCTAATGTTCGAGAGACGGTGTTTAGGGGCATGAGTATCAAACAAAAAACAATCTGGAAATGTCCTGGCTGTCTAAGTAAGCAACCGAAGAGTGACAATAGGAATACACCAGTCAGACTTACCAAACCGGTGAGCCCTACTCCGGAACGGTCACCCTGTTTGTTGTCACCGACGAAGGACACTAATGTTATTGCTCGCTCGGACTCCAAACAGTCGCAGAGCCAAACCGTGCAGAGTATGAATTCTGATTCTGTAATACCTACTCGAGGAATTGAGAGAATTTAGATCTGATATGATAGCTCGCATGGATAGCCAGGGTAGCGCTATAGCACTCTTACTTCATCAATTTTCTCAAACCAAAACCGAGTTGGACAACGTAATTAAGATAATGAGGGTACTTGAAGAAAAAATTGATGCCAACCTTGCCCAGGATAGGCAAACGGGAGGCATAATATTGGCTGAGATACCTTCTACATCTACGTTGGCAGACGTCATAAACCAACAGAACACGTCTTCTACTTCTAGCGAACCTCAGGAAACGTCTCATACCTACATCCAAACGAAAAAAGTAAACAAAGGTGGGGCCACGAAGTCGGCTGTAAAGACTAAGTGTATCACTAGCTCACAAGAGGCCAAGGACCCAAATCATCAAGTATTGGATGATAGTGAGTCGGGCTGGACTGAGGTTCGAAATAAAAAACAGAACAGGCAACATAATGAGGTTAGAGTAGGTACAAATTTGGAGTTAAGGGCAATTCAGGCGACGGAACGGAAAAAACACCTACATGTTTGGCGATTGCATCCAGAAACCACCGTTGAAGCTGTAACCGACCACGTGAAAAAGGTTTGTGGCTTAGATGTACAAACTAAAATTGACAAAATTAAACATAAAACAGAGCGAGATTACTCGTCATTTATTGTTGGAGTGCCTGAAAACTGTTTTGATAAATTAAACCAAGCGGAAGTCTGGCCTGTGAATGCGGAGTTTAAGGAGTGGATTTGGTTTCGGAACTCAACCAAAAAAGCATCGGATGAATAACATTGATATATTTTATCAAAACGTTAGGGGTCTTCGAACTAAGTTGGACGAGTTCAGGAACAACATCGAGTCTTTGAGTTCAGATTTATATGCAATCACTGAATCGGGTTGCAATGATTCTATTGGAGATCCAGAAATTATTCCTCCGGGATTTCAAATACTTCGCTGTGATCGAGCGGATGGCCGGAAACAAGGAGGCGCGTTTCTAGTGGCCACACACCGGTTCGAGCTACGGCAAGTACATATGACGGACGTAGCAATAGACAGTTGTATTTTTGAAATGGTCTGTGCAACGGTTCACTTAAATAACCGATTTTTGTTTGTGTGCTCTGTGATATATATCCCACCAGGTAGTTCAGAGAATGATTATATGATTTTATTTAGATTAATAGAAAAATTATGTGATAGGTATAGAGAAGTAATTGTAATAGGAGATTTTAATTTATACTCATGTCCCGTAAATATTAGTAACTATTATGAATGTTTTGTGTCCTATTGCGGGTTCTCTCAAAGTAACACCGTGCCCAATTGTTTAGGTCGTCAGCTGGATTTGGTTCTGAGTACAGGTTTTGGGGAAGAGTTGTCCGTAGTAGCGGCTGACGAGCCACTAGTGCCCGTAGACGCGCAGCACCCACCGCTTGCGGTGAGTGTGCGCCTCGCGCCCGCGCTCGCCCCTTTCACTCCTGGTAACGACGACCGTAGCGGCAGCGTACACAGTAGTATTAGACCGCAGTGGAATTTTTATAAGGCCGATTATCAGTTATTATATTCAATGCTTACTTACACTGATTGGGGTGCAATGTATAACATGCATGATTTGGAGGCGGTGTTGAACGTCTTTTATGATAAGCTTAACTATATTGTAGACAAATGTGTACCCATGAAAAAGCAGAACCATAAAAATTCGCGATACGTATACCCTGAATGGTACACTGGAGAACTTATCAAGGATATACAAATTAAAGCTAGGCTTCATAAAAAGTACAAGAAAACGAAACTTGATAGCGATTATGATACATTTGCAAAGTTTAGAACTAATATTAAAAAATCAATTGAAATTGCACACAACGAACACAAAAATAAAATTCAGAGTCAGTTTGCAAAGGATCCAAAATCATTCTGGCAATACATTAGGTCTAAACGTAGTAGATTAAATAGGCAAAGTATCATGAAAGATGGACAATATTTGACGGATCAGGAATGTGCTAGGCAATTCGCGAGTTTCTTTGAATCTGTGTACAGTAAAGAGCCGCCACGACTGGATGCTCGTGCGGCGGCCGCAACGGCTCAGCCCACCAGTGCGCGAGTCCATGTTGAAGCTCTGAGTCTTCGGGATGTTAGGGATGCACTCGTAAGTCTCAAGCCAAAGCGTTCATCTGGCCCGGACGGCATACCGGCGTTCCTTTTCAGAGACTGTGGCAGGGTGCTGGCGGAACCATTGCATTACATTTTTAACATCTGTCTGAAGCAAGCGAAGTTTCCGCCTCGGTGGAAAATTACCCGTGTTATTCCGGTTCCTAAGGGTAAGTCAGGTGCAGAGGTTAGTGGTTACAGACCAGTGGCTGTGCTGTCGACTCCAGCAAAAGTGTTTGAATCCGCGGTCCAGCGCTGTGTGCAGGGTCAGGTGCGCGCGCAGCTGTCGGATGCGCAGCATGGGTTCCGGCCGGAGCGCAGCACGACCACCAATCTACTTAACTTCATGACGCGGGTGATTCCGGCTGTGGACGCTGGCGGGCAGGTAGACGTGGCGTACTTCGATTTTAAGAAGGCATTCGACACCGTCGACAATGATGTGTTATTAGAAAAGCTCGCTGAAATTGGATGTACGCCACACTTGTTGCAGTTCTTCGCCAGCTACATGGAAAACAGACAGCAGTATGTGGACTACAATGGGTACGAGTCTGAACCATACTACACCATGTCGGGCGTAAGTCAGGGCAGCAATTTGGGGCCTCTGGAATTTATTATAATGATTAATGACTTACCAGAAGTCATCAGGCATGGTCTGTGTTTATTGTTTGCTGATGACCTTAAGTTGCTGCTCGAGATCAGGGATACGTCTGATTGTGATCGTCTGCAGGAGGATATAGACCGAGTGGTTGAGTGGAGCCAGAGGAATAAACTTTGCTTCAATGTGGATAAATGCGCGGCTATAACGTTCACTCGTGCGTGGACCCCGGTACGCTACGAGTACAAGATAGAAGCAACACCGATGCAGCGGGTTACGCAGGTACGGGATCTTGGGGTTATTCTTACTCCAGATCTCACTTTTCGTGAGCATATCATAATAATATGCAAGAAGGCGTACAGAAATTTAGGCTTTGTACTCAGGCAGTCACAAGGGTTTACTAACATATCCACACTAAAGGTGCTGTATGACGCTCTAGTCAGAAGTCACCTTGAGCACAGTGCCGTCATTTGGGCTCCACATGAAGCGAAATATAGTGTCATGTTGGAGCGAGTCCAAAATAAGTTCACACGGCACTTGTATTTTAAATTGTATGGGGTATATCCATTTTACCCATTAATGTACCCTACACTATTTGTACTGGGCATGGTGGGGTATAATGAGCTCAGGGTGCGCCGGGAATTTAGTCTAGCCGCGTATGTAGTAAAACTACTGCGTGGTGCAGCTCATAACCCCGGAGTGCTGCGGCACTTGAACCTGTGTGTGCCGGACCAATACGTGTGGAGGCGACGGCGCCCACCATTGCTAACCGTGCCTGTGGCCAGAACCAATCTCCTGGCTAAGACCCCTCTCACTCGAACAATCCGCATAGTGAATGAGGTTCACGAAAGAATCGACATTTTTTCGTGTAATTTGAGAGAATTCGCAATAGTTCTGTTGAACGTAATTTGTTATATTTTAGTTTAAGGAACTATTAGTTGATAATTATGTAGTAGTAGTAGAATAGATAATTGTGTTGTATTCCTGTTTTTTTTGTTTTTTAGATTTTATTTTCATTTCGTAGATTAATTTGTAAGAAACCTGTATTGTTAGGTTAACTGATGGATTGCCATACTAACGCATTAGGTTTAAGACCTGTAATGTTAGTTGTTAGTTGAAAGTAAATAAATAAATAAATAAATAAATAAACATTAAGACGTCAAAATACCGCAGTATGCGTTCAAAAACTGCGTAAATAACCACCGTAACACCAAGGTTTTGGAAGGAATATCTTTTTTTCGGTAATTTAATATCAATATGTGCTTTTTCATAATATTTAAACATAATTAAACTGTAAATATAATTAAATCAACGAATATTATAATTGTTTGGCCAATGTTTGCTACAACGCACCAACTATTGTATCGTATTCTTGAACAGGGAACGCTAGTTCCGCAATAAAATAAGCACGACATTGTACTTTGTACACAAAATGCTTTTAACCGTATTGCTTAGATTTTAAGTTTCATTTTAGAATGAATATTTTTGTACTGATGACTTTTTATTTTGGAGCGACATTTAAAATGTTTTGCTTTCAATCGGGTACAGCTGGTTCTGGCGTAGTTAACTCTGTAGTAGTCGGCTCTGGTGTTGTTGGTGCTGACGTGGACGCCTCTGGTGTGATTGGCTCTGGCGTAGTGGGTTCTGGTGTGGTCGGCACTGGCGTGGACAGCTCTGAAGTGGTTGATTCTGGCGTAGTGGGTTCTAGTGTGGTTGTTTCGTCTTCGTAGAGTCGACAATCACTTTCAGCCATACCAGGCGGTATGTAGCGAAAAGAATCGACCAATACAGTGGAGTTTGGAGACGCCCAGCCGTCGAAAAATACCTGAAACATTTAAAGTTGTTGGTAAGTCCGTACCACTACTGTTCATACAGTTTAAATAAATCAATATTGCCAATACTCACGTAGCCTTCGAGAGTCTCGTTGTGGTTCAAGGTTATCTTCAGTGTGTTCCACCCGAACACGTCATTAGAATGATCAGATCCGATAATTGACCTTCCTGAAGATACGGCATGAACTGCTATAAGATTGAATTGATGAACCGTATCCACATAAGTATTAACTTCAATTGTCCCACCAGGCTGCATTGTAAAAATGAATGATGCCATACAACTTAAATGCGGTGACCAAGCTGGCGTAATAAATATAGTACTTTGGTTATTTTTAGCACTCAGGTCAATATTACTGTACTGATTCTTAATCCAAAATGGCCGGTTGCTGCAAAACTCATTCCTATGCCCATATGTCAACCATTCATTAAAATCTTCTTCAAATGTGTACCTCACACAATTATCACTGACTGCGTAAGACACGCAAAGAACTAATATAAACACTGTGCGAATCATTTTGTTTCGCCACATGGAACAGTTATGAACGTAAATACAAAATCTCTTTAATTTATACGTCATGGTTATTTTTCAATCATATAGATATCTTACTGATTTATGATGGTGTCTGATAAAGTATTAATCGTTTAATATTATAATATGGAATCACCCGATTGCTTCTGTCTGTCTGTCTTTTAATATTATTTGATGCACCTTGAAACAAAATTGTTACCCTTTGACGATCACTAATTAGTGATCCATGTAATAATAATAATAACCGCTCTCCTTGGCTAAAGAGAACTGGTGCAAAAGTGCTTGACACTAAAGACCGCATGGAGGTATGGCAGAGTAAGGAGCTTCACGGACGCTTTTTTCGGGCCCTACACGGGCCTGATGTAGACTTCCTAGCGTCCGTAGCCTGGCTACGTTCCGGGGAACTCTTTGGAGAAACCGAAGGTTTTGTCTGTGCAATTATGGACGAAGTTATGATGACGAATAACTACCGGAGATTTATTCTGAAGGACGGTAGGGTTGACATTATGTCGGGCATGCCACCGTTCGGGCGAATCAATCCGTCACATTATCTCCGGGTGTTCTCGTCTGGCTAACGGAGAATACTTGCATAGACACAAACTTGTAGCCAGGATTGTCCATCAGCAACTTGCTCCGAAATACAACCTTGTAGAATCGGAAGTGCCGTACTACAGGTATGTGCCCGACCCAGTTCTCGATAATGGCAGTATCACACTGTACTGGGATCAATCCATCATCACTGACAGGACTATTATGGCTAATAATCCTGATATAGTGGTGGTGGATCGATCAGAGCGGCGCGCAATGATTGTTGACATAACCGTCCCGCATGATGAGAACCTCGTGAAAGCCGGGAAAGATAAACAAATCAAGTATCTTGACTTGGCTCGCGAGGTTGTCGACATGTGGGATGTGGACTCAGTGATCATTGTGCCGATAGATAGTCGTTACAGCCAATGGCTTAATTGCTGTGGTATGTAATATGATGTGCAAACTTGCAGTAATAGCTTGCAAGTAGTTTACGTAGGATAGCATATAAGTATTATGTGTAAGCAGTCAATAAATGGATCCCACGACATACGGACGTTTCCTTATAAGCTCTGCCTAACTGGCCTAACCCTCAGCCCAATCCTACATGGCGACCTTGCCAGGATCTTGGCAACAGAAGATGCCAGGATTTCAACCATGTTCCGGCGTTATCTAAATATCTACATGGACATGGACAATTAACGTACCTATATCAAAATGTGTCCCTCAGATATCAAGAAGGACGAAGTATTCATCACTCAGAGTGCTGCCGGAGGATCAAACAGCAGCGCGGAATATCACCTTTCAAACATAAGCGTCGTGATGTTCGTCATCTGCACAATACTGTTTATTGCAGGACTTTACGGATTATACGTTTTGTACAAAAAGTGTCATCAGAATTGGATCAGCAGTGAAGTTAAGACGCAAAACTTGAGACGGTCCTTTCGCCGCGTGACCACTAGATCCGGAGAGGAACCTACCTGCGTTTCTTGCGCCTGCCGTAAATAAAACGAAAAATAATTAAATAATGAAGAAAGAAGATAAAATTATAGAAGAAAAAAGATAAAATTATAGAAGAAAGAAGATAAAATAATAGAAGAACGAAGAACAGTTATTGAAGAAAGAAAATAAAAAAGAGCCTCGACCAACACCTGAAGAGGCTCTCGTTAGGCAGCTGGATGTGTGGCTTGATGCAGAAAGCGGTACTCCTGATGGACACGGCTCGCATTGTTAGGAGGTTCCTTTCTCTGGAGCCCTGACCGGTCAAGCACGGCGGCCTCTTCGTCGCCGAGCAGGTAGTGGCGTCGGGGACAGCGAGAAATACTCGTCGCTCGATCTCACGAGACGATGGGGTGTCACAGCACTCACGATGGGGCTGGGTTCTGGCGGCGACGAGGCGGAGCTGACCGACGAGTCCGGGGATGGTTGGCGTGCACTCTTGTTATTAAAGTAGTCCGTCGTCGTGAGTTTTCATTATTATCATATTTATTTCTGTTTCTTCGGAAAATCTCCATGACATCTGTCATGGAGTGGTTTGTAATTTTTCGGATCCTTTACTTTACTATAATATTTTCCTTTATTATAATTTTATTAAAGTATAGGTATAATAAACGCTAGTAAGTGGTGTTGACTTTTTAATTTAAGCAAAAACGGTCTTCAAATAACAAACAACGCCTGAACGTGAATTTCGAGTCACGAGAAAATTAAATGTCGAGTTTGTTTTTCTGTATAAATAACATAAACTTTTTAATGTAAATTAATTGTAAGTAATAGTTCTGATGAGTTACATTTATAAAGTGAAAACTTCTTTAGCGGCATTGTGCACTTTTTTGTTTTTGGGATGGGTAAAAATTTTTAACCTCGCTTCAGATGGTCACGTGTCCTGACCGTAAAGGCCCCTCTATAAATCGGCAGATGCATCGGCATACGTCATCTGCGGATGCATCCGCCGATGTGTAGAGGGGGTGATTTGGTCGTCTGTTGTAGGTATTGATTTATCCCACATCAAAGGCTTGTAGCGCGGGCGCCCGGTAACGTGTCTGTCCACACATCTCACGCGTGCTTCTTGTAGATTTTTTGTTTAATATGCTTGTTTGTTAATCTCCTTCGCATAAAAATATCGAAATGGTTAGTATGAGCAAATGTATGTTTGTGGTAATTTCGTTTTTTTAATTATTCTACTACGATATATACACACACAAGTAATAGTTAAAAGTCGTAAATAAATAATAGCTGTGCAGTGGCAGCACGGTCTCAACATCCATTTTTTAAATGTTGCGTGCGTACGTGTTGCGTCACTCGAGTATAATAACACAGACTGATTGAGCTACAGACGGCTGGTCGCCTCATGGCCACACATCTGCTGATGCATCTGTTGACGTTGGCGAACGTCTGGCAGACATATCTGTCGATGTGCAGAGGGACCATAAGACGGTTAGGGCGCTTCCACAAATGTGCTTGTGTGTCAAATGTCAAAAAAAAATAATGTCAAGTTGATTGTTCTGAGACATAATTTTTTTAATGTAAAATAATTATAAATAGTTCAAAAGTGTTAATTAATGTATTATAATTTTTCATGGTGTACGAGAGCGCAATAAATGTACCTATATTGTATTTAACCACATAAATGATAGTAAAAGATGCTGATAAATAAAGCAATTCGTGAGAAATTATTCCCTTACCGTTCAAAAATAGTCAAAAACGCACAACGTTAATGTTCAAGTTTTCGATTCTGCCGGCATTCCCGAAGTGCAACACGCTGTTTTCTTTTGTATGTTTGTTTCCGGATGTCTCCGTCACTAATGGACCGATTTTGAAAAATCTTTCCTTATTTGAAGGAGTATATTTTCGAGGTGGTCCTATTGTCACAAAAGCAGACCTCGTGATGGAATCCTAGGGAAAACGAGAGCAACCCTCAAATTTTATAGGCACTTGTTACGTTTTCCATATAATTTCTAAAGCTGCTGCATGTATTTGCGTCTATATAATCATAATCTTGGTATCCTGCCTTTTCGCCGAAAATTGTTTGCCAGATTATGACTTGCCAACCAACGTTTCGCCGATGTGTCACTTTGACAACTAACGATTACCAATTTTTTGTATGACAACCTTTCATTTGGTAGAATTATTTAATTGTTAAGCTGATTATTATACTGACACAAAACTTTTGGGACATTTATCATTTGCCAAACATTTCGCCAGGCCACACAACTGGGTGCGCATTTATTTTTATTCATAATAATCAGTATTATGTAAATTATTAAACGATATCCATAGGTTAGGTTAGGTTAGAACTGTGACCAAATACGCGCGAGCAGAGTGAGCGGAGCGAGCGGTGCCGCGGCAGCGGCCGGAAATTGTTCGCGAAATTTTTCTAAGTATTTTTTTCATAGTGCCCCTAAGACGACACTTTTTTTTTCCGTCGACTGGGCCAAGAGAGGTTGGGTTTCAATCATTTGATTTGGTAAAGTACGCAAACAAAAACATTCTACTAGTTGAAAGTTGGCATTTTAATAAGTGTCATTATGAAATAAGACCAAACGTACAGTTGGTAACTGTGAGGTTGGGAAATAAAACAAAATTATATGCTATGTTGGCAAATGATTATTCGGCGAAATTAAATTCTGCGAAACGTTTGTTCGCAAGTGAAAATCTGGCAAACAATTTTCGGCGAAAAGGCAGAGAACCCATAATCTTATGTGGATGCGCTGAAGATACAACTCCTCACAGGCTCTGCCCAGGGTAGGAGGGGTTATTTGATAATTTCCCATCCCCCAAAAAAAAGGTAAGGAACCCTAAACATGAAGTAAAATCACTAATATATCAAAATATTATTTTAAGCAAATCGCGAACCTGACGCATACGAAGTCGCGGGTAACAGCTAGTTACAAATAAATCCACTTAATCGCGATGACAACAACCTCTATAAACCTCTATAAACCTAGGGATTATAAAAAAACAACACTAAATAAACTCTTAAACCTTTAAGTCTTTTAAACTCGAAATTATTTTGATTATTTGTGTGTGAATGTGAATACGGAATTAAATAATTCTTTTTTTTTACTATTCATGGTAATGGCAACTTTAACTTCATTTTCAATTTAAACAATAAACTGTTCTGCTTTGATGTGGTTCGGCCCGGGGTTGTGGTGTCTGGTGTAGCTGGTTGTGGCGTAGTTAACTCTGCTGTAGTCGACTCCAGGGTTGTTGGCACTGGCGTGGACGCCTCTGATGTGATTGACTCTGGCGTAGTGGGTTCTAGTGTGGTCGGGTCTAGTGTTGTGGGCACTGTCGTGGCTGGCTCTGTAGTGATTGTTGTTGGCGCTGGCGTGGACAGCTCTGATATGTCTGGCTCTGGAGTAGTGGGTTCTGGTGTGTTTGTTTCGTCATCATAGAGTCTGCATTCACTTTCAGGCATACCGGGCGGTATATAGCGAAATGAATCAACCAAAACGGTGGAATTTGGAGTAGCCACGCCATCTAAAAATATCTGAAACAATTAAAGTGGTTGGTAGGTCCGTCTATTGTGCCACTACTTTACATAATTATTATTATGGTAGTTTAAATATATAAATATTGCCAGTACTCACGTAGCCTTCGTAAGTGCCGCTGTGGGTCAAGGTTATCTTCAGTGTGTGCCATCCGATCACGAAGTGAGAAAAATTAGACCCTAAAACTACTCTTTCTGAAGATACGGCATGAAATCCGAAGAAATTGTAGGGATCCTCTCCCCTATAAATGTTAACTTCTATTGTGCCACCTTGCTGCATTGTAAAAAAGAATGATGACATACAACTTACTTCCGGTGTGGAAGTGGGCGTTATAAATGTAGTACTTAGGTTATATTTAGCACTCAGGTCAATATTACTATACTGATTCTCAATCCAAAACGGCATGTTGTTGCAAAACTCATTCCTATGCCCATATGTCAACCATTCATTAAAGTTTTGCTCAAACGTGTACCTCACACATTTATCACTGACTGGCGTAGTGGGTTCTGGTGTTGTTGGCGCTGGCGTGGACAGCTCTGGGATGGTTGGTTCTGGCGTAGTAAGTTCTGGTGTGGTTGGCTTTGGTGTTGTAGGCACTGGCGTAGACAGTTCTGGTGTGGCTGTTTCTGGCGTAGTGGTATCTAGTATTGTTGGCGCTGGCGTGGACAGATCTGGTGTGGTTGGCTCTGGCGTGGTGGGTTCTGGTGTGTTTGTTTCGTCATCATAGAGTCTGCATTCACTTTCAGGCATACCAGGCGGTATATATCGAAATGAATCAACCAAAACGGTGGAATTTGGAGTAGCCACGCCATCGAAAAATATCTGAAACATTTAAAGTGGTTGGTAGGTCCGTCTATTGTGCCACTACTGTACATAAGTATGATGGTAGTTTAAATAATTATATAAATATTGCCAGTACTCACGTAGCCTTCATAAGTGCCACTGTGGGTCAAGGTTATCTTCAGTGTGTGCCATCCGATCACGAAGTGAGAAAAATTAGACCCTAAAACTACTCTTTCTGAAGATACGGCATGAAATCCGAAAAAATTGTAGGGATCCTCTCCTCTATAAATGTTAACTTCTATTGTGCCACCTTGCTGCATTGTAATAAAGAATGATGACATACAACTTACTTCCGGTGTGGAAGCTGGCGTAATAAATGTAGTACTTAGGTTATATTTAGCACTCAGGTCAATATTACTGTACTGATTCTCCATCCAAAACGGCATGTTGTTGCAAAACTCATTCCTATGTCCGTATGTCAACCATTCATTAAAGTTTTGCTCAAACGTGTACCTCACACATTTATCACTGTCTGGCGTAGTGGGTTCTGGTGTTGTTGGCGCTGGCGTTGTAGGCACTGGCGTAGACAGCTCTGGAGTGGCTGTTTCTGGCGTAGCGGTATCTAGTGTTGTTGGCGCTGGCGTGGACAGCTCTGGTGTGGTTGGCTCTGGCGTAGTGGGTTCTGGTGTGTTTGTTTCGTCATCATAGAGTCTGCATTCACTTTCAGGCATACCAGGCGGTATATAGCGAAATGAATCAACCAACACGGTGGAATTTAGAAGCGCCCGGCCGTCAAAAAGTATCTGAAACATTTATAGTTGTTGGTGGGCCCGTGTTTTGTACCACTACTATAGATACAGTTTAAATAAATAAATATTGCCAATACTCACGTAGCCGTCGTAAGTACCGTTGCGGGTCAAGGTTATCTTCAGTGTGCTCCATCCGATCAGAGCCGAGTTAGTATTATTATATCCTAAAGGTAATCTTTCTGAAGATATGGCCTCAACTGAGATATAATTTAAGGGACTTTTTTCCTTATAAATGTTAACTTCTATTGTCCCACCTTGCTGCATTGTTAAAAAGAATGATGACATACAACTTAAGTGCGTGGAAGTGGGCGTAATAAAGGTAGTACTTTGGTTATTTTTAGCACTCAGGTCAATATTACTGTACTGATTCTCAATCCAAAACGGCATGTTGTTGCAAAACTCATCCCTATGCTCATATGTCAACCATTCATTAAAGTTTTCCTCAAACGTGTACCTCACACATTTATCACTGACTGCGTAAGACACGCAAAGAAATAATAAAAACACTGTGCGAATCATTTTGTTTCGCCACTTGAAACAGTTATGGATGAAGATAGAAATTCTCTTTAATTTATACGTGATAATTATATTTTAATCCAATAGATATCTCAGTTATTTATGATGGTCTCTGATACGGTAGGTATAATCCTTTTATATATAACCAGCCGCTCTTCGCGGCTTTGCCTGGGTCAAATTATACTAAAACCTTCCTCAAGAACCACTCTAACCATTGGTGAAAACAGCATGAAAATCGGTGCAATTTTTTTGAGTTTATCGCGAACAGACAGACAGACGTGGCGGAGGACTTTGTTTTATAATAATAATTATGTAGTGATAGTGATAATAATATGGAGTAACCCGATTGCTTCTGTCTGTTTGCCTTTGTATACTATTTGATGCACCTTGATACAAAATGTTTACCAACAGCTGCTCCTTTAACGACCGCCAAATTAATGATCTATTCTATATAATAATAATAATTAAAATAAATAAAATAAAGTTTTTTTAATTTCAGCAAAAACGGTCATCAAATAACAAACAACGGCTTAACGTGCTTTCCGAGTCACGGATGACCGACTACAACTGTCTAAAATAAGCTTTCAAAACTCACATCAAATTTTCATTGTTTAACTTTAAAACGTAAATAAGAAGTTTTGCTCGTTGAGCCGTTGCTTTCGGCTGTCATTTACAGATATTTGGCAATTATTACAGTAAGTCAGTGGTTGGAAAGTCTGAGAACACTAGTCTGACTAAGAGCTATCATAATTATAGCAAGTACTTACTGGGTTGTGGAGGTCAGATAGGTAATCGCTCCATGTTGAATACTGGTTTGTTAGCTGAATTTGATCAAACAGAAAGCGGATAAAACTTTATTTCGGAAAGCTATATAGGCAGAAGTTGACGATGTTCAAACACTGGCATTCCCCAATTCCAGTGTTGTTTCCTGTATCTGTAAGTGTCTATCAATTTCTTGAAATGAATGTTGATCCACTGTTTTATCACATTAAGAGCCTATAATGTTCCCACTGCTGGGAGACAGGACTCCTTTCTATGAGAGTCACAATATGTCTTTTATTTTTTTCATTCTAATAAATACCGGTTTACGATATGTATTTTTCTTCACCGTTATGAGAGCTGTGGTGATGAAATAAAAAACACCCATGACTTACTGCTCGTAAGTTGGCGGCCGCTACCACTGGACCACCACTGCTCGTCACCACAGCTTTCGGACCGATGTTTGGACTGTGATCTCGTCCCGTTTGAGGATAGGTTGGCGACATGGAGATGAATAATAAACTTCTTCTTTTGAATAATAAGTGATTCTATATAATATAAAGCTAGAATACTTTAAAATTTAGTATAAAATGTACGTGACAGTGTGGATCCTCGTTTTAAGTAAATGTTGTGACGGGCCTGCAGATGTTGTCGTACAATATTTATTTTGTGGAAATAGTAAATTTTGGGGAAATAGAAAGATGTGAAGGCAGAGTTTAAGGGTAAACAAGCCAACGGCACGAACTAGTTGGTGGGCCGGGCTAAAATGCATGCTATTTCATCCGACATCACGAGCGAAATGCATAGAGCGAAAGAGACACAACCAAAACGGGCGCGCGATTGTTTCTATGCAGACCTTTGGTAGTATGGATACCATGAAAAATCCGTTGAATGTATCTGTTCAAAATAAATTATTTGAATTCTTTAATAACTAATCTATGTCTGTATGGTTTCACTTTTTTCATTTTCGTACTATATACGTAACTTATTTACGCCCAAAGATGGTTAAAATTAGTGCTAAAATATGAAAGTTTCGACGCTCATAACTTCCAAACCAATTTTTTTTTTTCAAGTCTTCTTCCATAGAGACCTAGATAATGAAAAGACCAGTTGATACAATTTTTAATTTTAAACATACACCGTCAACCAGAGGAGTAATCACCATACTACGTTTGTATGGAAGAATGACTGGCTTGTGCAACCTTAAAGATGAACTATGAGTTTATTAAATATTTTAGAAACACTATCATATTTTTACCAGCAGCAAGTGATTTTTAAACTGGAAATTATTTTTTCTCAAACATGCTTGGAAATTTGAGCATTATTTTGACAACCTTCTTCGAGATAAATCGAAATTGCTGTACTGGCCAGATACATGCGACCAGCGGTCGGCAAAAGTTGTATGAAAATCCATATCTGTCGTGTTTAGCGGCCAAATAAATTACATAATAAACTCATATCTGTCGTGTTATTTAAAAATGGAACGATCTTTTACTCTGAACCATAGCAACCAAGGAGGTGACTTATTAAAGGTTTTATTTAAATTTCGAATTGGCTGAACTCTTCAACGCGTGAAAAATTATTGTTGTATGTGATTTTGAAAAGTAAATTGTATTTAATTTCCTCGCATTATTTGAGAAAAGTACTATACAAGCCTTGGCCACAACAAGGCATTGATGGACTTACGTATGTGTGCCTCGGCTTCGCCTCGGCCCACATTTACACGTTCGTCCATCAATGCCTCTGTTGCTGGCCGCTGCAGTAATGTACTATAATTGTTTCGATAATTAACTGATGTGTGTGACTACGGAATTGAATGATTTTTTAACTTAATTTTCAGGGTAATGGCAATTTTAACTTCATTTTCAATTTAAACAATAAACTGTTCTGCTTTGATGTGGTTGACCCGGGGGTTGCGGTATCAGGTGTAGCTTGTTCTGGCGTAGTTAACTCTGGTGTAGTCGGCTCTGGTGTTGTTGGCGCTGACGTGGACGCCTCTGGTGTGATTGGCTCTGGCGTAGTGGGTTTCTGTGTGGTTGGCACAGGTGTTGTAGGCACTGGCGTGGACAGCTCTGGAGTTGTTGGCTCTGGCGTAGTGGGTTCTGGTGTAGTTGGCTCTGGTATTGTAGGCACTGGCGTGGACAGCTCTGGAGTGGTTGGCTTTGGCGTAGTGGGTTTTGGTGTGGTTATTTCGTCTTCGTAGAGTTGACAATCACTTCCAGCCATACTAGGCGGTATATAGCGAAATGAATCAACCAAAACAATGGAATTTGGAGACGCCAAGCCGTCGAAACCAATCTGAAACATTGAAAGCTGTTGGTAGGTCTGTCTATTGTACTACTATTGTTCATAATCATCATCATCATTTCAGCCAAAAGACGTCCACTGCTGGACATAGGCCTCCCCCAGGTGTTGCCACATTGACTGGTTTCGTGCGTCTCTCATCCAGCGGGTTCCCGCAACCTTGACCAGGTCATCGGTTCACCTAGTGGGAAGCCTTCCAACGCAACGTCCTACGGTTCGCGGTCGCCATTCCAGAACTTTTCGGCCCCATCGGCCATCCGTTCTGCGAGGAATCTGCCCTGCCCATTGCCACTTAAGTCTGGCGATTTTTCGGGATACGTCGGTAACCTTAGTTCTCATGCGGATGTCCTCATTTCTGATTCGATCATACAAAGAAACTCCGAGCATAGCCCTTTCCATTGCCCTTTGGGTGACTTTGAGCTTTCTGATGAGGCCCATTGTTGTACTATTGTTCATACAGTTTAAATAAATAAATATTGACAATACTCACGTAGCCTTCGTAAGTGCCGCTACGGGTCAAGGTCATCTTCAGTGTGTCCCATCCGTTCAGAGCCGAGGACTGATCGAATCCTAAATTGGATCCTCCTGAAGCTACGCCATAAACTGATATACCAAAGGGAGCACTCTCCGTATAAATGTTAACTTCTATTGTCCCACCTTGCTGCATTGTAAAAATGAATGATGACATACAACTTACTTCCTGTGTGGAAGTGGAAGTGGGCGTAATAAATGTAGTACTTTGGTTATTTTTAGCATTCAGGTCAATATTACTGTACTGATTCTCAATCCAAAATAGCCTGTGGCCACAAAACTCACCCCTATGCCCATATGTCAACCATTCATTAAAATTTTGCTCAAACGTGTACCTCACACATTTATCACTGACCGCGTAAGACACGCAAAGAACTAATATAAACACTGTGCGAATCATTTTGTTTTGCCACACGGAACAGTTATGAACGGAAATACAAAATCTTTTTAATTTATACGTTACGTTATTTTTTAATCATTATAGATGTCTTACTGATTTATGATGGTGTCTGATAAGGTAGTAATATGCTGATGGTTTAATATTTAATATGGAATCACCCGATTGCTTCTGTCTGTCTGTCTTTGTATACTATTTGATGCATCTTTAAACAATTTTTTTACTTTTTAACGATCGCTAAATTTTAATGATCCATGTTATAATAATAATAAATAATTATTGTAATTATAATAAAGTGTCGGTATAATAAAACGCTAGTAAGAGGTGTTGGCTGTTTAATTTCAGAAAAAATCGTCATCAAATATCAACTTGCTTTCCGAGTCACAAACGATGGACGAAAACGGTTTAAAAGAACACAACGAACATTATTATACAATTTTTTTTTATAAATAAGGGACAAGAGTAAACACACCCTGAACGAAAACGACAGGTAATTCTCTCCCCGTTATTGTGATATTTTTTTTGTTCTGGACAATACTTGGGAACCTCTTGGTTATTGAGATATTTATTTATTTATTTTACAACTAGCTTTTGCCCGCGGCTTCGCGCGCGTGAAATTGTCGACTTTCCATACAATCTTTCATCCCATGTTGAACTTCCTTAGGGGTTGAATTTCTAAAAATCCTTTCTTATTCCCTGTCTGCATTATAAAGGAAACCTCTGTGCAAAATTTCAGCTTTCTAGGTCCAAGGGTTTGGGCTGGGCGTTGATGAGTCAGTCAGTCAGACAGGACTTATCTTTTTATTTATATAGATATAGATTAAAAAAGCGAAAAGCGGAAAGAGGGAAGGGAGGCCTTTGCCCTGCAGTGGGACAACATAGGCTCATAATAATAATAACATTTTACTATATTATTATAATATCCACTCAAGTGTCAAAGATGTCACGTGATGTCAAAAATAAACACCCCTTAACTGTCCAAACGACGCTACGGTCCTCGGTTTTCCTTCGCGTGACATTTTGTATACGTGGAGCATGAAAGTTTATTCTATCTCGCTCAAACTTGCACAGAGTCTCGATGAAAGAACAAGAACGACATTTTGTCTTAGTTCAACCTCGATAAATGATTTCAAGTGACCAAAAACAAGCGATTCTTTTGATAGAAAATGACGTCACGTGACTGTCACGTAAATGTTTTTATCTACCCAAATATCATAAACCCTCTCTAATGCGTTCAAAAACCATAGGCAATGACCAGAATTACCAACCAGCAGAAATAAACAGAACTGTAATGAGCTCATAACCTACTGAAAACAGTAGGTTATGAGTTTAAATTTGGAACAGGTGTCAAATTCAAGTGAGTGTGCTATTCTAGAGTATCTACATACTAGAATAGCACACTCATCATCACACAACATCTCATCTAGTGGTATGACCGGTGTGGCCCTCTGATTTCGGATTCATGTGCATATTGTAAAATTATCACTTACTTCGGTTAAGGGCAACATTGTGACTAAATCGGCTAGCCTGAGAGAAATTACAGCAGAAACCAACGGCTTTACATGTTTTCCAAGGCAAGGAGGAACCTCCCGTCGGGGCTGTGGTTTGTCGAAAGGTTAACGCGGCTCCGACACAAGGGCGAAGAAGGAACATGGGTTTGGTTTTTAGTCAGTAGAAGTCTGACACTCCCCTTCGCTCTGCCCAAGAGCGGGGGGGGGGGGGGGGTTATTCAATGATTTTCCACACAAAAAAAAAAAAAAAAGGCAAGGAGGAACCTTAGGTGGAAACCTAAGCCTAAGATCACCCTAACCTGAACTATTATTATTATTATTATTAATCCAAGCAGCTCTTATTATCCAGCCACTTTTTTACATTTATTATTTACATTTAAGTGCTTAAAATTTAGTACTTTAGTACTTAGTAATTTAGTTTACACCGAAATCTAATACGAGCACGTTTCCGTACTTAATATTAATAATTATATAATAATATTCTACGTGGCCCAGTCACAAGTAGCCATGTTTGCAAACCGCACGGGACCATTAGTTGTGACAATTTGTGGGAGGCTTACGTCCTGCTCCTTGGTACACGTTTTAACTAACGACATAAGATAGCGCATGTGGTAATGGGAAATTGTGGACGTTGGGAAGAAGTGGGGATTCTGTCATAAAGGGACGTAGGGAGTGTCATAATTAAAACAAAGAACGATCGCATAAATAACCAAGATTTTTAGGCAACTAGAATTTGGTTATCATTTGTTTAAGACCGTGATTGTGTAGGCTTTGATAAAGAATTTATATGTGATTATCTTTTAATTCTCATAATCAGTAAAATTAAAGTTCATTCTTATCAAAAATTAAAGGCTTACAAGAAAACTGTTTTTCCCTTTACATGCTCCATGAAGGAGGCTCATTGGTGACGATAAGTTGGTGACAAAGCTACATAGTCTGGCCCACCGCCGCAAAGTTGCATGTCTGTACTCTGTCGGTCTTCTACAGACTGTACTACGGAGAGTGTGTGCAAGAGTTTCACAAACGGATTTCACCATATTATCTGTTTTTGCATACTTTTTCGATGTTCCACAAATTCGTACGATGCACTTTGGTACATCTTTTGATATGCGCAGCCAAAGAGTGGATCTTTAGACAACTGTGCTCTTTAGACACAATTGAGGTGCCGTGCCGTGCCGTCGAAATTGGTTGGTCGGTTGTACGGTCTACCTCCACTGTATTAATCTTGTGGACCATTCTACTATGTAGAAGTTACTATTTTGTAGCCAAACATCCTTTTCATTACCGTGGTCCTTCATTTTTAAACTTTCCTTTGGTGAGTTTTGTAACTGACGTAGACAATTATTATATGTTGAATTTCTCAAATAATACTGCGAGTATTATTATATTCTCATCATCATTAACATGAGCATACAATGTTCCCACTATTGGGACAAGGGTCTCCTCTCTTTAAGAGGAAATCGGCTAAAATCTACTACGAGGACCCAGTGTTCGGTCTTTGAATTTTTGATTCTACGTTATGCCGGTTTCCTCACAATGTTTTTCGTCACCGTTATGAGAGCAGTGGTGATGAAATAAATAACACAAAGTAGTGCGCCCGTGTGAGTTCGAAACCACGACTTACTGCTCGTAAGTCGGTGCCGCTACCACTGGGCCACCACAGCTTTCGGACCAATGTTTGGACTGTGAGCTCGTCCCGTTTGACGATAGATTAGCGACATGGAGATGAATAATAAACTTCTTCTTTTGAATAATAAATAAGGTGATTCTATATTTAAAGCTAGAATACTTTAAATTCAGTAGAAAATGTCGGACCACGACGCGACAGTGTTGTGACAGGGCTGCTGCTGTTGTCGTGCAATATTTATTTTGTGGAAATAGTGATTTTTGAGGAAATAGATTATAATTTCTAGAATAAAAAATGTGAAGGCAAAGTCGAAAAATGAATGTACTATTTTAATAAATATTTTAGAAACACCATAATATTTTTAACAGTAAGTGATTTTTAAACTGAATATTATTTTATTGTTTCCACAATTAACTAGTGGGTGCATACGGAATTTAATGACTTTTTACTTCATTTTTAGGGTAACGGTAACTTTAACTTCATTTTCAATTTAAACAACAAACTGTTCTGCTTTGATGTGGTTGGGCCGGGGGTTGTGGTGTCGGGTACAGCTGGCTCTGGCGTGGTTAACTCTGGTGTAGTCGGCTCTGTTGTTGTTGGCGCTGGCGTTGTTGGTTCAGGTGTCGTTGTTTCTTCTTCGTAAAGTTGGCAATCACTTTCAGCCATACCAGGCGGTATGTAGCGAAATGAATCGACCAAAACAGTGACATTTGGAGACGTCACGCCGTCGAATACCAGCTGAAACATTTAAAGTTGTTGGTAGGTTCGTTTATTGTACCACTACTATACATACAGTTTAAATCTATATAAATAAAAAGAGAAGTCCTGACTGACTGACTCATCAACGCCCAGCCCAAACCCTTGTACCTAGAAAGCTGAAATTTTGCACAGAGGTTCCTTTTACTACGTAAACAAGGAATAAGGAAGGATTTTTCGAAATTCAACCCCTAAAAGAATTAAATAAGGGATGAAAGTTTGTATGGAAAATCGACATGTTTGTAGTCAAACCAATTTCCACGTGGGCGAAGCCGTGGGCAAAAGCTATTAAATAAATATTGCCAATACTCACGTAGCCTTCGAGTGTCTCATTGTGGGTCAAGGTTATCTTCAGTGTGTCCCATCCGATCAAGTAATTAGAATAACCAGATCCGAAAATTGGTTTTCCTGAAGATACGGCAAAAACTGCGATACCATTGGGTCCCGTTTCATTCATATAAGTATTAACTTCTATTGTCCCACCAGGCTGCATTGTAAAAATGAATGATGCCATACAACTTAATGTCTGTGTGGAACTGGGCGTAACAAATGTATTACTTTGGTTATTTTTAGCACTCAGGTTAATATTACTGTACTGATTCTCAATCCAAAACGGCATGCCGTTATAACAATACTCATTCCTATGCTCATATGTCAACCATTCATTAAAATTTTGCTCAAACGTGTACCTCACACATTTATCACTGACTGCGTAAGACACACAAAGAACTAATATGAACACTGAGCGAATCATTTTGTTTCGCCACGTGGAACAGTTATGGACGTAAATAAAAAATCTCTTTAATTTATACGTCATGTTATTTTTTAATCATTAAAGATATCTTACTGATTTATGACGGTATCTGATAACGTATAATCGTTTAATATAATTATAATAATATGTAATCACCCGATTGCTTCCATCTGTCTGTCTTTCTATACTATTTGATGCACCTTGAAACAAAATTGTTACCCTTTGACGATCACTAAATGATTCATGTAATAATAATAATTATTATTGTTGTTATAGCTAGCCCGTGTTGTCCCACTGCTGAGCAAAGGCCTCCCTCCATTCCTTCCAACAATCACGATTCTGTGCAACTTCTTTCCAATTCTCAAGGAAGACATCCAGTTCGTCCCGCCATCTCCTTCGTGGTCTTCAGGGCACCAATCCTGAGCTTTACGGGCCCACTATAATCATCATCATCATTTCAACCAAAAGACGTCCACTGCTGGAGTTTTGATGAGCGTCCCGATACATTTTGCCTTACGGCATGCAAAATTATTTAAAGGCAGAATTCATTTCTGATCCGTGCCAGCAGAAGTTTTAACAAACTGATTATTGAGCATGATTTAATTTTGAACATATTCAACACCAGCTGTGTATCTCAGCTTAAGAATGTTTTGATATAAACATTTTTTGCAGAATCTGAATCAGAATAACATTTATTTGCCTACTTTGTGTTACAAAAATATCTCCGTGGCCGGTGGGCCGTGCAGAGGTGGGTCAGCTAACTTATGTCCTAATGGATCTGTGTTGGCTGTGTTCTGTTAATTCGCAATAATTGTTGAGTCTATACAAACAAATTACGTGTTTTATCTGTTTAAGTTGTATGCTTACAGTTTTGCAGTGCGGCATTATTATTATTTGTAACTTAATTCAATACAATCCAATTCAATTTACAATACAATTCAATTTAATTCAATACAATCCAATCCAATCCAATTTAATTCAATCCAATTTAATTTAATTTAATCCAATACAATTCAATTTAATACAATCCAATTCAATTTAATTTAATTGAATTCAATTCAATTTAGTTTCTAAATTCAATTTAGTTCGATATCATTTAATTTAATTCAATTTTTAGTTTCCAAATTCAATTTAGTTCAGTATTATTCAATTTAATTGCACATTATTTAACTTTATTTCATGTAGTTTCATTTCATTTAAGTTCATTCAATTTCATAACATAGAAGTTTTAATTCCATTTAATTTAGTTTAATTTTGTTTCATTTAAATTAATTTAATTTCATGTAATTTCATTTAATTTTCATTTAATTGATTTAATTTAATTTCATTTTATTTTTAGGGGACGCGGTGCTTTCGTTATGTCGATAGGCCACCTCTTGTATCCCTTTTTATAAGGGTCATACTCTATATCACCCATTCTGTGATTAACCCTGAGTGGGTTAAATTCGCCGTGTGCTTGGTAGGCATCTCCCGGGGATTCCAGATCTTCTATTTCTAATTTTGAATTTTTTTCCAACATTTTGGTGTTAAGGTCTTCTGCGCGTAGGTGCCAGGCTACTATGTCAGACATCTCCCAGATCACTTCCGTGGGTGTTCGTTTTGGTAACTGTGCAGCATTTTTCAGTGCTAATCTGTATTGGCGTTCGATTTTACTTAAGTTCGTTGTGCTATATCTTGAGAGAAGTTGCACCACTCCGTAGTCCATCAGCGGTAAAATGCAGGCTTGAATGATGACTAGTTTCGTGTCTAGTTCTGTCTTCGCATTGTGTCCTATTATTGGACCGAGGGCTCCTCTGACATGTTTGAGTTTTTTGACGTTTTCAGTGTGCTGGTTCATATTCATGTGTTTGTCGAAGATGACTCCGAGGTATCTGCAGGGCTATTGCGTATCTTTTAATGACAGTGGATAACATAAAGTGTCTATCAAATGGCTGTCAAATGGTGAGCTTTTAAGAAAAAAATGTACCAAACCATAACCAATTTACAGTTAATCTATGGACACTTATGTTAGCCACTGACATTAAAAAGATACGCAATAGCCCTACTGATCTGCTTTTGATAGTGCAACGTTTGTTCTTTCAGTTTCACCGTTGGCCGGTATTTCTTCTTTTTCAAGAACATGATGCATTCTGTTTTATCTATGTTACACTTTAACCCCCATCTCGTGTAGTAGTCTACGATGGATTCCGCTGCCCATTCAGCACGCATAGTCGCGTGTTCTGGATTCGAGGCTCTGTTGAGTATACAGAGATCATCCGCGTACTGTGAGAGTTTGAGACCTCTGATGTGGTTTTGTATATCCCAAATATCATGGACGTACAAATTAAAGATTACCGGTCCCAGGATCGAGCCTTGGGGCACGCCGTGAGGTACTGGTTTGTCGTTGGTTACGGTTGTTCTGAAACTACCTCTCAAGTTTCTGCCTTCGAGGTAGTTCTCCATTATTTTGATGATATTGTTGGGAACGTCTTGATTCTGAAGTTTCTTGATCAGGGCCTTGTGGTTGATCGAATCAAAGGCTTTCGATAGATCCGTAGATATCATAGAGACGCTGTCGTCCATGGCTAGAGCATCTGTGATTATTTTTCCGGTACGTAGAATCTGGGTTGCTGTGCCTCTTGCCCTTGTGAAGCCGTGCTGGAACGTTGAATGCAGGCGGTTGACCGTCGCTGTGAGTCTTCCCAGGATCAGTCGCTCACACAGCTTACCCATGACGTTTAGTAGTGTGATCGGGCGGTACGACGTTGCCTGACGGTGGTCTTTGTCGCCCTTGTGCAGGAATATGCACACACCAGTTTTCCATCGCTTGGGAAAGTAACCTGTGGACAATACGAAGTTAGCAATAGGCACAAATGCCTCGATAAAGACTTCTCCCCCAAGTTTGAGGGCGCCTGCTTTTATTCCATCTGGCCCTGGGGCCTTTTTGTTTTTGAATTTGCTCAGTGCAAATTGCACTTCTTTTTTTGAGGTTGGGTCGAGCGGTTGGAATGGTGTCGTCTTTTCAGTCCCTTCATCGTCTTTCGCTATTTTCGCCTCTTTAATTATGGCTGTGTCGGTAAGCTTGTCGATCGTTTCTAATTCTGAACTGCACCCCGTGATGTTTGGTAGTTTAACAACAGGTTTCTTCATGTTTCTTTGGATGTGCCACATTTGGGACCTATTGTCCCGTGGCTGTTGGAGTTTGTGGAGCCAGCCCTTTTCGGAATAATCTTTAAGGAGTTTTTCAGCTTCTCTCCTAACGTGGTTGTAAAGAGTGCGTGTTTCACGTTGGAGTTTGGGACAGCAGTGTCTTGCTTGCCACACAATTTGTTTTAGTTTGTTTCGAAGGTCTATCTTATCTGTTATTTCCTTCGGCAGTCGTTCCTGCCTTGTTAATTTTTTTAAGGGTGCGTGAGTGTCGAGGGCGGCGAGAACAGCATTTTCCATTATTGCGATATACTTATCGCAATCGGCTTCTGTTGTTATTTCTTCGTTAAGGTCGCGGAGGCCTTCCCACATTGTCTGTTGGTATGCTACTCTCAGTTTCTCGTTCTCATAGATTTTCTTCGTGTTACGGGATAGGTGTTCCTCTATATCATGTTCAAACTTCACCGTTAACAACCAAGGGAGGTGATCCGAACCGACGCTCTCTACCTGTTTGGCATGCGCTTCTTGTTGTTGGTGTGTTATTATGGCCAAGTCCAAGATTGTGTTACCTTGGCTGAAAGGTCTAGATGGTGCATTGGCATGTTTCAGCGAGCAGATTCCGTCTTCTGTTGCTTTTCTAACAATATTACCGAGGCCGGAGTTCCTGCTGTGGCCGAGGGTTTGCATACGTAAGTTCATATCGCCGATGATGATGGATGGTTCGTCGGCAAGGGTCTCCTCCAGTTCTTCTCTAGCATAGTGTTGGTTTGGTATTTGGATATTTATTCCTTTAATCGTAGTAAATTGTCCAGTTGCGTGGTTGGTGAAAAGTTTAATGCCTACGCCTTCTATTTTCTTGTTTTCATCGTGCCAGCCTGGGGTGACTTCCGTTTCAGCCCACCTTATTCCTCTCTGTACATACATGCAGTGGCTAAGTGTTTTTCCAATGTATGGGTGAGTTTATCGTACCCTTTTTTTTTTTTTTTTTTTTTTTAATTAGCCTATTCTGTCCCACTGCTGGGCAAAGGCCTCCCCCATTTCTTTCCAGCTCTCCCGGTGTTGTGCCTTCTCTGGCCAATCAGTCACGAACGAGTCCAGATCGTCACGCCAACGTTTCTTGGGTCTGCCTCGGTGACGACGACCGTCTTCAGGCACCCAGTGTGTGACGATTCTGGTCCATCTGTCCTGATCTCTCCTGGTAATGTGACCCGCCCAGTCCCACTTTAACCTCGCAGACTTATTGCCAACATCGGCGATGCCTGTCTTGGAGCGTATTATGGTGTTACGAATTCGATCGGTGATTTTGATGTTTAGAATGCTACGTTCCATCGCTCTTTGGCAAACCTTGAGTTTGGACTTCTGAGCTTCCGTCAAAGACCAAGTCTGTGCGCCATAGGTTAGGATAGGCAGGATACACATGTCGACGAGCTTGCGTTTCAGTGAGATAGGAAGGTCACCCTTCATAAACGACTTCATGGACCAGTAGCTCCTCCAAGCATTTTTAACGTGACGGTCGATCTCTTTGTCTTGTCTGTTGCTGAAGGAAACTAACTGGCCCAGGTATATATATTCGTCGACATAGTGTATTTCCTGCCCATCGACCTCGACCCTATGTTTAGCGACATTGGTCATAACTTTAGTCTTTGACTGATTCATCGTCAGTCCAACCTCAAGGCTTGCAGTGCTCAGGTCTTGGAGCATTTTTTGTATTCGATTTGCATCGGAGGCATAAAAAACAATATCGTCTGCAAAACGAAGGTTTGATAGCATTTTATCACCGATCGGAATGCCTTGCGTTGTCCATGTGTCAGCAAGGGTTTTAAATACTTCCTCGAGGGTGCTGGTGAATAGTTTAGGAGAGAGCGGGTCACCCTGTTTAACTCCTTTAGAAATTTTAAATTTTGGGCCTATTGAATCTAGTCTAACGTTAGCCGTGCTATTATTGTAGATATTCTTTAACAGTTCTATATAAGTTTCCTCTATACCTTGGCTTCGCAGAGCTGAGAATATGACATTGTGTTTTATGCTGTCGAAAGCTTTTGTGTAGTCTACGAAAGCCAGGTACAGAGGTTTTTGATATTCTGAATATTTTTCCAGTAGTTGATTCAGAGTGTGAAGGTGGTCTGTTGTAGAGAAACTTGGACGGAATCCGGCCTGTTCCGGTGGTTGGTGCGAGTCTAATTTGGCATCTATGCGATTATGTATGACCTTGATGAATACCTTGTAAATATGAGAGACTAAACTAATGGGTCTGTAGTTATTGATGTTGCACTTATCGCCTTTTTTATGAAGAAGTACGATATTTGAGTGGCACATTTGGGATGGGAGTTTACCTGTCTGTAAAATTGAGTTGAATAAATTGGTTAGATGGGGTAGCAGTGTGGCAGATCCTAATTTTAGGGCTTCGGTGGTAACGCCATCTTCGCCAGGGCTCTTGTCATAGTGCATTGTCTTCAGCACTCTGTCCACTTCGTATCCCGTTATGGGAGGGATTTCTTCTGGGCAACTGTATCTATTTTCTGATTTCAATTGAGCTGAATCATCTGAATAAAGAGAGCTGTAAAATTGTGTGCAAATATCTATGATTTTTTGTCTGTTATGATGTTTGATTCCTTGTGTGTCCTCTAAGCTATTGATCCATGGTTTGTTTCGAGAGATTCCCTGTTTTGCTACTCTTATCGAACGGTGTTTTTCTAGTGCTACTCTGACTAAATGGGTATTTACATTTCTGAGATCGGTTTTAACAGCTTTTTTCACCTGCTTATCTATTAATCTATCTATTTATCTATTTATCTATCTCTGATCCTATACTAAACTTGTTTCTCTGCTCAATTAGGCAACGTGTATTTGTTGAAAGCTTTGTGTTCTTCTTCCCATTTGTTTTAATGCCACTACTGCTTTTCTTTATTCCTCCAATTATTCTGTCATATTGTTCTTCTATATCTGGTACATCTGTGTCTAAACTTTTGAAGTGGTTCGATAGTTCTAAATTGTAGGATTCAAAATTATTTATAAGAGTTTCTTTATCAAGCCTTTTAATAAGTGCTTTTATATTATAATTATTTTTTTTTTTTTATTTATTTTACTATTTATGTACACACAATTACTAGACAACACAGGAAAACAACATAATATAACAGTTTAGTACAAAGGTACTGCTTATTTCACAAGAAATTTCTGCCAGCAGACCTGCAAAAGGAGAACTGAAAACAAGAAATGTAGACTATAGTGTGTGAGAAGCGGAAAATAATTCAGTGTTATGAGTCTTAACTAACTTAACCTATTTAATAATAAATACACATAAATAAAAGAAAATAGTAATATATACGTAAATAAATACATAATGCTAATATACATAAACAAATAAAATACATATTATGTACTTACATAAAGATCACAATAGAGAGGAAAGGTAATATTCTTTCACTCTGATTTTGAACTGTGAGATAGTCTTCAGGGGGCCAATTCTCGGTTTTAGAGATGGTGTCGAACTCGAGAAAAATTTCTAATGACGTCATTTTTTCGAGAAATTTTAAAAGTTGCTATTCTGGGGATGTCGAATCCGACATTTGTCGAAGGCTAACGTTAGAGTTCATGTCGAGTGCTTCTGAGCAGTAGAGATGTCATGTCGATTATATAGATACGTCATTTCTGAGTGAATTTGTTGAGTTTTGGATTGTACACTGTGTTTTCTTTTCTTTAGTTTTTAAATAAAATACGACTTGGCATCTCATACTGGAAATTCGATTTATACTCTTTGATTTGTGCATTGTGTTTTCTTGAAACGACGAGGTCGTCGTTTCAAGAAAACAAGAGAATTACAGAGTCTGTCTGCGCGAAGGTTCGCGTAGACAGACTCTGTAATTTGTGTACCTACGATTGGACTTGAAACCACTGAAAGATGGACGAGTTTATTAGCATTTTTATCTCGGAGTTGTTGGAAAGTGGCGAGCAACTGGCCAATACACGGCGACAACAGCTATCCCGCCGTCGATATTTACGACTTGAGCGAAACAGAAGTCATTAAAAACTTCAGACTAAATAAAGATTTAATAAGGGTTCTAATACTTAGATCTATTGGCTCCTGTAATTCAGGATACCACTAAAATATACCTGAAAACGAAGGTAAATAATTGTTTGCTTCATAATTTTATTAGTCACTGACAGACAGTCAGCTGTCAAACTGATTATTTTTACACTAAACGTTTCGTTTTACTTTGGCTTTGCACGGGACTTATTCAAATTTAATATATAAATTATGTCCTAATTTTAAGTGTTTCTCATAATTATGTTTACTTGTTTGTTTGTGAAACCAATAAATACTTTTTCTTCCTTTCTTTCTTTCTTTTATACTTAAATAATTAGGTTTAGTCAGCGTTTTAAAACAAAATCATTCATTCACTCATAGCTACCTAAAACGGAACGCGCGATTCTTCATAATGGTAACATTAGCTTCACTCGAATCGACATTTTCGTGACATTTATTTCTATTTTGACTGAGAATACGGAATTCTGCTCAATTCGAAATTTTTTGGTAGAGATAGAGATATTTTTGATAGACATAGAGATAGACTTACGAACTCGAACTCGAGATAAATGTCGAAAATTGAGAATTGGCCCCCAGGTCCCGAATGCTAGGCGGAAGTGAGTTCCACAACCTTAGAGCATGGACAGTTGTTGTGTCTTAAAGTCGATCTTGCACTCGTTCAATATGATTATAGCCGGTCTATGTTTCTCGACTAGTGCCTTTAGTTCTTTGAATTTGTTTCTTACTCCTTGGGTGTTCAGATGTAGGATTTTGAGGTTCTTTATTTTTTTACTGTCGTGGTTAGCCATTGAGATGCGATTTTTTGCAGAAAGGGTTCATTGACTGGTTCATTTTAAATTCTTCGATGGTGTTACTTTGTTTGTTTCTTGTTCCCTTTTTTTATGTTGTTGTTTTTTCTTTGTTTTCGAGTTTTAACTGAGGAAACCTGTAATTGGCCTTCAAATGTTTATTGTTTAAGTATATTGTCTGTATGAGCTGTAAGTTTCCCAAAAATCATGAAATAAAATATAAAAGTATAAGCGCATGACGTTCTTGTTGATGCACGCTTCCGCCGGGGAGCTGGGACTCTATCAGAAGCCAGTGGGCCTCGAAGTCCTAAGCCGCCCGGCGGCCGGCGTCCTCCTTGTCGCCGAGCAGGTGGTGGCATCGAGGAAAGCGAGAAATACTCGTCGCTCGAGCTCACTCACGATGGGGTGTCACAGCACTCACGATGGGGCTGGGTTCCGGCGGCGACGATCCTCAGCTATAAATCGGCAGATTCATCGGCAGACGTCATCTGCGGATGCAGCCGCCGATGTGTAGAAGGGGTGATTTGCTCGTCTGTGGTAGAAATTGATTTGTCCCACTCCCACATCAAAGGCTTGTAGCGCGGGCGCCCGGCGTCTGTCCACACATCTGCGGACGCATCAGTAAGTACAGAGTTGCGACTGAAAGTTCACGCGTGCTTCTTGTAGATTTGTTTGCTTATTATGCTTGTTTGTTAATCTCCTTCACATGAAAATATCGAAATGGCTAGTATGAGCTCTGATGAAACAAAATCTAAATTTTCTTTCGTCTCTACTATCTTTTATTTATTATTACTTATTTGCTCTATTCTACTACCTTTGTTCTATTTCTGAGTATAGCCAGTATCCACCACCTTCTTATTCTCCATTTTTAGGGTTCCGTAGTCAACTAGGAACCCTTATAGTTTCGCCTTGTCCGTATGTCTGTTCGTACAAAGACCCTTAGTGCTAGAAAGCTGTAATTGGGCATGAATATGCAAATACTCGTAAATTGTGCCGACAAATTGGTAAAATAAAATTTTGAATTGTTTTTATTTGGTTTATCTCCAGTAAATATTAAAGTGGGGATGATTTTTTTTTCTCGCTAAGCTCATTGTTTTAAACTGCAAATGTAAGTTTGTTTTATTTTTACAATAAAAATCATTGTTCGGAGGCAGGTAGGCAGGGTAGTTAATTTTTTTTATATAATAATATTTCTACGATGCACACACAAGTACCTAATACTTAAAAGTCGTAAATAAATGATAGCCAATAGATTAATGGACCGATATTGAAAAATCTTTCCTTATTTGAAAGAGTATATTTTTGAAGTGGTCCTATTGTCACAAAGTCAGGCCTGGTGATGGAATCCTAGGGAAATCGAGGGCAACCCTTAAATTTTCCAGGCACTTGTTACGTTTTCCATTTATATTTTCTAAAGCTGTTTATATAATTGCGTCTGATAATCATAATCTTATGTGGACGCGCTGATGCTGGAAGGTAAAACTCCTCATAGGCTCTGCTCAGGGTGGGAGGGGTTATATTTTGATGATACACTACACCAAAAAAAAAAACGTAAGGAACCCTAAACATGAAGTAGGAAATCACTAACAAATCAAAATTTTATTTTAAGCAAATCGCGAACCTGACGCATACGAAGTCGCGGGTAACAGCTAGTTACAAATAAATCCACTTAATCGCGATGATTACACTAAACCTCCATAAACCTAAGGGGATTATAATATAACAACGTCAATAAAATGGTATCATACAAATAACTGATTTTATCAAAGTACCTACTGAAAATGTTTATTAGTTTAGGAATGTTGTTGGCAGCAATTTAACAAATATTCAGTAATTCTCAGTTTTAAGGAGGAGATTCTCAATGCTACTGTTTTTTTTTGTATTTTTAAGGTTGCGTACCTCAAAACGTAAAAAAAAAGAATTCTTACAACATCACTTTCTTGTCCAACTGTCTCTCCGTGTATCACCATCAATTTTTTCAGGAATGGGACCTAGCAAGTTGAAATTTATACCAGACACTGAGATCTATGATAATCATAGTTTCTTTAAGGTGTTTAAAAATCAAGGTCCTGGGCAAATAAAGGTTTTCGCAAAAACTCGTAAGTCGGTCATTCTCCAATTTGGCGTCCTTACATAATTAACGTAACCTTTTTATTTTTCACTAATTTGACTAAGGTCTCTGCCTCTAAGTCATATTAGTGAAAACACACTATGAAAGAATTATTTAAATACCTATATAAAATTAAACATGGTTACGGTAATTAGGCAATCGGAGAATGGCCGAAGTAATGTTTTGACGACACGGTTGGCGCAGTGGCTGAGCGATTGGACTGCTGCGCTGCGTGTCACGGGTTCGATCCCCACACGGAACAAATATTTGTATGGCCTACAGATAGTTGTTCCGGGTCTGGGTATTTGTGTATGTGAGTTTAAATGTTTGTAAACGCACCCACGATACAGGAGAAATTCCTAGTGTGGGGCAACGTTTTTAAAAAAAAAAAATGTTATAGCAGAGTGGACTGCCCCATACAAAGGCACTGGGTAGAATTAGGTATAGGTTTTTGTTAAATAGAATTAAGTACTAACAACAACAACATAGCATGTAAGCTCAGTTTGTTACGAGTACTAAGCACTAACTACGTATGGACTGCATACTAATAGGTCTGAAATGAAGATATTTTATTTTTTATTTTTAGTACCTTATCTTATTTTTCAAGATTCTTTTTTCGGAATTTTCCTTTACCACTGCTGAAAAACCTTGTTTTGAATCAAAATTAATATTTTAGTTTAACCGAAAGTACCCTAGGTTTTAGGTCGAAAACTTACGTAATCGTACGGTTTCCGTTGACCTACAATCACGTTTTTTTGTATGGAAGTAGTTACCCCCAAGCCCGTCATTTATGAACCGATTTGAAGAAAAAATGTGATTTACGATGTTTATAGATGGTTCTTTTTTTCCTAAAACGTATTTAATTATTACATTTTTACAAAATCGGAGTATTTCACCACGTTTAAAATCAGAGTAACAATAACAATTTATAACCAATAGGTATATCTTTTCAATGTTTAACCGCTTCAACATCTCAACATCTCATCTAGTGGTGTGACCGTCAAACTGACAAGTGTGATTAGTTAGTCCGAGTTCGAACCCCTGACGCGCACCTCTGATTTCGGATTTATGTGCGCAGCCCCGACGGGAAACCAGCATGCCTGAGAGATATTTCTCGACGGCGTGTTAAGCCAAGTCAGAGGTCCACAGGTGGCATAGAATCTCTGACACCAGGCGAGGCACTAACCACTCAATAAAGAAGAAGAACTGCAAAGCCTTTTCACATCGTTGTTGGCGTCGGCTTCCAGTTTAACGGATGCAGCTGAATACCAGTATTTTGCGTAGAGCGACTGCCTATCTGACCTCCACAAGACTTTCGGGGCCATTAACTACCTGTTACGACTGTCTACATCTACAAATGACAGCCGGGACCAACGGCTTAACATGTTTTCCAAGGCAAAGCGGAAACTCGGTATGTAATAGGTGAAAACCTAGAAAAACGCCCTTAACCTGGAGTTTGATCCGAGCGGCTCTTATTATCCAGCCACGAGCTACTTTACATTTAAGTGCATAAAATCGAGGTACCTAGTTTTTCTTCAAAAACTGTAGTCCACTTGAAAATCTTATGTGAACACGATTTCATACTTAAGAGGCTGGCTATATTCCACGTGGCCTGGTCACAAGTAGCCATGCATGCAAACCGCACGGGACCATTATTTGTGACAATTTGTGGGAGACTTACGTCCTGCTCCTTGGTACACATCTTAACTAACGAAATAATGTAGCGTGCATGTGGAAATGGGAAATTGGGGACGTTGGGAAGAAGCGGGGATTATGTCATAAGGTGACGTAGGTAGTGTAATTCAGAGCCATAATGGAAATAAAGAATGCTTACATAACCATGATTTTTTTGTAAATAAAAAATTGGTTTCCATTTGTTTTTAATCCCTGTGTTTTCAAGATTTCGATAAAGACATAATAATCTTTTTATAAATTAATCAGTAAGCTAAAGTTAAGTCTTATCAAAAATTAAGGGCTTACAAGAAAACGTATCGCGTGTAGCACGTCACGATACGTCATGACTGTTTTTTTCACCTTACCGAGACTTGACCCATGCAGTGGCCTGCATTATCATATCCAATCATTAACACAAACATTATGGAAATGTACAATGTTGTTTACAAAGATACGCTATAGACATATAAAAATTTAAGTCCGGTCTGCCTTGGAGTATTGCTGCCACCTTTGGGATGGCTCAGCCAAATAACAACTTGCCACACTTGATTCTTTAGAGTACAGAGCCAGGAGGCTCATTGGTGACGATAGGTTGGTGATAAAGCTATAATTATGCCTGCCCCACCGCCGCAAAGTTGCATGTCTGTCGGTCTTCTACCGACTGTATCTGCATTAAAGCCACGAATAAAGGGTCCATATTGGCTCACCTAAAGTTCTTTACCCGAAATTGTTCTTCCTAACGATTTGTAATCCGAATGATCACTCTTCCTAAAAATGTTCATCCTAAAGTTTTCATTCATACTATTTGTAGTTCTACCGACGATGTTCATAACACTCATGTTTCCGAAAATTGTAATTCATAATATCATTATTGTAAATATATTTAAACTCCTACTGTTTTTTATCCTAACGCTTTTATTCCTAAACATTTTTCACTCATACAAACTGTTTAGAATGATTAAAGGTCGTTTCACTGATTTTTGTCTTATATGAATTAAACTCAGATCAGAGTGTTGTTTTGGGGGCACTATGAAAAAAAAAACAGAGATATTTCGCGACCAATTTCGAGGTAGCGCTCGCCGGCCGCTGCCGTGGCACCGCTCGCTTCGCTCGCTCGGCTCGCGCGTAGTTGGTCACAGTTCTAACCTAACCTAACCTATGGATATCTTTGCATAGTATATAAGGTTCCATTAAAATAGGTGGACAAATTTTAACACAGCGTTTAGTAAACCTAACTAAAGACATCTAAACAAAAAAAAAAACACTAATTTTATAGTGATTTTATTTTGACTTAAAATAATAAATTGCCGCCACTCTAGAACAAACTCATCCTATATAAAAGTAGGTATTTTAATGTCTTTTTCTTATATTATTTTTTACTATTATCCTTATTTTAGCGGTCTGAATGATTTCTAAAATTTTGTCCATCTATTTTAATGGGTTATTATTAATAATCCACTTATTTTATTCATAATACTGATTATTATGAATAAAAAGTAATATAAACAAAAAACATATGACTTTGAATAATAGTGTAAAAGATGGTTATGTTGAGAAAATATAGGAAAACAAATAATAGTGTAATAGATGTTTATTGCTACTGACATTATGAAGTTGAATGCTTCGGAATTAAAACATTATAGACAGAGTAGTTAGGAATTGCGATTGTTGGGATGAAAAATGTTAGGAAGAACATTTTCGGATTTCCAATTATCGGAGTTGAAATTTTAGGTGAACTTTGGCGCACCCACAAATAATTGGCTTTCCGGGGTTAGCTCGTTCCTCCACCTCATCTCTGTCATTATGATAAGGTCAAGAGTAGGCTAATCTCGTAAAAAACGACCACAACGTCGAAATGGGTTGGTCGGTTGTACGGTCTACCTCCACTGTGTTAATCTAGTGGACCATTCTACTGTGTAGAATTTACTAGTTTATAGCCAAACATCCTTTTCTTCACCGTGGTTCAATATTTTAAAACGTGGGCGAGTTTTGTAACCGACATTTTAGTATGTTGAATTTTAGTGTAACAGTCTCATATACTTAAATACTGCGTGTATTACTTATATTGTCGTCATCATCGTTATGACCCTGTAATGTACCCACTGCTAGGACACAGGACTCCTCTCTATGAGAGTCACAATATGTCTTTGAATTTTTAAATTATACTATACGATTCTTTTCTTCACCGTTATGAGAGCAGTGTTGATGAATTCGTGTAAAAGTCGTGGGTGTTCCACGACTTACTGCTCGTAAGTCGGTGCCGCTACCACAGGGCCACTACTGCTCGTCACCACAGCTTTCGGACCGATGTTTGGACTGTGATCTCGTCCCGTTTGAGGATAGGTTGGCGAAATAGAGATAAATAACAAACTTCTTTTTAATAATAAGTGATATTTAAAGATGGAAAATCTTTAAATTCAGTAAAAAAATGTCGAACCACGACGCGACGTTGTGGTTCCTCGTTTCAAGTAAATGTTGTGACACGGCTGCTGTTATCGTACAAGATTAATATTGTGGAAATAGTGATTTTTGAGGAAATAAATTACAATTTCCAGAATAAAAAGTGAAGGCAGACTCAAAATATAATAATAATAATAATAATAATAATAATACACATTTATTTCAGACCAAGTTTGTCCATAACTGTTAGTAACAAATTTCTTAAAAGTACGTTAGTAGACTTAAAATATGAATTTAATAAATATTTTAGAAACACCATAATATTTTTAACAGCAAGTCATTTATAAACTGGAAATTTATTTTATTGTTCCGACAATTAACTGGTGTGTGTGAATACGGAATTTAATGATTCTTTTAAATTTAACTATTCAGGGTAATGACAACTTTAACTTAATTTTCAATTTAAACAATAAACTGTTCTGCTTTGATGTGGTTGGGCCGGGGGTTGTGGTGTCGGGTGCAGCTGGTTCTGGCGTAGTTAACTCTGGTGTTGTTGGCGCTGGCGTGGACGGCTCTGGTGTGATTGTCTCTGGCGTAGTGGGTTCTGGTGTGGTCGGCACAGGTGTTGTTGGCGCTGGCGTGGACAGCTCTGGTGTGATTGGCTCTGGTGTAGTGGGTTCTGGTGTGGTCGGCACAGGTGTTGTTGGCGCTGGCGTGGACAGCTCTGGGGTGGTTGGTTGTGGCGTAGTGGGTTCTGGTGTGGTTATTTCGTCTTCGTACAGTTGGCAATCATTTTCAGCCATACCAGGCGGTATGTAGCGAAACGAATCAATCAATAAAGTGGAATTCGGAGACGCCCGGCCGTCAAAAAGTATCTGAAACATTAAAAGTTGTTTGTAGGCCCGTCTAATGTACACACGGCTACACATCAAGCTATACATTTCCAGTTTACGCTGATCTCGTACTGTACGGAAATCCTATAAAATGCGAGACCAGCTTATACTAGAAATGTATAGCTTGATGTGTAGCCGTGTGTACCACTACAGCTGTAAATGTACAGCTAGTTTAAATAAAAAAACTTAATGTGGCACTCGGAGACTGCCGCGGTAAAGCTATTGCATAGCATTTTTATCAACAGCAAATAATTAATTATTTAATTTGACAACTCCAGTTGACAACCTTGTTATTTTCCTTAACCATAGCAACATGGTTGAATAGGTACTAAATCTGAATATTTTCGTTAGGGAATTTGTGGATTCGCTCTCCACGCTCAAGGCCCACGATAGAAGCTATGCAATAGCTTAATAAATTTCAATACTCACGAAGCCTTCGTAGGTGCCGTTGCGGGTCAAGGTTATCTTCAGTGTGCTCCATCCGATCAGAGCCGAGTTAGATTGACTAGATCCTATAAAAGATCCTCCTGAAGATACAGTTATGGCACGAACTGAGATAGCATTTGAGGGACCTTCGTCCTTATAAATGTTAACTTCTATTGTTCCACCTTGCTGCATTGTAAAAAAGAATGATGACATACAACATAATGCCGGTGAGAAAGTGGGTGTAATAAATGTAGTACTTTGGTTGTTTTGAGCACTCAGGTCAATATTACTGTACTGATTCCCAATCCAAAATGGCATGTTGCCACAAAGCTCATGTCTATTTATCAACCATTCATCAAAATTTTCCTCAAACGTGTACCTCACACATTTATCACTGACTGCGTAAGACACGCAAAGAACTAATATAAAAACTGTGCGAATCATTTTGTTTCGCCACATGGAACAGTTATGGACGTAATTACAAAATCTCTTTAATTTATGCGTCATTTTATATTTTAATCTAATAGATATTTAGGTTATTATGATAGTCTCTGATAAGACATAATCGTTTTATATATAATACGGAATCACCTGATTGCTTCTGTCTGTTTGTCATTGTATACTATTTGGTGCACCTCTAAACAAAATGATTACCAACAGCCGCTCCTTCAACGATCGCCAATTATTGATTCACGTAAGGTGTGGTTTTTAATTTGAGAGAGTAAATTGACACTTGGAAATGTCAAACTTCCATACAATGTTGTTGTAAATATAATTATGGAAGTTTGACATTTCCAAGTGTCAATTTACTCTCTCAAATTAAAAACCACACCTTAGGTATAATAAACGCCAGTAACAGATGTAGGCTTCAAAAAACAAATGCAGTAAAAACGGTAAATAACAAACAACTGCATGACGTGCTTTCCGAGTCACGGACGACGGACTGCAACCACTGACCAAAATGACACAACAAAAATCTCCGTTTCTTTGTAATATAAAGGGCGTAAACACACTACTAAAGGGTACCGTGTTAGGGCTCGCCACGATGGTGGCGATAAGTGCCCTCTTTAAGCAGTGGCTGGAGAGGCGCCTTGGCACCCACACCTTCCATCTGACGCAGGTCTTCACCGAACACGTTTGTTAGGAAATCCTGCACCGACTCAGGTGGGAGAAAACATCCGGATGATTTCACTACGAGGATCGGCCGGAGGACACGACCCTTGGGATATCTCCTTATCGTCTTCGAGTAATCGGTTTTTTTTTTTTTGAAAAAAAAAGAGTAGGTAATCGGTAATTATACATAAATATACATAAAAAGATTCCAACGAATTGAGAACCTCCTTTTTTTAATTCGGCTAATGAGATGTCCCTTCTATCATCAGGTCAACCTAATAGCCTGAAAGAATACAACTATCGGTCCATAAGTACGTATAATTTTGAAAGAATTTTCTTTCAACTTCTAACCGTTGAGGAGTTGCACCTTCCAACATCAGCACATCCACATGAGATTATGATTATCAGATGCAAATACTTGTTCAGCTTCAGAAAATATATATGGAACCATTCAACTGAATCTGGCTAAAAATAAAAAGCAATTTCAACATAATTGGGAAAAGGCAATGCAGATGATGACGATGTTCAAACACTGGGATTCCTTAATTCCAGTGTTTTGTTTCCTGCATTAGAGTATACAAATTTCTTGAAATAGATGTTGATTCACCGTTTTATCATAAAATCGTTTTCAACTTATGATTATTTAATCAGCCGATAATCCTTACAATCTTTCTATATATTTTAACACTAGCTGCTACCCGCGACGTCGTCTGCGTGAACGCTATACAGCACCAAAAATACCTACGATTATACCTATTAAAATAACATTCATTTACCCGTTTCTTCTTTACATTTTATATCTACAGAAAGTGCAGTAACAGAGGGAGACTGTCTTTTGTAAAATTGACCTTCACAAAGTGCTGATTTTCAGCCTGTTTTGAATAAATGACTTTATGGTGATTCTGCTAAATTAAGTCATAAGTTGTGACTGAAGCAGTTTGAGAAAGTAATGAATAAGGAATACAGAAAAGGGTGAAATACACACTTATAGGACTTCTCGATAAACAACATTAGTGGTTTGGCTCTCCGCAGCCAAAATGTGAAGAGAGTCAGGACTGGTGACGCGGGAGCAAGCGACGTATAGCTGCCCGTGTGAGAAGCAGCTCGTCCTGAGTCGACAGCCGCTGCCCTCAGTGTCTGCTCTTGCGACTTATTGATGGTCATCGCAAAGCAAACACTCACGGGGAACTGTACGTGCTTGAACTGGAACGGGAACTTATGAGGTTTGAACGGAATGCGTGGTATAAATACTGCCTCGCCGACGCCACAACCCGTAAGAATTTCCGACTCAATGGTGTGTCTGTGGAGCGAGATGACTTTAAGGCGGGTCTGGTTACACAACTTCTGAGGAGATAGGTTCCAAAGAAGCATAATCGGGACACCGACCTTCAGCTTGATGGTATGCGCTGGAAGTCCACTTGCTAGCAGGGAGTTCAGAAATTCCACGGGATAATGTGTGGCGTCATCTTGCTCGACGACAGTGTTTATAGAGGTGTAGACCACTTCATTCTCCTCAATTTGCGAGGGAATGCATTCGTTAATTGCAGCAGCCTGATTATTTTTGTCAAAATGGCCCGCTCACACACCCAAGAATTCTGCTGCTGCGGTATACGACTGATGTCCTCATACACACTGACAGCGAATGAGTTCTTCTAAGCTAAATACAAGTCTACAGAGATACTCTGGATGCACCACCTGTCCACCTCTCTCCTCTGGTAGAGTGCCTTCACCAAGACTTAGAAGGACATCGGAGAATTCTTGAGCACGTGCATTGCCGTCGAGCCGAGCTCTCATATTAATGGTCAAGCGCAGCGTACGAACTCGTGACCACAACGAAGATCGTTTCAACGAAGCATTCATCTCGTCAGCCCTCGAACCCCGCGTCACCACGGGAAGCGTTTGTCGGAAATCGCCACTGAACTGAACTGTGACACCACCTATCAAATATTCGTTCCTGCGGATGTCCTGCAGGGTTCTGTCCACGGCCTCAACTGCCTTCCTATTGGCCATCGTGCACTCATCCCATACGATCAGAGAGCAATCCTTGAGCACGTGTACCTTATCACTGTTAAGTGACATACCACAAACAGGCGTGTCGGCGCTTTCTAAATCGATGGGAATTTTAAACATGGCATGTACTGTCTTGCCACCCGGAAGCAGTTGTGGCAGCGATTCCCGACGACGCTACAGCAAAGGCAATTTTGCCTTGCCTCCTGACGTCTGCAAGTATGCCAGTGGTAACAAATGTTTTTTTGTTCCACCAGGAGCCTTATTGCCAGGAGGAGGATTTGTTTTTGCTCTGAAGAGAACAAAGCATTCTAATATACGTTTCGCCCGGATCGTAAATTGTCTCAGCGTTATACTCCCGATTTCTACGGTCTTGATGCGTTGATGATTGACCAGTGGATTACCGCCGATAGAAATGACTACGTCTTGAAGTGAACTGAGACAGGTGTTCAGCACGCGTTCATCATTTAGGTACTTCGACTTCGTCTCCAGGAGTACGCCTCAAAGCTCGTAGAAAATCTGTCTTATCTTAAAGATATATATGACATGCTTAATTTTTTTTCTTTCTTCGTAATTTAGCTCAAATTCTAACAGCAATAGCGTGCCGTTTTCGAGTTAAAATTTTGTTATAAATCTATGCAGTTCTTTTTGAGTTCTGTTTGTTATGACATACAGACAAACTCGATGAATTTTATAAGACACAGATGAAGAGGCTTAAAACTTATCCAAAACATTTTTTTTTATTGTCTTACTCATCTCTGAAACGAATATCGATTTTTAAGAAGAAAATGCACAACTCCATCTATGACTTTTAAGAACAACTATTAACCTCGCCAACATGATCAAATTTAAATTATTTATATCCAAAAAGGGCTTACACATGTAATTCGACTTGATGTTTTTGAAATCTCATAGATGGCGCTGCTTTAAAATATTCAGTTAATTATAATTATGTTTATCGGCCTAAATTACTTATATTGCGTGATTTTTATAGTGTGAAGCTAGCTCATAGCATGGTTATTAACACAATAACAACATTCAAATAAGCGTCGTTAGATTACGATTACATTGTTACAGAATGCGTTGAAGAAATAAAGGTTCACTGCTCGTTCCCCGTAGGTGATGATAGCGTGATAATATGTAGCCTATGTGTTGACCCGATTTCGTATTAATATTCGTGCGAAATTTGAAGTAAGTCCATGCAGTACTTTCCGAGTATATCCCGGACAGACAAACAGACAAAAATTCTAAAAACTATATTTTTGGCTTCGGTATCGATTGTAGATCACACCCCAAGTATTCTTTTATAAAAATATTCAATGTACAGTTTTGACTTTCCTACCATTTTATTATATGTATAGATTATAAATGCGAAAGTAACTCTGTCTGTCGGTATGACTGTCGCGCTTTCACGCCAAAACTACTGAACCGATTTAAATTAAATTTGGTACCTACACATAATAATATAGTCTAGAGCCTGAGGGAGGACATAGACTACATTTTAATGCGAAAACAGGGTTGAAAGGGGGATGAAAAGATTACTTTTGGTCGCGATAACCAACATCCACGCGGACGAAACCGTGGGTATCAGCTAGTTACAAATAAATCCACATAATCGCGATGTCTACACTAAACCTCTATAAATCAAATGGGATTATAATATAATAACAGTAATAAAATGGTATCATAATTCAAGTAAATGATTCATTGTTAGTACTACTGAAAATGTGTAGGAATGTGATTGGCAGCAATTTAACTTTGTTATATTGAAAAAAAAAAAGAAAATTTCATGGTGACTATGTCTGTTTAAAATTTGATTTCTTTAAAGACCTGATTTATTTGCATCTAAGAAACCTTCATCTACTCATTCCCCAGACCTACTCCTTTGCCTGAAAATTTTAGCAACAGGGGACTAAATAGGCATTTTCTTGGTAAGCTCGTTCCATCGTCCTCTCCAACCTCATCTCAAGGTTGGTTGAGCAAGCTAATAATCTAATAATAATAAAAAAAAAACTGATTTTGTAAATTTATGAATTGACACAAGAAGAAAACGCCACTGGTTTGTGCTGATACTGTGTTGAGGTCGCGGTGCCAAACCATGTGGTTGCTATTGTAGAAACTTGGAACTTCTGTGCGGAAATAATTATAATGCGAAGTGATCTCATGACAACAGTCGCCGGGGCTTCGAGATGTATTCATCGGCGGCGCGGCGCCCGAGGCTCTGAGTGCAACAGCGCCGCGCGCAGATCTTCTAAAGCTATCGACAGTCATAAACTGTTGACGTTGAGACTTTTCTTATTAGATTTTGTTTTAGTTTAATCTAGTTAATTTTAAAGATATTATGTTAATTTTCTAAGTGACATTTTATGAGTATTAGCAGCAGCGTTGTGGTGGGCAATGGTGCTAGTCCTCACCAGAGCTGTCCACGCTAGCGCCAACAACACCAGAGTCGACCATACTAGAACCCACTACGCCATAATCCACCACACCAGAGGCGTCCACGCCAGCGCCAACAACGCAAGATCTGACTACACCAGAGCCAACCACATCAAAGCAGACCAGTTTATTGTTTAAATTTGAAAATGATATTGAAGTTGACATTACCCTCTGCGGGTTTTTCGAAAGAGATACCGCGGCCTCGGCACAAAGGGCTAAAATGGAACATGGGTGGTTTTTACTCAGTAGAAGTCTGACACTCCCTACCGCTCTGCACAGAGCGGAAGAAGTCATTTATTGATTACCAACCCCAACCAAATAAAAAAAAATGCCATCAACTTGCACTCTTGCCCGATTGCAACCTGAAAAATAAAATATAAAAGAATCATTTAATTCCGTATTCACACACACCAGTTAGTAGTCAAGATATTAATATTAATTTCCAGTTTAAAGTGAGGTCGAGTTTTAGTCGTTGTTGGTTCTGATGTGGTTGATTCGTATTCATAGAGTCTGCAGTCACTGAGAAATTAGTTGAATACGTATAGATTACAGGAAAACCTATAAGAAGTCATGGTACGGAACCCTTCATGTGCAAGTCCAACTTGCACTTGGCCAGTTTTTTTTGTGTTGTTTCACTCTTATGAGACCACTCTCTTGTCCCCGTGTCCGAATGTCTGTCTGTCCGTGTGTCAACACAATTTTTTCACAAAATTAAATGGGTGGAATTGGCAAGTTGAAATGAAGTTAAACATGGAAATGTACGATGTTGGTAACGAGGATACGCTAAAGAGAGGGTGCGATAAATCTCAAATCCGGTCCGGCATGGAGTTTTGCTGCCATCTTTGGGATTACTTACCTAAATACTAACTTGCCACACTGGATTTTGTAGCGTGCAAAGCCAGGAGGCTCATGGGTGATGAAAAGTTGATGGTAAAGTAACATAATGCCTGGCCCACCGCCGGAAAGTTGCATGTCTGTCGGTTTTCTACAGACTGTACTTCGGAGCGAGTACGCAAGAGCTCCAGGAGTTGATTCTACCATATATTCATATAAATTTCAAGCAAAAACTACTAAAACCAGTGTTTGTGCGCGGTAAAATGGCTAGTGCGTTAATTGATTCGGGCTGTGATGTGAACTTGATGTCAAAGGACTTTTATAACGAACTTAGCAAGTCAGATGTAGTGCATTGTAACGAAAACAACATTACGTTAACCGGTTTAGGTTATTCACAAGTAAAGTCATGTGGTGTTGTCAAGTTAGACATTATGATTGATAATTATTGTTTACTAGCTTTTGCCCGCGACTTCGTCCGCGTTTCCGTCGTTTTTCGTAAAAAAGTACCATTATGTCCTTCCTCACGGTTCAGTGGTTTTGATGTAACAGACAGATTAACTTTCGTATTTTAGTAGGGAAATACAATATTATGTCAATCCACAATACTGTTGAAAAATATCGCAAAAAGGAACCGCAGAATATTATTATTAATAGCTGTGCCCGCGACTCCGTCAGCGTGTGTAACTCCTTGTATGTTATTAAGTTAATGTATTGGTAATATTGTTTAGATCACTTTCACATGAGGCTTAAGTAGGTACCTATAGCGTTCTATAGGTAAAACTTCAGCCCAAAGCTTCCGGGTAAACTATGTTGAAAGTTGACCCGTCCGGCACGTGAACATAAAGATTTATAGAACTGCTAACCCGGGAAAGAGCGACATAATAATAATATAACTGACCATGCGAGAAACAACTGACACCGAGATCTACTCCAGCAACACGAAAATTCTGCCCTTGAGCCTTATTAATTTACCTACTTCACTTAAAATAAATACCTATAACTACTATAATTAATAAAAGTATCTACGCTTTTACCTACATAATCTATACATATGACGGCTTCTCGAGCGGCTGAGACACCACGTGTCGCTGTTTATCGTCATCTGATGGTCCTCCATTATGGACGTGTAGGTGCAGGTAGTTGTAAAATAATACTCACAAAATATCTCACTTAATTTAACTTTTAACATTCTAACAAAACTTCACCAAAATAACTAATGATTAGAATAATAATTACTGATTTAAATACGGGAAGGAAAATAATTAAACTTTACTTTAGAGCCAATGGGTTTGTGCATGTGCCTCGGCTCACGGTCGCATCAAAAGTGACCGTCACCACCGCCATGACATTGACAACTCCATTCGGTGTTAACCGCTCTAAATTAAAATTACCAATAAAGAAATAATTCTTACACCACAGAGTAAAAATAATCGATTACAACTCATAAAAACTGTTAAAATAAATCAATTAATTTATCGCGCGCCGTTACGGCCGTCCTACATCATCACACGTCCTCGTGTGTACTTTGGCACATACTTCAAAACTCGGTAATTCTGACCACAACAAAATTCTCAAGAATTTTTATCAAATCTTGAAAAGTCTAATCGAAATAAATCCAGGCTTAATCATCACTAAGAGCCAAAACATTACTAGAACTGAAAGTTTACTAAGATAGTGCTACGCAATTCACGACATAGTATCACAGAATTTCACGTGCCACACAGGCTAAAACTAACAGGTGCCACACAGGCTTACGAGTGCCACAGAGGCGCAGGGGTGCCACACAGGCGCAGGGGTGCCACACAGGCGCAGGAGTGCCACACAGGCGCAGGGGTGCCACACAGGCGCAGGGGTGCCACACAGGCGCAGGGGTGCCACATAGGCGCAGGGGTGCCACACAGGCACAGGGGTGCCACACACAACCGCGCCAGCAGGGCGCGCCGGCACCATGGAGCGCCACACAGAAGGTTCCTCCAAGCCTCATAATTCATTTCATAAATCAAATTTCAAAAAGAAAACACACCACTCATGGCCTGCAACTAGTGACCATCACTATTGCCGCCCATATCATCATCACCTCATGTGATACGACCAACACCAGGTCCCCGCCACACCACTGGCTGCCCATCGCGCTCTGAACAACCCCACTCTGAGTTGCAGTTACGACTACAGACCAGTGCGTGCACCGTGACCAACCAAGATAGCCATGGCATGTGTTCCATTTGCTGGTGGAGGCACCCTCCTCACCGTCTTCTACATTAGGCTTTAACTCACATTACTTGGAGGAATCTTTCGTACATCTCAACTCGTCTATCCTGACTTACTAGGTTGTTAGTTAAGTAGTCATTTAAGATTTAAATCAAAAAAACAAATAGTAAACTAAACACTACACAACTATCTTGACTTGATACAATAATCAGAAAACATGTGAAGTTCAACATAGTCTAAATCAACTTGAAAATTCAACAACTTCGAAATTATGATTACGGCTTACGGGTGCCACACAGGCGCAAGGGTGCCACACAGGCTTACGGGTGCCACACAGGCTTTCGGGTGCCACACAGGCTTACGGGTGCCACACAGGCTTTCGGTTGCCACACAGGCTTTCGGGTGCCACACAGGCTTTCGGGTGCCACACAGGCTTCGGGTGCCACACAGGCTCACCCAGGTCTCAGCCACACCACAAGCCGCTCATCACGCCCTGAACGACAACGTACGCAGTTGCGACTGCGTCTTGTGGCTGCGGATTGACCAAATAACCAACAAGCGCAATCATAATCTCTCGAGGTTCCTTCACCCTCGGACACATCATCTATTAAGTCTTACTCTGTTGAAACTTCACAGGTTGGCATCCTATGGTTGTGTGCGTAGGTACTTATGTACGATTGCCGGATAGTGACTTTAAAACATCGGTCGCCCTCAAGTGATTCGACTCAACCTCACTCAGAACCTGTTTGGTACTAAATACGTCATAATTACCCAACCCTATCAATCTGACAACTGAATTGGTGTAGCAACCCTTAAAACCTTTGAAATAAGCTTTCCTTTAAGAGAGAACACTCGGCTCCACTAACATAGTAAAATGGAAACGACTCACCAGATTGTCGCCATTGCCCACAAACACCAGCTACTTGACAGTTGTCGACGCGCCATTTCGGTGACGGTGCCGCTTCCGCTACTATGGGCCGCATGGCCCGCAGAGGACGCGCCGCCCGGCCTGCAGAGGACACGCCGCATGGCCCGCAGAAGACGCGCCGTATGGCCCGCACTTTCACCATAACGGAAACAAATCACTTGTTTTCTTTGGTTACCCGTCGAAAGGGTACCCGTCGAAGTCATTTGTCCCTTACTGGTGGCAATCTCATGACACACACACACGCACACACACGACATTTGCATGTAGGAACATAGGAACATTCCGTGGTTTGAAACGATTCAAATCAAGTCAAAGTTTGGTAGGTTTGGTGTTTCTATCAACTTTCACTTTAAACTTGCACTATCACTTGCACTTGCACTTGCACCTGCACTTCCACTTGCACGTGGATCAGAATCCGACTGCTCTGGGTTGATTTCTGGCAGAGCGATCTTGGATGATGAGGCTGGTGTTCTGATAGCCTCGATCAACTGCATCATATTCCGCTGCTGGATCTCGAACATTGTGCGCAGTGAGATTCAGAGCCCACTTCTGATGACGGCTTCTCGAGCGGCTGAGACACCACGTGTCGCTGTTTATCGTCATCTGATGGTCCTCCATTATGGACGTGTAGGTGCAGGTAGTTGTAAAATAATACTCACAAAATATCTCACTTAATTTAACTTTTAACATTCTAACAAAACTTCACCAAAATAACTAATGATTAGAATAATAATTACTGATTTAAATACGGGAAGGAAAATAATTAAACTTTACTTTAGAGCCAATGGGTTTGTGCATGTGCCTCGGCTATCGGTCGCATCAAAAGTGACCGTCACCACCGCCATGACATTGACAACTCCATTCGGTGTTAACCGCTCTAAATTAAAATTACCAATAAAGAAATAATTCTTACACCACAGAGTAAAAATAATCGATTACAACTCATAAAAACTGTTAAAATAAATCAATTAATTTATCGCGCGCCGTTACATATAATAAATCTGTAGAAAAAATATTTTTGTACATTGAAAATATTTAAAAAAGGAATTTTCAGGGTGTTATATTATAACCAACAGAACTCATTTCCAGCATTTTTGGAATTTTTGTCTGTTTGTCTGTTTGTCTGTTTATCTGTTTATCTGTTTGTCTGTTTGTCTGTTTCGATGACTAAGCATCACGTAAAATTTACGAAACTAATGTAGGTAAATTTTATACATAAATATTGTGCGTAACTTGGGGTATTACTTAGTCTTTGTTTCATCGTAATCGGTGCTCTCTATCAAAAGATATTTGAATTTATAGTTTTCAAGAAGAACTCTAACACTATGATCATGAATGAGACATGCAGCGACATCTAATAAACGAATATGGTACTCATTAATAATGCCTTCAAAAGATAATTTTAATAAAGTTATGATAGCTTAAGGTAGGTACTCTGTAGGTAAGTAGTCTAAATGACACTGCTTTCAAAGTCTACTTTAGTCTACATAGCCTAAACCCTATAGTGTGATTGATCGCTTTCCATGCATTAAATTTTAGCAGTTTATTTTCGTCTTCGATAGATGGCGTTGTTTTTATTTCTTGCGTAGCCTATGGTGTGGGGTGTCATTAGATAGGTCTTTGAAAAAGATTGTGAGTTTAAGCAAACACACAATCTTTTTCGATTAAACACTTTTTCGATTAAGGGATTCGTTAGTGAAATATTAAGCTATAAAGTGCAAATTTTGTTAGACTCAATTCAGGCTACCACTTCTTATTTGCTACAGCGTCTGTAAGTTAACGCAGGGCTATGATTTAATGTACTTTTGTCTAAGCGACGCATTTTGGTTTTCGACAACCACGCGAACGAAGTCGCGGGCACAGCTAGTACAAAAATAAAATTGATCATAAATTAGCCAAAACTTACCTATCGGTATCTAAAAATTTATGCGTACTACTTCCCCTAAAAAGAAATAAAATGCGAACTATTAATAATTTGTAATTTGAACGAATATTTAAACACTACCAAAATAACTACTTAATACCTATTTTATAAAATAACAACAAAAGACATTCAAATAAACTATTTATAGACTAAAAGTCGCGCTGATAAGCACGGTTTGTTAATATCAATTATTGTCTGTCAATAAGGTCGAACGCTGAACGCATCAACAGCCAAATATTGAATGAAGCTCGCTCCCGTTACACAAAAATAATCCTTATGACATGATTCAGTATTCACGCGCAGCTTATTAGCGTATTTCATATTTGGTTCAGTTTGATGTTTCTGTACCGATTACTATGATTCTTTTTTTATTGAATAGGTGATAATATTAACTTCTTATAATTAGGGATGAGTCAGAGTATTATAAACGTAAGAGTAAACAAATATAATCAGAAAGCTCCGAACTGCTAAGCTATCGGGAGTTACACGTGTTATTGTGAGTCAACCTTATAAGATAGACATATGCTGTTGTGGGATATTTTTTAGATAATTTTATGTAAAACATTTTCGTCATAAATGATTTCTATGTAGCTTTAACCATTAAGGCTACACACGCGACGGAAGCTTAAAAAATGGAGCAACTTCTCCCGTTTTCCCAACATTTCCCTTCACTGCTCTGCTCCTATTGATTGTAGCGTGATGAAAAGTATACTATAACCTTCCCAGGAGTATAAAGAATAATTGTACCAAGTTTCGTTAAAATCCGTCGAGTAGTTTTTGTTTCTATAAGGAACATACAGACAGACAGACAGACAGACAGACAGAAATTTTACTGATTGCATTTTTGTCATCAGTATCGATCACTCATTACCCCCTGATAGTTATTTTGAAAATATATATCATGTACAGAATTGACCTCTCTACAGATTTATTATAAGTATATAGAGTATATAGATAGAAGAAGAAGATAGAAGATATCGCGATACTATGTTTTATGTAATGCCTAACGACTCTGTACCATTTCAAATGATAATTGGTAATGCTTTCTTGCGAAATGTTATGATGTTTATGAAAGATTGTATGGTTTGTTTGTTTCCGAAAGATGATTGGATGAACCCAAACTATGAGTGGTTAAAAGATGTTGCATATTTCTCTAGTTCTGTTGATTGTTTAGCTCACGTCAGTAATCCTGCTGTAAAAGAAGAAGTATTAAGGTTAGTAACAAGTTATGTGCCACAACAAAGTAAAGAAGCTCCAATAGAAATGAAAATTGTTTTCAAAGATGACTTACCAGTATCTCAGCGGCCACGACGAATCTCATTCAAGGAAAAAGAGGATGTTAATCGCCAAATCCAGGAATGGCTTGATGATGGAATTATCAGGGTGAGTTACTCAGAATATTCCAGTCCATTAGTATTAGTAAGAAAAAAGGATGGTGGTTTAAGAATATGCATTGACTATAGAGAGATTAACAGTAAAATGGTTAAAGATGAATACCCACTCCCTATAATAGATGATCTTATTGATAAGTTGTCCTCAGCTAGAATATTTAGTGCATTAGACCTAAAAAATGGTTACTTTCATTTACGCATACACGAAGATTCAATCAAGTATACTTCTTTTGTAACGACTACCGGACAATATGAATTTTTAAGTGCCCCAAGGTCTTAACAAGATTCATCACAATCATATCCAGAGAATTGATTGCCAGAGGTATTGTTATTGTTTTTATTGACGACATTTTAATTCCAGCGGAAGACGAGTATCAGGCTCTTGAGCGATTAAAGGAAGTTTTGAATACTGCATTGGAGTATGGGTTACAAATCAACTGGAAGAAGTCTCAGCTGTTAACCAGAAACGTAGAATACCTCGGTCATATTTTTGAAGGTGGTGCAGTGATGCCATCGCCAGGGAAAAAAGAGGCTGTTCGGGTGATCTTTCGCTTCCGACTGTGGTACAAAAAATGCTTTTAAGCGAAAACGCGTGGAATGTCGTCTCCTCTTTTTGCGAGGAGGTGATGCATGCAAAGGAGGCAGCGGAGAGGGAAAGAGAGCATGCCTCTCACTCAACCCGCACCAGAAGGGTAGCCGGGCGTCGAAGGGCGCTTAACGATCTCCGGCCACCGTAAGGTGGGGCCTGCGGGTGGCAAAGTTAGGGCTGAGATGTCGCCCGACCAGCCAGGCCCAAAGAAGGGGCGCGCAGTGGACTCTGTGCGCTTTCATAGAGAACGTGCGGTTGCTGGCCGCACTTGGTGATGAGGCCCGCCCGAAAGGTGGGCTGATACCAGTCGGGGGTGTGCGCGAATGTACTTGTATCTCCCGGGCCCCCGACACATGGTATTAGTAGGAACAGTGGGTTTTTAGTCGGTTAGAGTCCGACATAACCCCCGCTCGCCCCAGGCGGAGGGTATCCATGAGGATTTTCCCACTCAAAAAAAAAAAAAAAGGGAAAACAGAGGCTGTTATAAAATTCCCTGAGCCCCAGAATTTGAAGCAACTGCATAGTTTTTTGGGACTTTGTTCTTACATCAGGAAATTTATACCTAAGTATGCACAGATAGCGCAACCACTCACAGATATGCTGAAAAAAGACTGCAAGTTTGAATTCAGTGATGCACATAGAGCTATTTTTAACGATTTGAAGACGAAGTTGGCTACTAAACCAGTGTTGAAGATTTATGATCAACGAGCAGAGACAGAGCTCCATACTGACGCATCAGGTATTGCTTATTCAGTTATTTTAATGCAGAAAGGTGATGATGGAAATTTACATCCAGTTCATTATATAAGCCGAAGGACTACCGACGCGCAGGCCAAGTACACAAGCTATGAGCTTGAAGCACTTGCTATAATCGAAGGTGTGAAGAAGTACAGACACTACCTATATGGAAAATTCTTCAAGATTGTCACCGATTGTAAAGCTTTCCAAATGACACTGAACAAGAAGGACTCAGCATCATCAACAAGAGTTGCTCGATGGATTTTATATCTACAGGATTATGACTTCACAGTAGAACATCGTGACGGCACTGGAATGAGGCATGTCGACGCATTGAGTCGAAACCCATATGTAGCAGCCATAATATCTAGTTTACACCAGGATATAAGACGCGCACAGGAGTGTGATGAGGGCCTTTAAGTGCCATAATACGAATTTTGAAAGAAGGAAACTCATTCAAAGATTACAGTTTGAATCAAGAATTACTTTATAAAGGATCAGATCAACAACTTGTTATACCTAGTACAATGGAAAACGAAATTATAAAGAGGGCACACAGTAATGGTAATTTTGCGAAGAAGAAAACTTTGGAACTAATTAGCAAGGATTACTACATTGAAAAAATTGGAAAGAAAGTTGAAGATTATATAGCATCATGTATACCATGCCTACTAACGAATAGAAAAGAAGGAAAACAGGAAGGTTACCTTAATCCAATTGAGAAGGGAGACACTCCGTTGCATACTCTGCATTTAGATCATCTTGGACCACTGTCAGAGACTCATAAGCAGTATAATCACATGCTTACCGTTATTGACGCTTTTACGAAGTTCGTATGGTTGTTTCTATGTATAAGTACCACAACGAGGGAAGTGTTGAATAAATTGGAGACACTACAGCACACTTTTGGAAGTCCAGAAAGATTCATCACAGATAAAGGTACTGCTTTCACCAGCAACAACTTTCAACAGTATTGCATGAAGGAGGGAATAGAGTTATGTCATATAACTACAGGAGTACCTAGAGGTAATGGTCAGGTGGAAAGGGTTCACAGAACTATTATACCAGTACTTACCAAGCTGTGTATTGAGAAACCAGGATTGTGGTACAGGCATGTAGGAAGAGTGCAGATGGCATTAAACAGTACTTACCAGAGAAGCGTGAACACCACTTCATTTGAGATGCTAATAGGAAAGAAAATGAAGAGACAAGATGACATTGAAAGATACGGACGAGATAGCTATGTTGAAAATAGAGAAGATTTGAGGAAGAGAGCAAAATAGGAAGAACTATGATAAGCATAGAAAAGATAGTAGGAAATATCAAGAGGGGGAGTTTGTTGCTATAAAGCGAACTCAGTTTGGGCCAGGACACAAACTCAAACCTAAATATTTGGGACCTTATCAGGTAACAAAAACCAAACGACACAACAGGTACGACATAGAAAAAGTAGATATGATGGCAGAAGGTCCAGTCAAAACCACAACATCTGCAGATCATATGAAAAAATGGCCAGATGACAAGGAGTAAATTCAAGTGAGTATGTAAGGGTTATGAAGTATGTTTGTCGTGAGTTGAGTGTATGAAAGTGATAGGTGTTAAGATTTTTTTTTTTGTGTTTTCTCTATTTTGTTATGTTTTATATTTAGATTTATTATCATACAGAGTTGTTAAGATTCGGTTTGTTAAGCATTACAGTAAGTTGTAACTTGTATCACTAAGGTGTTTTGTATTTCTTTGTTATGCTAAGATGTCACAAGATGTCATGCCTATATTGTAATTTTTGTTTGTAATTGTCATGCTGTCTTTTATATCTTTTTCTTGGAAAATAAATAATAAGATGTAAGCTGGCTATGTTAAGGAAATAAAAGCTTAGTAAATATGTCACTACCTATAGAAAATTATTCTGTTTGTGTTTGAAGATAAATTGTTTAAGGACGCTAAAACATTTTTCTACAAATAACAGTGGTTTTCAGGTCGGAACTTTCGCTCCGAGATTCCGATATTGCGTTGCGAGATTCCAAAATTCCGATATTCATGCCCTAGTAGCCCCCCTACATGTAAAGTGGGAAGTGATTTTTTTTTATTTCAACCCTTACGTGTGGTATATTGTTGGAAAGGTATTTAAAAATTAATAGGGGTTTTTGCAGATTGTCGTTTTATTGTTCGCAGGAAATCATCAATTTTGATGATGATGAATAAATCTACCTGCTCTCTTTTAACACTCCAGTAGGCGCGCCTCTATTTGGAACGTTAGTAGTCGCGCGCTCTACATTTGTAGAACATATTTAATGATGGAATTTTAAAGCAAAGTTTCATAAATAAAAAGTATTTGTATAATATTGAGATTACCTTTATAAATTATAAAGCTAAAACAAACAAAACAATCATATTTAAACATAATAAGAACTAAAAACCAGCCTGTTTGAAAATAACAAAAAGAAACGCAAAATTTTTGCTCTTATCATCTTATGTCTCATATTTCTTAATCAGTCATATCTTCCACCTCCATTTCTTTGTTTTTGACACAGTCGGACCAAGAAGAACCTGATAGTCGGGACAAATCCACTTGTTACATATACAGGGTGGCCCATAAGTCCTTTAAAATGTAAATTTCGAATAAAATGCATAAGACGAGCAGGAGGGGCGCGGGCGGGGCAAAAACAGTACGTTCGGTTTCTGGGAAGTCAGTCGCCATGGAGCGTTTCACCGGTGCGGACCGTGCTTTTTGTGTGCGCGAGTTTTATCGGAACAATTTTTCGGCAACCATTGTGCGGCGTAAATTTCGAGAACATCACTTTCATGACACTCCAACTGTTCAAACGATCAACAACTGGGTTGCAAAGTTTGAAAAGACTGGTTCGACGTTAGATAAAAAGCGGTCGGGCCGACCAAGGACGGAAGAAAACATCGACATAGTGTTACAGTCTGTTCGTGAAAATCCTACCCAGTCTACTCGTAAGCGCGTGATCGAGGAGTTTTTTACACCAGCGTTGCAGAATTTTCCAAGCTACAATACGCGGACCTGGTTTCAACAGGATGGCGCGACGGCCCATACCTCTAACACCGCTATGCCCGTCATTCGTGAACTTTTCCCCAACAAAGTGATCTCTCGAAGAGGAGACATTTCCTGGCCACCACGTAGTCCGGATCTAACCCCGATGGACTTTTTCTTATGGGGTTATCTGAAATCTAAAGTGTATGACACAAACCCGCGGTCAATTGAAGCCCTAAAAGAAAATATTCAAAGAGAAATGGCTAACATCACAGAACTGTCGATAGTTTTAGACGTCGCTTACAGGAGTGCCGTGATCGTAACGGGTTACATTTGGATGATGTCATTTTCAAAAAATAATTCCCATTTTATAAAGGTTAATACAAAATAAAAAGGTATTTCTTATTGTAATTAGTTTTTTATTTATTAATTATTTACATGTGTAAGGACTTATGGGCCATCCTGTACAACAAAGGTTTCTGGTGGACCGGCCCCTTAGGAGAAAAATGTCACGCGAGTGGTCGCGCGCTCTACAATCGTAGAAATTCACTTTTGGTGCCAAATTTCACAGACCTGTGGCCGCGTCCGTCACTGCAAGGACACTACAATTGTTTATTGCCTAGTAATTGAGGAATACTAAGAATGTGTGAGTGATTGATTTTCAACTTGCGACAAAATTAAACAAAATGTACACGCGTTCTACAATAGTAGAACGCGCGACTATTGGAGTGTTAAATCGGTCATGTAATTTTTTAGTTTTTCCATTAAAAACAAATATACAAACATAATATACCACAAAACAAATATTTTGTCATTATAATATTAGTAAATAAGATTAATCAAATATACACCAGTTCTACAAAATTTAAGAAAAACTTTAGGACTAAGGTGTCTTTGCATTTAAGTATTGGACTGAAGCATGTTTGCTTTTTATTGCCTTGTATCGAAGCTAGTTTGCATCTCATTATATTGCACATGCAGGTTATGCGGGTTGAGTTTTTGCAGTTTACCTTAAGCAAATGCAAAAAAAACCGTTACCAGAAGCATTTAAACAGCTTAATAGTTAGTTAAATTTAAAAAAAAAATGCTTTAAGCTAAGAAAACTTTTGCAGACCACACCATAATAGGCCATAATAATTTGTTACGTTTCTGCCTTTTCTCGCACTCGCCGCCACTGATCTACATTTCTAGCACGTTTTCTAGCTCGTCCTGCACGAGCTGGTGTAATATTTTCTTCCATTACAATAGTAATAAAACAGAAAACTCGAAAAAAACAGACGCTATTTCCAGATAACTTACTACGACAAATAACTGATTCGCCTTCTTAGAAATTTTGAAATGGCGGCTCCTGATTGGTCGATTGTGACAGTGGCGGATTTGCTTCTAACAAATTTAGGATCTAAGCGTTTTTGCATTTGAACGCTACTTTCAAAGTGCATTTACCGTTGACTGAGGTGGATTTGCACTTTATCTTTTATGGCATAATGTTGCAGCTTTCAAGTACTACAATTTGGTAATACCAGTTTAAATAATTGCAATTTTGGACTGAAGCGGTTTTGCTTTTATACCCCTCAATTATAAAGTTAATCTCAATATTATACAAATACTTTTTATTTATGAAACTTTGCTTTAAAATTCCATCATTAAATATGTTCTACAAATGTAGAGCGCGCGACTACTAACGTTCCAAATAGAGGCGCGCCTACTGGAGTGTTAAAAGAGAGCAGGTAGATTTATTCATCATCATCAAAATTGATGATTTCCTGCGAACAATAAAACGACAATCTGTATCATTTTACAAATATAATAATCGTATAATAATATAATAATCGTACAAAAGATATGGTTCAAAAGTTAGAGGGGGGGGGGGGGACACATTGTTTTTACTTTTGGAGCGATTATTTCCGATATTGTTGACATTATCAAAAATGATTTTGGTAAACCCCTATTAATTTTTAAATACCTTTCCAACAATATACCACACGTAAGGGTTGAAATAAAAAAAAATCACTTCCCACTTTACATGTAGGGGGGCTACTAGGGCATGAATATCGGAATTTTGGAATCTCGCAACGCAATATCGGAATCTCGGAGCGAAAGTTCCGATATTACAATTCCGATATTGGATCACTCAATATCAGAATTGCAATATCGGACATATTTTTCAATATTTTGAGTTTTAAACTGAACCTGTATTTTAGATCCATGTGTAGCGCCGAGCGCGACAGCGCGCTACCGTATCCCTGTTGCCAGTTTACTAATGATGCGATAGAAGAGCAATATAAGTCACGAGTGACATTGAAATATCAAAAACCAATTTAATCACTAGAGTTCAATTACAACAAAAAAACAACCCAAAAAAAACGCTGGTGTCAGTCCAGGTGGACTGACACCAGCGTTTTTTTTTGGGCACCGGGCACCACGTGGAGGTTCCACGTGGTGCCCGGTGGAAACGTGATAACGGCTAACGGACTTTTTAAATGACAATGCCTATAATTCCATTTTTTTCCTTTTCATGTTATTTTACATTTTGTCTAGTATAACTTATTAATTTTTATTTCGGTTTCATGTGTAACAAACCCATTTTATGTATTACTAAATTTTGAGCTCATTTTTGTAATCAGCGACCCTGAAAACCATAAAAACGACACCCATGACGGAAAGATCAAAAATTTTCCTGGCCGCCATCTTGTATTTTCATTTTGACCTCATTTTTGTAATCAGCGACCCTGAAAACCATGAAAACGACACCCATTACGGAAAGACCAAAAATTTTCCTGGCCGCCATTTTCGATTTTCAGTTTGACCTCATTTTCGTAATCAGCGACCCCAAAAACCATGAAAACGACACCCATGACGAAAAACCAAAAAACTTTCTGGCTGCCATCTTGGATTTTCATTTTGACCTTATTTTCGTAATCAGCGACCCCAAAAACAATGGAAACGACACCCATGACGGAAAAACCTAAAATTTTCCTAGCCGCCATCTTGGATTTTAATTTTGAGCTCATTTTCGTAATCAGCAACCCCAAAAACCATGAAAACGACACCCATGACGGAAAAACCAAAAAATTCCCTGGCTGCCATCTTGGATTTTTAATTTTGACCTCATTTTCGTAATCAGCGACACCAAAAACCATGAAAACAACACCCATGGCGGAAAAACTTAAAATTTTCCTGGCTGCCATCTTGGATTTTCACATCGTTGTTGGCGTCGGCTTCCTGTTTAACGGATGCAGCTGAATATCAGTATTTTGAGTAGAGCGACTGCCAATCTGACCTCCAGAAGACTTTCGGGCCATTGACTACCGTCCTGTTACGACTGTCTACATCTACAAATAACAGTCGGGACCAATGGCTTAACATGCTTTCCAAGGCAAGGAGGAAACTCGATATGCACCTAATAGGTGGAAACCTTGACAAACTCGGCATAACCTGAAGATTGATCCAAGCTGCTTCTATCTAGACTCGAGCTGCTTTACATTTAAGTGCCATTGCCAGTGTCATTTAAGTGTTTAAAATCGAGGTACCTATTTTTTCTTCAAAAAACAGAGTCCACATGAAAATCTTATGTGAACACGATTTCGTACTTAAGAGGCTGGCTATATTCCACGTGGCTTGGTCACAAAATATAGCCATGCATGCAAACCGCACGAGACCATTCGTTGGAATAATATTATGTGGGAGGCTTACGTCCTGCTCCGTGGTACACATCTTAACTAACGAAATAATGTAGCGTGCATGTGGAAATAGGAAATTGGGGACGTTGGGTAGAAGCGGGGATTAAGTCATAAGGAGACGTAGGTAGTGTAATTCAGAGCCATAATGGAAATAAAGAACGCTTACATAACCTTGATTTTTTGTAAATAAAAAATTGGTTTCCATTTGTTTTTAATCCCTGTGTTTTCAGGATTTCGATAAAGACAAAATAATCTATTTATAAATTAATCAGTAAGCTAAAGTTAAGTCTTATCAAAAATTAATAATAATAATAATAATAATAATATGCCACAACTATCACACAACGCCATCTAGTCCCAAGCTAAGCAGAGCTTGTGTTATGGGTACTAGACAACTGATAAACATACTTATATATTTCTAAATACATACATATTATAGATAAATAAAAAAAATAAAAGGCTAACAAAAAAATTAAAGGCTTACAAGAAAAAGTATCGCGTGTAGCACGTCACGATACGTCATTACTGTTTTTTTCACCTCACGGAGACTTGACCCATGCAGTGGCCTGCATTATCATATCCAATCATTAACACAAACATGGAAATGTACGACGTTGTTTACAAAGATACGCTATAGACAGATAATAGTACATTATGGTACAAGTGTATAACGTTGGTGATTACCGCTGAGGCGTCATTGAGACCCGAGCCGTCAGGTGAGAGTCTTAAGAAAGCCGAGGACGGTAATCATTAATACACACGTGTATCATACGACGTTTTTCAACACACAGTGGCGCCACCGTGGCGATCGACCATAGACTAAATGAATGAGCACGATAGAGTCTATCCACATAATGAGGATAAAGTTTTCTTTATTACAGGAAAAATAAAAGTTATATTATTTGAGTGAAAGTTTCATTTAATAAAAACGTACAAGTTGAAATTATCTATTTGAATTCAAAGGAGAATGGGCTTATTGGTACACCCCTCCAATAGCAATGAGATATACGTCGTTGGATAGCTCTTTTTAACTGAAACAATATTTACTATTACAGTTTTGTTGAAATGTTTGTCCGTTTTGAGTTATAGCTCAAAAACAAAAGTAAAAATGGATACCTATTAACGTTATAATATCTTAGTGTGTAAGCTAAAATTACATCAATGTCGTTGTATATAATGTAATTCGTAATTATCATAACAAAACATAACATCACGCCTGTAATTCCCGAAGGGTTAGGCAGAGGTGTAGGTGCCTAATAGTAGGTACACCCACTTTTCGTCAGTTATGTTTAAGTCCCATGTAATAGGGGGCGAGCCTATTGCCATCAACCTGGCACAAATCCAGACACCATGGCTGCTACCAAGAAATTCTTGAGGGAAACTCCAATAACACTTTGTCCGACCAGGGAGAATGTATGGGAGCTGTTACACCCCTCCAATAGCAATGTCATATACGTCGTTGGATAGGTCTTTTTAAATGGAACAATATTTACTTTGACAGTTTTGTCGAAATGTTTGTCCATTCTGAGTTATAGGTTAAAAACAAAAGTAGAAATTGATGATATTAATATTGTGATATCTTGGTGTATAAAGGAAAATAACACGTCGTTGTATAATAATATATATTATTATAGTATAATAATGTAATTCGCAAATAACATAACATACCATCACGCCTGTAATGCCTAAAGGGTTAGACTGAGGTGTAACTTATAATAATACACCGATGTTATCGGCAGTTATGTTCCCCATGTAATAGAGGGTGAACCTATTGCCATGAACTAGGCATAAATACAAATTCCTTGACTGATACTGACAAATTCTTGAGAGCAAATCCAATAGGTAACAATTTACCCGACTCGGGAATCGAACGCAGGGCCTCATGTTCAGCAGTCGCGCTTGTAACCACTAGATCAACGAGACATTCAAAAATTACCAATTAATAAAATGTACGTAAACAGATGAGTACTTTGTGTCGGAATACTAAAAACTTTTTTTAACTTTGGTTTTTGAGATATAACTCAGGATGGACAAACTATTTCGGCAAAGCTGTCGTAGTAGATATTGTTCCATTTAAAAATACCTATCCAACGACGTATATGACATTGCTATTGGAGGGGTGTACCAGCTTCCATACATTCTCCCTGGTCGGACAGTGTTATTGGGTTTTCCCTTACGAATTTCTCAGTAGCAGCCACGAAGTCTCGATTTGCACACAGTTGATGACAATAGACTTGCCACCTATTACTTGGAACTTAAACATAACTTGGGTATTCTATCAGATACCCCTCTACCTAACCCTTCGGGGGCTACCGGCGTGATGATATGTTATGTTATTTGTGAATTACATTATATTATTATACAACGACGTTAGTGTTATTTTCCCTTACACACCAAGATATCACAATATTAATAATATGATTTTTTACTTTTGTTTAAGTATAACCTTTAACTCAGAATGGACAAACATTTCGACAAAACTGTCAAAGTAAATATTGTTCCATTTAAAAAGAGACCTATCCAACGACGTATATGACATTGCTATTGGAGGGGTGTAACAGCTCCCATACATTCTCCCTGGTCGGACAAAGTGTTATTGGAGTTTCCCTCAAGAATTTCTTGGTAGCAGCCATGGTGTCTGGATTTGTGCCAGGTTGATGGCAATAGGCTCGCCCCCTATTACATGGGACTTAAACATAACTGACGAAAAGTGGGTGTACCTACTATTAGGCACCTACACCTCTGCCTAACCCTTCGGGAATTACAGGCGTGATGTTGTGTTTTGTTATGATAATTACGAATTACGTTATATACAACGACATTGATGTAATTTTAGCTTACACACTAAGATATTATAACGTTAATAGGTATCCATTTTTACTTTTGTTTTTGAGCTATATCTCAAAACGGACAAACATCTCAACAAAACTGTAATAGTAAATATTGTTTCAGTTAAAAAGAGCTATCCAACGACGTATATCTCATTGCTATTGGAGGGGTGTACCAGCTTTCATACATTTTCGCCCATTCTCTTTTGCATGAAATGAGCAAGCACTAAGTACATTAATTTATTTGTACTATTGAACACGATCTTTTTTGTATCGAAACTTTTATAAGAACTTAGCAACTCGACCAATAAATTTTTTTTTTTTATTTATTATTTATTTATTTATTGGATCTCCAACAGAAACTACACAATCACATGCAAGTATACATATAAGAGGGACAAATACAAGTGTGCGCTTCCAATTATAGAAGACCACATCATTCACTTATAATCTAGGTAGGTACAGTAAGTTTAACAAGGTAATAAATCTAAAATCAAAATACGTTACACAAAAATTGTACAAAAGAAACAAGGTGAATTACAAAAAAAGATGAACTAACAATAACAACGGAAATGAACAATAAAAGAAAAAAATTATAATTTAATAATCATACAGGAATCCTAAAATATTACGACTTGGGTACGGTGACATATAAGTCTTTTTTAAACCTTGCGATTTTACATGTAATATCCACTTCATTACGCTTCGATACTTCGTTATACCGCCTACAGAGCCTTGGCAAAACGGCAAAGTGTCCGAGGTTTGTTTTGGATCCCGGCACATGGAAAAGGTTATAGTTACATTTGCGTGGCAAGCGAGACGGTGCGCTTATCTGCAGCTTTCCCAGAAGCTCGCTACAGTCAACAACCCCATTGAATAGTTTGTGAAGAAATATGAGATCTAGAACCTGCCTTCTATCTAATAACGAGGACATTTTATAATGTTGTAGTCTCAAGTCGTAGCTCCTGATTTTTTTTGCCAGACGGTCTTTATAGCACAGATGGTACAGAAAACGTCTTTGTACACTTTCCAAGCGTTTAGTGTAAATGTCAATTTAAAAACCTATCTCACTAGTGAATAATAGCAATGAAAAAGTCACAGTTTGATTATAGGTGTCATTATGTGCCTAATTGCGGTGAAATTATAGCCACTTTATGAGCAAGTGTGTTGAAAAAATTTAAGTTCGGTCCGCGTGTCCGTTTCGACCGCGCGGCCACGACGTTTTTTTTAAAAAAAAAATGTACCAAGTTTATGTAAAAGTTTGTAAAAGTTGATTCCCAAAACCATAAATTTGTCAAAGTTATGGTTACAAAGTTATAAGGGTTTGAACGTGGCCGCGCCATCGAAACGCGGAGAACCGCGCGGCCACGGATATCTTTAAATCTAAGCGTTGCAGAGACCTGCAATTTAGGTAAATAACAGATTCAATATGTAAAAAATTTGTAAAAATATAGAAAAAAATCCTAGGTTTATATTTTAGGAGCTGTAACACTAAAACCCCATGGCCGCGCCATTGAAACGGTGAAAACCACGTTATCGCCGATATCTCGCTGAAAAAGCATCGTAGAGGTCTGAAATTTCTTGTAAAACATAGATTTGAATTTGTCAAATCATGTAAAAATACAAAAAAAAACCTTAGGTTTATATTTTAGGTGCTATAAGACTAAAACGCCATGGCCGCGCCATTGAAACGGTGAAAAATACGTTATCGCCGATATCTCGCTGAAAAAGCGTCGTAGAGGTCTGAAGTTTCTTGTAAAACATAGATTTGAATTTGTCAAATCATGTAAAAATACAAAAAAAAACCCTAGGTTTATATTTTAGGTGCTATAAGACTAAAACGCCATGGCCGCGCCATTGAAACGGTGAAAAATACGTTATCGCGGATATCTCGATGAAAAAACATCGCAGAGGGCTGAAATTGTTTGTAAAGCAATGATTTGAATTTGTCAAAAATTGGAAAAATACACAATACAATTCTATGTTTATATTTTAGGAGCAGTAAGGCTAAAACCCCATGGCCGAAACGGTGAAAATCACGTTATCGCCGATATCTCCCTGAAAAAGCATCGTAGAGGTCTGAAGTTTCTTGTAAAACCAAGATTTGAATTTATCAAAATTTTTAAAAATTCACAAAATAATCCTAGGTTTATATATCAGGAGCTGTAGTACGATATCGTTTAGAACCTTTGTTGTTACGATAGGGTGACCATGACTTTGTGTTTACAGAAAACTTTATCCATAATGTTTGGAAATTATTTCTCAAGCATTCTAAATTAAATTAAAATGAAAAGTTCTTTCATTGGTTCGTTCTTTAATTGAAATGAAATTTCTTATAAACATTATTATATTTTTGCTTCATATCGTTTCATTTGTTTACTTTTTTTTAATTATAAAAAACACATAAATCACCGATTATTCAGTAAAAAAAGTGATTGTATTGAATTTGTCTAAAGGATTTGAAATAATGAATTATGACTGAAATAGCCCCTGTAATTAACTCACGGATTCCAACATCAATTTATTTTGTTTCTGCAACAATATTTTTATCTCTTTCTATCTTCCTTTCCATGATAGAGCATGACGTATACTTATTTTACTTAATAAAAAATGTGGTGTGGCTAGTTTTGAACTTTACCACCGTTGCTACTTTGTCTTGTAGGTACAACTGAAAAATCTTTCAATTCTAAGCGTGTTTAAAAATATCCACACGATATGCTAAAGAAGATGCCAGCGGGTCACGTACCAGTCGATGTTGATAAGAATTTTAATGATGATGAGCAAGTTTGAGTTATGGTGGAAAATCGAGTAAGGGTTTCTATAGGCCTTATTGTGTTCGACCGTACCAGTAGTTGTTACGTAGTCGTAGCCCGGTAGAAATCGGTGTCTCTTGTTTGTTGTCCGTGGGTGCGCGGTGCGCTTTCAACTCTGGCGGAGATCGTGGTCTGGAGAGACCATAGTGTGTAGTCATGCGTGATGCACACTGGCGATCCATGTTATGGATGCGCAGGCAACGCGATTGTTGATCGGCTTGAGAGTCCGTGAGAACAATGCGATTGCTGGACGGCTGGAGTGCCGTGTGAGGGCAACGCGATTGCTGATCGGCTGGAGAGTCCGTGAGAGCAATGCGTTTGCTGGTCGACTGGAGTGCCGTGTGAGGGCAACACGATTGCTGATCGGCTGGAGAGTCCCGTGAGAGCAATGCCTTTGCTGGTCGGCTATGGTGCCGTGTGTGGGCAACGCGATTACTGATCGGCTGGCGAGTCCGTGAGAGTAATGCGTTTGCTAGTCGGCTGGAGTGCCGTGTGAGAGCAATGTGATTGCTGGTCGGCTGGAGAGCCGTGGTGTTAGTGGTCTTACTCGAGGGTTTCTGTAAGCTTGACAGTTTTTGTTGCAGTAGAGTTTAAAAGGTTGAATCGAGCGATGGTACTTACGTGGCCCAGGGTGTTGTATTTTGGATTATTTTTAATTTTCCGTTAATATGTTTGATGTAATTGAAGGGTTTTGGTTTAAATTAAAAAAAGGGGGTTTGAATTTCTTATTTTCAACGATTTTATGAATTTTGAGTTTGATCAGGAGTGACCGAGTGGAACAAAGTAAACTTGTGGAAGTGTGTGTGCAAGCGTTTGTTCGCAGACTAATGATCACACGAGGACGTGTGAAAGCAGGATGGCCGTGTCGGCATCGAGTCGTATTCAGTACGCCAGTGCCATCTGGTGGCGCTTGATGGAATCATTGGTGAGCGCGCGCGTGGGCCGGTCGCGTCGGTACGTCACTATTGAGTAGACAGGCGCGAGCGGCGGGCGCGTGAAACCGCTGAAACCATCGTGTGTTCTGAAATACGTACCTACCTACAGAGTTTGTGTGTCTAACTATCTAGATCTACTGTGCTTAGGACTATTGATTGAGTGTACGAGTCTAGTTTCTTCATCCAAACACTACCCACCGACGCCCACTGTTAACCAACGAATATTGCTAAATATTATCCCGTTAGCCGACATTTATATTTTTTTATCTTATCGGTATATGGTCTAATAGATGATTAAGAAATATATATATTTATTTCTTTAAAAATCACATAAATCACAGATTGTTTACTTCAACTAAGATTTTTTTTATTACATAATTATTTAATAATTATGTAATAAATATTAAAAAAACAAAAACTTATGGTGGAGTTATGAGAGTAGCGGCTGCGAAGGACCAATAAGCGTTGTGTAAATTATAGTTTAAGCGGGAGTGAATGCTGCCAACTGGTTTTATTTAGAGGGAACGGTATTAGGACTTACTTGCAGTTTGAAGGATCGCCTGTAACGATGGCTGACGACTGGAAAGCGCCGTGTAGAGGTCTTGAATGTGGTTTCTTCCCAGCACGTTTTTATTATTGTCCCACTTGTGTCGGCCGACACTCACAGATTGATTACTTGGTTTTATGGTTGCGTCTTGGTGTATTTGCGGTGCGCACCGCAATAACTAAGCGGTATCGCGTAAAGAGGTGTTAAGCCGTTGAAGACAGTTGATAAATATATATATTTTTGTATCTTATCGTTTCATTTTAATTTAATTTAGAATGCTTGAGAAATAATTTTCAAACATTATGGATAAAGTTTTCTGTAAACACAAAGTCATGGTCACCCTATCGAAACAACAAAGGTTCTAAACGATATCGTACTACAGCTCCTGATATATAAACCTAGAATTATTTTGTGTATTTTTAAAATTTTTGATAAATTCAAATCTTGGTTTTACAAGAAACTTCAGACCTCTACGATGCTTTTTCAGTGAGATATCGGCGATAACGTGATTTTCACCGTTTCGGCCATGGGGTTTTAGCCTTACTGCTCCTAAAATATAAACCTAGAATTGTATTGTGTATTTTTCCAATTTTTGACAAATTCAAATTATTGCTTTACAAACAACTTCAGCCCTCTGCGATGTTTTTTCATCGAGATATCGGCGATAACGCGGTTTTTTACCGTTTCAATGGCGCGGCCATGGCGTTTTAGTTTTATAGCACCTAAAATATAAACCTAGGGTTTTTTTTGTATTTTTACATGATTTGACAAATTCAAATCTATGTTTTACAAGAAACTTCAGACCTCTACGACGCTTTTTCAGCGAGATATCCGCGATAACGTATTTTTCATCGTTTCAAAGGCGCGGCCATGGCGTTTTAGTCTTATAGCACCTAAAATATAAACCTAGGGTTTTTTTTTGTATTTTTACATGATTTGACAAATTCAAATCTATGTTTTACAAGAAACTTCAGACCTCTACGACGCTTTTTCAGCGAGATATCGGCGGTAACGTATTTTTCACCGTTTCAATGGCGCGGCCATGGCGTTTTAGTCTTATAGCACCTAAAATATAAACCTAAGGTTTTTTTTTGTATTTTTACATGATTTGACAAATTCAAATCTATGTTTTACAAGAAAGGAGAATGGGCTTATTGGTACACCCCTCCAATAGCAATGAGATATACGTCGTTGGATAGCTCTTTTTAACTGAAACAATATTTACTATTACAGTTTTGTTGAAATGTTTGTCCGTTTTGAGTTATAGCTCAAAAACAATAGTAAAAATTGATACCTATTAACGTTATAATATCTCAGTGTGTAAGCTAAAATTACATCAATGTCGTTGTATATAACGTAATTCGTAATTATCATAACAAAACATAACATCACGCCTGTAATTCCCAAAGGGTTAGGCAGAGGTGTAGGTGCCTAATAAATAGTACACCCACTTTTCTTCAGTTATGTTTAAGTCCCATGTAATAGGGGGCGAGCCTATTGCCATCAACCAGGCACAAATCCAGACTCCATGGCTGCTACCAAGAAATTCTTGAGGGAAACCCCAATAACACTTTGTCCGACCAGGGAGAATGTAATGGAAGCTGGTACACCCCTCCAATAGCAAAGTCATCTATGTCTTTGGATAGGTCTTTTTAATTGGAACAATATTTACTTTGACAGTTTTGTCGAAATGTTTGTCCATTCTGAGTTGTAGGTTAAAAACAAAAGTAAAAAAAAAAAAATACCAATCGAATTGAGAACCTCCTCCTTTTTGGGAAGTCGGTTAAAAATTGATATTATTAATATTGTGATATATCTTGGTGTGTAAGGGCCACCAAAAAAAAAAAGGGAAAATAACACTAACGTCGTTGTATGATAATATTATTAGGAATCAGAAGTGAAATACGTGAACAAAATAAACAATGTTTATTATCTTTTAAATTACACTTTTACAAAAATATCACGACAAACATTTTAAACAATAATCAAATAGAAATAGCACTAGCAAAATGGAATAATCAGTACACGAGCAAAAACATAAACCGAAAATAGCGAAGCACACGATAACAGTCGGGTAGCAAGTCCTTTCCGAGCGCCGTCCAAGCAAAAAGTGACCGTTGCAACGCCGCTCGCCTCGTTTTATGAACTTCTGTCGGTTGCCGCACGACGACCGTACGTTGGCCGCACGGCTACTGGCTGATGGCGTGACTTTGAGCCAACACGGCCTCTCCTGACGCTCTGACGTCCTCGTCAGCTTCCAACAAGGCGGCTGAGTCTTCGCTGTCTCCTTGATAGCGTGTCTCACACAACGCCAGGGGGCGTGCTGGCACCGTGGAGTGCCGCACACAACTGCGCCAGTACGGGGCGCTGGCACCGTGGAGTGCCGCACACAACTGCGCCAGTACGGTGCGCTGGCACCGTGGAGTGCCGCATACAACTGCGCCTGTGGGGCGCGCTGGCAGCCTGGAGCGACGCGCTTAACACGTCAGTAGCGCGCTTGCAGCCTGGAGCGACGCGCTTAACACGTCAGTAGCGCGCTTGCAGCCTGGAGCGACGCGCTTAACACGTCAGTAGGGCGCTTGCAGCCTGGAGCGACGCGCTTAACACGTCAGTAGGGCGCGCAGTCGGCCTGCAGCGACGCGCTCGGCCTGCAGCGAGGCGCTGGGCTTCAGCGAGGCGCTCGGCCTACAGCGACGCGCTCAGCAACGCCAGCAGGGCGCGCAGTCGCCTTGCAGCGACGCGCTCAGCAACGCCAGCAGGGCGCGCAGTCGCCTTGCAGCGACGCGCTCAGCAACGCCAGTAGGGCGCGCAGTCGCCTTGCAGCGACGCGCTCAGCAACGCCAGTAGGGCGCGCAGTCGCCTTGCAGCGACGCGCTCAGCAACGCCAGTAGGGCGCGCAGTCGCCTTGCAGCGACGCGCTCAGCAACGCCAGTAGGGCGCGCAGTCGCCTTGCAGCGACGCGCTCAGCAACGCCAGTAGGGCGCGCAGTCGCCTTGCAGCGACGCGCTCAGCAACGCCAGTAGGGCGCGCTCGCACCCTGCAGTGACGTGCACGTTCACGGCGTCACTGTGGCAAAGCCCTGGCAACCACTGCTAAGGCCAAGCAGCGTTGCGTTGCATCCACGTCCACGTTGCGTTACTCTGCAATAGATATGAGCGCCGATGGCCAATCTTCTGGCGGCGGCGCGCCGATTTTTTTAAGTCGGCGGCGGCGGCGTCGGCGGCGTGACCTTCATTTAACTACCTTAATAAAACAATTATTTACGTACAATTAAGATAAGTATAATTTTTGACGTGACAAATGAATTGACAACATAATTTTTAAAAGAGAAAACAAAAATAAAATTAAAACAGTCTGTCAGCATTCAGTCGGACGTGCGTTCGGTCAGCGTGTTTGGTTAAGGTGGATGTTCAAGATAGCCCGCGAAATTCAAATTTTCTTACGTTTTTAGCGATTTGCAGGCCAGTGCTAGGTTGTATGTTAGTGAAAATATGATTCGCGGCTGTAAGACGTATGCAGTTACAGAATAATAATCATCAAAATCATCATTACAACCCTCCAAGTTCATGTAACCGTCAAGAATGAGTATTTCATCAAAAGGTCATTCTGCAATTCTGCATACGTTTTACACCCGCAAATCATATTTTCACTAACATACAACCTAGCACTGACCTGTAAATCGCTAAAAACGTAAGAAAATTTGAATTTCGCGGGCTACCCTGGAACATCAACCTTAAACTGAATGCCCGAATGCCGCCGCTCGGGCTTGCTCGACGCGCCGGCGCCTAGGATCGGCGGCGGCGGCGCGGGGGGAATCACGGCGGCGGCGGCGCGCCGGCGCGGCGCTCATGGGCTGCAAACAAACTTTACAACAGAATTTTGTTCTGCTCGATCTTTCCTGACCAAACTTTAGTTCCATTGGGTGGCACCAAATTCGACTCTCATTAATTAAATCAAATGTACTGGAAATTATCGAAAATACAACACTCAACTACCTTGAGTTATATACCATAGTCGTTCACACCAACCTTAAAAATTCTATTGCAACAAAAACTGCTGAAATCATCGAGTAAAACCATTAACACCAAGGCTCTCTAACCGAGTAGTACAACAAGAGAGTAATCTCATTCATTAGGAACATTCAAGTCGAGAATCAAATTCAAAGAAACATTCACCAAACAAAACTTGTCAGACAAGAATACCAATAGGCACATAGGGATGTATAAGCACATTGTTAGCATATCACACAGACTTCTTCCAAAACACTGTAGGCATAGGCTCCAAGTTTGCATACCCCTCAGATGTCGACTTCCACACACACTGTAGGCATAGGCTCCAAGTTTGCGTACCCCTCAGATGTCGACTTCCACACACACTGTAGGCATAGGCTCCAAGTTTGCATACCCCTCAGATGTCGACTTCCACACACACTGTAGGCATAGGCTCCAAGTTTGCATACCCCTCAGATGTCGACTTCCACACACACTGTAGGCATAGGCTCCAAGTTTGCATACCCCTCAGTGGCTGTTGACATAGACACATTGTTAGCGTATCACACAGACTTTCACACACGCAGCTGAGGCCACGCGCTTGACCAAACCACACGTTCTTATGTAATGGTTACTCTGCAAAGAGAAATCTACGACAGAATTTTGTTCCACTCGGTCACTCCTGACCAAACATCAATTAGGTCCCACTCTCGTTGATAAAATCAAACGTGGCTAAACTGGAAATTATCGAAAATACAACAATCAACCACCCTGGGTCATGTACCATTGTCGTTTAAATCAATCTTAAAAACATTATTGCGTCAAAAAATGCCAGGTTCACAAAAATCATCGAGTAAAACCACAGATCTCTAACTAACTAGTAAACAAGTCGATCTCCCGTGTGTATCACTATTTGACTTCACACCCAGACTTGATTTCCAGACCCTGACCTCAACCAGAGCTAAACGCACAACATACAACAAACACACCCACTGTCTACTCGAGTTTCCTCAAAAACCTTCAATTTTAATCGGACTACGACTACACAATAATTACTGGTACTGTCCAATACAGCCGATAGAATCTCTTGGCTTGCAACCACAACTTTACTTCATCAAAATCCTTTTAAACATCAACTGATACGTAACTCATTGGCATCTTTCTTAGCCTATAATGTGTATTAGGCACCTTCTTTAATAAAGCAAAACTTATCAGACTTTACAGTGAACCTGATACGGCCTACGTCTTCACACGAAAACAAGTCAACTGATCATATTGCGTAGGGGTTTGCATTTACGCAGACCATGATTATTTGAGTTTGATGTGCGAACAACTGCACTTTTGGGTTTCAAATATACGGAAAACAAGACTTTTGACTGTATTTTGTTTAGCATCAGATATACCACAAATCGCAACGTTGCCCCACACCAGGAATTTCTCCTGTATCGTGGGTACCTTCACAAATATTTTAAACTCACATACACAAGTACCCGACTTTGAAAAAAAACTAACTAGGTCATACAGATACTTGTACTCATAACGTCATTATAGCACAGTGACCATATCGACTTCACGCGGACACAATGACCGAAATTCGTGTTTAAAATGAGTCCACATGCTGTTATTGGTCAACCAATCGTTATGCGACGTATTAGCACCACCATGTAAATAACCACCAATGCGTCCGAGGCATTGCCAATCACCCCAGTGACCTTATAAACACACACATAACATCACGCCTGCAATCCCCGAAGGGTTAGGCAGAGGTACCCAGTATACCCACATTTCGCCATAAGCTTAACCATGTAAATAATCACCAATGCATCCGAGGCATTGCCAATCACCCCAGTGACCTTATAAACACACATAACATCACGCCTGCAATCCCCGAAGGGTTAGGCAGAGGTACCCAGTAAGTATACCCACATTTCGCCAGTTATGTTAAGACATTAGCTTAACCATGTAAATAACCACCAATGCATCCGAGGCATTGCCAATCACCCCAGTGACCTTATAAACACACACATAACATCACGCCTGTAATCCCCGAAGGGTTAGGCAGAGGTACCCAGTATACCCACATTTCGCCAGTTATGTTAAGACATAAGCTTAACCATGTAATAGGGGTGAGCCCATTGTCACCAACAGGGCACAAATCCAGAAAATAACACTTTGGCCGACCCGGGAATCGAACCCAGAACCTTCATGCTCAGTAGTCGTCTAAACCAACGAAATATTAAAATGGTTCGATCTTACTTGTATCAGGAACGAAAGTAAACCAACAGTCGTGTCCGGAGCGTCGCCTCAACCGCGAGAGCGGTTACACAGGACTTCGCGTCCTCACGCGGCTCCTACGACGATCTCGTTCGCGCTTGGAACGGCGATCGGATCCCGAAACTTGCTACGTACGTGACCTTCCACTCCGCTTATGGTGGCTACAAGATCGCTTAGAACGAGAGGCACTAGTTTTTGAACGCGAACAACTCGATATATCCATTGCTAACTACTACCCGCTTTTATCTAAAATTAAAAGCCTGAAAACTAGTTTTTAACTTGTGGGCGAAAAGATTATTTATCCCACTTCTGATATTAGGAATCAGAAGTGAAATACGTGAACAAAATAAACAATGTTTATTATCTTTTAAATTACACTTTTACAAAAATATCACGACAAACATTTTAAACAATAATCAAATAGAAATAGCACTAGCAAAATGGAATAATCAGTACACGAGCAAAAACATAAACCGAAAATAGCGAAGCACACGATAACAGTCGGGTAGCAAGTCCTTTCCGAGCGCCGTCCAAGCAAAAAGTGACCGTTGCAACGCCGCTCGCCTCGTTTTATGAACTTCTGTCGGTTGCCGCACGACGACCGTACGTTGGCCGCACGGCTACTGGCTGATGGCGTGACTTTGAGCCAACAATATTATAATGTAATTCGCAAATAACATAACATACCATCACGCCGGTAGCCCCCGAAGGGTTAGGCAGAGGTGTACACTGTACCTGATAGTATACCCAAGTTAAGTTTAAGTTCCAAGTAATAGGTGGCAAGCCTATTGTCATCAACTGTGTACAAATCAGACTTCGTGGCTGCTACCAAGAAATTCTTGAGGGAAACCCCAATAACACTTTGTCCGACCAGGGAGAATGTATGGAAGCTGGTACACCCCTACAATAGCAATGTCATATACGTCGTTGGATAAATCTTTTTAAATGGAACAATATTTACTTTGACAGTTTTGCCGAAATAGTTTGTCCAATTAAAAAGACCTATCCAACGACGTATATGACATTGCTATTGGAGGGGTGTACCAGCTTCCATACATTCTCCCTGGTCGGACAAAGTGTTATTGGGGTTTCCCTCAAGAATTTTTTGGTAGCAGCCATGGAGTCTGGATTTGTGCCTGGTTGATGGCAATAGGCTCGCCCCCTATTACATGGGACTTAAACATAACTGAAGAAAAGTGGGTGTACTATTTATTAGGCACCTACACCTCTGCCTAACCCTTTGGAAATTACAGGCGTGATGTTATGTTTTGTAATAATAATTAATTAATAAGTAATTTTAGCTTACACACTAAGATATTATAACGTTAATAGGTATCCATTTTTACTTTTGTTTTTGAGCTATAACTCAAAACGGACAAACATATCAACAAAATTATAATAGTAAATATTGTTTCAGTTAAAAAGAGCTATCCAACGACGTATATCTCATTGCTATTGGAGGGGTGTACCAGCTTTCATACATTTTCGCCCATTCTCTTTTCAGACCTCTACGATGCTTTTTCAGCAAGTTATCGGCGATAACGTGGTTTTCACCGTTTCAATGGCGCGGCCATGGGGTTTTAGTGTTACAGCTCCTAAAATATAAACCTAGGATTTTTTTCTATATTTTTACAATTTTTTTACATTCATATTGAATCTATTATTTACCTAAATTGCAGGTCTCTGCAACGCTTAGTTTTAAAGATCTCCGTGGCCGCGCGGTTCTCCGCGTTTCGATGGCGCGGCCACGTTCAAACCCTTATAACTTTGTAACCATAACTTTGACAAATTTATGGTTTTGGGAATCAACTTTTACAAACTTTTACATAAACTTGGTACATTTTTTTTAAAAAAAAAACGTCGTGGCCGCGCGGTCGAAACGGACACCGGTCCGCCATGGAGTATTGCTGCCATCTTTGGGATGGCTCAGCCAAATAACAACTTGCCACACTTGATTCTTTAGAGTACAGAGCCAGGAGGCTCATTGGTGACGATAGGTTGGTGATTAAGCTATAATTATGCCTGCCCCACTGCCACAAAGTTGCATGTCTGTCGGTCTTCTACAGACTGTATCTGTATTTAAGCCACGAATAAATGGCTTTCCGGGGTTAGCTCGTTCCTCCACCTCATCTCTGTCATTATGATAAGGTCAAGAGTAGGCTAATCTCTTAAAAAACGACCACAACGTCGAAATGGGTTGGTCGGTTGTACGGTCTACCTCCACTGTGTTAAGAGGAAATGCGGGTGGTCTTTTCTCCATACAAACGCTCCCGCCTGTTTTCTTTTTGGTTAATGACCCTAGAGCAATGTTTTTTTACAGATAATAAATATTAACTACTAGCTGACCCACGCAACTTCGTCTGCGTCACATAAATATATAGCTTATAACCTTTCTCGATATATCGACTATCCGACATAAATTAAGCTAAATCGTAACAAACATAAAATCGTATCTTTCCTCTTTATTATAATAATTTAGATGGTTTAGATTAGCTTAGATTATATTAAAGTGTGAATTACTATAGGTATCTCTTACTGTTAAATATACGATAACACTCTGTACTTGTAAACATTATGATGCAGTAAATATTTTGAATTTGAATTTCCCGGAAAGAATCTCCCCACATTGCGACGCGCGAATTATTTTGCCGCGCGGATATTTTTCCATTGCGATATCTTCTAAGATTTTTGTTTAAACTGTATAGAGTAAAGGGCACAAATATTCTATATTAAATTTCCCTTCTAACAAACACATTTATTTAGATATAGATTAATACCATATGGGTTAAAGAAGCTACGCAAAAAATAATTCTTTTTAACCTAACAGTTTAATAGTAAAAAAGGGTTACAGTGAGTCAATCTTAAAAGATAGATATATGCTGTCGCGGACTTTCTTTTAGAACTTTTAAAGAGGAACAATTTCTTCATACATGATATTTGCGTAACTTAAACCGTTTTCGCAGCGCACGCAGCGGAAGCTCCCAAAAAGGAAATACCTTTTCCCGTTTTTGAAACATTTTTCATTTATGCTCCGCTCCTATTAGCCGTAGCGTGATGTTATATAGCCTATAGCCTTCCTCGATAAATGGACTATCCAACACAAAAACAATTTTCCAAATCCAACCAGCAGTTCCTGAGTTTACCGCGTTCAAACAAACAAACAAACAAACAAACAAACAAACAAACAAACAAACAAACAAACAAACTCTTCAGCTTTATAATATTAGTATAGATTTCTATGCCCCTACTTTTTCCTTTTTGGCGATAAATTATTTTTATACGCACTACCACCCTCAAAAAATGCTCAAAATTGCTGGTTTAGATCGCTGTTAACAGAGTCCTAGTGTACAAATTTCACAACTATTAACGAAAAAAGAAAAACATAGCGGCGTAGTATATATCCTCCTTATTCATTGTCTAAAATATCTTTTAAATTGGTTCAATATTAGAGGAGGAAATAGGCGAGAGCCAAACCTAGAAATATGACTTTTATTGAGTCGCTATTGAGTCGGATCTGCAGTTGTCCTTAACGCACGGATTTGAGGGCAGGGGGGCGGAGAGAGACAGCGATAGTAGAGAGAGACAGACGGATAGACGGAGAGAGACCGAGCCCACATTTCCTCATAATCTAGTGGACCATTCTACTGTGTAGAATTTACTAGTTTATAGCCAAACATCCTTCCACGATTTTTGTAACCGACGTAGACACTTATGTTTACAAGAAAAAACATTGTAAGTTTTAGTATGTTGAATTTTAGTAAAACAGTCTCTTATACGTCTGTACTGCGTGTATTACTTATATTGTCGTCATCATCGTTATGACCCTGTAATGTACCCACTGCTAGGACACAGGACTCCTCTCTATGAGAGTCACAATATGTCTTTGAATTTTTAAATTATACTATACGATTATTTTCTTCACCGTTATGAGAGCAGTGGTGATGAATTCGTGTAAAAGTCGTGGGTGTTCCACGACTTACTGCTCGTAAGTCGGTGCCGCTACCACAGGGCCACTACTGCTCGTCACTACAGCTTTCGGACCGATGTTTGGGCTGTGATCTCGTCCTGTTTGAGGATAGGTTGGCGAAATAGAGATAAATAATAAACTTTTTCTTTTTAATAATAAGTGATTCCATGTTTAAAGATGGAAGGAATATCTTTAAATTCAGTAAAAAAAAATTCGAACCACGACGCGACGTTGTGGTTCCTCGTTTCAAGTACCTAAATGTTGTGACACGGCTGCTGTTATCGTACAAGATTAATATTGTGGAAATAGTGATTTTTGAGGAAATAGATTACAATTTCCAGAATAAAAAGTGAAGGCAGACTCAAAATATAAATTTAATAAATATTTTAGAAACACCATAATATTTTTAACAGCAAGTCATTTATAAACTGGAAATTTATTTTATTGTTCCGACAATTAACTGGTGTGTGTGAATACGGAATTTAATGATTCTTTTAAATTTAACTATTCAGGGTAATGGCAACTTTAACTTAATTTTCAATTTAAACAATAAACTGTTCTGCTTTGACGTGGTTGGGCCGGGGGTTGTGGTGTTGGGTGCAGCTGGTTCTGGCGTAGTTAACTCTGGTGTAGTCGGCTCTGGTGTTATTGGCGCTGGCGTGGACGGCTCTGGTGTGATTGGCTCTGGCGTAGTGGGTTCTGTTGTGGTCGGCACAGGTGTTGTTGGCGCTGGCGTGGACATCTCTGGTGTGATTGGCTCTGGCGTAGTGGGTTCTGGTGTGGTCGGCACAGGTGTTGTTGGCGCTGGCGTGGACAGCTCTGGGGTGGTTGGTTGTGGCGTAGTGGGTTCTGGTGTAGTTATTTCGTCTTCGTACAGTTGGCAATCACTTTCAGCCATACCAGGCGGTATGTAGCGAAACGAATCAATCAATACAGTGGAATTTGGAGACACCGAGCCGTCGAAAATTATCTGAAACATTTAAAAGTTGTTTGTAGGCCCGTCTAATTTACCACTACAGCTGTACATGTACAGCTAGTTTAAATAAATAAATGTTGTCAATACTCACGATGCCTTCGTAGGTGCCGTTGCGGGTCAAGGTTATCCTCAGTGTGTTCCATCCGATCAGAGCCGAGTTAGAATGACTAGATCCTAATAAAGATCCTCCTGAAGATACAGAGAAGGCATAAACTGAGATAAAATTTGAGGTACCTATTTCCTTATAAATGTTAACTTCTATTGTTCCACCTTGCTGCATTGTAAAAACGAATGATGACATACAACTTACTGCCGGTGTGGAAGTGGAAGTGGGCGTAATAAATGTAGTACTTTGGTTATTTTTAGCACTGAGGTCAATATTACTGTACTGATTCCCAATCCAAAATGGCATGGTGCCACAAAGTTCATGTCTATTTGAAAACCATTCATTAAAATTTTCCTCAAACGTGTACCTCACACATTTATCACTGACTGCGTAAGACACGCAAAGAACTAATATAAACACTGTGCGAATCATTTTGTTTCGCCACATGGAACAGTTATGGACGTAATTACAAAATCTCTTTAATTTATACGCCATTTTATATTTTAATTTAGTAGATATCTAAGTTATTATGATAGTCTCTGATAAGACATAATCGTTTTATATACATATAATACGGAATCACCCGATTGCTTCTGTCTGTTTGTCATTGTATACTATTTGGTTCACCTTTAGACAAAATGACTACCAACAGCCGCTCCTTCATAGATGGCCAATTAATGATTCACGTAGGTATAATAAACGCCAGTCAGTAACAGATGTAGGCTTCAAAAAACAAATGCAATAAAAACGGTCATCAAATAAACAACTGCATGACGTGCTTTTCGAGTCACGGACGACGGACTGCAACCACTGATCATAATGACACAACGAAAATCTCCGTTTCTTTGTAATATAAAGGGCGTAAACACACTACTTAAGGGTACCGTGTCAGGGCAGGCCACGATGGTGGCGATAAGTGCCCTCTCTAAGCAGTGGCTGGAGAGGCGCCTTGGCACGGCTCCTTCCGTCTCTCGCAGGTCTTCACCGGACACGGTTGTTTCGGGAAACCCTGTTCCGACTCAGGCGGGAGGAAACATCCGGATGATTTCACTACGAGGATCGCACAGAGGACACATGGAAAACACCGTGGTGGTCTGCTCCGCTTGGGTGGAGCCCCGCCGCGCGCCGTGTTCTCGTAGCGGCGATTGGTGGTGGCGACCTCCCGCGTCCGGGTGGTTCAAGCCATGGTCCGGGGCGAGAGGAAATGGAACGCCGTCGCCTCCCTCCGCGAAGCAGTGATGCCTACCAAGGAGGTGGTGGAAGGTGAGAGCTGGGACGGAACGTGGAGAGCACGTTTCGTCCCAGCCGCCACAGGGCCTCCAGCCGAGAAAAAAACCGATTCCAAAAACAAAAACACAAAAAAGTGAATAAAAACTAACTTCAGAAGAAAAATCAGCTTCAGTTGGTGACATTTGTAAGTTTGATTTCGTTCTTTTTGGCCACCAACTGCAGAAGCTGATTTTTCTTCTAAAATTTATTTTTCACTTTTTTGTGTTTTGAAGTCGGTTTTTTTATATTTTCATTTTTAGTAGTGATATCCTATACAAATATTTTCTATGCATTTAACATTCAACCAAAAAACCTTGCCTTTTACCTTAAAGATTCCCTTATTATTGTTTTCAACTCCTAACCTGTGAGGAGTAGAACCTTCCATAATCAGCTCACCTAGATAACCTGAATACAACCATAATAAATTATATACGTCCCCATAATATTTTATTAATGAATTATCCTCCAACTCCTAACCGTTGAGGAGTTATACCTTCCATCATTAGCTCATCAACATGAAGTGATGACTGCTAGATTCAAATACATGAAAAGCTTTACAAAAGCACAAAACACATCTCATAATAGTACGTGCCTATAAAGTTTGAGGGTAGCCATCGATTTCTCGGGGTAGGATGCCGTCATCTGATCCTGATTTTCTTATCGTGGTACCAACCTTGAGATATCTCCTTTCCAACAAAAAAAAAGAATTTTCTATACAGATTCAGGCGTCTTCGAGTAATCGGTAAATATACATAAAAAAGATTCCAACGAATTGAGAACCTCCTTTTTTTAATTCGATTAATGAGATGTACCTTCTATTACAGGTCAACCTAAATAGCCTGAAAGAATACAACTATCGGTCCTTAGGTACGTATAATTTCGAAATAATTTTGTTTCAATTTCTAACCGTTGAGGAGTTGTACCTTCCAACATCAGCACATCCACATGAGACTATGATTATCAGATGCAAATACTTGTTCAGCTTCAGAAAATATATGGAACCATTCAACTGAATCTGGCTAAAAATAAAAAGCAATTTCAACATAATTGGGAAAAGGCAATGCAGATGATGACAATGTTCAAACACTGGGATTCCTTAATTCCAGTGTTTTGTTTCCTGCATTAGAGTAGGTATTAATTAGACCAGGGTATTTAATTTTTGAAAACAAATAAAATTATAGTAGGATGAAACCCAATGAAAAAAGTAGAGAATATAACAAAAATTAAAGGAAAAATAAATTACGGTCGATCTGAGGTCGGGAAGTGGGGGTGGGGGGGTTTTTAAGGGGGGAAAGCGGTTTATCTCGATTTCCGGCAAAACTACAAGTCCTATGGAAAAAAAAGTAATGGCAAAGTTGTAGAGAATAAAAAGATCTACAACTTTGATATTAACACTTTTTTCACATAACCTCAAAATTTAGGTGAAAAATTCAAAAAACCAAGTTTTTGGTTTTTTATTTAAGTACCTACATCTTTTTCAAAAAAAAAAATTTTTTTCTACGATATTTTGTGAAAATTTACCTTAACAGGTCCCAAATACACTGTAATTTATTTGATTTAAAATATTTATTTTTTTGGCTTATTTTAACTTAATATCAAAAAAGCACCCTAATTTTCAATCGAAAATTCTGACGTCAAAATATCAGCTTTTTTAAAAAGTCAGTAGACGTTGTGTTTCTTAGTCAATATTTATTTTGACGTCAGAATTTTCGATTGAAAATTAGGGTGCTTTTTTGATATTAAGTTAAAATAAGCCGAAAAAATAAATATTTAAAATAAAATAAATTACAGTGTATAATTTGGGATATAATAAGGTACGTTTCCACCAAATTTCGTAGAAAAAAAAAAAAATTGAAAAAGATATAAATAAAAAACCAAAAACTTGGTTTTTTGAATTTTTCACCTAAATTTTGAGGTTAAGTGAAAAAAGTGTTAAAATCAAAGTTGTAGATCTTTTTATGCTCTACAACGATTACATTTTTTCCATAGGACTTGTAGTTTTGCCGGAAATCGAAATAAACCGCTTTCCCCCCTTAAAAACCCCCCCACCCCCACTTCCCGACCTCAGATCGACCGTAATTTATTTTTTCTTTAATTTTTGTTATATTCTCTACTTTTTCCATTGGGTTTCATCCAACTGTATTTTATTTTCATTTTTTACCATTTTTGTAGGCTTCGGCCCTGGTCGATATACTAATTTCTTGAAATAGATGTTGATTCACCGTTTTAGCATAAAATCGTTTTCAACTTATGATTATTTAATCAGCCGATAATCCTTACAATCTTTCTATACATTTTACCACTAGCTGCTACCCGCGACGTCGTCTGCGTGAACGCTATACAACACCAAAAATACCTACGATTATACCTATTAAAATAACATTCATTTACCCGCTTCTTCTTTACATTTTATATCTACAGAAAGTGCAGTAACAGAGGGAGACTGCCTTTTGTAAAATTGACCTTCACAAAGTGCTGATCACCAGCCTGCTTTGAATAAATGTCTCTAGGGTGATTCTGCTGAATTAAGTCATAAGTTGTGACTGAAGCAGTTAGAGAAAGTAATGAATAAGGAATACAGAATAGGGTAAAATACATACTTATAGGACTTCTCGATAAACAACATTAGTGGTTTGGCTCTCCGCAGCCAAAATGTGAAGAGAGCCACGACTGGTGACGCGGGAGCAAGCGACGTATAGCTGCCCGTGTGAGAAGCAGCTCGTCCTGTGTCGACAGCCACTGCCCTCAGTGTCTGCTCTTGCGACTTATTGATGGTCATCGCGAAGCAAACACTCATGGGGATCTGTACGCGCTTGAACTGGAACGGGAACTTATGAGGTTTGAACGGAATGCGTGGTATAAATACTGCCTTGCCGACGCCACAACCCGTAAGAAGTTCCGACTCAATGGTGTGTCTGTGAAGTGAGATGATTTTAAGGCGGGTCTGGTTACACAACTTCGGAGGAGATAGGTTCCAAAGAAGCATAATCGGGACACCGACCTTCAGCTTGATGGTATGCGCTGGAAGTCTACTTGCTCAGGGAGTTCAGAAATTCCACGGGATAATGTGTGGCGTCATCTTGCTCGACGACAGTGTTTATAGAGGTGTAGACCACTTCATTCTCCTCAATTTCCGAGGGAATGCATTCGTTAATTGCAGCAGCCTGATTATTTTTGGGCGTCAAAATGGCCCGCTCACACACCCAAGAATTCTGCTGGTGCGGTATACGACTGATGTCCCCATACACACAGCGAATGAGTTCTTCTAAGCTAAATACAACTCTACAGAGATACTCTGGAAGCACCACCTGTCCACCTCTCTCCTCTGGTAGAGTGCCTTCGCCAAGACTTAGAAGGGCATCGGAGAATTCTTGAGCACGTGCATTGCCGCCGAGCCGAGCTCTCATATTAATGGTCAAGCGCAGCGTACGAACTCGTGACCACAATGAAGATCGTTTCAACGAAGCATTCATCTCGTCAGCCCTCGAACCTCGCGTCACCACGGGAAGCGTTTGTCGGAAATCGCCACTGAACAGAACTGTGACACCACCCATCAAATATTCGTTCCTGCGGATGTCCTGCAGGGTTCTGTCCACGGCCTCAACTGCCTTCCTATTGGCCATCGTGCACTCATCCCATACGATCAGAGAGCAGCACGTCTACCTTATCACTGTTACGTGACATACCACAAACAGGCGTTTCGGCGCTTTCTAAATCGATGGGAATTTTAAACATGGCTTGTACTGTCTTGCTACCCGGAAGCAGTTGTGGCAGCGATTCCCGACAACGCTACAGCAATGGCAATTTTGCCTTGCCTCCTGACGTCTGCAAGTATGCCAGTGGTAACAAATGTTTTTCCTGTTCCACCAGGAGCATTCAAGAAAAACATTTTACCCTGGTTTTGCCCAACGCTTTCAAGGACAGTGTCATAAATTTGTTTTTGCTCTGAAGAGAACAAACCGACATGGTCATTTCGTATGGTATACATTTCGCCCGGATCGTAAATTGTCTCAGCGTTATACTTCCGATTTCTACGGTCTTGATGCGTTGATGATTGACCAGTCGATTACCGCCGATAGAAATGACTACGTCTTGAAGTGAACTGATACAGGTGTTCAGCACGCGTTCATCAGTTACTTCGACTTCGTCTCCAGGAGTACGCCTCAAAATTCGTAGAAAATCTGTCTTATCTTGAAGATATTATATTGAAATGCTTAATTTTTTCTCTTTCTTCGTTATTTAGCTCAAATTCTTACAATAATAGCTTGCCGTTTTCGAGTTAAAATTTTGTTATAAATCTATGCAGTTCTTTTTGAGTTCTGTTTGTTATTACTTATAGACAAACTCGATGAATTTTATAAGACATAGATGAAGCGGCTTAAAACTTATCTAAAACATTTTTTTTTATTGTCTTACTCATCTCTGAAACGAATTAACGAAACAATTTTTAAGAAGAAAATGCACAACTCCATCTATGACTTTTAAGAACAACTATTAACCTCGCCAACATGATCTTTAAATTATTTATATCCAAAAAGGGCGTACACATGTAATTCGACTTGATGTTTTTGAAATCTCATAGATGGGGCGCTGCTTTAAAATATTCATTTAATTATAATTATGATTATCGGCCTAAATTTTTTTTTTTTTTTTTATAAACGTTGCCCCACACTAGGAATTTCTCCTGTATCGTGGGTGCGTTTACAAACATTTAAACTCACATACACAAATACCCAGACCCGGAACAACTATCTGTAGGAAATTACTTATATTGCATGATTTTTATAGTGTGAAGCTAGCTCATGGCATGGTTATTAACATAATAACAACATTCAAATATGCGTCGTTAGATTACACGTTGTTACAGAATGCGTTGAAGAAATAAAGGTTCACTGCTCGTTCCACGTAGGTGATAGCGTGATAATATGTAGCCTATGTGTTGACCCGATTTCGTATTAATATTTGTGCCAAATTTGAAGTAAATCCATGCAGTACTTTCTGAGTTTATCCCGGACAGACAAACAGACAAAAATTCTAAAAACTATATTTTTTGCTTCGGTATCGATTGTAGATCATCATCGATGGTAGTAGGTAGAGTAGTAGGTAGGGTAGTAGGTAGGGTAGTAGGTACGGTAGTAGGTAGGGTAGTAGGTAGGGTAGTAGGTAGGGTAGTAGGTAGGGTAGTAGGTAGGGTAGTAGGTAGGGTAGTAGGTAGGGTAGTAGGTAGGGTAGTAGGTAGGGTAGTAGGTAGGGTAGTGGGTAGGGTAGTAGGTAGGGTAGTAGGTAGGGTAGTAGGTAGGGTAGTAGGTAGGGTAGTAGGTAGGGTAGTAGGTAGGGTAGTAGGTAGGGTAGTAGGTAGGGTAGTAGGTAGGGTAGTAGGTAGGGTAGTAGGTAGGGTAGTAGGTAGGGTAGTAGGTAGGGTAGTAGGTAGGGTAGTAGGTAGGGTAGTAGGTAGGGTAGTAGGTAGGGTAGTAGGTAGGGTAGTAGGTAGGGTAGTAGGTAGGGTAGTAGGTAGGGTAGTAGGTAGGGTAGTAGGTAGGGTAGTAGGTAGGGTAGTAGGTAGGGTAGTAGGTAGGGTAGTAGGTAGGGTAGTAGGTAGGGTAGTAGGTAGGGTAGTAGGTAGGGTAGTAGGTAGGGTAGTAGGTAGGGTAGTAGGTAGGGTAGTAGGTAGGGTAGTAGGTAGGGTAGTAGGTAGGGTAGTAGGTAGGGTAGTAGGTAGGGTAGTAGGTAGGGTAGTAGGTAGGGTAGTAGGTAGGGTAGTAGGTAGGGTAGTAGGTAGGGTAGTAGGTAGGGTAGTAGGTAGGGTAGTAGGTAGGGTAGTAGGTAGGGTAGTAGGTAGGGTAGTAGGTAGGGTAGTAGGTAGGGTAGTAGGTAGGGTAGTAGGTAGGGTAGTAGGTAGGGTAGTAGGTAGGGTAGTAGGTAGGGTAGTAGGTAGGGTAGTAGGTAGGGTAGTAGGTAGGGTAGTAGGTAGGGTAGTAGGTAGGGTAGTAGGTAGGGTAGTAGGTAGGGTAGTAGGTAGGGTAGTAGGTAGGGTAGTAGGTAGGGTAGTAGGTAGGGTAGTAGGTAGGGTAGTAGGTAGGGTAGTAGGTAGGGTAGTAGGTAGGGTAGTAGGTAGGGTAGTAGGTAGGGTAGTAGGTAGGGTAGTAGGTAGGGTAGTAGGTAGGGTAGTAGTAGTAGTAGGTAGTAGATAGGTAGGTAGGATAAAACGCATTGCAACGCATGCGCGGGTTCAGCTAGTAGATTATAAATGCGAAAGTAACTCTGTCTTTCGGTATGTCTGTCGCGCTTTCACGCCAAAACTACTGAACCGATTTAAATTAAATTTGGTACCTACACATAATAATATAGTCTAGAGCCTGAGGGAGGACATTGGCTACATTTTAATGCGAAAACAGGGTTGAAAGGGGGATGAAAATATTACTTTTGGTCGCGATAACCAATATCCACGCGGACGAAACCGTGGGTATCAGCTAGTTACAAATAAATCAACATAATCGCGATGTCTACACTAAACCTCTATAAATCAAATGGGATTATAATATAATAACAGTAATAAAATGGTATCATAATCCAAGTAAATGATTCATTGTTAGTACTACTGAAAATGTGTTATTTGTTTAGGAATGTTGTTGGCAGCAATTTAACTTTGTTAAATTGAAAAAAAAGAAAGAAAAGGTCATGGTAACAATCATGTATGTCTAAAATTTTATTTTCTGATTTAATTGTTATTTCTAAACCTGATCTATTTGCATCCATATCCAAGCAACCTTCATCTACTCATTTCCGAGACCCACTCCCTTGTCTGAAAATTTTAGCAACAGGCGACTAAATAGGCATTTTCTTGGTAAGCTCGTTCCATCGTCCTCTCCAACCTCATCTCAAGGTTGGTTGAGCAAGCTAATAATCTAATTATAAAAAAAAAAACTGATTTTGTAAATTGATGAATTGACACAAGAAGAAAACGCCCCTGGTTTGTGCTGATACTGTGTTGAGGTCGCGGTGCCAAACCATGTGGTTGCTATTGTAGAAACTTGGAACTTCTGTGCGGAAATAATTATTGCGATGTGATCTCATGACAACAGTCTCCGGGGCTTCGAGATGTATTCATCGGCGGCGCGGCGCCCGAGGCTCTGAGTGCAACAGCGCCGCGCGCAGATCTTCTAAAACTATCGACAGTCATAAACTGTTGACGTTGAGACTTTTCTTATTAGATATTGTTTTAGTTTAATTTAGTTAATTTTAAAGATAATTATTATGTTAATTTTCTAAGTGAAATTTTATGAGTATTAGCAGCAACGTTGTGGTGGGCAATGGTGCTAGTCCTCACCAGAGCTGTCCAGGCTAGCGCCAACAACACCAGGCTGTTTTTGATTATTTTAGTAATGACTGTTTTAGGTTATGCTCAACCAAAAATTATTGAAAAAAACTATTTGAAAGGGTCTGAATGGGTTTACGAGTGAGCTTTGTGTCTTTAAAGCATATTTTTGTAAAATCTGTAACGGTTTAGCTATTTCAGGTGGCCCGTGTCTGGTGATCACCTGTGACTACCTCACCAAGTCTAACTGATTTAGATTTTGAGCATTTTAAAATCATATTCTCGCGTTTCATGAAATTGCAAAGCATGGAAGAAATCATTACTAAAATAATCAATCGCTCAGTGTTATTTGTAGATACTATTCAAATCTTAAGGTAGTGGAAATCATGAAATTGTCTTTGTAAGTAGGGTGGGAAGGGAAAACACACAATACTAAATACAGTAAATGAAAGAATGATTATTTCTGGACTTGTATTTTATTCATCTAAAAATAGTGTATCCAATAATGGAGCTGGAACACTAACATTGTTATAACGTGCTCAGCTTAAATAGGTACCATCCTATGCACATTACATGCACACAGCAACCTTCAATTCTTCTCCGTCCCAAAAAGAACATAATTATATTTTGTGGCGCCGCGCTGTATCAATAATCCTTTAACAATTGATGATACCGCAATAGACGCTCATTATTGTTGCGTTTGGTGTGGCAGCAACACGTTTGTATGTTCTTGAATTAACCTTATTAACAATCCATAACACTGGTCGAACAGGGTTCTGGCAGGAGGGGTGGCATTGGAATGTTAAAATCTTGTTTAATATGTGTCTGAGATCGGTTTTGGGTAGCAGAATCTTCCACTCAGTCAGCATCGTGAGTTTGTCTGGTTGCAGTTATCCAGCATGTTTGGCAAACGCTTTCCAGACGTGACACCTGTAGATCAATACAATGACTTGTTTATAATTTGACCAGCCTATATATGTACAATCACTAGTAAGATAACAGTAAACAGTGTGGACTAGTGTAGTACACAAGGGAATTCGTAGCTGATAGGCTAGAAAAACAAGCTAACGTCATCAATCGTATGTGTATAAAAAAATATTACCTGATGAGATAACCCCTCGCAGTAATAATTAATACTTTGAGGGCAGTCTAATGGCACTCGGTGAGTTTTTGATCTCAGTACGGAAACCACACAGCCGTAGCAGACGGCCGTTTGTCCTACTGCAGGTGTCAACTGTCCCTGGGATGTGAGTGTATTTTGCAACAGTGTAACACACTCCTGAAACAATGTGCCTTCGGTTGACAGCTGAAAAAAAAACATATTTAAATAATTATATTTCTGTACAACTAATCTTAAATAATAGGTACCTACTACATACAATTAATATCCTCGAATACACACTGTTTAAAATAAACCATCTTAGTTAATAAGTTGGTTATTAGCAACACATCAGAATGAGGTTCCTACCTATTTAAGTTATATTAAAATCTCATCATATCTAAACTCAACTGGTGAGGTAAAAACTAACACACACATGGATTTTACTTTTGCCCTCTAAGATTTGTTATTTGGTACATAAACATAAAAGTACAGTTCCTAAATAAAAAACACTATTCTACGTTATAAGACAATGTTTACTCTTACCGGTGTTGGTGAGATCCAGACTGGTAAAATGTTCATGATGTTATTCGGAATCTCCGACAACATACGTCTGTGCATAAGTTGCGTTAATCTCAAAGAGCAGTTGAGACATCGCACCACAGTTGCACTCGCCATGATCACAACACAAAAAGTCCTGTATTTACATTTAGTTATAAACAACACACACGGTGCAGCGGCGATAGTATGTTTATTGTCAATGGGTTGGCAGCATTAAAACGGAGTAACTAAAAGGTTCGACTCGAATTACAATGTAACAAAACCAGCAAAAATAACATACCGTCATACTGTATTGTAAAAATATGACAAACGCACAATAAATGTTAATGTACCCGCACTACGAGTAACATAATCCCTAGTATTGACAGGTGATAGTAAAAAATGGCGTACTATGACGTCGGAAACATAAAAGTACTCATTTATTGTTTGAAAAACTATCCCATTGTAAATAATCGTTAATATTTATTTAAAAAATGTATTTTTATTTTAGATATTTAATGCCGTTTTAGGTTTTGACACACAAGTCATTTATCAAGAGTACTGTACGCTGGCATTCTCCTTTGAAAATGATATTGACGTTGACATTACCCTCTGCGGGTTTTTCGAAAGAGATACCGCGGCCTCGGCACAAAGGGCTAAAATGGAACATGGGTGGTTTTTACTCAGTAGAACTCTGACACTCCCTACCGCTCTGCACAGAGCGGAAGAAGTCATTTATTGATTACCAACCACAACCAAAACAAAAAAAAATGCCATCAATTTGCACTCTTGCCCGGTTGCAACCTGAAAAATAAAATATAAAAGAATCATTTAATTCCGTATTCACACACACCAGTTAGTAGTCAAGATATTTATATTAATTTCCAGTTTAAAGTGAGGTCGACTTAGTCGTTGTTGGTTCTGGTGTGGTTGATTCGTATTCATAGAGTCTGCAGTCACTTTCAGCCATACCAGGCGTTAAGTAGCGAAATGAATCGACCAATACAGTGGAATTTGGAGGCGCCCAGCCGTCGAAAAATATCCGAAACATTTAAAGTTGTTAGTAGGTCCACCTATTCTTTCTTTCTTTTTCTTTCTTTCTTTTGTAAAAAAACGTTGCCCCACACTAGGAATTTCTCCTGTATCGTGGGTGCGTTTACACAAACATTGAAACTCACATACACAAACACGCCCAGACCCGAAACAACTATCTGTAGGCCATACAAATACTTGTTCCGTGCGAGGACCGAACCCGCGACACGTAGCGCAGCAATCCAATCGCTTAGCCACTGCGCCAACCGTGTCTATTGTACCACTACTGTACTTACAGTTCAAATAAATAAATATTGCCAATACTCACGTAGCCTTCGTAAGTGTCGTTGTGGGTCAAGGTTATCTTCAGTGTGTCCCATCCGATCACGGAGTAAGAATTATTAGATTCTTTCTAAAGGTAAAGTTGAGATAAAATTTGAGGGACCTTCTTCCGTATAAATGTTGACTTCTATTGTCCCATCTTGCTGCATTGTAAAAATAATGCTATCATACTTCCATTGACTTATATATTACTGCGTAAGGACTGGGCGGACCGCATGATAAAATGACGCCTCGAACTTGGTCCCAAATAGGTCTTGACTAAACCGAAGTTTAAAAGAAAGTGAAAATGAAAAATGAAAAATTCGCTTTAATATAAACTTAACATTCAATAATGGTAAGTATTAAATATAATATAAGTACACTAAGCACTAAGAACTTACAACAAAATATATACTAGAACAAAGAACCTAAAACTAAAAACCATAGTAACTAAAATATATTATTAAAAGGAGTCCCTTTAGGCAAGGTTCTGAAGATACTGGCAGCGTTCCCCCTTTGAATAGCTAGACTAATTCTTTGTCCGAGGTAGCTGCCAGCTCTTCGGTCTCCTGTGACGTCGACCAACCTTTTCGTAATTTCCTTAAAAAGCCTTATAGCGGTAGGACCCCACGGACCAAGTGTCTCGACACCGAATGGGACAAAATCATATTCGGAGCCTAGACCCCTGTATTTTGATAATTTACCTTTTTCAGCCGCTTCACAAGCCGCACCAGCTCTGATGCTGGTTCCAAGTAGATGGGAAGGGGCCAGCGTGTCTGAACAGGTTGCATCCCATACCAGCACCCGGCCCATCTTCCATGGAATCAAACTCATACCATCCGGTCTCTTGCCATCGTCTCTTGCAATACCAGTCGGCTCAAGTAGACTTGGCACGTTGACGGTGGCAAGGGACCGGCGTATGATGTCGTTAAGTGCGGCATGTCTCGAGAAGCGGCCTGCACTTTTTTGGCATGACAGTCCGTGATGTCCTAGCCTGTCGACATCACTGCCACAGGGACATTTATGAGGAGCGCAGACCGGAACCCCAAGCCGTAGACAGGTTGCGATTCGGAGCGTGTCAGGCTCAAGAAACGTTCCAGTATTTGACGATGGGTACGCGTGAAGCCAGTAGCCGGCCTCATGCGCACCCACGGCCAAAAGCCTAGCACGCGCAGAACCTGTACTACAGCTCAAAAGATTGTCGTGAGTCAATTTGCAGATTATGTCGTCCCAGCTCCTCTGTGAATTTGAAGAAACTGGAAAATTTTGACCTGGGCATGCAATTAAGAAAGCGTTTCTAGCTTCTTCCAAGCCAGCAATCTCAAAGTTTGAAGGGGATGCCCTTAAAATTTTACTTATGAGATTTGTTGAACTATGGACAGAAGATAAAAAGGCTGGTAAAGCGACACTGGAAATTTTGCGAATCCCTAAACCACCATAACGGATGGGTAGGGATGCTTGGGTCCAAGATTGCTCGTTCAGCTGCATATTAAGAATCGATTCTAAGCTAATTTTGATTAAGTCATCTACCTGTGTCAAAAGATCTGGGTGATTCCAAAAGGAGCAGCAACGGAGCACATACGTAAATTTTGGGACGAAAAGACAGAATTTTAAAATGCAAAGTGCATAATGTGGACTAATTTCAAGGAGACGGTCAGCAGAATTTTGAAATTTAGTCATTGAATTATTAAAATATTCAGAAATAGATTCATCAAAAATTGGTGAACCTAAAAGGTAAAGGGAATTACTGTTAACTATTTTAATATTTGGAGCCAAAATATTGAATTTTTGTTTTACGTCATTTAAATTTAAGTTGCAGTTATTTATAAAAAGTTCGCATTTGCTAAAACTAAGCTCCAAACCGATGGCTTCAAATTTATTTTTGATTAAAAAAAGGTCCGAAAACACAGTATCCACATCACCTCCTAGGGTTCCGTCGTCCAAATACCAAACGTTGAATTTAGAATTTAAATTTTTGATTATCGGATTTATGGCCAAACTAAAAATTGCAGGCCCAAGGGGATCACCTTGTTGACAACCTACTTCCGAGGAAAGTTCATTAGAACGATATAACAATTTTGTTGGGTCAGCGTAACTGAGTAGAAGATAATTGTATATTTCCGGTATATGTTGTTTTATTTCCGTCAGCAGGGTATCCCTATTTACCGAATTGAATGCATTTTTGACATCAATTTTGAGCAACACGTCAGGCTGTCCGTAAGTTAGGAAAGAGCGTAGGGCATGGACGGATGCCTCACACCCTCCTTTTACACCGAAGCCTAACTGTACGGGCTCAAATTCCGAATTTAATTTTGGTAAAATATGTCGAACAGCAATTTTGGAGGCCAGACGTCGTAGTGTTGATCCAACAGCAATTGGTCTCACCCCTCCGTCCTTTTTGGTGAGGGCAATGAGGTTCGCGCCGAAAAGAATGGGAACAATTTCTGGATTGACATTACCGGAATACATAAAGTTAATTAATTTAGTGATCGAATTTAAAAGTTGCTCGCCTGCAACACCCACAGAATGCGATGTTAAGTCTTTCAAATGTTGGGGTGAGATTCCATCCAAACCTGCAGCCGAACCTGGTTTAAAAGATAAAAAGGCATCCGTAACATCTTTGTTTTGAATTTGAAGGCATGCTTGCCCTGCTGTTGGAGGGTCGAGAAAATAAGGGTTTACTGGAGCTGGAGGATGTTTTGACTGTAAGGCCTGAAGGGTGTCAGGGGTATCTGGTGATAGCACGTCGTTGGAGAACAAAAGGCGAGCGGCACCTTTGAGATCTCCGTCACAGATTTTGTTTTCGATGAGTTTGTTGCGATTACGAGGGGCATCATGTTTGATTGGAGGTGCGGGAGAAGGCGAGGAGCTTACAGCACAGTTATTCTTAATCTTTTGTGTCAAGGATAAATTCGGTTCATCAGTTTTTAATATATGTAGTGTGCTGTATGAAAATAAAAATAGGTTCTGCCAGTCTTGAGTACAATTGCTTATGTAACATTTCTGGATTAATTGTGATAAATGTGTAGCAACGGTTATTCGAGCTCCTCGAGGGATTCTTTTAACTATGGGGATACTGTTTTTCAAATGGCTAAGATATGTGTGGAAAGGAGTTGGATCGCTGGCTACATAAGTAGGCGCACTCGGAATAATGAGATGGATGTCTAAAGGTGAACTGTTTTGGCTAATACATTTCCTGTGTGTTTTTGTAGTGTGTATGTTGAGGCCTTTCAAAGATTTGAATGACTTGTTGCACTGTGTACATGTATGGGTCGCGTTCGACGTGCCATCACAAGATTGGGTTACGGACTGCATTCACAACAGTTAAATACATTCACTAAAAATAATAACTTAAAACAAATTTAAAAACACAATAAAGTAACACTAAAAACATAAAAAGTCAGAAGTCGAAATATGATGGCTGCTTGTTTTGGTAACAAGACGCATGCGTCGTTACGTAGGTGCGTCACAGGATGGTCTTGCAATTGGACGCTGCAGTGGAGGAGACCTAGCGACGCATGTCGTCGCTAGGACAACCGATGGCGGCCTTAGCAACCGCGAATATGAAAATTTTCTTGATATATTTTGATATGCAGGTCTGAGCCGTCAGGAAATTTAACTGGCTTAAAAATAAATATATTAAGTGACCTGAGCCTGCTTGTCACTTTTGTTATTATTCACAGAACTTGTTGTAGTGTATACAATGCTCCACCTGGTTTTTATTTCCGCTTATTCACTTTTCAACCTCAAGGTGCGTTATTGTAGTAAACTCTGGAGCCGTGGGGCCCGAGTGCTCATAGCCTGTTTAAGGAAATTATAAAACGCTTAGTTGACGCTTATTGTGACCCAAGGGCTGACTTTTATCTTGGCCAGAAGCTAAGTGTTGCCATACAATGCGGCAATACTGCCAGTCTTTTGGGCACACTACCGGCGTTGACAGCGTTGTGGATCAAATTGTGATACCTTATAATAGTTTCCTGTTAGTTTATTTAATAGTTTTTAGTTAATGTACATAGTGTAGACCAAGCCAGAGTGAAAGGGAAATAAAGGCTTCTATTTGAACAGCTTTAAGCATGATTTATTTACTGGGTTCAGAACATCAAAATAAGCAAAGAATAAATAGCTCAGCCATTATCATAACATTTACAAGCTTATGATAAAAATTCACTTATAAAGTTACTAGTAGCTAAACATTCTTTTCTTCACCGTGGTCCTTCATTTTTAAACTTTCCTTTGGTGAGTTTTGTAACTGACGTAGACAATTATGTTTACAACAAAACACATGATAGTTCTTAGTATGTTGAGTTTGAGTATTTGTTTATATTGTCGTCATCATTATCATGAGCCTATAATGTTCCTACTGTTGGAACACAGGACTCCTATCTATGAGAGTCCCATGTCTTTGAATTTTTGATTCTACGATATGCCGGTTTCCGGGTTTTTTCACCGTTATAAGAGAACCGGTGTTGACATCAATAATAAGGGATTCTATATTTAAAGCTAGAATACTGTTAAATTCAGTACAATGTGGGTGTACTATTAGGTACACCTCTGCCTAACCCTTCGGGGATTACAGGCGTGATGTTATGTGTCTGTACAAAAATATCGGACCCGACGCGACAGTGTGGTTCATCGTTTCGTAAATGTTGTGACGCAGCTGCTGTTGTCGTACAAGATTAATATTGTGGAAACAGTGATTTTTAAGGAACTTGATTTTAATTTCTAGAATAAAAAGTCAAAGAAGGCAGAGTCAAAATATGAATTTATTAGCTTTGTTTTTTTTTTAAACACCATAATATTTATCAAACATTATTTTTACAATTATTTAACAGTATGTGTTTTTAAACTGGAAATTAATTTATAATCTCGTGTGTGTGAATACAGAATTAAATGATTCTTTTAAAATTTTACTATTCAGGGTAATGGCAACTATAACTTCATTTTCAATTTAAACAATAAACTGTTCTGCTTTGATGTAGTTGACCCGGGGGTTGTCGTGTCGGGTGCAGCTGGTCCTGGCGTAGTTAACTCTGGTGTAGTCGGCTCTGGTGTTGTTGGCGCTGGCGTGGACGGCTCTGGTGTGATTGTCTCAGGCGCTATTGGTTAAGGTGTCGTAGTTTCGTCTTCGTACAGTTGGCAATCACTTTCAGCCATTCCAGGCGGTATGTAGCGAAATGAATCGACCAATACAATGGAATTTGGATGCTGCCGGCCGTCAAAAAGTATCTGAAACATTTAAAGTTGTTTGTAGGCCCGTCTATTGTACCACTCTGTACATACAGTTTAAAAAATTAAATTAAATATTGCCAATACTCACGTAGCCTTCGAAAGTTCCACTGATGGTCAAGGTCATCTTCAGTGTGTTCCATCCGATCAGAGCTGAGTTAAGATGATGTCCTAAAATTAGCCCTTCTGATGAAGATATGGCAAAAAATGAAAAATAATCTAAGACATCTCCTCCCTTATAAATGTTAACTTCTATTGTCCCACCTTGCTGCATTGTAAAAATGAATGATGGAATACAACTGATGAACATTGAGGTAGCGGGCGTAACAAATGTAGTACTTTGGTTATTTTTAGCACTCAGGTCAATATTACTGTACTGATTCTCAATCCAAAATAGCATTTCGCTATAACAATGCTGATTTCTATGCTCATATGTCAACCATTCATTAAAATTTTCCTCAAACGTGTACCTCACACATTTATCACTGACTGCGTAAGACACGTAAATAACTAATATAAACACTGTGCGAATCATTTTGTTTCGCCACAAGGAACAGTTATGGACGTAAATATAAAAATCTCTTTAATTTATACGTCATGTTATTTTTTAATCATTATAGATAATCTAACTGATTTATTATGGTCTCTGATAAGGTATTATCGTTTAATATATAATAATATGGAATCACCCGATTGCTTTTGTCTGTCTGTCTTTGTATATACCATGTGTTGCACCTTGAAATAAATGTTTTACCCTTTAACTATCGCTAAATGATCCATGTAATAATAATAAATTATAATTATATACATATATTATATTTTTAAATGTTTTTTTATATTTTTTTGTATAGGAATATTTAAAAATATAATTTATATGTATTAAGTCAAATAAAGGAAATAAATTATAATTATAATAAAGTGTAGGTATAAGAAACGCTGGTAAGAGGTGTTGGCTTTTTAATTTCAGAAAAAAAAAACAGTCATCAAAATATTATAACAAACAACGCCCGCGCCTTATCGTGAATCCCGAGTCGAACACGACCGAAGTTTCCGAGTCACGGACGACGAAAATTAAATGTCATGTTTTTTGTTTGAGACAAACTTTTTAATGTAAAATTATTGTAATAGTTCTGAAGTGTTAAAGTTTTTGAAGTGAAAACTTCTTTAGCGGCGTTGTGCACTTTTTTTGGGATGGGACAAAAATTTTAAACTCGCGTCAGATGGTCACGTGTCCTGACCGTAAGACGGCGCAGGGCACTTGCGCGAATGTCAAGCACATTGTGTCAAACGTCAAAAAATAATAATTTCAAGTTGATTTTTCAGAAAAAAAAATTTTTAATGTAAAATAATTGTAATAGTTCCGAAGCACAGAACAGAAAGTAACACTTCGTAAACTGTTCTTTCTGTTCCGTGTTCAGAAGTGTTAAATTAATGTTATATAATTTGTCATATTTGTTTACGAGAGCGCAATAAATGAATATTGTATCTAACCACATAAATGATAGTAAAAGATGCTGATAAATAAAACAATTCGTGCGAATTTAATCCCTAACTATTATATATTATATTATATATCCCAAAATATTCAAAAATGCACAACGTTAATGTTCAAGTTTTCACTTCTGCCGGCAATCTAGGAGTGCAACCCGCTGTTTTCTTTTTGTATGTTTATTTCCGGATGTCTAATGGACCGATTTTGAAAAATCTTATTTGAAAGAGTATATTTTCGAGATGGTCCTATTGTCACAAAGTCTGACCTGGTGATGGAATCCTAGGAAAATCGAGGGCAACCCTCAAATTTTACAGGCACTTGTTACGTTTTCCCTAAATTTTCTAAAGCTGTTTATGTATTTGCGTCTGTTAATCTTATGCCGGAAGATACAACTCCTGAACGGTTTGGAGCTAAAATATTTTTTTTTTTTCAAAATTAGATGAACTTTTTTTTTTTTTTTGGTGGGTGGAAAATCATCGAATGACCCCCCCCGCTCTTGGGCAGAGCGAAGGGGAGTGTCAGACTTCTACTGACTAAAAACCGAACCCATGTTCCTTCTTTGCCCTTGTGCCGAGGTCACGTCATCTAGTACTAAAATCCGCGGCCCCGACGGGCGTCGGCCCTTGCGGGCCCCTCCTTGCTGACATCTCTTTGAGGCGCGCGTGGAACACGAACGCGCCGCCGACACGGTCTGTTGCCGTCATGACGACGGCCGGACGGCGAGCTAGCCCATTACTCACCGTCCACAGGCCCGCGTCTACGGTGGCCGGAAGCCATCACGTGGCCCCCGACGCCCGGAGCGCCTTCCGCGCCTTCCGCGGCGGCTGGGACGTTGAGAGGTTCGCTCCCTCTCTCGTTCCGCCACCTCCTTCGCTAGCATCACTGCTTCGCAGAAGGAGGCGACGGCGTCCCATTCCTCCTCGCCCCGGACCATGGCTTGCACCAGGGCCGGACGCGAGAGGTCGCCGCCGCCGATAGCCGCTACGAGAACACGGCGGGGCTCCGCCCAAGCAGGGCACACCTCCACAGTGTGCTCCACCGTGTCCTCCGGTCGATCCTCGCAGTGGAAGCATCCGGGCGTTTCCTCCCGCCTGATTCGGTGCAGGTACCTCCCGAAACATCCGTGTCCGGTGAGGACCTGCGTCAGACGGAAGGTGAGGGCGCCGTGGCTCCTCTCTAGCCACTCCTCAAAGAGGGAACTTACCGCCACTATCGTGGCGTGCCCTGCACGGGGTTGCAACAGTCGCTGTCTCCATGCCGCCATGAGATCGCACCGGAGGTCTGTCCGCCGCGCAGCAATGTGCCGCGGCAGCAGAGTGACCCCCCGGTGTAGCGCCTCCGCGCGCCACTCATGCAGGCGCGCGAGGACTATTGCCTCCAGATCCCACGGCGGCAATCCGGCAAGGAGATTCGCCGCCTCGCGGGAGATCGTGCGGTACCCGCGGACAAGCCTTACGGCCATGACCTTTTGGGGCGCGTTCAGGTAGTGGACGGCCCGCTTCCTCACGGCACGCGCCCACACCGGGGCCCCGTAAAGGGCTATGGACCGCACGATCCCCGCATACAGCCTACGGCAGGAGGCGTTTGGCCCCCCCAGATTGGGCAAGAGCCACCTAAAGGCAGCCGCGGCCCGCTCCAGTCTGGGAGCCAAACGTCGGAAGTGCTCCACGAAGTTCCACCGGCTGTCGAGGACGAGTCCGAGGTACTTTAAAGTACACTCGACGCCGATGGAAACCCCTCCCACCGATAGCTGGGATCCCGACGGTGGCACATTCCCACCTCCCTGACGGCGTCAGCGTCGTCTGCTACGCGGACGATACGCTGGTGCTGGCACGGGGGGAATCGCACGAGGCGGCGGCCGCGAATATGACACGCGGGGTTGAAACAGTCGTGGAGAGGATCCGGCAGCTGGGTCTTGAGGTGGCACTTCACAAATTAGATGAACTTATGGCACGATAGCACAGAATACATAATAGTACTACACGATAGTTGAATTATTTCTGGCTATTATACGTAAATAACCGATCCGACGTTGATAATAACGGAAATAATTCAAAATGTTTTTGTAAACTTTCTCGGAAATCGCTGTGACTTCTGATCCGGTATCAACTTCAAACTTTAGTTGCGATGTTCGCGCATGGGTACACTCGCGCACGAAACTACTAGGCCTATTGTTTTTTTTTTCGAACTAGCTTTTCGTTTGCGGCTTCGTATATTGCTTATTGGTAGGTTGACATCAAACAGGATTTATAAGGAATACATAATAATATTAGGTCTTTACCTATGAAATTGCCGTTCTGCAGTACCTACTGGCCATTTCAAATCAAAATAATTTTTGTTAAAGAAGCTGATGATACACAATCTACGGCTGAATTAGCAGCAGCTTTCGACGTAAAACAATATTGGTCCATTTGCGTCAAATTGGCAAGGTAAAAAAGCTTGACAAATGGGTGCCCCACGAACTCAATGATCGCCAGCGCGAAGTTACGCGTCGAGACGTGCCTTGCACTGCTCAACAGACACACAAATGAAGGAACTTTGAACCGCATTGTTACCTGCAATGAAAAATGGATCCTGTACGATAACCGTAAGCGCTCAGCAAGTTGGTTGGATCCTGGGGGTCTAAAATGGCCACTTTTGCAGATCATAATGTGAATTGCGTTTAAAAGCGTAAAATGGACTTTTCATAATAAAAACTGCGTCTGTGACTATTTTAAGAATGTTAACGCAATTCATATTATTTTCCTACTAAAATGTATTTTACCAAATTGTTACAGACGCAGTTATTATAATGAAAGGTCCATTTTACGCTTTTTAACGCAATTCATATTATGATCTGCCAAAGTGGCCGTTTTAGACCCCCTGGTTCAGCACCTAAACAATGCCCTAAACGAAAACTTACCCCTAGAAAAGTGATGGTCACTGTTTGGTGGTCTAGCGCCGGTGTGATTCATCACAGCTTCTTACCAAACGGGGTGAGCATTACTGCAGATGTGTACTGTGAAGAACTGAACACAATGATGGAGAAGCTGGCACATCTCCAACCAGCATTGGTCAATCGCTCGTCTCCGCTGCTCCTGCACGACAACGCGCGACCTCATACTGCACAGCAGACGGTCTCCAAGTTGCAAGAACTGGGGTTGGAAGCTCTCCGTCATCCGCCCTACTCACCAGACCTTGCGCCTACAGACAACTACTTTTTCCAGAATTTGGATAACTTCTTGGCGGGAAAAAAAATCAATACCCGAGAGGCAGTACAAAATGCCTTTGAAGAATTTGTTGCCTCCCGACCAGCTGATTTCTTTAAGAAGGGCATCAATAAACTGCCACTGCGTTGGCAAAGATGCATTGATTGCATGGGTGATTACTTCGATTAATACAAATAAAAAATACATGAAAAAATTCGTTTAAATTTTTTCAAACAAAACGGCAATTTCATAGGTAAAGACCTATTATTACATTAATTAAGAACTATAAAATAAACTAAACTAACAATAAACTATAAAAAGGCATCGAAATACTGCTCCTCAACGCTGTCAGCCGGTAATGTGCCCAAAAGACTGGCGGTATTGCCTCGTTGTATGGCAACACTTAGCCTCTGGCCAAGATAGAAGCCAGCCCTTGGGTCACGAGAAGCGTCAACTAAGTGTTTGGAAATTTCAAAAATATATTAAAATAAAATATCATTAAATAGAATTAACACACATTAATTCGTGTGTGTGTTGTAAATTTGTTCAATTAAAAACACAATTCTTCTCACTGTAGTTTCATGCATTGTTTTAAATTGTCAATATTATTATTATCGGCCTCTCTCTTCATAAAACAATTTACGTCGTAAATATTTTTTCTCAATTGATATGTAAAACCATTTCGTAAAACTTTTGTGCACGATGGTATTTTGAGAATGAACGTGACGCAGCCAGACTCCGTCAGTCTGGCTGCGTCACGTTCGCCAATACCGTACAGCTAAAAATGCGCCAAAGATGCATCGCATTTTTGGCGGCATTTTTTGATTCTGAGTTCACGTGAAGTACCCTATAGGTTTTAATTTATTTATTTATTTATTTAGGTAACCAACAGCGATACATTAAAATATATTACAAAATATGCTTGTTACAGTTTCTATGGCCAATTATAGGTTACCCTGTATTACTGGATATAATGTAAGACATGCGAACGGACTAACAAAAAAACCAAATAAAAATGCAATACAATCCAAAATTGCACAAAATGAATAGGTGGTTAATTTAGTACAAAAAAGATAAAAGAAGAAGACGAAGAATGGTTGTCTGTCATTTACCTCCGTTTATAGCCTTCATGATTCGTTTTTTGAAGGTAAGTTTATTACGACTAAACAAATCAATTTCAGAAAATTCCATGTTATAAATTCGAGCAATGCGAGTCAGTACACAGTTCTGGGCATAGTTAGTGGAGTGCCGAGGAACACGCAACATCGGTGTGTGACGAGTGCGCCGTAGGGGAGTGTTAAACGTTATCTGTGCGACCAACTCCGGACAATCAAGGCGTCCATTGAGAACGTCATACAGCAAACACATGTCCATCACTTTACGCCTTTCTTCCAGTGTTAACAGACCATAGGTTCGACAGCTATCTTCGTAGGACATCGGAGGTTTACGGAGGCGATAATTAAGATGGTTGATAATTTTTTTTTGAATCCTTTCTATTTGGGTCTTATAAATTATGTATTGGGGGTTCCATATTTGACACGCATATTCCAAAACGCTACGCACATAAGCAAAATATACAGATTTTAGAGCTCCAATATTTTTAAATACCTGACATGACCTAAGAACAAATCCCAGGTTCTTATAAGCTTTTGTGCTAATAAGATCTATGTGATCTGAGAACATTAATTTACCGTCAAACACAACTCCCAAATCCCTCACCATCTGTACTCTGCTTATGACAATACCATTAAAATTATATGAGTAAACAATCGGGTTCCTCATAGGTGTGTAACTGATACATTGACACTTTGCAACGTTTACAGTGATCTTGTTTTCTGAGTAATAATTATTTAAATTATTAAGGTCCTTTTGAAGGGCCTGACAATCATCGGGTGATGTTATTTTATAAAATACTTTTTTGTCATCAGCGTACATTAAATGATCAGAGTGTTCAAAACAATCAGTGATGTCAAATAGATAGGCATTGTAAAAAAGAGGTCCCAAATGAGATCCCTGGGGAACACCGCTAGGGATTTCAATAAAGTTTGAACGGTAACCACCTAGAACGACAGCTTGAGAGCGTTTAAATAAATATGATTGTACCCATCGTAAAAGATCCCCGCGTATACCCAGTCTATACAGCTTTCTGAGCAAGATGACGTGGTCCACACGATCAAAAGCTTTTTCAAAATCCGTGTAGATCACGTCAACCTGCCCCCCGCTATCTGTATTCTCAAGAACAAAGTTAGAGAAACTGGCCAAATTAGAGACAGTCGAGCGTTTCTTTAAAAAACCATGTTGTTTACCAGAGATTCCTCTGAGTATATATGGATAGATGGCGTCGTATACTAGTTTTTCAAATACTTTACCAATTGTATTCAGTATAGAAATACCCCTATAATTTCCTATCATTGACCGCGAACCTTTTTTATGAATTGGAACGATGAGAGCTCTTTTCCATTCACTTGGGAAGACGCCTTCCTTTAAAGAAATATTAAAAATAGTACTAATTGGACGAGCCAAAGACATTGCACAGTTCTTCCAAAATAGTGGGGGTATACCGTCACATCCAGGGCCCTTATCTACGCCTAATGCACTCAACGACCTCTCCACCGTTGACGAAGTGAATTGTAACTTGGAAATTATGTCAGGACAGTTATCTTTCTCGTCCGTTGTCAATGAATTAGCGAGGCTATAGTCAGAGGGTTCACCAAATACGCCGTGGAAGAAGTCATTAAAAGCTTCACAAATGTCTCGACCTTCAGAATAATTGTTATTATTATGAGATAACATTTTTGGATAATTGGAGCCTCCACGCATGTTTTTTATGTAGGTCCAAAACTTTTTTGGGTCCTTTTTTAAATTGCGTTCCATTTCCTGCAAGTGTTTATTATAACAAATCTCGTGGACTTGTCGCTCCCTATCTCTTAATAATGCGAATTCGTCATAATCTATTAAATTACGATACCGTTTCCATCGCGAGTGTGCCTTACTTTTTTCTTTAATTATTTTAATTAAGGAGTTGCTATACCAGACAGGATATTTACGTGATCCCGATCTTCGATTAAAAGGTACATATTTATCAACTCCTGTTTGAATTATTTCATAGAATGTTTCCACGGCAGTATTTGTTGATGTGTTGTCTAAAACTGAGCGCCAATCAAGTTCAGAAAAATAACTATTTAACAGTTCGAAGTCAGCTTTACGGTAGTTATGTCTACGAGTGGACAACTCACGGAGTGGAGAAACTGTAAGGTCAGATATTTCGATAGTAATTACTGGATGAGGTAGGTCAGTCTTCACAAGGGGTGACAGACACTCGGTTATTTCAAGTGGCAAGTTGGAGAATGCCAGATCAAGAGTATGCCCCTTGTGGTTGGGAAGTGTATTGTACTGTGTTACTCCTGAAAAAGACAATTCATTAACTAAGCGCGCGGCAGCGTTCTGCACCTCGACGGCACCTTGTCTCAAAAAAGTCGGTCCACTTAAATTCCATTGTATACATGGAAGATTGAAATCAAAGATTGAATTCACTTGCGAGTGTCGAAAACTTTCAGCATTAACGGCTGTATCATATTTTATTTTTATCTTATTTTAAGCAAATCGCGAACCTGACGCGTACGTAGTCGCGGGTAACAGCTAGTGCTCGTTTACGTACGCGCGACGCGACGTGCGGCGCGACCGGCGACGCGACGAGCGACGCGACGTGCGATTTTTGTGTTCACGGACACGCGATGCGTGCAGCGGCAGATATCATCGCACGCGCAAACACAAACGTATGGCAATGTACTACGCTGTTCATACAGACGCGGGGCGGTGCCCGCGGCGGTGCCCGCGGCGGCGCCCGCGGCGACGGCCGCCGCGATTATCGCGGCGACTTTTCAAGCGGGTAGCAAAGCACGCGTCGGCGCATGCGGATTTCTCAATCAAACCGTCTAGTTTTAGGATAGCGAGAGTTGCGAGCGGACGTGTAGAAAAATGAATGACGAAAACCTCGAAAAATTTATTTCTGCGATGCAGGAGCGACCCCAGCTGTGGATGGCTGGTCATTCACAACACAAAAATCGCGTAATTACAAAACGAAAGTGGACGGAAGTATCCGAAATTGTGGATATGGACGGTAAGTAGATGTGGTGCTTAGTAGGTACACACGGCTACACATCAAGCTATACAAAACCAGTATAATCTGATCGTTCATTGTGCGAAAAGATCTAGTAAAGTGAGACCAAGATTAACTGGTTTTGTATAGCTTGATGTGTAGCCGTGTGTACTATCACTACTCAGTAGGTAGGTAGTGGTCTACTATTTTAACATTAGCAAATAGCCTTCATATAGGTAGTAGGTACTTAATAAACATACATTTTTGTGGATTGGTGGCCCAGTGGTAGCGGCCCCGAATTATGAACAGTAAGTCATGGGTTCGAACCCAGGCAGGCGCATTACTTTTTGTTATTTATTTCATCACCACTGCACTCAAAAACAGTGATGGAAAACATCGTGAGGAAACTGGCATACCTACGTCCTAGAACCAAAAATTGAAGACCTGTGACATCTACCAATCCGCACTGGGCCCGCGTGGTAGATTATAGCCCATTCATTAATTTATGGGGTTAGTACCTACCTATTGAATTAGACCATGATCCGCTAGCGCCGCTAAAAAATACCGTGAACCGTGTGCTAAGGTAGGTAACTAGGTAGTTCACAGAGTTCGCCGATCGCCCGTTAATACAAATTCAGACGCCGTAGATAAATAGGTACACAAATAAAAATACGAAAAGCGAATAAAATTCAGATTTTATAAATTGTAACCGTATACGGTGAAAAGAATTAATTTTATCAAACAAGGTACATACCTAGTTAGGTATTTTAATAAAATTATTCTGAGGAACATAGTATTGTCTCGTGTCCGACCGGCAAATGGATGCACAACGGAATTACACGGTTAACTTCATTGCAATAAGGTCTTAATTCGGTTTAATATTTTCATAGCAAGGGGCAACTGTAACTAATAATGAACTCTATTTAGTAGACAAACGATTAATTTTTTTCTGATCGAATTGTCTGTCTTTGTTAAAAGCCGCCGGCCGGAATCGGAAGACAAAAATTGTTTTAGGCAGTATTATTTTTATTTATCCTAAACCGTATGTTAGGCTAGCATGCTTTAACTACCTACTCGTATTAGCTCGATTGCTGGAGAATGTTGGCTTGAAAATCAGCAGAACTAAAACCAAATTCCTACATGTTCCGCGCTTTCGGCGGGCTCTCCAGTCCTGGAGTCATAGCGATAGATGGCGCGGTTCTACCTGTCTGCTCCTGCTCCGACTACCGATATCTCACTCGTGCAAAGCGATGGCAGAATAGAGTAAAGAAAAAAACCAATAGAAATGGCAGGTCTCGGGAAAAATCTGCAACTCCCGCATTCCCATTAAACTCGCGAACGCGAATTCCAAATTAGACTGCAAGAAAGTTCCGTCGTGGGCATCGCTACATCGAGAATTGCCGCTGCGTGAGTCGCCGCGGGAATCGCCGCGATTATCGCCGCGGGCATCGCCGCGGGCGCCGCCGCGGGCACCGCCTCAAATTCAAACAATCGCGTATAAAATCGCTTCTCCGTGAACGCACTCATACACCGCCATATGTTTGAATTTAGTGCGGGCCGCGCCGCGAATCGCGTCGCGCGTCGCGTCGCGCGTACGTGAACACGCACCTAGTTACAAATACATTCACTTTTAATCGCGATGATTACACTAAAGAACAATGTCCAAAAATGTATGAACACCGTCCCCACCCTTGTAGCACTTTAAAACCTATGTCAATCGAAGGGTCATAGTCATCTTATCATTTTATTGTATGACGGCGAAACTGAAATGCGCATCCGAAAAAAGTTATATCGATATGAAGAAACCGAAATCGGTCACAATAATTACTATGTTGCCGACCACGACACTTTCCTTTTTGTAAATATTATTGTGGAATGATGTCGTTCGGAGTTTTCAAACCTTTGAACCTACCCATCGGCAGCGAGGAGTGAGACAGGGAGACGTCATATCTCCGAAGCTGTACACCGCTGTACTGTAGGATGTCTTCAAGGCTTTCCACTAGGTGGACAGATTACCTGACATGGGACATGGACCTTCCATCCAGTGCAGGTGTTGTCAGGGCATAGCTGCTTTAACAAATACCTGAACAATGTGGCTAGACAGGAGGCGACTTCTGTGTGTCACCAGTGCAACTGCAGCGAGGACACAGCGCTTCACACCCTCGAGCATTGCTCTGCTTGGGTGGTGCAGCGCCGTGCTCTCGTAACAGCAATTGGGGCAGACCTCTTTTTACCGGCTGTGACCATATGATAGTCGACAGTAGGGAGGCATGGGAAGCAGTGGCGTCCTTCTGTGAGGATGTCATCTCTTTCGCTGATATCAAGACTCCCTCGCTGACACGATCCGTCGCAGGAGGACAGGTCGGCGGAGGAGGCGCCATGAACCTGTTCCTGACCATGAACCTGATCGGGGCCCCAGATGTTCATTTTAAGATCCACTCTTTCGGAAACTCTACTGAGGTCATCGAGCATTATTCTGAAGCCCTCCATGGTCTCAGCCACTATATAGTCGGCAAACCGAACGTGAGTGATGTCCTCACCATGTACATTGATGCCTAGTCCTCCAGTTCAGAACCTTGAAAACATCCTCCAATACAGCGATGAACAGCTTCGGAGATAATTATGACGTCTCCCTGTCTCACACCTCGCTGCAGAAGATTAAGTTCCGAGGTTTGAAAACTCCGAACGACATCGTTACGCAGTAATAATAATAAAAAGAAAAGTAAGTATCGTGGTCGGTAACATAATTATTATTGTGACTTTTTTCGTTTTCTTAATATCGATATAACTTTTTTGGATGCGGATTTCAGTTTCGCTGTCATACAATAAAATGATAAGATGACTATAAAGCTTCGATTAACATTTGTTTTAAAGTGCTACAAGGGTGGGGACGTTTTAAACATTGTTCTTTCTAAAGGGATTATAATATAGGTAATAACTGATAAAAGTAATTAGTATATTACTGATATAATCTAATAAAATAAAAAAACGTGTTTTATTTTTACTGAAAACGTGCATTAGTTTAAGAATGTTGTTGGCAGCGATTTAATAAAATAGTCATTTAATTTTATTGATATTAGTATTATGTACTTTTTTTACTGACTGTACTTTTTTTGTGTTTTTCCTACCTCAAAAGGTAAAAAAGGAACTCAAGATCCCTCTCTTGTCCGTGCGTAACCACCAATTTTTTTAGGAATGGGAATTTTTGGTAAAATTAAAATTACAAATAGATAACTAACTCCGATGCGTGCAACAGCAGTATTGATGAGAAAGCATAGATTTGTCTTTCAGAAACTAAATAAATTGTGTGATTTTTTCCAGGCACCAGATCGTAAATAATTTTGATATTTCTTTCGCTAACAGAATATTGATCTGCGTGTGATGCGTGTTCATGATATGTAGTCAAGTGGAGTGGATGGTGTTGATGGTGACGAAGAGTTGTGTTTGACTGCCGAAACTTGGTGGTGGAGTTGTTCTAGCTTTTTGTCGGTCATTGGGTTCTATAATAAAGTGATCCCACTCAGTTTTGACCCACAAGTCCAATCGCTCAAAACATTTGGTGCATAATGCTGCTATTCTAAGCCAAGTGAGTCTGTGTGTTCCGGACAGGTACGTGTGGCGACGACGACAACCACGACTGCTAGTGGAACCGCGTTCTCGGACCAACCTTTTACGAGAGGCGCCGCTGACGCGTGCACTCCGAACGCTCAACCTCATAGCGAGCGAGACTGACTTATTCTGTTGTTCTCTGAGTGAATTCACAAGGAATGCTCTATTTGTTATTAGTTATAGGTATTAGTTATAAGTTAGAATTAGGTAAATAATTAAGGCGCATTTATCGCATTGGGGGTTACCCTGTAATGGTAGATGTAAGTTGATAAATAAATAAATAAAAACATTTTTTTTTTGCTGATTCATTCAGTTGGGCTTTCTTAGCTATTGTTTCGCTCAAAACTACATAGAATGACACATACAGATGGTGGTAGGTGCTTCGTCTATATAATACGCAGCGTGTTCCCAGCATTGTTGTTACCGGTTAATTTATTGAATGCGACGTATCAGTTTCGAAAGTTTTAAACCTCCCGACGGCCGTCGGGGCTGCGGGTTGTTCGAAAGAGATACCGCGGCCTCGGCACTAAAAAAGCTAAGAAGGAACATGGGTGGTTTTTAGGCAGTAGAAGTCTGACACTCTCTTCCGCTCTGCTCAAGTTCGTCTTTGGTTCTTAGGGTTTATTTACTCGGAGTCATCACTTTTGGATTTGGATTTGTATACCCTGTGTGGGTATAAAAATCAGATCATACAAGTTCGGGTTGAGTATGGAATAAAATTGTTTAGAAATGTCGATTCCTTTTATACAAATTCTGTTGCAAAAAACTTATTACATAGTGGGTACATGTAAAAAGTTAGTTTGAACACAACAATTTTAAATAACCTTCGTGCTATATTTATGTGGGGGTGATATCCCGCTAAGAGTCGAAATATGGATTTCATAATTATAATACTAAAAATAATGCTACAAAATATTTTTAATATTTTTAATATTTCGTCAATTATAAAAAGTTGACATGAATAGGGAATTTTAAAACTCAATTAATTATTACATTCTTCAAGATGAAGGCAACTTTAACATCATTTTTAATTTAAACAAAAAAATGGCCTGCTCTGGTGTGGTTGGCTTAGGCGTAGTTAGCTCTGGTGTTGTCGGCTCTTGCGTTGTTGGCACTGGCGTGGTTGGCTCTGGCATTGTTGGGTCTGGCGTGGTTGGCTCTGGCGTTGTTGAGTCTGGCGTTGTTACCGCTGGCGTGGATGGCTCTGGTGTGGTTAGCTCAGGCGTTGTTGGTTCTGGTGTGGTTAGCTCAGGCGTTGTTGGTTCTGGTGTGGTTGTTTCGTCTTCGTAGAGTTGGCAATCACTTTCAGCCATACCAGGCGGTATATAGCGAAATGAATCAACCAAAGCAATGGAATTTGGAGACACCGTGCCCACGAAGGTTATCTGAAACAAAAAGGTTGTAGTGTAGGTAGGTCCGCCAATGTACCACTACTGTAAAAACCGTTTATATAAATAAATATTGGTAATACTCACGTAGCCTTCATAAGTACCTTGGCGGATCAAGGTTATCTTTAGAGTGTCCCATCCGGTCACGAAGTCTGGTTGAAAGGGGTCACTATAAGTAGAACCTAAAATTGTTGACGAGTCTTCTGCCAATATGGCCATTATATAGACTTGATTTAAGATCTTTTCTTCCATATAAATATTAACTTCTATTGTACCACCATAGTGCATAGTAAAATTGAATGAGGACACACAGCTTTGTTTCAATATGGGAGTGGGCGCAATAAAGGTAGTACTTGGGTTATTTTTATCCATCATGTTAATATTTTTGTATTGCTTCTCAATCCAAAATGGCAGCGCGATATCATCACACACCGCATATCTCTTGTGTGTCAACCATTCATTAAAATTTTGTTCAAACGTGTACCTCACACAATAATCACTGACGGCATTGTATAGACGGCAATGACGTTCAGGCATGCCCGGCGGTATGTAGCGAAATGAATCGACCAAAACAATGGTGTTTGGGTCATAGGCCAAGCCTATAAAAGATATCTGAAACAAATAAAGTCATTGGTAAGTCCACCTATTGCTATACAACTGTGTATACATATTATATAAACAAACATTGCAAAAACTCACGTAGCCTTCATAAGTGCCTTCGCGGGTTAGGGTTATCGTCAGAGTTTGCCATCCGCTCACAAAGTCTTGGTCACTGAAATCGTCGTTCCAAGCAACTCCTAAAATTGTTCCTGGGTCTTCTAAAAGTGAAGCTGCAACTATGATTTGATTTAAATGGTTTTCTTCCATGTAAATGTTCACTTCAATGGTACCACCACGGTGCATTGTAAAAATGAATGATGACGCACAACTTAGTTGATAAAGTTCAGGTGAAATGAAGGTAGTGCTTTGGTCATTATTACTGATATTTTTAATATTACTGTACTGATTTTCAATCCAAAATGGCATGTCGCCACAAAAGTCATGCCTATGTCCATATGTCAACCATTCATTAAAGTTTTGCTCAAACGTGTACCTCACACATTTATCACTGACTGCGTAAGACACGCAAAAAACTAATATAAACACAGTGCGAATCATTTTGTTTCGCCACATGGAACAGTTATGGATATAGACGCAAAATCTCTTTAATTTATACGTAATATAATCAAATAGATATATTAGTTATTTATAACGGGCTCTGATAAGGTAGAATCATTAAATGTATGATAGGGAACCACCCCATTGTGTCTGTATGTCTGTGACTGCGTACTATTTGCTACGCTTTAGATCAAAATGTTTACATAACATTTATTACAGATTCCTACAAAGATAGTAAGAGATGAAGGTTATTTTTAATGTCAGCACAATGTTTTGAACGTGTAACATTTGGGCCTACTACACGCACGCACTTCCCCACAGTTTTCGTTCACACTTCACAGTACATCGCGCGTATGGTTGGTAAAACTGTATTACCATTACAAATCACACGCGCGATGTACTGTGTGCACCGTGTAATCCCGCATGCAAAACTGTGGGGAAGTGCGTGCGTGTAGTAGGCCCAATAGAGTCCTACCGTTAAAAAAAGTCAATTCCCATCAATAATGTTTGCGTATAGAGCTACCTAGTTTCATGTACTAAATGCTTGGTTCACTGCTTCATGAAAGTTCCGTTTCATCATCATCATCCACAACCCGAATTCACCCACTGTTGGGTGAATTGAATTGCTTCTCTTTTCTGGTGCCAATCGCCACGCTCTTGTGCCAGTCTCATCCAGGTCTTTCCCTCGATGGCAACTATATCGTCTGCCCATCTCGCCGCCGGGCGACCTACATTTCTTTTACCCGTTCTTGGACGCCATTCGGTGACAGCCTTACTCCGTTCTGTTTACACCTTATACATGATCAACCTAATCATAATAATCAACTTTTAACGTCTCTACTCGGGCACGTGCCTCCTGTCCAACCAACGTTTCATAACATATTAAATAGTTATTTCTGTAACAACTTATTTAGTTTTATTAAACGAACACTTACTTGACACCGTCAAATGCTCCTATTCACAAAAGTTGATCCTAGTAGTTAATCATTTTTCGTTAAATATTTTGATTCTTTTCGCATTTTTGGTGAACGGCACGGTACCCTGTAATACAGGGTATTTAAAAGTGTACTCGGTTATCACCGAATAGGCTTAATGGGCTTTGGTTAGGGCTGATTTAAACGAAAACGAGTTACTAAGTTTTTCTTAAAAAACTATTTAGTTTTTATTTACACCGAAATCTAATGCGAACACGTCTCCGTACTTAAGAGGCTGGCTATATTCGACGTGGCCCGGTCACAAGTAGCCATGCATGCAAACCGCACGGGACCATTAGTTGTGACAATTTGTGGGAGGCTTACGTCCTGCTCCTTGGTACACATCTTAACTAACGACATAAGGTAGCGTGCATGTGGTAATGGGAAATTGGGGACGTTGGGAAGAAGCGGGGATAATGTCTTAGGTTGACGTAGGGAGTGTACCTCCGTGTCACAATTAAAATAAAGAACGATCGCATGGCTAAGTGTGTCTTATAAATATAACTTTCTATTTATTTGTTTTTTTCTTTGTGTTGTTTAGGCTTTAGATAAAGAGATAATTATCTTTTTAGATATAATCAGTTAAACTAAAGTTCAGCCGTATCAAAAATGTTAGGCTCACACGAAAACGTGTCGCGTGCAGTGCGTGACGATACGTCATGCTGTTTTTCCCCTCACGGAGAGGTGACGCATGCAGAGGCCTGCATTATCGTACATAATCATAAACACAAACATATAGCAATCTACGACATTGTTTACGAGGATACCGAGTTTGACGTTGCGCGTGTGTAATAGGTACCTATATCCATTATTTTCTTTGGACGGCTACTTTATGTTTTTGGTCCATTTTGTTAGATGTCCTATAGAGCGTGGAGCGCCACAGAACGCGTATTCGCGAATTAACTCTAAATGATTTTGATAAACGAAGGAGTAGGACCTACCAATTGGAAAGAAAAATGCCTACTAGTGAATTTTTACAAAAAATTGAACGCCAACGAAAAATACACAACTGTAATTTTATAATCCCTGTTGTTTCCAACAAATATTTTGTACACGATGAATCCTCTAGCCTTTTTAATAAAGTACTCGTAAAACCACATTAATTCATTACGAAACTAACTTACACCAGTGAAACAAACCATGCAACGTTATTCCGAAACCCGAACCATTAACTTAAAACTAGATATAAATAAAAACCGGTTCACTGTAAAATGAGAACCCAATTATTTACGAAGATGAAATGGTTTTATTGAAACATAATTATCGAGCTCGCTGTTTGATATTTATTGACTTTAACACTATTAATTTTATGTGGATGTGAGCGTTAACGTGCAGTGGCGATGAGAGAACTTTACGTGTAGTAATGGTAAATTGATAAGGTAAGTAGATAAGGTAAGTTGATGATAGTTTAATAGGCTAGGGCATGTATTTAAACCGTTACCTGTATATTCCCTTTTTTCGAACAAAATATTTTAAAGTTACACCAAAAATACTGACTTGCACACAAATTATGCACGCTAAAGAAATCAAATTTAGTATCCTTTTTAATGGCATTTGCATAACTCTTTTACTGAACGAATAACTATTATCAAAATAGTATATAACCTTGAAGTTAATAAGTTGTGGTTAATAGTATCTAATAATTATTTAGTCTAACAAACATTTTAAAACTTATTTAAGGAAAACCTACACCTGATTTACTCCATGAAGCGCGCTCGCTTCGCTCGCATATTAAATAACACTAATATCTTCTGTCCTCGAAGTGCCGGGCCTCCGCCGGCCTCCTTCGTCGGCCTACGGCCCGGTGCCCATGCCGCCCATAAATGACACTGTCGCGAGACGGTCGTATTGGGCCTAAAACACACACAAGCGACGTAAGGCGAAGGCACGGGGCAGGCGCAGCGCAGGCGTGGGACAGATACGGCGCAGACGCGATTTGAATTATATCAGAAGAGGCGTGGAACAGGCAAGAAACGTTCAGATGGCCGAATGACCGGTGAATTCAATCGGTTGTTGAAATCTCGCTCCGGTGCAAACCTCACACCGTTTCACACGCCGTTTCGTTACCTGCGCCGCGTCGCTAGTAGCGAGCGACGCGGCGCAGGCAACGAAACGGCGTGTCTGCGCCGCGTCGCTTCAGTATAATTCAAAAACGTCACCTGCATACATTTTGTATGAAATCGTTTTGAAGCGGCGCACGCCTGTGCCACTGTGTGTGTACTGAAACGACGCGGCGCAGACACGCCGTTTCGTTGCCTGCGCCGCGTCGCTAGCAGTCGGTTCTCTGCAGCAAAGCAAGCGCATCTTCGTCTTCTGAAGACGAAGACATCTTATCGCACCAAAGTCAGCCTATAAAATGCCACATCTGAACGTTGTCTCGTAATGGACATAAATGAAACCCTCGGATACGTTTTAACTTGTATTTCAATATTAATTTTGGTTTTTTACAATATTTTAGACGGAGCGACAGTTGTTTGCAGATTGATATAATAAAAAAGTGATGTGGGGTACTTGAGCAAACCGAAGGAAAAAATAAAACTCCTAGCCATTTGTATCTTCTTACGAGAGTGCAACATTTATTGCTATGCGCGTCACTGTAGGCGCCAACATCCTCCCGCCGTTGAAATTGTCAGGTTTCAAGCTTGTAGTTCATCTGAAGTGGGCATTGGGCAGAGTCGAACTAGAGGGCGTCGTACTGTACCACGTTGGGTCTTCACGTCAGCAACTCTGGAAATTCCATCTGAGCCAGGAAACAACTTCAACACTCGTCCCAGTCTCCAGCATAGAGGAGGCGCGTTATCTTCTTTCAGAAGAACCAAATCACCGACGCTAAGGCTTGACTTATTAGTTCTCCATTTGCAGCGTTGCTGTAGTTCAGCGATAAATTCTCGCTGCCATCGACGCCAAAAATGTTGATGAATTTGTTGTAGTCGTTGGTAACGGTTTAGATTGTTAGCGTTGCGGTCCTCTAGAGCAGGTGATGGAAGAGCGGTAAGAGCCCGGCCGATAAGAAAGTGACCAGGGGTGAGGCAAAGTAGGTCATCAGGTGAAGTGGACAAAGGACAAAGAGGACGACTGTTGAGAATAGATTCTACGTGTGCGAACAGAGTAGACAACTCTTCGAAGGTTAAATGAGAATTGCCCATTACACGTTTAATATGGTATTTCGCCGATTTCACACCGGCTTCCCAAATTCCACCAAAATGAGGGGCGTAAGAAGGTGAGAAAATAAAATTGATCCCTTCCCCGCTTGCAAAATCAGAAAGAGTATCCGCGTTAACCTTAAAAAAATGATTGAGTTCCTTTGCACCTGATACAAAATTGCGACCATTGTCGCAGAATACCTCCGTTGGCTTTCCACGTCGTGACACAAATCGTCGAAATGTCATAATGAAAGCGTCTTTCGTTAAATCACTAACAGCCTCTAGGTGTAAGCATTTATAAGTTAAACAAATAAAAAGGCAGAGATAACCTTTGATTAATTTCGAACCGCGCCCTTTCCTATTTAATATTAGAAATGGACCGGCGAAGTCTATGCCTACATTAGTGAATGGGAGGTTTGGCGTGACTCGTTGGGAAGGTAAATTACCCATCATAGGTTCCAAAGTCTTAGCTTGAAATCGCCTACACTTAAAACAATGACGGACAGTCTGTCGAGCGAGACGCCTGCCATTGATGGGCCAAATGTAGTCTCTGATTACACTCAGCAATAACTGTGGCCCAGCATGTAAATGACGAAGATGTTCATATTTAAAGATCAACTTGGTGAGATGATGAGATGCATCGAGTAACACAGGGTGTTTCTTGTCATAGGGATACCTTGAGGAATCAATACGACCTCCCACTCGAATTAATTTATCATTGGGGCAATAAAATGGAGACAATGACAAAAGTTTAGACTTAGAATTCAATGGATTGCCCTTTGAAGTCAGAATTACAGGGTCATCTGTAATTGTTTCCCATATCTTTTTAAAATAGGGTAATCTGCCTACCTCTTGGTGCAGGTTTATTTGCGTGGGTTGTGATGCTGGGGTGGTCGTCGCATTTTCTTCTGAGGAAAAGCTTTCTTCCCCCCTCCACCTTGTTGGTTCTCGCTCTTCATTCTGTTGAATCCCGAGCGTTTATATCCTGGTTGAGGAGGGACCACCCGTGAGTTTAAAGGTCGGTGATTAGCTCGAACAATATTTTGTTTAACAACAGTTGTACCCAGATCCTGTGCAGACCTCTGGACCGCCTTGGCTACTTTAATCCTTTCTGTGAGGCCTGCACCAAAAAGGAATTCGTCAGGACTTCCTTGTACGGAGTCCTTCATTTCTTTATTTATTACGCTTAAGATAAGAGCTCTTCTATTCTGAGTTTCACTGTGTAATAATTCACATAAAATATTAGCAGCATCATTAAATATTTTTATTCCATCAACTTTGTTATAAAACATAAAACATTCCAAACCACGGCCAACGGCTGCTCTAGGGCAGCAGCCACATTTTTCTGTCTGTATTCTATAGTTAGATCTCTTTTCTTTACCGGCTCAGATACAGCGGCTGACAGCTCCGGATTTAATTTTGGGGGAACCATAGAGGGTATGTTGTGAAATGGAGCATATTATTTTAGTAAGAGAACCTTATCCTCCTTTTTTAGGCCTTTATTTAAAATAGATGTCCAGCGTTGAGCAATCTCGTTGTGAGCTGGAGGGCCGTTTACAGGCTCCTCCTCCACAGCACCCATGGCAGATATAATGTCAACATCAATTTCATTGTGTTCAGCCTCCTGCTGTTGTACATCTTGCTCTATTATTGTATTATTTGGTGCTGTTTCGGGGGCTTCATCCACCAACGTCTGAGGAATATCCAAGTTTTGGATATTTGAAGGCTCACTAATATGGTGATTTTCCGGTTGTTGTAGTGTGGTATGCACACTAGGCGATCGGGAGTGGCACCGTACACTTGGCGATCGGGTGCGGCCACGTGAGTGGTATCGCGGACGGGAACGAGTACTTGGTGACCGGTGTCGCGATCGGGAACGAGTACTTGGTGACCGGTGTTGCGATCGGGAGCGAGCACTTGGTGACCGGTGTCGCGATCGGGAGCGAGCGCTTGGTTACCGGGTGTGGCGACGGCCCCTTGGAGAACGACTTCGTGAAGACCCTGTATCGAGAACAATGGTGGATATTACACCTTTGCCGTGTTGTCCGATACTCTGACAGTATAGCAACAACAAGAAAAAAGGGGAATTAAGTTGCAAGATCACTCACACAGCGTGCCTAGTTGTTCGATACTCTGACAGTATAGCAACAACGCCCTCCACGTGGGGCTTGCGTGTAAAAAGTAAAAACTGTTTTTTTAAAAGTTGTTCGATACTCTGACAGAATAGCAACAACAATGTGTGAGTTGCGTGCAAAATTGACTTATCTTGTTCGATACTCTGCCAGCATAGCAACAAAATTTTTCGTCGATTGCAGTTTTTCGGTGTAGGTACTCTGTACCTACCGCTCGATTTTATCGTGAGAAAAGTTGTTCGGTACTCGTATCAGTACAGCAACAACTATCCAATTAATCATTTTATGGATAAATACACTTTACTTCTCATAGTTCTAGGGAAAAAAAAAATATTGAGGGAAAAAAGGCGCCATTGGCGTCTGTCAACTAACCATTGGTTTTTTTCTTTCAATTTTTTTATTTTTCTCCTTTCCGTATTACTCGGTCCATATCATTGTGTTTTCCCATTCATTTGTTAAATCAACACTAAAAAAAAAAACGTGTGGCACTCGGAGACTGCCGCGGTAAATCTATTGCATAGTATTTTTTATCAACTTATGAAATAATAGACCAGGTATAAATAATTAGGTATTAATAGTGTAATTACACACCAAAATAATTATTCATTCAAAAAATTTTAACAAAAATAACGATATTATGAGTTTGATCTTCGAATTTTGCGCGATGTACATTATATAAATCAAAACTAACCTTCATAGACTAAGCTAGTAAGAAACTCTATGACAGAAAATTTAAAAGAAAAAGTATTGACAGCCTGACGTAAGTGTCATAACCTCAGGTTATGACCTGAGGTTATCACACTTACGTTGAAAAATATGAAAATTATTTATTTTATTTTAGATATTTTATAAGAAAACGAATCGTTTCAGACCGATTCGCAGAATAGTAATGCAAAAACCAATAAAACTTATTATAGATGCGTACTTATAATAAAATGTATCTAAATAGAGTAGGTACTCACTCCTCACTCATTTTCTTTCACTATTTTTTCGTGACTTTCTTCATTAATAAATGCACTTTGTTTATTCATATTTAAAACACTTTGTACACAAATTATACGAGTAAAAATATTTTAGAAGGAGAAAGCAAAGAGACAAACAATTATTTAATTTGACAACCTCAGTTGACAACCTTGTTATTTTCCGTAACCATAGCAACCTGGTTGAGTACTGAATCTTAAATCCGAATATTTTCATTAGAGAAATTCTGGATTCGCTCTCCACGCTCAAGGCCCGCGATAGAATCTATGCAATAGATTAAAAAACACTTTAGATCACTATTTAAAAAAATATTTTATCGGGAGCGGTGACGCCTCGCAGTGACATAAGAAACGAATGAAATCCACAAATAATAGAACAGTGAGCTGGGAATGGGAGCGTTCGGATAGATTTTTTATCTATACATTTTTGAAGATTTAAACTTTATGTGGCGCCCTCAGGTAACATGGAAATATACTACCTTAGTAACTTGATTCATCATTTTAACGATTGTCTGGCAGTTTGAGTACTCTAAGCGACCCTCCCAAAATGTCCTTTCTTTGATATTGTTCGTCGTGACGTTGAGCTCCTTGAGTTATAAGTCGAGCTCCACGATAACTGACAAATGCTTGCACTGACTGGACGGGTCCACTCAAATCTGTGTAGTGCTTTCTTCAAAAGACCACCTCAGACACTAATCTGCATAGTCTTCATGTGTGTATTATACCAAGATCATGTCTGTACCTTGAACATATTGTAAACCCAAACGATTTTAAAAGAGTGTCCATGAAGTTTCTTGCCATTCTTCTCATGAGACCAACGCTTTGGAATGGGCAACTACAGTACACTCACGAGTTATTATGCCTTGTGACTGGAACTGTAGCTTAGTTTATTGAGCTTCATTAGTTTAGTAGTTTACTGCCGCACTCGGAGAGCTTCAGTGGTTGCTTGGGCCGTCGCTTGGTAAAGGTTTTTGGCAGTTTTATCATACAAAAGTATGTCAGGCCTTTGCTGGGTGGCGGCTTGAGTAATCGTTGGATATCTCTGAGTGCCGCAGAATAGCTATAAAGCTAAACATTCTTTTCTTCACCGTGGTCCTTCATTTTTAAACTTTCCTTTGGTGAGTTTTGTAACTGACGTAGACAAATTATGTTTACAACAAAACACATGATAGTTTTTAGTATGTTGAGTTTTAGTCTATCAGTCTCATATATCCTGCGTGTATTGTTTATATTGTCGTCATCATCATCATCATGAGCCTATAATGTTCCTACTGTTGGAACACAGGACTCTTATCTAAGAGAGTCCCATGTCTTTGAATTTTTGATTCTACGATATGTATGTATGTGTATGTCCGGGTTTTTTCACCGTTATGAGAGCAGTGGTGTTGAAATCAATAATACAAATAATTATGCCTGCGCGAGTTCGAACCCACGACTTACTGCTAGTAAGTCGGGGCCGCTACCACTGGACCACCACTGTTCGTCACCACAGCTTTTCGACCAATGTTTGGACTGTGATCTCTCCCGTTTGAGGATAGGTTTGCGAAATAGAGATAAATAATTGTACTGTTTCTTTTGAATAATAAGTAATTCCAAATTTAAAGCTGGAATACTTTTAAATTCAGTAGAAAATGTCAGACTACGACGTGACAATGTTGTGACGGGACTGCTGCTGTTGTCGTACAATATTATTTTGTGGAAATTGTGATTTTTGAGGAAATAGATTATAATTTCTAAAATGTGAAGGCAAAGTCAAAACACGAATTTATTAGTTATGAATTTAATAAATATTTTAGAAACACCAATAATTTATTTAACAGCAAGTGATTTTTAAACTGAAAATTATTTTTGGGTGCTAATTAAACCGGCTTCTTTTTAATAGCATTATTTGCATCTAAAAATATGAATTGCCTTCTAAATTACTAAGTCAGCCACAATTGACGAGCATCTAAATAATACTATATTAGCCACAAGTTATCTTTTCTGAAGCCACTCTAAATACAACTCAGCATCGTGGTTATTTTTTAGCATCTAAATTTGTAACATGGATTCAAAGAGTAAGCTTCTAAAATACTAATATATGGCATCAAAAATATATTCTATTAGCTTCTAATTTATTAACTCAGTATGTTTAAATTGTAATTCATGCCACATTAACTGAGCATCAAAATTTAATTAAAATTGTCATCAAATACAATATTATAGCCACTAATAGTACGCAGAAACTACTGTCGTGTTATGGAAAGGCTTAAATATCGAAGTTCAGAGTATCGAATGTCTTAAAGATCGATATATATTTATTTACATGTTATGCTACAAAAGTTATCGATAGAATCGCTGCAGAACTTTATTTTTATCGGATAACTATACAATTGTGAAAACATTTCTGCAAGCAACTCGGAAGTAGCGCCTCTGCCTCTGCCGCGGCACCGCTCGCTTCGCTCGCTCGGCTCGCGCGCGTTTGGTCACAGTTTTAACCTAACCTAACCTATTTCTATCAGTTTACAATGACGAATCATCCAATCTGCGTGTGACTAGTCAATTAGACAATGGTAAAAACATTTCTGTAACTAATAAAGGTATTTTTAACGTAAATATAATAATCTAAAATGTATCAAAAGTTTACATTTCATATATGTCGCCGCAAGAATGTCTATCTGCTAAGATCATTGTTTAATCTCATTACCGCTTATAATATTGATGAACCTGCGCTCTCTGAGATAGTACAATCATTACAAAGGTCGAAAGTGAGCGACAGTGCCATCTATTGACTCACCATTGAACAACCATCATTGAACCACCACATAGATGGAATGTAATTAAATGCTCCTAAGCTCGAATAGTAATTTATTAAACAGAAGTCTCTAACTAAGAACTATAGTTAAAATTAAGATAAGCTAATGTTTTATTAATATTGGGATTTTAATGATTGCTACACTTGAAATTAGGCTGTCTATGAGACGTCAGTGCACAGTGTTGTGAAGATGGCGGCGAATACGATTGTAATGGTCAATAACTCAATTTATAATCTGAAACTACTACTAAACCAGTTTCGATAAGTAATTATAAACTTAAAAGTCATAAGATCATTTTATAGAGCCATTCGTGTTAAGCAATTAGTAGACATGCTAAGTTATAATAAATGATGTTGACTATGGTCGCTTCAATTATATTTTTTTGAGGGCCTTGTGTTGAAGCTGTAAAATGTAAAATGGTGGTGAGATATAAATTCCGTGGCTGAGTTAGTAAATTAGGTGCCTATGTATAAATAACAAGGACAAGTTAATATAATTGTAGATCGTCACCTGATGCTTTTTATAGAATATTTAGTGGGCGTTGTAAAAAAGACGAATTAGTATATTAGAGGTTATATAATTTTCCCGTGGCTTAGTTATAAAATTAGAAGTTTAATCCTGTGGTCAATTAAAAAAACTGTGGCTCGATTAATTATTTCTCATTATTTTTATTGTTTCGACAATTAACTGGTGTGTGTGAATACGGAATTTAATGTTTTTTTTACTTCATTTTCAGGGTAACGGCAACTTTACCTTCATTTTCAATTTAAACAATAAACTGTTCTTCTTTGATGTGGTTGGTCCAGGGGTTGTGATGTCAGGTGCAGCTGGTTCTGGCGTAGTTAACTTTGGTGTAGTCGGCTCTGGTGTTGTTGGCGCTGGCGTGGACAGCTCTGGTGTCATTGGCTCTGGCGTAGTGGGTTCTGGTGTGGTCACCACAGGTGTTGTAGGCACTGGCGTGGACAGCTCTGGGGTGGTTGGTTCTGGCGTAGTGGGTTCTGGTGTGGTTATTTCGTCTTCGTAAAGTTGACAATCACTTTCAGCCATACCAGGCGGTATGTAGCGAAACGAATCAACCAATACAGTGGCACTTGGAAGCGCTAGGCCGGCAAAAATTATCTGAAACATTAAAAGTTGTTGGTAGGCCCGTCTAATGTACCACTACTGTACATACAGTTTAAATAAATAAATATTGCCAATACTCACGTAGCCTTCGAGAGTCTCGTTGTGGGTCAAGCTTATCTTCAGTGTGTCCCATCCATACCGAGTCGGGTAAGGACTAGATCCTAAAATTGATGCTGAAGATGCGGCATGAATTTCGATAAAATTTGAGGGACCTTCTTCTCTATAAATGTTAACTTCTATTGTCCCACCTTGCTGCATTGTAAAAATGAATGATGACATACAACTGTACCCCTGTGTGGAAGTGGGTGTAATAAAGGTAGTACTTCGGTTATTTTGAGAACTCAGGTTAATGTTACTGTAATGATTCTCAATCCAAAATGGCATGTCGCCACAAGCATCATTCCTATGCCCATATGTCAACCATTCATTAAAATTTTGCTCAAACGTGTACCTCACACATTTATCACTGACTGCGCATGACACGCAAAGAACTAATATAAACACTGTGCGAAACATTTTGTTTCACCACATGGAACAGTTATGGACGTTAATACAAAATCTCTTTAATTTATACGTCAGGTTATTTTTTAATCCAAAAGATATCTTAGTAATCTCTGATAAGGTATAATTGTTTAATATAATTATACTATGGAATCACCCGATTGCTTCTGTCTGTCTGTCTTTGTATACTATATGATGCACCTTGAAATAAATGTTTTACTCTTTAACGATCGCTGAATGGTCAATGTAATAATAATAATAAATTATTATTCATCATTATCATTTCAGCCGAAAGCCGTCCACTGCTGGACATAGGCCTACCCTAAGTGTTGCCACATTGACCGGTCCCATGCATCTCGCATTCAGCGGATCCCCGCAACCTTCAACAGGTCATCGGTTCATTTAGTGGGAGGCCTTCCAACGCAACGTCTTACGGTTCGCGGTCGCCAGTCCAGAACTTTCTGGCCCCATCGGCCATCCGTTCTGCGAGCAATGTGCCCTGCCCAGTTCCACTTAAGTTTGGCAATTCTACGGGCTATGTCGGTAACCTTGGTTATCATGCGGATGTCCTCATTTCTGATTCGATCTCGCAAGGAAACTGCGAGCATAGCCCTCTCCGTTAACTTTTGGGTGACTTTAAGCCTTTTGATGAGGCCCACTGTGAGCGACCTCGTTTCGGTCCCGTATGTAATCACGGGCAACACACACTAGTCATAGACTTTCGTCTTGAGACACTGTGGTAAGTTGGACATGAAGATACTTCTCAGCTTCCCAAACGCTGCCCAGCTGAGTCGGATTCGACGATTGACCTCTTTCTCAAAGTTGGACCTACCTAACTGGACTGTTTGTCCCAGGTAGACATAATCGTCAACATTTTCGAATATAGAGTCTCCGATCTTTATAGGAGTGGGTGTAACATGGGCATTCAACATGACCTTGGATTTGTCCATGTTAATTTTAAGACCCACTCTTTCGGAGGCTCTACTGGGCTCATCGAGCATTGTACTGAGGTTTTCCATGGTCTCAGCCATGAAAACTATATCGTCGGCAAATCGAAGGTGAGTGTTGTGCTCGCCATTGATGTTGATGCCTAGTCCAGTCCAGAACCTTGAAGACATCCTCCAGTACAGCGTTGAACAGCTTCGGAGATACGACGTCTCCCTGTCTCAAACCTCCATGCAGAAGGATAGGTTTCGTGGTCTGGTCTTGAAGCCGGACTGACATGGTTGCGTTTTTGTATAAACACTAAAACACCTCGATGTACCGATAGTCAATTTGGCACCTTTGGAGAGACTGCAGTACAGCCCAAGCTTCGATCGAATCGAAGGCTTTCTCGTAGTCTACAAACGCTAAACAAAGAGGCAGATTATACTCTTCGGTTTTCTGTATAACCTGCCGCAACGTAGGTATGTATGTGGTCCACAGTGCTAAAGCCTTTTCGGAATCCGGCTTGTTCGGGAGGCTGAAAGTCGTCGAACCTGCGCACGAGACGATTCGTAATGACTATTGAAAACAACCTATAGACATGGCTTAGAAATGAGATGGGCCTATAATTCTTCAGTCGGGCATTGTCGCCCTTCTTGAAGGAGAGTACCACCACACCTCTGCACCATGCCTGCGGCGTTTTTCCCTCGAGTATGACGGAATCGAACAGCTTCTGAAGGGCCTTAAGGACCGGTTCAACATTGCACATTATCTATTTTATATTATATATTTTTAACTCGAATCACTAATGACAAAGACTAAAAATCTAAAAGTTGGTTTGTTTAACGCGGGATCGCTGGGATCTCGCCATGACGAATTTCTTGTGGCTATGGAGAATGTCGAGGTGAATATCATGGCGATAAATGAAACTTGGCTCAGGCAGGGCGAGGGAAGCCGTGCGTCGACAGTCCCAGGCCACCATCTGCGGCATGTGCCGCGCCCGGCCGAAGTGCGCGGCGGGCGACGAGGGCGGCGCGCGGCGTGGCCCCCCCGCTCTTGGGCAGAGCGAAGGGGAGTGTCAGACTTCTACTGACTAAAAACCGAACCCATGTTCCTTCTTTGCCCTTGCGCCGAGGCCACGTCATCTAGTACAAAAATCCGCGGCCCCGACGGGCGTCGGCCCCTGCGGGCCCCTCCTTGCTGACATCTCTTTGAGGCGCGCGTGGAACACGAACGCGCCGCCGACACGGTCTGTTGCCGTCATGACGACGGCCGGACGGCGAGCTAGCCCATTACTCACCGTCCACAGGCCTGCGTCTACGGTGGCCGGAAGCCATCACTGATCTTGAGTGCGTGAAGCGTATACGTAACTCTCATGAGTAGCTAAAAAGTTCAAAACCTCCCCTTTTTGCCCCCTTTTCCCCTCCTACCTTTTTCAAAGTTGCCCCATTTGCCCCCCTTCACCCCCCCTTTAGGCGGATCTCCGAAGTTAAGAGACTTGAAACATTTTTTTTTTCAGATTCATTGAAAGGGGCAATGCGTTAGTCGAGATCATTTTTAAAAGCTCCCCCTTCTCCCCCTTTCCCCCTTTTCACCCCTTTTTTTAAACTCGTGTTCTGTTTTGTTTACGGATTCGTATACAGGAGGCTCGGGGAAGTAAAATCAATCTTTCAAATTTGACTCCCTTGCCCCCCTTCACCCCCCCCTTTAGGCGGATCTCGGAAGTTAAGAGACTTGCAACATATTTTTTTTCAGATTTATTGAAAGGGGCAATGCGTTAGTCGAAATTATTTTTCAAAGCTCCCCCTCTCCCCCCCTTCACGCCCCGCGAGCTGCGCGCAGCTCGCGCAGCCACGCAAATACTAGTTATTAAAATAATTTTAATAAAGTGTAGGTATAATAAGCGCTAGAGGTGTTGGCTTTTTAATTTCAGAAAAAAAACAGTCATCAAAATATAACAAACAACGCCCGCGCCTTAACGTGAATTCCGAATTACGGATTTTTGTGTTTTGAGACAAACTTTTTAATGGAAAATTATTTTAATAATTCTGAAGTGTTAATTTTTTTTTAAAGTGAAAACTTCTTTAGCGGCGTTGTGCACTTTTTTGGGTTGGGTCAAAAATTTAAAACTCGCATCAGATGGTCACGTGTCCTGACCGTAAGACGGCGCAGGGTACTTGCTCGAATGTGCTTGTGTGTCCAATGTCAAAAATATTAAATGTCAAGTTGATTTTTCTGAGACATTATTTTTTTAATGTACAATAATTGTAATAGTTCTGAAGTGTTAAATTAATGTAATATAATTTGTCATATTTCTTTACGAGAGCGCAATAAATGAATATTGTATTTAACCACATAAATAATAGTAAAAGATGCTGATAAATAATTGCGTCTGATAATCTTATGCCGGAAGGTACAACTCCTGAACGGTTAGGAGTTATAATATATTTTTTTTTTAAATTATATGACAAAATGTTTTTGTAAACTTTCTCGGAAATCGCTGTGACTGCTGATCCGGTATCAACTTCAAACTTTAGTTTTATTTTTTGAGTCGAAACTATTATCGTCATAGGTTTGCCGCTACTCGAACATATTTTTGTTCTCCTACCGTCACCGTCATCATCATACTTGCCTTTCCCATAATCATCTGCCTTGGCTTTTCACAACTTTGTTGGGATCGGCTTCTAGGTTAACTGGATGCAGCTGAATACCAGTATTTTAGATGAGGCGACTGCCTGTCTGACCTCCTCAACCCAGTTAGTACTGGGTAGGTAGTACGATAACCTTTGGTAAGACTGGTTGTCGACTTTTTGCCTACTACTTTTTTTTTTTTTTAATAATAATATTCCACAACTATCACACAACGCCATCTAGTCCCAAGCTAAGCAGAGCTTGTGTTATGGGTACTAGACAACTGATAAACATACTTATATATTTCTAAATACATACATATTATAGATAAATTACACCCAGACACAGAACAAATGATCGTGCTCATCACACAAACATTTGTCCTGGGTGGGAATCGAACCCACGACCTCCGGCATAGCAGTTAGGGTCACTAACCACTAGACCAACAGGCCAGTCGACTTGGCCTAGTGTTTTATTTTCGAACCATCTTTTCGTTTGCGGCTTCGTATATTGCTTATTAGTAGGTTGACATCAAAAAGGATTTATAAGGAATACATATTACATTAATTAAAAACTATAAAATAAACTAAACTAACAATAACCTATAAAAAGGCATCGAAATACTGCTCCTCAACGCTGTCAGCCGGTAATGTGCCCAAAAGACTGGCGGCATTGCCTCGTTGTATGGCAACACTTAGCCTCTGGCCAAGATAGAAGCCAGCCCTTGGGTCACGAGAAGCGTCAACTAAGCGTTTGGAAATTTCAAAAATATATTAAACTAGCTTTTGCCCGCGACTTCGTCCGCGTGGAATAATGACTTCCGGCAGAATTTGGGTTTTTCGCTTAGCTATCGCCTTTTCCATGGTTGACGACTGGAAGCGTTTGTCGGAAATCTCCAGCAAATACAAAAGTGATACCACCCATGACATTAGCAGAGCTTCGGAGGTCTTTTAAAGTACGGTCCACGGCCTCCACATGAGCTTTATGACTCATGGTGCATTTATCCCATATTACCAACGACGCGTCTTGCAGTAACTTACCAAGAGGCCCATTTTTCCGAATAGCACGTAGACCGTTGATCTAAAGATACGGATAGCGGGAGTTTAAACGTAGAGTGAGCAGTTTTTATTTCGTTCAAGAAAGTTGCAGCAATTCCTGACGAAGCAACTGCAATCGCTATCTTCCCTGATTGCCGTATCTTAGCAAGTATCAAATTGGCGAGAAAAGTCTTTCCGCCTGGTGAGTCCAAAAAAATAATCTCCCCATGTTATTGTTCACGCTATCCACAATAGTCTCATAAGCATGTCTTTGATCTGGTACTAATTTTGGCACATTGTCATTTACAAACGCTGTTAGATCATTTCTGTTATACTGTTGTACCATTGTGTCAATAGTATTATTCTGGGTACGAACGGGAGAAGGTAATCTAAAATCACTTAATTTTTTTTAGTTTAATTCTAGAAGTTTGTTTTCTAATTCAATTAATCCTTCATTATAAATGACTTCGGTGAAGGGTAAAGTGTTATCCTGATTTTGTTGTCTGATACGATGTCTAATATCTTCACAGAACTGATCTTTGAAAGTATCCCATAACTTCAATGGTTCCGATGGTTGACAAAATAAAAGTATGACTACGAACAACTCCCTTAGTTTTTTTGGACAATGTGATAATGAAGCTTCGCTTAAAGTGTTACCCCAATGGTTATTGTTTTCAAGTAAACCTCGGTCACGGGAAGCTGCTTGATACGTCTCTTTGACAATACCATTTACAGTTTTAAGGTATGCAAATGAGGTCGGACCGCGTACGTGGTGCAGTAGAATCCTAAGATAAAAACACTCTGATTGTGATGGATGTATCTCGTAGACTCTAGAGCAGCATCTTTTTTATCCCCGGATGTCCAATTACATCTTCACCACGCCTCCTTCTAGTGAATTTATTATTTGCCCATGTATAGTATTGCGAGACTTCATGATACAGAAGAGTTTTCGCGAATTTATTCATCTTCATTACAGAGAGCAAAAAATGCCAGTAATGTTGTATTGCGTGGGACAACTTGATGTCCCTGGTGTAAAATACACCCTTTGACTGTTCTCTAGATGAACGGCCAAATGCACTACAGTAGGCACCCGCGCCTTGGTGACGCTCACTTCGCAACGGGCCGTGCAGCAGAAATCGTAATATTTTAATATCGCCATAACTTCAAAACCAAACGTCCAATTTTAATCATTCACAGAGCAAACATTACCTACATAAACTTACTGTAGGTACTTAGTGATGAAATATTTTATTTAAATAAGCATTAATAGCATGAGTAAAATAAATGCGTTTAAATGTAGTCCAAAAAAATTCAAGATTTTTAGATAAAAAAATGCTTGTAGTGCCTCACTCGACATAGATAGGTATAGTGTTTCTCGTACATTTTTGTAAATATTTATAAGATCTATAATTAATTAGAATATTTCATGGTTCTATCTTTTATAGTTTAGGCAGCGTACGCAAAATAAGTAACTTTTCTGGTTGATTTTTCACCTTGTGTCCGAAAAACCCAAATATCTTACGGAACCCTATTTTTTTCCAAAATAAAATTTAGCCTATGTTACTCGTAGATAATGTAGCTTTCGAATGGTGAAAGAATTTTTAAAAACGGTCCAGTAGTTTTTAAGCCTATTCATTACAACCAAACAAACAAAGTTTTCCTCTTTATAATATTATTATTATCCATACTAATATTATAAAGCTGAAGAGTTTGTTTGTTTGTTTGATTGTTTGTTTGTTTGTTTGTTTGAACGCGGTAAACTCAGGAACTACTGGTAGGAATTGAAAAATTTATTTTTAATAATAATAATAATATCATTTATTTATTTAGACAACTAAGATCCATTGGGTTAGTAACAATATTCTTAAAAACCTATATTAGTACTTAACTGAGATGCTTGAGTTTGTTACAATATTATTTTTATTTTTGTGTTAGATAGTCCATTTATCGAGGAAGGCTATAGGCTATATAACATCACGCTATGGCTAATAGGAGCGGAGCATAAATGAAAAATGTTACAAGAACGGGAAAAGGTATTTCCTTTTTGAGAGCTTCCGCTGCGTGCGCTGCGAAAACGGTTAACGTTACGTAAATATCATGTATAAAGGAATTGTTTCTCCTTAAAAGTTCTAAAAAAAAGTCCGCGACAGCATATGTCTATCTTTTAAGATTGTCTCACTGTAACCCTTTTTTACTATTAAAATGTTAGGTTAGAATGAATTATTTTTTGCGAAGCTTATTTAACCCATATGGTATTAATCTATATCTAAATAAATGTGTTTGTTAGAACGGAAATTTTATATAGAACATTTGTGTCCTTTACTCTATACAGTTTAAATAAATATCTTAGAAGATGTAAAAATATCCGCGCGGCAAAATAATTCGCGCGTCGCAATGTAGGTACGGGGGATCTGGCTGGCCTACGGGAAATTCAAATTCAAAATATTTACTGCATCATAATGTTTACAAGTACAGGGTGTTATCGTCTATTTAACAGTAAGAGATACCTATTAGTAATTCTCACTTTAATATAATCTAAGCTAATTTAAACCATCTAAACTAATATTATAAAGAGGAAAGATAAGATTTTTTGTTTGTTACGATTTAGCTTAATTTCTGTTGGATAGTCGATTTATCGAGAAAGTTTATAAGCTATATTTATGTGACGCAGACGAAGTTGCGTGGATCAGCTAGTATTATTATATTATAAGATAAAATATCATCAAATAGAATTATTAACACACATTTTGTGTGTTTCGACGTTGCCTCGTACCAAATTTCAAGATTCTGAGTTCACGTGAAGTACCCTATAGGTTTTGATTCACTTGCGAGTGCCGAAAATTTTCAGCATTAACGGCTGTATCACATTTTATTTATTACTAGCAGTTGCCCGCGACTTCGTTCGCGTAGAAATTTTGACTCTCTTGTCTGGACTGCCTGTGGATGGTACTATGTCAAATCGAATGCCAAATGCCAATAGAAGCGATTATATTCCCTTAAACCAGCCCTGTCGTAAAATCTATTCCTACCTGAAATGTCTTATGATTTATATTCTATCTCTCTGCCAATTTTCAGGTACAAAAAGCCAAGGATTTCATATGGACCTACGGGAGCCCTTAGTCCAGGTCTTCCTTACAAACTTAGCTTAGATCTCCTACTCCTAAACTCTAGACTTGTTAAATTTCAGGTTGTTAGTACAAAAAAAAAACAGTACATTTTTACAAACATGTGAAAGCCCTCAGACCTCCTTATTCTGGCCATGTTGCTAAACTCGCTAAATCCGTTCTTAGTCAACGTCTACTAACTATAAAGTACCTTCCTGCCAAAATTGTAGCACAAAAAAGGAAGGACTGTCATACAAACTCGCGTGAGCCCTTAGACCTCCCTAGTCCGGCCCTGTCACAAAATCGGTTCTTAGCAAACTTCTACTCACCTACTACGTCCCTGCCAAAATTCAAGTTAGTAGCACACAAAATGATGGACTTTTAAACAAACTTGCGAGCGCCCTTAAACCTCTTTAATCTGGCCCTGCCACAAAACCTGTACTTAGCAGAGTTCTTCTAACTATAAACTACGTGCCTGCCAAAAATCAAGTTTGTAGCACAAAAAATTAAGGATTTTCTTACGAACTTGCAAGAACCCTTAGACCTCCCTAATCCAGCCCTGTCACAAAATCTGTTCTTACCAGACGTCTACTAACTATAAACTACGTCCGTCTCAAAAATCAACTTTGTAGCTCAAAAAATGAAGGACTTTCATACAAACTGGCGAGAGCCCTTAGACCTCCCTAATCCGGCCCTGTCTCAAAATCTGTTCTAAGCAGACGTCTACTAACTTTAAACTACGTCCCTGCCAAAAATGAAGATTGTGGCACAAAAAATGAAAGACTTTCATACAAACTGGCGAGAGCCCTTAGACCTCCCTAATCCGGCCCTGTCACAAAATCGGTTCTAAGCAGACGTCTACTGCCTATTAACTACGTCTCTGCCAAAAATCAAGATTGTAGCACATAAAATAAAGGACTTTCAAACAAACTTGCGAGGGCCCTTAGACCACCCTAATCCGGCCCTGTCGCAAAACTAATTTATAGCAGATGCCTACTGACTATAAACTACGTATCTGCCAAAAATCAAGATTATAGCACGAAAAATTAAGGACTTTCATACAAACTTGTGAGGGCCCTTAGACCACCCTAATCCGGCCTTGTCGCAAAATTAATTCATAGCAGACGCCCACTGACTATAAACTACGTATCTGCCAAAAATCTAGATTGTAGCACAAAAAAAGAAGGAGTTTCATACAAACTTGCGAGGGCCCTTAGACCACCCTAATCCGGCCCTGTCGCAAAATTCGTTCTTAGCGGACGTCTACTAACCATAAACTACCTCCCTGCCAAAAATCATCTTTGTACGTCCAGCGGTTTTCGAGATTTCGTGATAAATCAGTGAGTGAGTGAGTGAATGAGTGAGTGACCTTTCGCTTTTATAGATATAGATTTCGATTTTAATTACAAAATAACTAAGAAAAAACAAAAGAAGAATTTTCAATAGTTCATAATATCTTTAAGTATAGTAGAAAATCACCAATAAATTCATTGTATGTCTTTCTAGGGCGTCTACCTAAGGACCCCTATGCAACGTTGATTCCAATTTATTTTATAAACTATTGAAAATCATAAAGCATCAAAATAAAAATAAATAATAACTCACAAAAAGTGAAAACCGAGTGGAGATTGAACTCGCGAACATGTTGAACATTTTTGGAAATCTCACAACATTATAAAAAAAAATACAAAAAGAAGACACTGTCTGAGATTTGAACTTGCGTACATTTGCTTACGGGGAGGTCACCAAACCGTTACGCTACTGACATCTATCATCATCAATAGCCGTTCTATTGATATAAATAGTATGACAGATATTAGCTGTCAAACAGTTGGGGCATATGGACATAATGCAATATTGCTCACCCCCCAAAAGTAATTATAGCGATATTATATAGCCCATATGTTATTACAGACTATAATCTATCTCTGTGCCAAATTTCATTCAGATCCGTTGAGCCGTTCTGGCGTGAAAGCACAAACTTTCGTATTTATAATATTAAGTGGATAGTCTTGCTGGGCTCTAGGAGTTCCACATCAGGGGTACCAGATCTTCAAATTTATTCTCTTAGCAGAAAATGCTCATCACGTGGAACAATTTTTGCTATGATACTACTTTTGTATCTCTTATAGTTTAGCTGGTCTGTTGCGGTTCTGCATCAGGTGTTCAAGTTTCCAAGATAAATTAAAGCCTAAATGTTGCCCAGACTTAATACCTATACAATAAAATGAAAACCATTCAAATCCGTCGAGTAGTTCCGAAGATTAGCGTGTACAAACATACAGACAAACAGACAGAATTTTTTTTTTGGATTCGTGCTCTATTACCGTTTCTAAACCCCCCTCAATAATTTTTTTAAAAATATATTCAATGTACAGACACGGTTTTTTTACTGTTTTATTATATGTATAGATCTTATTTTAAGCAAATCGCGAACCTGACGCGTACGTAGTCGCGGGTAACAGCTAGTTACAAATACATTCACTTAATCGCGATGATTACACTAAATTTCTATAAACCTAAAGGGATTATAATAATTAGGTAATAACTGATACAAGTAATTAGTATAGTACTAATTTTATCAAAGTACTACTGAAAACGTGCATTAGTTTAGGAATGTTGTTGGCAGCGATTTAATAAATATTCACTAATTCTCAGTTTTAACTGACTTCAAATATGGAGGAGATTCTCAATTCGACTGTATTTTTTTTTGTATTTTTCCTACCTCAAAAGGTAAAAAAAGGAACTAACAGTAACCTCTAATTTTTTTAGGAATGGGAATTTTTGCTAAAATAAAAATTACAAATAGATAACTAACCCCGATGCGTGCAACAGCAGTATCGATGAGAAAGCTTATATTTGTCTTTAAGAAACTAAATAAATGGTGTGATTTTTTCCAGGCACCAGGTTACGTCTCACCTAAAACCTGCTTTAGTTTTTTTTATTTTCACGCTTGTCTGTCGAACTTTCTATGAAAATGACGACCACAATAATAATTGTCATTATCATTCTCGTGTTGATGATTTGGATCTGACTGTCGGTTACCATTCGGCGATCAGTAAAAAACTTCGTGATCGATGTCACGCGGTCCGCTAGTTGCGCCCAGGCTGCCTAGTAGTAGCCGTGGTATGCTCGTAATTTTGATATTTCTTTCGCTAACAGAGTATTGATCTTGGCGTGTGATGCGTGTTCATGATATGTAGTCAAGTGGAGTGGATGGTGTTGATGGTGACGAAGAGTTGTGTTTGACTGCCGAAACTTGGTGGTGGAGTTGTTCTAGCTTTTTGTCGGTCATTGGGTTCTATAATGTTGAGGAATGAAGGATGGCAACACTTATATTAGTTAAGTATAGTTTTTTAATAAATGGCAACTCTCTCTCTCTTGTACGAAAACCCAAGTGTAATGGCTGTCTCCATATTTTCTCTAATACAAATTCTTTTCTGCAAGCGTAACTCTGTTTATTATTGAAACCCAAAGTCCTAATAGGTTATGGGCCCAGCCTCTGTATCCTATTTAGGTGAAGATATTGGCTTGTGAACGTCTTGGTCGGGTTTCGACAAGTCGACAAGAACATCGGCGGCGGCCGGCATTTTGGCGTCGCGTGGTTTGTTCGTGGAGCAATATCTCGAGGGAATTATGGAGCAACATGGAGTTATTAAACTTGAGGGAGCAAAGAATTGGAGCGTCTGGCGATTCCAGATGGCGATCATTCTCCGGGAACTAAAATTGTACGACATGGTTGCTGGGACGAAGGTTAAGTCCAGTGACGATGATGCCGGCAAAGAACCGGTGACGGTGGACAAAGATATAAGGGCGATGAGCGTCATCGTGACAAGGTTGTCTGAAACAGTTTTACCGCATGTAATAACGTGTGTGACTGCTCGAGCTGTATGGGAAAGGCTGCATAGTATATACGAACAAAGTGGAGAAACATCCATAATGATGTGTCAACAAAGATTCTTCCAGTTGAAATTTGAAAACAACATGTGTGTTGCTGATTTTATTAGCAAAATACAGGAACAGCAACAAACTTTGCATCGTTTAGGAGAAAACCTAAGTAATAAAATGGTAATTTCCAAAATACTTATGTCGTTGCCGGAAAAATTCAGTCATTTTGTAAGTGCTTGGGAGTCGTGTGCTGAAGATAAACAAACAATAGATAACTTGACAACACGCCTCTTGTTAGAAGAAGAAAGGTTGAAGAACAAAAATAATAAGTCTGAAGAAAGTATAGCGTTGATTTCGCAAGATCAACAAGGTAAAAACAAAGGCAATATGAAGTGTTTTTTATGTCACAAGCATGGACATTTGAAGAAAGACTGTAGACTGAAAAATGTATGCTTCAACTGCAATAAGCCAGGTCATTTTAAAGAGCAGTGTAGATTCAAAACAAAAGGGCAGAAAAGTGACAAGAGCAGTGTGAAGGAAAGCAGTAAACAAGGAAATGCATTCATCACAACGGCTTTGGCTGGTATAGAAGATAGACTGTGTGAAAAGTGGTTAGTGGACAGCGGGGCCAGCCAGCATATGACATATCAAAGACATTTATTTAGTGAATATGAAGAATTATCTGAACCCAAGACTGTGATAATAGGTGACGGACGAAAATTAAATGGTAATGGTATTGGAAAAATTAGTGTACAAGCCTTTGATGGTAAAAATTATGTTTGTAGTTCGTTTAACAATGTCTTATATGTTCCCGAGTTAAAGATGAACCTGTTCTCAGTAGGAAGTGCAGTAAGTAACGGCTATGAAATTAAAATAACTAATAATGAATGTTTGTTTACAAAGGGAGACGCTGTATGTGCAATTGCTAGAAAGGATTTATGTACAACTTTTTATGTAATGGACTTGTTATATGAGTCAAATGAAGTTAATGTTAATGTAGCCAAACTTGAGTTAACTGAATGGCATAATAGGTTAGTACATCAAAATTACAGGGAAGTAAAACGCATTCTAAAAGAAAATAAAATTGATTACAGTGAGTCGCATAATGATACATGTACAGCATGTGTGGAAGGCAAACAGCATAGGTTACCCTTTGAAAGTAGTAAAAGCACTACAAGCAGGCCAGGTGAATTGGTGCATGCAGATTTGTGTGGGCCGATGGAAGTCTCATCACTTGGAGGTTCAAGGTACTTTCTTCTCTTAAAAGATGATTTTTCTAATTACAGAACAGTTTATTTTTTAGAATATAAGTCAGAAACTGTAGAAAAAGTAAAAGAATTTCTTATGAAGGCAAAAGTGTTGAACAATGTTGTATGTACATTTCGTTCTGATAACGGAACAGAGTTTGTAAACTCACAAATGAAAGCATTATTCATTGATCATGGGGTGACGCATGAGACAACTGTGCCCTATTGTCCTGAGCAAAATGGCAAAGCAGAAAGGGACATGAGAACTTTAGTTGAAGGAGCAAGAACTTTATTATATGCTAAAAAAATTAATAAAGTTTTATGGGCTGAAGCGATTAACACAGTTGTATTTACTCTAAACAGAACAAGTAAAAATAAAGCAGATGAAAAGACACCCTGTGAATCATGGTTAGGTAAGAAGTTTGATATTAAAAATCTACATACATTTGGAAGTGATGTGTATGTACATATACCAAAAGAGAAGAGAAAGAAATTTGATGCAAAAGGAGAAAAAGGTATCTTTGTTGGATATGGTGAATGTACCAAAGGTTACAGGATTTATTTTCATGATAAAAATGTAGTTGAAATCATGCGAGATGTGACATTTGTAAAGAAAAATGATAAGCCTGAAAGTACAGAAGAAGATGAAGAAGTAATATCTCTAGATATGGATAAAACAATATATAATATAGATCATGGAGAAGATACAACAGAAACGGACACTGAAGGAAGTATTGAGTTCCAGGACTGTCAGGAAAATGAAAATAAAATTCAAGAAGAGGAAAAGGAAGAAGTAAATGAGGAAATGCCTAAAAGCCCAGAAATATCAAGGGCAACACGATCTAGAAAACTTCCTAATTGGTTAAATGATTATGAAATTGGTCTAATAAGTATGCATAACGAACCTAGCACTTTTAAGGAAGCTATGGAGTGTGAAGATAGCGAAAATTGGATAGAGGCTATGAATAAAGAAATAAATACATTGAAAGATAATAATACATGGACAGTTGTGACTCAGGTGCCTGAAGGAACAAAAGTAATAAATAGTAAATGGGTGTATAGAGTAAAAGAAAATCCTAACCAAGAAATTCAGTACAAGGCTCGCTTAGTTGCTAGGGGATTCGAGCAGACTAATGTAGACGGTGTAGAAGTCTATGCCCCTGTTGCCAGTCTGACTACCTTCCGTACCATGATGGCTGTGGCAGTCAAAAAGAAACTCCTAGTTTATCAGATGGATGTGACAGGAGCCTTTCTATATGGTGAAATTGAAGAACCTGTATACATGAAGCTACCAGATGGGGAAATAGGTAAATTAAATAAGTCCATTTATGGGTTAATGAAAAGTCCCAAATACTGGAATAAAAAATTTAATGATTTTATGTGTAATGATGGTTTTTTAAGATCTAAAAATGATTCTTGCCTGTATTTAAAATGCTGTGATGATTATTCTATGTATGTTCTTATTTATGTAGATGATTTGCTATATTTCAGTGATAGTGACAGTCAAATAATAAAATTCAAAGAAAAGTTGTGTAAGAATTTTGCAATGAAAGATTTAGGTATTGCATGTAACTATCTAGGTATAAGTATCAAGCAGGATTTAATAAATGGAAAGACTGTTATAAATCAAAAAGAATATTTGTTAAAAGTTTTAGAAAAATTTGGAATGTCTGATTGTAAAACATGTAACACACCTATTGATCAAAACTTCAAATTTGAGTTATTAGGAAGGCCAAATTCTGAAAGTAAAGAAATAGAATTTAAGTGTAGACAGATAATTGGAAATTTATTGTATGCTTCTAATGCAACAAGACCTGATTTATGTGTAGCTGTTGGCTTCCTAAGTAGATATCAGCATTGTAGCAGTGTGTTGTTATTAAAATGTTTACAACATGTATTAAGATATGTAAAAGGTACAGTTAATCTATCTTTGATATATTGTTACAATATGAATGATCAATTACAAGGTTATGTTGATGCTGACTGGGGAGGGGATGCAAGAGATAGAAAATCTACTTCAGGTTATATGTTTAAAGTATTTGATTCTGTAATATCTTGGTGTACTAAAAAACAATTGTGTGTTTCCCTTTCCTCAACTGAAGCAGAATATGTAGCACTATGTTTAGGTGTTGTAGAGTCCTGTTGGTTAAGAAAATTGTTAATTGACTTTGATTATAACTTAAAAGTTATTATATATGAGGATAACCAAAGTGTAATTAAAATAACAGAAAATAACCATAGTAAGACCAGGCTAAAGCACATAGATGTAAAATATCATTTTATTATTGATAAGATAAACTCAGAATGTGTAAAACTATCCTATGTAAGCAGCACCAACAATCTTGGAGACCTATTTACTAAAGCATTGGGAAAACAGTTGTATGAAAAACATAGAAATAGTATTTTAAAGTAAGTTAGCATTTATTTCCAATAAAACGTTGTTTAATAATTGTTAAGATTGTTTAGAAGAAAAAGAAGTATAATTTTTTAAGTTTGTTATGAGTAAAATGTTAAGTTGTGAAATAATTATTTTGATGTGTAAAATAAGTGTTGAGGGGGTGTGTTGAGGAATGAAGGATGGCAACACTTATATTAGTTAAGTATAGTTTTTTAATAAATGGCAACTCTCTCTCTCTTGTACGAAAACCCAAGTGTAATGGCTGTCTCCATATTTTCTCTAATACAAATTCTTTTCTGCAAGCGTAACTCTGTTTATTATTGAAACCCAAAGTCCTAATATATAATAAAGTGATCCCACTCAGTTTTGACCCACAAGTCCAATCGCTCAAAACAATTTTTTTTTGCTGATTCATTCAGTTCGGCTTTCTTAGCAATTGTTTCGCTCAAAGCTAGAATGACACATACAGATGGTGGTAGGTGCTTCGTCTATATAATACGCAGCGTGTTCCCAGCATTGTTGTTACCGGTTAATTTATTGAATGCGGCGTATCAGTTTCGAAAGTTTTAAACCTCCCGACGGCCGTCGGGGCTGCGGGTTGTTCGAAAGAGATACCGTGGCCTCGGCACTAAAAAAGCTAAGAAGGAACATGGGTGGTTTTTAGGCAGTAGAAGTCTGACACTCTCTTCCGCTCTGCTCAAGTTCGTCTTTGCTTCTTAGGGTTTATTTACTCGGAGTCATCACTTTTGGATTTGGATTTGTATACCCTGTGTGGGTATAAAAATCAGATCATACAAGTTCGGGTTGATTATGGAATAGAATTATTTCGAAATGTCGGTTCATTTTTATACAAAGTCTGTTGCAAAAAACTTATTACATGGTGGGTACATTTGTAAAAAGTTTGAACACAACAATTTTAAAATAACTTTCGTGCTATATTTAGATGTGGGGGTTATATCCCGCTAAGAGTTAAAATATGGATTTCATAATTATAATACTTAAAATAATGCTACAAAATATTTTGAATATTTTGTCAATTATAACAAGTTGACATGAATAGGGAATTTAAAAATTCAATTAATTATTACATTCTTCAAGATGAAGGCAACTTTAACATCATTTTTAATTTAAACAAAAAAATGCCCTGCTCTGGTGTGGTTGGCTTAGGCGTAGTTAGCTCTGGTGTTGTCGGCTCTTGCGTTGTTGGCACTGGCGTGGTTGGCTCTGGCGTTGTTGAGTTTGGCGTTGTTACCGCTGGCGTGGATGGCTCTGGTGTGGTTAGCTCAGGCGTTGTTGGATCTGGTGTGGTTAGCTCAGGCGTTGTTGGTTCTGGTGTGGTTGTTTCGTCTTCGTAGAGTTGGCAATCACTTTCAGCCATACCAGGCGGTATATAGCGAAATGAATCAACCAAAGCAATGGAATTTGGAGACACCGTGCCCACGAAGGTTATCTGAAACAAAAAGGTTGTAGTGTAGGTAGGTCCGCCAATGTACCACTACTGTAAAAACCGTTTATATAAATAAATATTGGTAATACTCACGTAGCCTTCATAAGTACCTTGGCGGATCAAGGTTATCTTTAGAGTGTCCCATCCGGTCACGAAGTCTGGTTGAAAGGGGTCACTATAAGTAGAGCCTAAAATTGTTGACGAGTCTTCTGCCAATATGGCCATTATATAGACTTGATTTAAGATCTTTTCTTCCATATAAATATTAACTTCTATTGTACCACCATAGTGCATAGTAAAATTGAATGAGGACACACAGCTTTGTTTCAATATGGGAGTGGGCGCAATAAAGGTAGTACTTGGGTTATTTTTATCCATCATGTCAATATTACTGTATTGCTTCTCAATCCAAAATGGCAGCGCGATATCATCACACACCGCATATCTCTTGTGTGTCAACCATTCATTAAAATTTTGTTCAAACGTGTACCTCACACAATAATCACTGACGGCATTGTATAGACGGCAATGACGTTCAGGCATGCCCGGCGGTATGTAGCGAAATGAATCGACCAAAACAATGGTGTTTGGGTCATAGGCCAAGCCTATAAAAGATATCTGAAACAAATAAAGTCATTGGTAAGTCCACCTATTGCTATACAACTGTGTATACATATTAAATAAACAAACATTGCAAAAACTCACGTAGCCTTCATAAGTGCCTTCGCGGGTTAGGGTTATCGTCAGAGTTTGCCATCCGCTCACAAAGTCTTGGTCACTGAAATCGTCGTTCCAAGCAACTCCTAAAATTGTTCCTAGGTCTTCTAAAAGTGAAGCTGCAACTATGATTTGATTTAAATGGTTTTCTTCCATGTAAATGTTCACTTCAATGGTACCACCACGGTGCATTGTAAAAATGAATGATGACGCACAACTTAGTTGATAAAGTTCAGGTGAAATGAAGGTAGTGCTTTGGTCATTATTACTTATATTTTTAATATTACTGTACTGATTTTCAATCCAAAATGGCATGTCGCCACAAAAGTCATGCCTATGCTCATATGTCAACCATTCATTAAATTTTTGCTCAAACGTGTACCTCACACATTTATCACTGACTGCGTAAGACACGCAAAAAACTAATATAAACACAGTGCGAATCATTTTGTTTCGCCACATGGAACAGTTATGGATATAGACGCAAAATCTCTTTAATTTATATGTAATAATAATCAAATAGATATCTTAGTTATTTATAACGGGCTCTGATAAGGTAGAATCGTTAAATATATGATAGGGAACCACCCCATTGTGTCTGTATGTCTGTCACTGCGTACTATTTGCTACGCATTAGATCAAAATGTTTACACAACATTTATTACAGATTCCTTCAAAGATAGTAAGAGATGAAGGTTATTTTTAATGTCAGCACAATTTTGAACGTGTAACATAGAGTCCTACCGTTAAATTCAATTCCCAGCAATAATGTTTGCGTATAGAGCTACCTAGTTTCATGTACTAAATGCTTGGTTCACTGCTTCATGAAAGTTCCGTTTCATCATCATCATCCAGAACCCGAATTCACCCACTGTTGGGTGAATTGAATTGCTACCCTTTTCTGGTGCCAATCGCCACGGTCTTGTGCCAGTCTCATCCAGGTCTTTCCCTCGATGGCAACTATATCGTCTGCCCATCTCGCCGCCGGGCGACCTACATTTCTTTTACCCGTTCTTGGACGCCATTCGGTGCTCCGTTCCGTTTACACCTAAAATATATAAATGATCAACCTAATCATAATAATCAACTTTTAACGTCTCTACTCGGGCACATGCCTCCTGTCCAACCGACGTTTCATAATATATTAAATAGTTATTTCTGTAACAACATATTTAGTTTTATTAAACGAACACTTACTTGACACCGGCAAATGCTCCTATTCACAAAAGTTGCTCCTAGTATTTAATCATTTTTCGTTAAATATTTTGATTCTTTTTGAACGGCACGGTACCCTGTGATACAGGGTATTTAAAAGTGTACTCGGTTATCACCGAATAGGCTTAATGGGCTTTGGTTAGGGCTGATTTAAACGAAAACGAGTTACTAAGTTTTTCTTAAAAAACTATTTAGTTCACACCGAAATCTAATGCGAACACGTCTCCGTACTTAAGAGGCTGGCTATATTCTACGTGGCCCGGTCACAAGTAGCCATGCATGCAAACCGCACGGGACCATTAGTTGTGACAATTTGTGGGAGGCTTACGTCCTGCTCCTTGGTACACATCTTAACTAACGACATAAGGTAGCGTGCATGTGGTAATGGGAAATTGGGGACGTTGGGAAGAAGTGGGGATAATGTCTTAGGTTGACGTAGGGAGTGTACTTCCGTGTCATAATTAAAATAAAGAACGATCGCATGGCTAAGTGTGTCTTATAAATATAACTTTCTATTTATTTGTTTTTTTCTTTGTTTTGTTTAGGCTTTAGATAAAGAGATAATTATCTTTTTAGATATAATCAGTTAAACTAAAGTTCAGCCGTATCAAAAATGTTAGGCTCACACGAAAACGTGTCGCGTGCAGTGCGTGACGATACGTCATGCTGTTTTTCCCCTCACGGAGAGGTGACGCATGCAGAGGCCTGCATTATCGTACATAATCATAAACACAAACATATAGCAATCTACGACATTGTTTACGAGGATACCGAGTTTGACGTTGCGCGTGTGTAATAGGTACCTATATCCATTATTTTCTTTGGACGGCTACTTTATGTTTTTGGTCCATTTTGTTAGATGTCCTATAGAGCGTGGAGCGCCACAGAACGCGTATTCGCGAATGAACTCTAAATGATTTTGATAAACGAAGGAGTAGGACCTACCAATTGGAAAGAAAAATGCCTACTAGTGAATTTTTACAAAAAATTGAACGCCAACGAAAAATACACAACTGTAATTTTATAATCCCTGTTGTTTCCAACAAATATTTTGTACACGATGAATCCTCTAGCCTTTTTAATAAAGTACTCGTAAAACCACATTAATTCATTACGAAACTAACTTACACCAGTAAAACCAACCATGCAACGTTATTCCGAAACCCGAACCATTACTTAACTTATATCGAGATATAAATAAAAACCGGTTCACTGTAAAATGAGAACCCAATTATTTACGAAGATGAAATGGTTTTATTGAAACATAATTATCGAGCTCGCTGTTTGATATATATTGACTTTAACACTATTAATTTTTCACACCACCTGCTCGAAAATGTCAAATTATATGTCAAGCAACCTTAACCTAAAGTGAGTCATTAGTGGCCGGGGGAACAGTCGGTCAATAATGTTGTACTGGATTTCATTATGACCCGCTGGTCAATAATGTGATTTGAATTTGGAATCTCACATGCTCAGCTAAATTGGCAGTATAGTACTAACAAAAACCCTTTGGTGCCAGAAAGAGGAAAGCTATTCTCGATACCCTTACTACGCGTGGATGATATTCTCGATTTCCTACAAAATCATAACGACTGCTTCTTCTTATCGTTGCCATGTTTTCGAAGACATAAAAACTAAAACTTTATCTTTGCACAACTGGACTAATGTCTCAAATGTTACCATTAACTTCAATTAATATGTAAGTGCATATAACTAACTAGTTCTAAATATGTTATTCTTACTGTTTGTTTATTTAATAAATACTTTGTTTTTCGTACTATGGCTATTATTTTCTCACAGTAGGTGTAAAAAGTAGAGTATCCTCCTCCGGGCTAAAGGTGTCTTTGCCTTGGGCTAGCTTGAATCCCTCGCTGCATTCAGGATCCTTGTATTAACTCCCTCGCTTCGCTCGTGAGTTAAACTCTTAACTCCCTCGCTGCGCTCGTGAGTTAAATCCCGAATCCTTCATTGCGCTCGAGATTCAATATGACGCCCGTGACATAAGACACAACTTTAGCCCCTCGGTGCATAATCTACTATTATGTGGATGTGAGCGATAACGGCAGTGGGGATGAGAGAACTTTACGTGTAGTAATGGTAAATTGATAAGGTAAGTTGATGATAGGTTGATAGGCTAGTTGACAAAAAAAATCTAATCAGTCCAAAAGGTAGATTTCCAAAAAATATTGGATACGAATTTTTCTTTTTTCACTTAAATAAGAAATGAAGACGACACAGTGCTTCGAAAAGTCGCGCGACGTCACAGTTTGGTACATTTTTTACCAGAAAGTGACGTCACCAGCCACTCACGATCTTCGACACGTTTTATTTTCGTCAAATTTTATTAATTTGATAAGACAAAAAATACACCAATATTTTTCGATAATCTTACAGACGGACTAAACAGAATCATTTATTTTTTAGTCATTCAACTACCTACCCTATTGTAGCTGGTAAGTACCTTTAGACCTCCCAGTCCAGAGGTACCAGTTAGCTACATTTTACCTTTACCCTTTTTAACATAGTTGCATATTAACTGGTTAAATGATGATGATAATGACTAAATGTATGGACTGGCTCCAACATCACGCTTGTAATCTCGAAAGAGTTAGGCAGAGCTATATCAAGTAGTGCACTCAGGATTCAATAGTGTTTTAAGTCCCATAGGGGCGAACCGGGCACAAATCTAGTCTCCGTAGCTGATACACAGAAATTCTAAATTCCTTCTGTTTATATACATTATGTCTGTATGTTGAAAATCTCTTTAGAAACATGTAAGGAACTAAAATCGGTTGCTGTTTTTTCGAGAAGCACGAAATATTTGATGTTGCAGGCAACAATGTAGTACCCGTCTGCGCTGCGGGTTGTTCGAAAGAGATATCGCAGCCTCGACACAAAGGGCTAAGAAAGAAAATAAGTGGTTTTAGTAAGTAGAAGTCTGACACTCCCTACCGTTCTGCCCAGACTGGGAGGAGACATGTTATGATTTTCCGCCCTCCAAAAAAAAGGCAACAATGTAGTACAACAGCCTCATAAACGCGTTTCTGTAATTATTTCGTAACCTTTGATGTACTGCGCAAAAACCTACATTACTGAACTGCTTCAGATTTACCTCATAAATAAAACTAGAATAGTTCGCACCACTGTTCTCCGAGGAATATTATTATCAAAGACTTTAGCATAGCTTTCATTACTAGACTAGACCAGAGTCTAGTTATGTCTAGTTCTCGTCGGGAGCACGCTCTGTGTTTAATGTTTTCATTAACTGAAAACAGTTTTCAGATAATATCTGGTGTCGAGGAATGAGTTGGTTTTGAAGGTATTTTAATGTTTGGATATATAATATTATGTTTTATATTATTATTGCGGTTATATTATAAACTTATCTAAGGTATCGAGAATGTAGTCTAGTTAAAATGTTGATTCAACATCACTGGATTTTGCGCTCGGGTTCGTCCGCGTGTAGTTCTTATTTGTATAGTACTTTTACCCGACTGCGGCGAAACCCAAAAGGAGGGTTATTTTATCTTTCGTACTGATGTGGTAGACTTGTATCTTCTAAGATTGTTACGCTCCATAATCGAAATTCAGTCTATAGTAATTTTCTCCTTATGCTCAAGTAATATATTAATTATGTGAAGTCTCCATAGGGAGAGTTTCTTGCCCCTTCTTCTCCTTAATGATCTACTCTAGGGAATGGGCAACTACAATACTTTCACAAGTTATTATGCCTTGTGACTGTGACTGCAGCTTTATTTTATTTTACTTTTCTGACTTTCAAAAGTGGCTGTAATGGTCAGATTGAAATAAATGCTTTGACTTTAAATGTAGTATGTAGCTTATGATATCTATATCTATAAAAGCGAAAGGTCACTCACTCACTCACTGATTCATCACGAAATCTCGAAAACCGCTGGACGTACAAAAATGATTTTTGGCAGGGAGGTAGTTTATGGTTAGTAGACGTCCGCTAAGAACGGATTTTGCGACAGGGCCGGATTAGGGTGGTCTAAGGGCCCTCGCAAGTTTGTATGAAACTCCTTCATTTTTTGTGCTACAATCTAGATTTTTAGCAGATACGTAGTTTATAGTCAGTGGGCGTCTGCTATGAATTAATTTTGCGACAGGGCCGGATTAGGGTGGTCTAAGGGCCCTCACAAGTTTGTATGAAAGTCCTTAATTTTTCGTGCTATAATCTTGATTTTTGGCAGAGACGTAGTTTATAGTCAGTAGGCATCCGCTATAAATTAGTTTTGCGACAGGGCCGGATTAGGGTGGTCTAAGGGCCCTCGCAAGTTTGTTTGAAAGTCCTTCATTTTTTGTGCTACAATCTTGATTTTTGGCAGAGACGTAGTTAATAGGCAGTAGACGTCTGCTTAGAACCGATTTTGTGACAGGGCCGGATTAGGGAGGTCTAAGGGCTCTCGCCAGTTTGTATGAAAGTCTTTCATTTTTTGTGCCACAATCTTCATTTTTGGCAGGGACGTAGTTTAAAGTTAGTAGACGTCTGCTTAGAACAGATTTTGAGACAGGGCCGGATTAGGGAGGTCTAAGGGCTATCGCCAGTTTGTATGAAAGTCCTTCATTTTTTGAGCTACAAAGTTGATTTTTGAGACGGACGTAGTTTATAGTTAGTAGACGTCTGGTAAGAACAGATTTTGTGACAGGGCCGGATTAGGGAGGTCTAAGGGTTCTTGCAAGTTCGTAAGAAAATCCTTAATTTTTTGTGCTACAAACTTGATTTTTGGCAGGCACGTAGTTTATAGTTAGAAGAACTCTGCTAAGTACAGGTTTTGTGGCAGAGCCGGATTAGAGAGGTTTAAGGGCGCTCGCAAGTTTGTTTTAAAGTCCATCATTTTGTGTGCTACTACCTTGAATTTTGGCAGGGACGTAGTAGGTGAGTAGAAGTTTGCTAAGAACCGATTTTGCGACAGGGCCGGACTAGGGAGGTCTAAGGGCTCACGCGAGTTTATATGACAGTCCTTCCTTTTTTGTGCTACAATTTTGGCAGGAAGGTACTTTATAGTTAGTAGACGTTGACTAAGAACGGATTTAGCGAGTTTAGCAACATGGCCAGAATAAGGAGGTCTGAGGGCTTTTACATGTTTGTAAAAATGTACTGTTTTAACCTGAAATTTAACAAGTCTAGAGTTTAGGAGTAGGAGATCTAAGCTAAGTTTGTAAGGAAGACCTGGACTAAGGGCTCCCGTAAGTCCATATGAAATCCTTGGCATTTTGTACCTGATAATTGGCAGAGAGATAGAATATAGTTAAGACATTTCAGGTAGGAATAGATTTTACGACAGGGCTGGTTTAAGGGAATATAATCGCTTCGATTGGCATTTGGCATTCGATTTGACATAGTACCATCCACAGGCAGTCCAGACAAGAGAGTCAAAATTTCTACGGGAACGAAGTCGCGGGCAACTGCTAGTTTAAGTATAAAGATATAAATTATTTTGCAACTGGCTAGTTTTTTTCAGTAGATACATAGTTCAGCTAGCATTTCGCATGATACAGTGGATACACACAGTAAACTTATTGCACAAACCTCTTAGAACTGCGACAATTACTTGCAGATTCGCGAAACGTTCTTTGCAGGAGTTGCATTCAGTACCTAATCGTCGCATAGAATTATAGTATGCTCATGTCGTCAAAAGCGCTTCGCATCAAATGCATATTTTATTAAAACTAGCTTTTGCCCGCTTGAAAATGACGATTATTTTCCATCCTATACTTTCATCTTCTATTTAACTCCCTTAGGAACTGAATTTTGAAAATTCCTTCCTAATTCCTTGCCAAAATTATATAGGGAACTTTTTTTTTTTCGGGGGTGGGAAATCATCAAATAACTCCTCCCGCCCTTGGGCAGAGCGAAAGGAAGTGTCAGACTTCTACTGACTAAAACCACCCATGTTCCTTCATAGCCCTTAATGTCGAGGCCGCGTTATCCTGTGAACATCCCGCAGCCCCGACGGGCGTCGCGCGTCGGCCTTTGACATCTCCTTGAGGCGCGCGTGGAACACGAACGCGCCGTCGACACGCTGAGTTGTTCCGGTCTGATCCCCCAAACCGATCCACTGCCAATATTTTTCTTTTGTTTATTCCTTTCTGATCCCCTGTAATTTATCATTCCGTTCTGATCCCCTTTTTGACACAAGTACAAGTGATGTACAGTCAACCGAAAAACAGTTGTTAATGAAAAAAAAATCAGTTTTTATTTCTATAACTTACAATTTAGACCAGGGTCGATAATTTTTGAAACCAAAAAAAATTACAGTAGGATGAAACCCATTATAAAAGGAGGGGAATATGATCAAAATGAAAGGAAAAATAAATTACGGTCGATCTGAGGTTGGGAAGTGGGGGTGGGGGGGGTTTTAAGGGGGGAAAGCGGTTTATCTCGATTTCCGGCAAAACTACAAGTCCTATCGAAAAAAATGTACAAGCAAAGTTGTAGAGAATAAAAAGATCTACAACTTTGATTTAACACTTTTTTACATAACCTCAAAATTTAGGTGAAAAATTCAAAAAACCAAGTTTTTGGTTTTTTATTTATATCTTTTTAAAAAAAAAATTTTTTTTCTACGAAACTTGGTGAAAAGTTACCTTATTATGTCCCAAATACACTGTAATTTATTTGATTTAAAATATTAATTTTTTCGGCTTATTTTAACTTAATATCAAAAAAGCACCCTAATTTTCAATCGAAAATTCTGACGTCAAAATATCAGCTTTTTTTAAAAAGTTGGTGGGCGTTGTGTTCCTTATAATCTCTACTTTCTGATGATGTATTAAAAATATATATTGCAAGGGTAAATTTTCTCAGATAATGCAAAATCAGCTGCTGCGAAATAATCCCACTACCAAATAATAAGGCCTAGACAAGAAATTATATGCGTATTTATTGGTGTTTTATGCCTATTTATTGTTATTTTAAGATAATTTATATATCGTGGAGACCTACGGAAAATTTTGGCCCATCAAAAGGTATTTCACAGAGAATTGGGGAGGGGCTAGGAGGGTTTGGCCCTTACTACCTGTTATTTCGTAGCAGCTGATTTTGCATTTTCTGAGAAAATTTACCATTGCAATGTATATTTTTAATACATCATCAGAAAGTAGAGGTTATATGGAACACAACGCCTACCGACTTTTTAAAAAAATCTGATATTTTGACGTCAGAATTTTCGATTGAAAATTAGGGTGCTTTTTTGATATTAAGTTAAAATAAGCCGAAAAAATAAATATTTTAAATCAAATAAATTACAGTGTATTTGGGACATAATAAGATAACTTTTCACCAAGTTTCGTAGAAAAAAAAGTTATTGTGAAAAAGATATAAATAAAAAACCAAAAACTTGGTTTTTTGAATTTTTCACATAAATTTTGAGGTTATGTGAAAAAAGTGTTAAATTAAAGTTGTAGATCTTATTATTCTCTACAACTTAGCCATTTTATTTTTTTCGATAGAACTTGTAGTTTTGCCAGAAATCGAGATAAACCGCTTTCCCCCCTTAAAACCCCCCCCACCCCCACTTCCCGACCTCAGATCGACCGTAATTTATTTTGCCTTTAATTTTTGTTATATTCTCTACTTTTTCCATTGGGTTTCATCCTACTGTAATTTTTTTTCATTTTTTACCATTTTTGAAGGCTTCGGCACTGGTCTAATTGTACGATCATCCCACAAACTACCAGGAGAACAGAAGTAGGAAGGAGGTATTGGAATCTTTAAATCAAATCTAAATTATTTCTTTCTAAAACCTAGCACTTTTTTTTGTTGGAGATAGGAAACCAGGACAGTAAAGTCCCACAAACTACCAGGAGAACAGAAGTAGGAAAGAGGTATATTGAAGATTCCAATTTCCAATACCTCCTTCCTACTTCTGTTCTCCTGGTAGTTTGTGGGATTTTACTACCTATTCTTTTTTTTTTTAAATCTAATAGAACCTGTACAAATATTTTGTTGCTGACTGTCCTAAAAATGTGTCAGGGTATCCGATTCTTTTACGGGGGATCAGACCGGAATAGAAAATAATTTATAATAAAACGGATCCCCTAGGGTATCAGTTTTAGGGGATCAGACCGGAATAACTCGACACGCTCTGTTGTCGTCCTAAGACGGACGGACGGCGAGCTAAACCATTACTCACCGTCCACAGGCCCGCGTCTATGGTGGCCGGAAGCCATCACGTGGCCCCCGACGCCCGGACCACCTACCGCGGCGATATAGGGAACATCTGTGCAATATTTCAGATTTCTAGTTTCAAGGGTTTGGGCCGGGCGTTGATGAGTCAGTCAGTCAGGACTTTTCTTGTTATATAAAATAGATAGATAGATTAAATCACGTTAGTTTTTAAGTACTTACCTAAAATAAAAGACTCTTTTTTATCTTGTTTACGTTCTTTACATATTATTATTATCTTATCTACCCGGACATTAGCTTCCACACCCAATTAATTTCTACTTTAATGTCAATAAAAATCTTTTTATGCGAGTGTTTACTATTTATTTGTTCGTGGCTGTCACCACGCCGTAATCGCTGACCGATAAGACGCACTTAGGTAGACACAATATTTATTTAAACGGCATTAAAAACTTATAATCGCGACAGTAAGGCCCCGCGTAATACCTACATTATTTTATGAGGAAGTATGCAAGTAGCGCCGATGCCTAATTCTTTGGTAATCGGTTGCCGTGGTATTGGAATAAGGAAAGTTTTGAGTATGAATGTACGAATAGTGAAAGAAGGTGTCTGATGAATTGATGAGAAATGGAGAAGTGTAAAAAGTCTAATAATAGGTAAATATTATCTACCTGAACGTTTTCCCTAACTAATACAGGGCGGTGCCGATGATACGACAATAAATGAAACCACTGGTAGTTCTAGTTCATAGGAACATTTTTAAACTATCAAATAAATCCCAACAGCGAAATACATATTTCTTTAAATGGATGATGAAGGAAAAAGAAATAAATGATAACGTGACGGCTGACAGGGACAGAACAGAAGAAAAAAACGTGTTTCGCCGACTCCAAATGACATGGGATTAGGGCAGGAAGATAATGATGGCTAATAATAAATTATTTCTATTAATTAAAATCGCTCATTGCATCCGTTTTCTTCAACTCTACTGTGATAGAGCCTATGTCCAACAGTGGACCTCTTTTGGCTGAAATGAATGATGATGACTGTGATAAAACGATCGCTATAGTCCGTGTGTAGTACACGGACTATAGCGATTTATATAAAAATGATTCTAACTAGTCTAAGAGAATATTATATTTCTGTGCAAATAGTTCTTAATAAGTACAAATTTGAGATTTTAATCTGCTTTATTCTCTGTATCAAGTTGAAGTAGACACTTCAATAAATTAGGAATAGGTGATTATAAGATTAGGTCGTATTCCATTCTCGTATTCTACTTTTGTGAAGTAGTTTAGGACATCTGAACAAAAAGTGATTCATCATTTCAGCCCGAAATGATGAATGACCTTGATGAGTTGGGTATATGTCTCTCTTTTTTTCTGCCACACTTTTCTGTTACGTGCGTCCCTCATCCATCCGTTTCCCACGCTCTTCTACAAATAAGGTCTACCCAGCTTTTGGACAGCCCCGGTTTCTTAGACCCAACCTTGGCCACCATTTGTTCAGAAAAAATTGATTGTTTTATCAAAATTTACACAGTCACAAATGTTTTATAAACAAGGTACCTAGTACTCATGTACGCACGCTACAGTAGGCGATCAATCAAGTAGGTAACACAAAACCAGTTTATTCAGATCTCTTATTGTACGGAAAATCTATACTAAGCGTGGCTGTGTTATGTTATAAATATATAGCCTAATGTGTCGCTGTGAGTAAAAAGATTTGATACTTAATATTTATTTTGTAAAAACTTGAGTGATAATAAGTACAAACACAGGGTTTCCAAGCATACAAGTCTCTTAAATAAATTAAATAAAATCTCTTAAAATAAGGTACGGCATAGTGTTATTCCCAGGTAGGATAACGTGTTATTGAGTTTTTCGAGCAGGAATTTCTTGGCCATAGAGTCTGGATTTGTACCCGGTTAGTGGCAATATAATTATGCCCGTACCCTATTACATAGGACTAAAACATAACTGTCGAAATGTATAGGTGTATAAGGTACACCTTTGTCTAACCTTTCGAGGATTACAGGCGTTATGTAAACAGAGCCTGAAAACGACTGGCTCTCTCTGTTACTAAAGGAAATCTTCGATGCCTCTGATTAGTTCCTTTGATCTCCAAGCTGTGAAAATTTAACAGACGTTCAAGTTTCTTACGAAAGTTACAGAAGTTAGTTGCAGTGGAAGAATCTATGGAGGTTATAATATTTAGATTTCGAGCACAAGTAGACTGTCTTTTCATTTGAGATTAGTTTTTCTGTTTGTTATTAATTAGGCTGTGCATTAAGATTTTAACTTGTCTCCCACAACTCGAGCATCTCTCAGTAATTAGAAATTTATTATGCAGTATTAGTGGTCCAATACTCGTCATGGGTGATTTGGTATTAGCAGCCACGGAGTCTAAATTTGTGCTCAGTTGACGGTAATAAGCTCGCTCTTATTACAAGAAACTGGATCGAAAATCTCAATAAATACGCAACCTGAGAATCAAACCGAGGACCTTTCGCACAGCACTTCCACTTGCGTCAACTGAACCAACCAAACACATACTTATCATAGTTACTAATGCTTTACTTTAAAACTAAAGTTCGTTTTGTTAAGTAAATTTAAACAACAATCATTTATTTTATTTCTTATGAGCTACCTTAGTAACCAAATATTCCCAATTTTCTTCAATTGTCATCAAAGCATTCTTCCTCTGAAGTGAGACTAACTTGCAGATAACCGTCGCTAACCGGTTCCTTGCGAAGTGCAGTATTTGTCAACGTCTGGCTTCAAATAGCTCGCATTAACATCCGCCACTGAGTCGCTGTGACGATTGTTGGGTAATACTGACTGGGGGAATGACGAGCCGTGATTTGCCTTTTTTCATCCGACATCTGCCGAGAAAAAAACTTTTTAACAAAAAATCAGTTTCTGAAGTCGGTGACTTTTGTTTGTTTTATTTCATTTTTTGCCACCGACTTCAGAAACTGATTTTTTGTTAAAAAGTTTTAATTTTTCACTTTTTAGCGGTTGACATGTTCATGGGTCAATGTGGACAATGTAGTTTTTTTTTTAGTTTTGTTGATTTTTCAAAAATTGCTTGTCCGATTTCGATAAAAAAATTATGGGACCATTTGGAAAGTATACCCTTTCCAACAAAAAAATAATTTTTCAAATCGGTTATCAAGTGACGGAGTTATGCCCGAACAAACAAAAAAAAAATTAAAAAATAATACAAACATCCGAATTGAGACCCTCCTTCTTTTTTTAGAAGTCGGTTAAAAAAGCTTGTAAAGCCAGTGGTTCCTCAGTGTCATTCGTGGATCTTTGACAGTCGTTACAGGTAGTCAGTGACTCGAAAATCTGAAAACCAGGTTGTATCGCATTAGCAAGTGCAAACTGGGTTGTGGAGGACGGATAGGCATGATCGCTCGCGATTCAGCTGCATCCGGTAAGACTGGAAGCCGATGCTAGGCAGATGATGATGTTGTCTGCAGAGAAGAAAGAGGAAGAGTTATGGCCCAACCAGCAATTTTGCGCTATAACCAAACCTTATATCTCAAAACAGCTGGGTGAACGATGTATAAAGGTTTTGGCGGTGACTGATTGTTGTGTAAAAGCGTTTGACAATACAATTTGGCTCTATAAGTTTATACAGCAAAAAGGACCTATTAGGAATTGATGTAAAGGTTTACTTCGTGACTTTGTATAGCTGTTATAGTCAGGCGTTATAGCAACCTCCAATGTGACTAGTACACAACGATAGAACTTTATAACAGTGTTTACTGTCGCCCCAATGCGCCTGATTTACGCAATAAAAGTTCTGAACGAACTATAATGACTCTTTCGTTAAAGTGGAGATGAAAACTCAAGAATAGGGCGATATTGTGATATTGTGGATTTTTAGATCGTCGTTACAGTGCATAGTACTATAGTGGGTACAAAAAGTCTACAACAGAGTGATTTGGTGATATAGCTGAGTTTCGAATTACATTTATAGAACTTAAATTGTCATATAAAGGTTTTTTAACGCTCGTTATAGTCGTAGTGATAAACTTATCACAAAGACACTTTTTTAAAACAGGATTGTTTTTTTATAACTGTTATAGTCCCTCTATTACAATAGTACTATATCGGAGATTATTTCTCTTTTAAAACATAATAACTGTGTATAACGGTAGGTTAGTAATGCTTTTAAATGTTAATTCAGTTTTGTAAAGGCATTTCTATCGCTCTTTTACAACAATATTGACATTTTGATTCAAAAGGAACCCTAATTGCATGTAATGGTGGTTGTAATCTGTCATGACGAATGCTATAGTAGTGTTCAGGAAGCTGGAAGTATGTTTATGACTTAAAATTCGTAATTGTTTTAGTAAAAGCTCAATAATTCGAGGGGGGCATTCAAATATAGTCGGTAACCAGTACATATTTTATCAGTAAAATTACAGTCGCACGTCATTTTCCCCGTAAGGGACGAATAATTTAATTACAAAATAATATATAACTCACCACAATATGGCTCCTCGTATTCTTTTATTATCCAATTCTCTTCAAAAACACTGCACGTGAACGAATGTAAAATGAATGAACGATGAATATTATAGTGAAGTAATGGAATCATGAACTGTTTTACAGTACCTAAAAGAACTTTAGTAGCGTTGCGGTGGCTTGTATGTCATCAAATAGAGATTGCGTTACTGTTACATCAACTGTAATAGGCCAAAATTGTCATGCCTGACACCGCTACAGTTGTACTTTAACACTGAATGGAGATATAATTGCGCCACTTTCTTTGTAGGTGCACCTTCTTTGGCCTTTTATGTGACCATCGATTAGTTTTTACAAAACGTTCTATGGACTTCTATACAACTAACTTTTGCTAGTTGGGGGGTTCTTCTTTATTACTCGGATACTTAGTGAAAGTGATCCGTTGTACGTTTTTTTGATACTTCGTGTAAAGATTAAGATTTGACGGCACGGTTGGCGCAGTGGCTAAGCGACTGCTGCGCTGCGTGTCGCGGGTTCGATCCCCGCACGGAACAAATATTTGTATGGCCTACAAATAGTTGATTCGGGTCTGGGTATTTGTATATGTGAGTTTAAATGTTTGTGAACGCACCCACGATACAGGAGAAATTCCTAGTGTGGGGCAACGTTCTTAAAAAAAAAAAAATAGCCCTGGAACTGAATTTTACTTTCTTACATAAAGCAGAAGGGGTTACCTTCTGCTTTATGTAAGAAAGTAAGAATGTGTATGAAAGTAGACTAAGCTAATGAAGTATGAAAGCATCGCAGGCGTCACAAATGGCCAGCATTGCGCAAGTTTATGAAATGTCTTACTCGTCATTTCAAAATATTGTGAACTAGAAGATACTGGCCAATCCACTGACTGGAAACTGATAAAAAATCGCCACAAAATGACTACTCAACCAACTAGTCTGTGTATCACATTCTGTATAATGTGCGTAGCAGCGCGTTACACTGTCGTGATCCCATCGAAATGATTGCCTTCTTATATAAAATTATGTGTTTGTGATGTCCTACTCTTTTTGTTCCAACCACTTCGCGTTTGATTCGCACATTTGCCCTGATTTAAGTGTTTGGACTTGTTCCTAATGGGTTTAATCTTCGTAGTTTTTGGTAAAGAAAAGATATAGTCGGAAAGTGGTATATTTATTGGTTGTATTGGTATGTTATAGTAGTTTCCGGGTTCAATGTTGATATATAAACGAGTTTTGGCCGTGGATTCGGATACGATCGATTAGTTTATTTCATCATATTATGTACGTTGTTTTTTCACCATTTCAAGAGTTATCTTGAAACCGGCATGGCCCAATCATTCTTTAGAGTCTAAGTAAATTAGGGATATAATTTTCAAAATTAAATACATGTTAAATATTATTTAGAAATCAGTTATCCAAATAGTAATTATTAGAAGAAATATCGCCTATGATACAGGTTTATCCTAGTCCAGGCATATCCACATTATTTCTACGATATAGGTGAAATTGAATCAATTTTAACTTTGAGTGTTATTTATTTTTCTTAATCATGTGAATTAAACCACTCGCTCTCACAGGACGCCTGTATCCAAGAGTTGGGGATATTATACGTTGATTTTATTATAGGTTGATAATGGCTATTCTTTATTGTGGTACTAAAGTGGCCTCTTTACTACAGCATTTTGAAAATGATTGCTGCCAGACCTGTCTCCGCCTTTCAGAAACACTGAGGCTAAAAACGTTAACGATACTAACCACTAATTGCCATTGTTATTAATTCTAACAAAATATTTTATTGACTGTAGTCTGACATAAAGTTACATATGACCTCATTTTTTACTCTGCTAAATATTCTGAAATGGCCATTATTAATACTTGAATTGAATATACTCGTACGTATATACGTATACTCTCTGACAGCATGGCGGTGCTGCTGGCATTAAGGAGCCACACGGTCAATTCCGGGCTAATATACGAGTGCCACCAACGCCTGAACCGGGTAGGTAACCTCAACAATATAACCATTCAATGGATTAAAGGACATAGCGACTCCCGAGGCAACGATGCAGCGGACGAGCTCGCTCGAAGAGGCTCAAGCATGGCGGCGGTGGGACCAGAACCCATCGTGCCGCTCCCTTTCGGTTATCTTCGTACGCTGGTAAGGAAACGTACCAGAGAACTTCACGCCAAGCTATGGCAAGACCACGGCGAGTGCAGGCAGGCCAAGGAGGCGCTTCCCGCCATCGACGCCCGCCTCACCAAACAAGCGCTCCGGCTGACTAAGCTGCAGCTACGCACAGTGACGGCCGCCATCACTGGACACGGTACATTTAACAAGCACCTCTTTGTTATAGGTGTCACGGATAGTCCTCTGTGTCGAGCCTGCATGGAGGAAGAAGAAACAGCAGCCCACGTGTTCCTGCACTGTTCGGGGGTTGCCTCATACTGGGCCAAGTACTTCGGTAACCCAGGTACCATTGCCGGTAACATCAAGGGGTTGCTGGCTTTTCTCGGGGAGCTTCGGTGGATCGAGTAAGATTCCCACCCGCACGCAAAACACACGCTCCGGGCGTGGAGTTGCGGACACTAGCCCGATGCATCTATCTATCTATCTACTTGAATTGAACGCAAATAAAACGATCCTAATAAAGAGCTTTAACGCTTGCAAGCTCCGCGCTCTTCACTACCTACTTTAATTCAAACTGCAGTTTCTTTTAACAACGCCATTTGAACTCGCAATTACGAATATACGGGAGATAATAAACTGCACCTCAAATAAGTACCTAATACAATCAGAACACATTCTCTTATATTAATAACTTCGTTATTTTTTTCCACACGTTGAAAGGAAATAAAGAAAATAAATTAGTACATAGCACAAAGAAAAAACAAAGAATTCCTTTACCTAACTTACTTAGGTATAAGATAAAACCTCTATCGCATTTCGGCAGGCCTTAATACCAATTCAGACCAAAAAAAAAAGAAAGAAGTTCTTATTAACCAAAAAAACGAGTTTGTTGTTTTACTACGCGATAATGTGGGGTAGATTAGCAAGAAAAACTGAATTTTTGTGGCCCTTTTTATAGGCGTCATAAAAAACAACGATTTAATTTAGAACTTGGTTTCGCTCGGGCGTTAATTCCGGCTTTTCGAATCAATGCTCGCTCCAATCCGAGTTATACTTTTCAACTTTAACGGGAAACTTTTAGCTCGTAAAAATTGGAGTAGTTTTATGCGCCAGTAAACTAGCCCATAGGGGCTTTATTTTTGTTCCAGTTATTTTGGACGGAAAATGGAATAGAATGGGCAGGTGATTAGGTGAAAAGTGGAGTTTGATTTTGAATAGTAAGCTATTTGTTAAGTTAACCAGGACGAGAATGCGAGTGACTATTGAAAATAAGAATAGAATTTACTCACTGGCTCACTTTCTCAACGACTTTTATTTTATAGAGACTGCCTTGTTGGTTTAGCCGTCGCAAGCTTGCGCACGGGACTGCTGAGGCCCTTTTTAGGCTTCCATAGCCCAATGACAAAAAACGGAACCCTAATACTCGTACATTCGTCATGTCTGTCTTTCTGTCCGTATGTCACAGCCACTTTAAGAGCCCAAACGAAAAATGTAAAAGATTTAAATACAAAAAAAAAATTGAAATCACAGTGTGTATAAAAAAATATTTCAAGAAAATAACAAAAAGTGAAACCAGCACTGGGGTTAGAATAGCCTTTTTTTTTTTGGGCGGGTTGTAAATCATCTAATAACCCCTCCCGCTCTTGGGCAGAGCATAAGGGAGTGTCAGACTTCTACTGACGAGATGTCAGCAACATAAGAGGGGCCCGCAAGGGCCGACGCCCGTCGGAGCTGCGGGTTGGTCACAAAGATACCGCGGCTTCGACATAAAGAGCTAAGAAGGAACATGGGTGGTTTTTAGTCAGTTTCTCCCTTTCACTCTGCCCAAGAGCGGGAGGGGTTATTGAATGATTTTGCCACCCGCCAAAAAAAAAGACTTCTACTGACTAAAAAAACAAAATATACCGATCGAATTGAGAACCTCCTCCTTTTTGGGAAGTCGATTAAAAACCACCCATGTTCCTTCTTATTATAGCCCTTTATATCGTCGAGGTCGCGGTTACTCTTGTGACCAACCCGCAGCGCCGACATGCCACGTTTATTATATAGCCTAACATGAAGAAGCCTGTAAGGAATATTTGTGCAAAATTTGAACAGAATCTGTGTATTTGTTTTTGCGCCAACTCTTATCATAGATATGTATTTTTACGATTTTTATTATAATGTAAATATAATAAATATGGATTATATTTTAATCCAGCTGTTTACTTGTAGGATTACCAAGGATTATTGAGTATTATCAACCATGCGATTACTCATGTGCGATTAATAAAAATGATTTATTGTGTCGTCGATGTCGTTATTATTATATTTTATCATCATCATCTGCCTAGAGTTTTTCCAAGTATATTGATGTCCTAAATGATGTAAACAAGATGCAGATGTACCAGGATTTCATGAGAAGATGGCTTTGCTAAGCTTTGTTTTTCCCCTCTCTGAGAATTTTCTATTTATTTATTTATTTTACTATTTATGTACACACAATTACTAGACAACACAGGAAAACAACATAATATAACAGTTTAGTACAAAGGTACTGTTTATTCTGGTTGTTCTATTGTATCGAATCCGAGATATATTTTACAGTGCAGTAGTTAATCGCTCTGCGCTAATCGTATCGTCAATCGCACGTGTGTTCAAAAATGGTTTTAGAAAATCACTGGTCTACTAAGGTCAATTACGAATTTTGACGGCACGGTTGGCGCAGTGGCTGAGCGATTAGACTGCTGCGCTGCGTGTCGCGGGTTCGATCCCCGCACGGAACAAATATTTGTATGGCCTACAGATAGTTGTTTCGGGTCTGGGTATTTGTGTATGTGAGTTTAATTGTTTGTGAACGCACCCACGATACAGGAGAAATTACTAGCGTGGGGCAACGTTTAAAAAAAAAAAAAATTACGTATAATCATGAACACTAATAATGTATACACTTAGCAAAGTTCAAACCGAATTTTCTTTTAAATTAACGGCTTCTAAAATACTATGTTCGTAGAAACATAAAACGTTAATCTATGCAGTAGCAGAGAATCACTTTTAAAAGTTTATGCGTGTATACTAAACAGTCTTCGCGTCTATTTTTACAAAGTCGCATGTTACATCTCGCTATATCTTATTGCGCATGTCGAGTTATTTTATCATGATTCTCCATCTACCTCCAATTTCACAGCATATTTGAGCCTGATAGATAAGGTTTCCCTTGCCCCACTCTCCCGTCTTTTCATTTACACCTACGATATATTACTGCAATTTATCACACATCATCAAAAGCAGGAAGTTGAAAACGGAGTAGCGTATGTTATGACTTATGAGACAAGTCGCGGGGTATGGAGAAAAAGAGATAGCAGAGATGTTGGTTATGATATGACAACTTGTTATTCTTATCTTATTTTGTATAGAAACCAAGGTAAATTTTGAAAGTTGATTTAAATATTGAAATTTGTTTCGTGGCTTTATTATTTAAGGGCAATTGAGATTGAAAACGGTGAAGGAAAACATCGTGAGGAAACCGGTATGTCTTAGAACCAAAAAGTTCGAAGACAAGGGACATCTACCAACCCGAACTGGGCGTGTGGAGGATTATAGCCCATCCCTCTCCATAGAGAGCAGGCAGGTCGTTTGGCTGAAATGATGATAATGATCTATAAAAAAAATACTTAACCCCTCAGTCATTTCATTCTTCCAGAAGGCAAAGTTCAGACCATTCTAGTACTCAACACGTTTTTGTTACCGTGCCCGGATTCATCTGAACAAGCTCTTATAGGCTTCCTATTAGATGGAACTGTTCACAAGTGCTTCTATCTGCTAGCAACCTGTTACAGCAAGTTATTGATCTTTAAATCCACAAGTTACTACTTCACATTGCTTTTTGGTTCATGGGCTAGTGTTTGATTCCACTAGAGACTTAAAACTAGGCAAACAAGGTCGAGTTTGGATGGGAATAGTTTTGTTAAGTGTGTACGTGGTTTTATCAAGAAAGACTGTGGAAATGAAACTCCTGTTCGGTTATACGGAAAAAAAGTTTCAAAAAAAATAAGGAGGTAGAAAAATTTGTTCAAAAACGGAAAATCATCAAATGATTACGAATCATACTGACCATAAAACCCACTCGTGAGTCATTTGATGAACCACCCTATAAAACATAAAAAATAAGCCCTTGATCCAGCTGCCTAGCGAGAGCCTCCTCAGACAATTAAGCCATTGACTGAACATAATATTATTGTAATAACTGAACATGCGAGTAATTCCCTTGTGGTTAGGTAATAACAGGTATATTATCGCCAACTGATTTGCGAATAATAATTAATTAATTACGACTACATTACTACTAATATTATCATTGTTATTATGCTTTCCGATCACTGAATCGCAAACGTCTTGATGACCGTTCAATGATTTAGTAATTGAACTATGACCACCAAATTAATGACATTATTGACGTTGTAACTGAAGAAAAGACAGAAAAGATTTTTTCTGATTATTTTCTTGTAATAACATTAATAAAGATATTGTTTTTACACTCCTGTTAAAGTATTTTTGTAGGTACAAAAGTAATGTTTAATTTTTTTGTAGTTTTTTTTTAAGGCGGATTTATTTTTTGCAAAAGAGTTTTTTGTATTTCCATTTTTAGTTGTAATATCCGATATAAATATTTACTTAGCATTTATTTTACATTATAACTAATACATGATTGTCATGGAATACAATACTGGACTCACAATAGAACGAAACTTAGTAGGTATACCTATTTTTCGAGATGTGGGTGGGTTCACAATTCCGACAGAATTGATGAAGAGTTCTATTATGAAGATCAGCATCAGATCTTCGCCAAATTTAAATGGGACCATCGCAAAATAATATACTTTTAAATAAAAAACTAATAATTGAAATCTGTTCACAATTGGGGAACACTAAACATACACAAAAAAAAATCTTGGGTGTAATGCATATATCATTTATATATTCCTACCCGCTTACCTCTTTTCCTCCATAGATGAGTACCAGTACACTTAAGTCTGCCTACAAGTAGGTAGGTATACATACCGTAACACTCGGTGTCTCCGAGGCAAGCTAAATCTCTTGTAATAAATGACACAAGTTTTAATTGTTCACTGGAAGGAACGGTCGCTTCTGCTGCAGTACTGTCCCATGATTTGTTCGACGATTTGTTGGACTAAATGTTTGTGCCAGTGTTTGGCAGTTTATGTCATATGTTTGTCATACGTTATGATTATGATGCAAGGGACTGGCTAAAGTGAGTAAAGAAATAAATTAAATTAAATTATTTTCGGTCCGTAGTTCTATTAAAATACCAAAGTTTTTTTTTGTGTTTTCTACTTATCTAGTTAAGAAAAACCCCGTTATACTTAGAAAAACGTAAGAAATACTCGCAATTACTGTAGCTTTACGATAACATTAATGAGTAAAAATAAACCAAACATTTATACGACATTTTCCCTCGTAGGTAACCTACATTTCAGCTTACAACTCTATTCCGAATGCAAACCAGAAAATCCCATTAAATCCTGAAAAAATATCGACAAAATAATAAAATCCGCCTACAAGCTGATGTAGGAAATTCTTTTCTAGCAAAAATATAGTAGGCAAAGCTTCCGCTTGGCTCCAAGATGGGACTAATTTATTTAATGAGGGAAGCCACCCGCTCCGACTCGAGCAGGGATTTAGACTACGAAACTTTATTTTGTGTTGAAAAGTTTTATGTTAATAATTCTTGTTTTATATTGTGGAAACAGTAATTACCTGCTGACGGGGATTTATGCTAGGGAAATTAAATTTTTCGAGGTCAGAAGATACAATTGATGTGTGTCATTTTTCGGTTGAAATGCTTTGAAAATAATATTTTTTTCAGTGTAATTTATTGTGGGATGAAAAACATTTTAGTATAAACAGTACTTTAGCTAAATGTTTGAGTACGTTGAGTAGTTTGAAATATATATTTTATTTTGCTTTGTTGAATAGGTTGGTTCATGTATGGGTCGGAATATCGGGCAGTGAAGAACATATTATTATATAAATAAAAAAGGTTGCAAGCATCTGAGATGAGCATAATAATTATAAGATGAACTTTGTAACTAATATAGTTAGTTTGTTTTTAGGTTAGCTTAGTTTTATATTTAGTATAGTCTTACTATATATGAAAGTAAAAACAAACGAAATCATCCTGTACAACGCCAAAAGGTTATCCAGACCTCTTTCTTGTGTTACAGAAAATTACCATTACTTTACTGTCCATAATTATAGTAGGTAAGCATACATAGTAGAAAAGAAAAATAAGCAAAGTAAAGCCTGAAGTAGTGAAAAAAGGCTTTTAAGCATTAAACTAGGCATATAGAACTGCGCAATAGGTACTAAGTAGACTATTGATTACTCAGTTAGCTATAAATTAAAACAACAGCAGCCACCATAAAACGATATCTATTAATAACATCGCTCATAACGAACTAAGTACACTCTCATTGCACTCTTAATTGTAAAATAATCTAGCTTTCTTCTCTGCTATAAATCCGAGAGTGCTCAGATTAATGAGGCGAGATAAAGGGGAGGAGGTATCCAGAAAATGGCCGCCACCGCCTTTGTCTGTTGTTAAACGATGTACTTGTGTGGGAGGGTTTTTAACGTGTTCGTTAGGAGTGTTTTTGGAGTTGATACTATTATAATAATTTTAACTTGCGCGAAAAGAATAAGGTTTTGCTCATGGAAGTCGCAAAAGGTGCCAGCAGCCTGAACCACCGCGTCATCAAGTTAAGTCTAATTCTACTGCATGCTGACGTAGTAAGTATCGTGTCTGTTGGTCGTTATTTGTTCCATTATCTCCATTTATCCATCCATCTCATTCTAAATCTTACATTTCAATATAACTGGATATTTGACTATACTAACATTGAAAAAAAACATTATATTTTGTTCTTCTAGTCGTTAAGGAGCCTACACGAGTCTCCAAGCTTACCAATATAAGTAATAAAACCACACTATAATTTACTCCTAATCGTATAATTTGCTCGCCAACCGGAACACGCATTGCATCAGCACATGCCATACAAATTCCATACATGAGGCCACAGTCTCATACAAGGCTTACATATTCTATACATGAGGCCGTTGCTAATAGTCCATTAAGTTGCCACGGCACGCGATGCCGCAGATCGGTTTGTGTTCATATTTATTGTTGGCGACGAAGGATTGGGGTTGCGAAACCAGCGGGTTGGGTGAGTTAGCTCGATGTTTTCTTGACTGTCTCGTTGGTACAGTGGTTGAAAGTGCGACTGCTGAGCATGGGGACCTGGGCTCGATTTCCAGGTTGGGCAAAGTGTTATTGGGTTTTCCCAACAGGAATTTCTCAGTAGCAGCCACGGAGTCTGGATTTAAATAAAAAAAAATAAAAATAATAATGTAATTAAATGTAATTTTCGGCAATAGATTCGCCCCCCTCGATTGCATGGGGCATAAACATAGTTTTCGAAATGTGTGCTTATTACCAATTGTGTACATCTCTACCTAGGAAAAGCACCATTGCTGGAAACTTTATTCATTTCTTTTTTCATAACATTTACAAAATATTTTATCACAAAACTATTTAAATTTATCGAATTACATTAAAATCGACGTCTTCTTCACATTACTTGTGTATGGGTAAGGCTGACCCATCGCCGAAGCCAAATAGCTTGGCTAATGGTTTGAATTTGTGTCTTGTGCCGCGAATACAATCATTCATCATTTACATCTCTACCTTACCTTAAACCTTTGGGAATTACAGGCGTGATGTTTTATTATGTTTTCCTTCATGGTTCAAATTGCGGTTACAAAAATTCATATTTCTGCCACGTGGCCGTTCCTGAAGGGTGTGCATTGAAATTCGTCGTAAGGAGTAACTTGCGTCACCGATTAATCAAATGGTCCTGAGAAAAAAGATAAAAGGAAGATATTCTTAAGTGAACATTAACGAACGTTTCTGTCTCTATCTCTCGCTCAGTTTCAGAAGAGGCTTTAAAATAGTATAAATGTAGCAAAGAGTAAGTAGTGATTAATTCAGGAGGAGTCCTAATTTGCTGATTTCCCAACATCCAAAAAAAATTATATAATTGCGTATTGATTGCAACTTGCATTTTTTTTTTCTTTGCCTATCATGTGTCCCACTCCTGGTCAAAGGCCTCCCCTTTCAACCATCATATAAAAAATCATATTATATGGGAATCACTTAATTAAGTAACAATTATCATGTGCTTGATCAGATTTTGATAAATAACTAACAAACATTCATTCCTTGGTTAGTCCTTTTTATTAGAAATGAATTTTCAAATTGTCATGCCCAATATAAAGTTTCACCCGCTCACTTCCTAACCACACACCGAAGATTTACGCAGTATCGGAACCCGAAGCATGTTGACCTAGCAGTTGAAATCTGTAGTTATGTGTGTGTCGACACGTACCTACGTATTGTTCGTGCGATTCCGTGATTTGCTGCAAGTTACCGATGTGCCATCGGGTAGTGTTCCATCACTGCTGGCTTTTGCATTGTTATGTGTTTTGCTGCATGTCGGGATTTGCATGTTTATTGTTGTTAATGCTGTTTCAATATCGTGGGTTGTCATTTACGTAATATGTAAGTATGTGTAGGGTATATAGATCGCAGAACGGATGGTCGATGGCGCTGAAAAGTTTAGTTCTGGAGTGGCTAACACGAAACGGAAGACGCTGCTTTGGAAAGTCTCCGACTAGATGGTACCCTGGTGAAGGTTGCGGGAATCTGCTGGAAGCGAGGCGTACGGGACCGGTCAATATAGTGGTATTTGGGGGAGGCCTATACCCAGCAGTTGTGGACGTCTCTCGGCTGAAGTTAAGATCGGCTGAAGGTAATATGGAGTGGCGTATTCCATTTTTGTACCAGTTTCACAGTAGAATAAAGTTTTAATTATCATTTCCTAGCATTTTTTTCAACTATCTTGAGGTCGGCTTCCAGTCTTCGCGATTCTGTCTCCAGCCCCCACAACCTAGTTCGTACTTTTGGTAGGTAAGAATATCTTATAAAATACTAGTGACCCGCCCCGGCTTCGCACGGGTGCTAAAAAGGTATTAAAACCTTCCTCTTGAATCACTCTATCTATTAAAAAACCCGCATCAAAATCCGTTGCGTAGTTTTAAAGATTGCATACAAAGGGACATAGGGACGGAAAAGCGGCTTTGTTTTGTAGTGATGATATGTATTGATATTGAGTGAAAACGATTTTTGTGCCAAAACTAAATTGAATGTAGACACAAAATAGTGATTACTTCTTCAAAATTAAAATTTACTACTTTTATCTAAAAAAAAATGTAAGAATTAAAGTTGGAACATTTAGTTCCAACTTTATATTTTTTTTTTGCATTTTAATCGTATCAGATCAAAACAGATTGCCATTCCCAAAAAATGCAATCACTGATATCCATGTTATTCATATTTAACAATAAACCATATCAAAACACAATCAGCCACAAACACGTGCACCGAAACTCACAAAAAACGTCTCAAACGAACGAACAAACTCTTACAATCAGTCCGTCCGTTTAAAAGGCTTTTCTTGCAAACTTTATTCATTAAATTTTGTCAGAGATATAATCTATTTGACACACCTGACGGCAGCCTCGCACTGATCTGCTATTAATTGTAGAACGAATAATTTATGAGATGTAGCGATCATCGGCGTGGATCATTCAGTATCTCGCCATTAGGACGCCTGTCGTTAGGGGACTGGTTCCGTGTATGGTGGGAGGATTTGATGCTAAAGGTTTGGTTTCAAGGTTGGCAGCACAGATTATATCTAGATATGTCTAGCTTTTTTTTTGGAGGGTGGAAAATCATCAAATGTTTAGTAGGGAGTATCAAACTTCTACTGACTAAATACCACCCATGTTCCTTCTTAGCCCTTTATGTCGAGACCACGGTATCTCTTTTGAACAACCCACAGCCTCGACCGGAGATGTACCTAGCTAACGCAAGAATCAGTACTCATATGAAAACCAACCGTGTCCTTTTTTGACTAGGTAGGTACCTACTAAAAAGAAACGAGCTAAATTATATTTCCGCGAACCGGAAGACGATTGCGCGTTGGAAGGCCTCCCACTAGGTGGACCGATGACTTGGTGAAAGTTGTGTGTTTTTGTGTGTTTTTGCTGTAAGCTGGTGATGATGATAATGATGAATTAAATTCAAAGTTACCATAAATTCGCTTGTCTTTTTCTATTGGTCTGTTCGGAGGGTTGTTCAATACCAAGTCCTGTATGTTGTGTTTTCTCTGACAATTTATAAATCCAAGTAAAAATATTTACGTTTAAAACACACGCCATCTGTAAATAAGAATATGTTTCTGAATCGTAAAATATTGTGTTTGCAAATTTTTGTTTGCGTAAAAATGTGTGTTTTCCAAACACGTGTTTACTATTTAACTTAGGGCTTTTTAAATAAAGCTCGGCACACAAAGCCTAATATTTAACGTTAACATTTTTCCTAAAAGAAAATGCTTTATTTTGTAAACGTGTAAATGTAAGCATGTTTGTAATAACTTATATTGTTTTGAAAAATAAATGAATATTGACGACACGGTTGGCGCAGTGACTCAGGCAATGGGGGTTCGATCCCCGCCCGGAACAAATATTTATATGGCCTACAGATAGTTGTTCCGGGTCTGGGTATCTGTGTATGTGACTTTAAATTTTTGTGAACGCACCCACGATACATGAGAAATTCCTAGTGTGGGGCAAGGTTTAAAAAAAAAACCTAACTTTTTTTTCGTATTGTTTTTAAGCTATTGCATAGCTTCTATCGCGGGCCTTGAGCGTGGAGAGCGAATCCAGAAATTCCGTAACGAAAATATTTTCAACCAGGTTGCTATGGTTACGGAAAATAACAAGGTTGTCAACTGAGGTTGTCAAATTAAATAATTAATTAATAAATAATTTAATTTAATTAATTAAATAATTAATTATTTGCATAAGTTGATAAAAAATGCTATGCAATAGCTTTACCGCGGCAGTCTCCGAGTGCCACACGTTTTTTTTTTATTGTTACAAATTTTTCGGTCAGTCTCAGTCTGTATTGGTGTCGAGAATACTTAATGAAACACATCAATTAGACCTCCCAATAAGTGGCTTCTCTATATATGAAGTTAAGCAAGCAATTAGGAAACTCGGACAAAACAAAGCGCCAGGATACGATTTGATAACCGCTAAAACAATGAGTGAGCTGCCAGAAGAGGGTGTGCGCTTCTTAACATACATCTCCAATGCCATATTGAGAACATCAACGGTCCCCAGACAATGGAAAGTGGCTCAAATCATTATGGTTCCTAAACCGGGTAAAAGCCCGGAAGACGTAAAATCCTACAGGCCCATCAGCCTATTGCCAGTACCATCAAAAGTAATGGAGATTCTATTCTTGAGCAGATTATCGCCAATCATAAAAGAAAGAAGCTTAATCCCAGACCACCAGTTCGGCTTCAGGCAACAACATGGTACTATTGAACAAGTACATAAGCTTGTGAACAACATTAACACTGCTTTTGAAAGGAGACAATACTGCACAGCTGCATTCTTGGACATCTCACAGGCCTTTGATCGCGTATGGCATGATGGGTTACTGTTTAAGATAAAAAAATCGGTGCCAATCGAATACTACAACTTTATTAGGTCATATTTAGAAAACAGACATTTCTTTGTAAAAAATGGTGAAGAAGTCACAACACTGTGTCCAATCCATGCAGGCGTGCCGCAGGGCAGTGTAATGGGTCCTCCCTTGTATCTACTATATACTGCAGATCTGCCGATTTCCGAGGCCACTGTAACAGGAACTTTCGCTGATGACACGGCAGTTCTGGCATCTGACGAACTCCCAGAAAAAGCCACCCGAAAACTCCAAAATAGCCTTAACAATATCGCGAAATGGCTTAAAGATTGGCGTATCAAGGCGAATGAATCCAAATCGGTCCAAGTGACATTCACGACTCGACGTGACATTTGCCCTCCAGTCACATTAAACGGAGTTCAAGTCCCCCAACACGATGAGGCAAAGTATTTGGGAATGTACCTAGACAAGAGACTCACATGGAGAAAACACATCTTCACCAAAAGACTAGCATTGGGACAACAGGTCAGAAAAATGTACTGGATGTTGCACAAGAAGTCTCAGTTATCAATGACAAACAAGCTACTCATTTATAAAGCCATAATTAAACCCATATGGTGCTACGGTCTGCAACTATGGGGTACAGCGGCAAACTCGAACATAGAAATCCTGCAAAGATTTCAATCCAAAATGCTACGCATGATAGCTAACGCACCTTGGTACATAACCAATGACAGACTACACCACGACCTTAACATTAAAACAGTCAAAGAAGAAATAAAAGAAAGGATGACTAAATACAAAACCAGAATCACACACCACCCTAATGTACTTGCAAGGGATTTATTGAAGGAAGTGCAAACGCCACGAAGGCTAAAACGCAAAAACCCACAAGATCTGCTTTTGTGAAGGAGCAGATTGTTTATTGATGAAGCGATATTGTTAGTGAACAATCTCGCACAAGACCTACAAATACCAACCTAATGCTGAATATCGCCAGATAGATTGCATTATAAATATATTAAAAAAAAAAAAAAAAATCGGCCTAGCCTCACAGACCGATAACAAGTAACTCCAATCCTAGCTAGCAAAAACAAATAAGTATCATATTTACCCCACAATACCACGAGTATATTTCGAAACCGTTTGATGGTTTACGCTAAATTTGCCAATGAGATACCGCATCGGATTCATGGCTTGTAAAACCGATGAAAGGATACCCGATACGCGGTCTCACTGGGAACTGAAAAATTATATCTTCGTACATTGCTTTCAATGTTCGTTGTTTAATCGGTATACATAGGTACTGGGTTATGTTACTTTAGGATAAAATAGAATTTATGTATTTTCAGGTAATAAAGACCCATAAATAAATACCTTAACCTAATATACATACTAATAATACAGTTTGTGTTAGTGTATAGAACCTTAAAACTGTTAGTTTCACTTCACTCGTGCACTATGTTTTGTGTATGTATGTATGTGTGTTAAAGGTGTGGTTTGAGTTTGGGGTAGGTAGACGGCTTTAGGTACCGTCTCATAATATATTTGTATATTATTTATTAAGCAGGTGTCAGATAAGATGACGAGTAAAAGAGAAACGAGAAGAAGACCGGAGGTTATCACCGATACCTAGTCGACGTTCCACACATTCGAACGAAGCGCTTTGCTGGGTCCTTTATTATGCGCACAGCCAAGGAGTGGAATTCCCTGCCTGCGTCGGTTTTTCCGAGTTCATATAACCCCACCGCGAGTAAACAGGCTTCTTCTGGGTAAGCTCGTTCCATCGTCGACATCATCTCTGCCCTTAGGGCAAGATTGAAGTCAAGAGCAAGCCCATTTATAAAAAAAAAAGACATGCTGCATCGACCTCAAATGATTTGGGATAAGGGTATATAAGAGGGCTGTGGATATCGAAAGGTTACCGCGGCTCCGACACAAGGGCGAAGAAGAAGGAACATGGGTTTGGTTTTTAGTCAGTAGAAGTCTGACACTCCCCTTCGCTCTGCCCAAGAGCGAGGGGGGTTATTCGATGATTTTCCACCCAACAAAAAAAAAAAAAAAAAAGGGTATATAAGAGCATGATGATGAGATTTAATAAGCATGTTGCAGGTATCTCATATAATTCTAAAGTGTACTTTTTTTTAATAATGATGGGTGAGCTGTGTATGTTAAAGAGTTTGATAATTAATACTTAAATTTATTTACCGTTAACGTTAAATTGCGTTTTTCCGAACAGTGGGACAGTTCTTTCTTTATAATGTTGTTAGTGCTTAACCTGTAGGGCTATATAACCATTTGACATTTAATTGATGGAAACTATGATCATGATCATAGTTTCCATCAATTCAATCCGCACCAATCCAATGCGGAGTGCGGCCAATCCGCACTGGGCCCGCGTGGTAGATTATAGCCCATCCCTCTCCTAGAGAGGAGGCCTGAGTCCCTGCAGTGGGAACATTATAGGCTGATGATGATGATGAAGATGATGATGATCATGATGTGTCAGTGTTTTTATGCCACCCATCGGCCTCTGACTTGGTTTTATATGCTGTCGAGAAATATTTCTCAGGCATGCACAGTAAAATAATGGTATTATTATGAGTACTCACATGAGTGGTTGATACTTAAGTAAGCTGCTTACTCAAGTATCAACCACATTCTTACGAAAACATTTTCAAAATTCCCTTACCAAAAATTCAAATCTCTTGCATACCTATGATAATATACCTCATGTATAAACACCACCATACCCATACTTTCTTATGGTGCAGTTAGGGGTGCGCCTAACGGCCCTAATAATGTCCTAAGGGCGAAAGCTACTCAGTAATATTATGCTCGTTCCAAGATTTAATATACCTACCTATACCCGTTCCAAAGATCATCGATTTTTATGCTGATCCAAAGGGATCCTGCATAATTTTATAACTTAACTGGTCATGGTTCTACCCTTGTATATTGTGTATAAGATTCGTCAAAAATGAAGGTCACCTTGCAGTTTGGTTTCGACCCTGGACACGACAGGAACATTAATCGAAGTACCTCATTGGTCTAGTGGTTGGTGGCTGAGAATGAGGTCCTTGGTTCGATTCTCCGATTGGCCAAAGTGTTATTGGGTTTTTTCCTGTAGGAATTTCCCAGTAGCAGCGAAGTCTGGATTTGTGTCCGGTATTATATTTATTTTGAACTAGCGACCCGCCCCCGCTTCGCACGGGTGGATTAAGCTACTTATAAACCTTCCTCTTGAATCACTCTATCTATTAAAAAAACCCGCATCAAAATCCGTTGCGTAGTTTTATAGATTTAAGCATACATAGGGACAGACAGCGGGAAGTGACTTTGTTTTATACTATGTAGTGATAGTGATGCCAAAATCTATGCTTTCTTCACACCGTTTTTTATACAATTAAAACAAGCTTCTTTTCCGCTGCAATAACCGTACTTACGGGTCATTAATAACTACACTAAAATAATTTAGAATTAGATTAGAATTTAGACGGCACGGTTGGCGCAGTGGCTCAACCATTGGACTGCTGCGTTGCGTGTCGCGGGTTCGATCCCCGCACGGAACAAATATTTGTATGACCTACAGATAGTTGTTCCGGGTCTGGGTATTTGTGTGTGTGAGTTTAAGTGTTTGTAAACGCACCCACGATACAGGAGAAATTCCTAGTGTGGGGCAACGTTTAAAAAAAAAAAAAATCAGAATAGAAACACATTCAAGTTGAGCAAGTCTATAACAAATAAATAACTAAAAACTTAAGAGGCATCGTTGTCAAAATCCCTAGTTTTAAGTACGAGAAGATTGACAGTTTAATACACGTGGGAACTTCGAGTTCCCGCCCGTAAATAATTAATTACACTCGCCTGACGGGATACTGGCACAAATGTTTGTAAGGCTTCCAAAAGAAATTATAATTATGTCAAACGTGGCAATGGTAAATTGTTAAGTAAATTTCATAAGGAAAGTAAGGAGTTTTGGGACATTTAAAAGTCAGATTTTAGGACATTGTGGGTTTAGTATTTTTGTCAGGATTTCTAGAAGTGTCTGTTTCAAAATCAAGTAAAGTGCGAGGATACTTGCAGAGTAAAGATCCCAAAACTTTGGTAGTTTACCTAATCTCTTTTTAATCTGTCTAAGGCCTTTGCCTAGAAGTGGGACAGAGAAGGTTAAAAAAATAAAAAACTAAATAAAAATATATAATTATCTTTAAATTTTTATTTTGCTAGCTTGTCAATTGTAACTGCGTAAATACTTTCACAATAATTATTAATTTAGTAAAAAGCTGTTATTTTTATACCTCAAACAGGTATTTCAATTTTGTTTATTTGTCTAGATAGCAAAACATGGTTTTATTTCAAAATTACTTCACTGCTTAGAATATTTACCTACACTACGCATACCCCACACCTCTATCATAGTTTAATTGCCCAAAATTATCCATAACCAGCTCCACTCAACTATTCATACCATAATACATCCCTAAACGTCATTATCAAAATATCCATCCACACATTATAATCCGGGGCAATAATAAAGTAGCCATATGTTCCATTAACAATGTTCCATGCTGTCACAGTCGCGTATTATTTAGGCTTTAGAGCTAGTGGACATTTTAATTTGGTCGTATTATATAACGTAACTTAGTTATAAGTTATGATAAAGGGATGTTAGTAATAATTTAGGAACAGGGTTAGTATGGGCTTTTGTTTGTAATTGTTAGCATATTGTTGTAATATATTTTTTGTTTGTGTTTAATGTAGGCACATTATTATAGAACGGTGGACTATGTGGGTAGGAAATGTAAACATAGAATGCATTGTGCCGCTTCATTGGTTAAGTTTAATTATTAGTGTTTAACGTGGTTTACAGCTTTATTGCTGTACAGTAAAATATTATCCAGCTAAATTTGGAAAACCACAGGGGAGGCCTTTGGCCAGCAGTTGGACAGTTTAAGCTAAAGAAAAAAAAACCTAAAAGTTTAATTATTAGTGTTTAACGTGGTTTACAGCTTTATTGATGTACAGTAAAATATTATCCAGCTAAACTTGGAAAACCACAGGGGAGGCCTTTGGCCAGCAGTGGGACAGTTTAAGCTAAAGAAAAAAAAACCTAAAACCAACCTAACCTAACCTGACTTTCTTCTCCAAATTCGGTCAACACAGATTCAATTATAAAAGGTTCAAACAGCTGTATGTAACATTTTTTCAATCTTTTGAGTCTATTTTTGTATTACAAAAATACACATCATATCAAAGAAACGATGAAGAAACTGTGTGAAGGATAATATGGCTGGAAAGGAAGGGACTGCTGTGATGACGAGAAGTTTGGAAGAAGAAGATATTCTGGGGTCGACCCCAAAAAAAATGTTAGAAGGGCAGGAGAATGATGATGACAAGTACACATACCATCTACCGTAAGAGACATAAAGGCTGGAATACACATGCTACGTAGTAGCACGAAACCATGCTTGTTTCGAGCAACTGTCACTTAGTAACATACAAGTAGCACGTGTATACGAAAAGAGCATGCTTGTTTCAAGGCATGCTACCTAATCGCAAGCCGGCCTATTTTTCGTGCTAACTAGCACGACGTATAAAACCTCTTTTTTGATATTCTTTGGATTTACTATTTTACATGTTTTTTTATCGTGCTGCCACCTTTTTGTTATTTTCTGTCAGTGTATCCAATAAAAAACTATAAAACCGCGTCCCCACTTACGTCACCCGAAACGTTCCTGTTAGGCTCGCGGCTCGGCCTCATGGAGCCGTGCGACCAAAGGGGGGACGCCGCTCATTGTTCCTATTAGGCCGCCCGGCTCAGGCCTCGCTCATGTCCACAATAACAAGACAAGGCAGTGCGGCCCTAGTGGGGATGCGGCTTAAGATAATGACACTTAGACGTGCTAAAGTATGATCGTACAAAGTATGCTTATGAGGTCTGTGCTTTAGAGCAAATGTGCACACTCGGAAAGCATGCTACAAATGACAAAAGCATGCTTTTCTAGTAGCATGTGTATTTCAGGCTTAAAGAAGTATTGAGTAAGAAGAAGATGAGTTAAGAACAAAACTATTTTTTTTCTTTCTTTCAAAGGTGTTTGTTATTATCTACGAATAAAAACCTTTTTTTTTTAAAACGTTGCCCCACACTAGGAATTTCTCATATTATATCGTGGGTGCGTTTACAAACATTTAAACTCACATACACAAATACCCAGACCCGAAACAACTATCCGTAGGTCATACAAATACACACATCAAAAGTATCTAGGGATCAACATATATTTTTGCAATAACTTTTCTCCTGATTGATATTAATTAAAATTTTCTTTAAGGATTCATCAAATAAAGTGTTTTCGTTTGTCACAGTAACGATAAACCAAGTCACCTTTGCATGAATAAAGAAATTTGCCATTTTCCTAATAAAGGGATTTTTGACATTTGAACCACTAACATTAAAGTTCGAAAAAAAGACTGAAATAACAGTTTTCTTTAAAATTTTATTGGGTAACTTAAACAATTAATAATCCGTGTTTCTACCGCGAACACTAACAACACAAGAACATCGGTTTGGCATACTCAAAATGAGTTCATCCAAATCACGCTGTGGAATGGCCGCCCATGTTCGTTGCAACAACAAAAAAAGGTCTTCTTGCGACTGGATACCCTCCATATTCGGCAGAGCTCTTCTCTGTAGCATATCCCATGCATGCTCAATCGGGTTCAAGTCTGGCGACTGAGCAGGCCAGGGCAGGACATTGATGTTAGCTTGTTAGCTCCAACAATAACCGCCATGATGTTAGCTGTGAGGCTTCATCACTCTTCAGGGAACTTAATTAGCGACCAAACAGTCAGAAACCGCTTGCATGAAGTGAACCTTCATTCCCGAAGACCGCTACGGGTACCACCTATAGCAATGCACAATCGTAGGATTCGATATCAATAGGCTCTTGAACACAGAAATTGGGCAGAAGAACAATGGCGTTTCGTGTGCTTTCCTGATGAGTCTCGTTTTGGTATGAGACCGGATACAAGACGTATACGACACTGGAGAACCCCTGGACGCCAACAGCGATTAAAATCCTGCCAGGAAGTCCATCCTTATAGTGGTGGAACCATCATGGTATGGGCAGGTATTTGGATCGGCGGAAGAACTGAGTTGATTTGGATCAGAGGCAACCTCAACGCTCAAATTTATGCTGAGACGATTGTATCAGACGTCATCGTTCCTCTACAAGTGCAAATCGGTCCCTTATTTCAGTTAATGCATGATAATGCACGACCGCACACCGCAAGAGTTGTAAGACAGACTCTCGCCGCAGCTAACATCAATGTCCTGCCCTGGCCTGCTCAGTCGCCAGACTTGAACCCGATTGAGCATGCATGGGATATGCTACAGAGAAGAGCTCTGCCGAATATGGAGGGTATCCAGTCGCAAGAAGACCTTTTTTTGTTGTTGCAACGAACATGGGCGGCCATTCCACAGCGTGATTTGGATGAACTCATTTTGAGTATGCCAAACCGATGTTCTTGTGTTGTTAGTGTTCGCGGTAGAAACACGGATTATTAATTGTTTAAGTTACCCAATAAAATTTTAAAGAAAACTGTTATTTCAGTCTTTTTTTCGAACTTTAATGTTAGTGGTTCAAATGTCAAAAATCCCTTTATTAGGAAAATGGCAAATTTCTTTATTAATGCAAAGGTGACTTGGTTTATCGTTACTGTGACAAACGAAAACACTTTATTTGATGAATCCTTAAAGAAAATTTTAATTAATATCAATCAGGAGAAAAGTTATTGCAAAAATATATGTTGATCCCTAGACACTTTTGATGTGTGTATTTGTTCCGTGCGGGGATCGAACCCGCGACACGCAGCGCAGCAGTCCAATTGCTCAGCCACTGCGCCAACCGTGCCGTCAATACAAACACTATTCATTATCACGATTACTTTTTTAACTTTTAAAGCTGTTTTAAACTGCCAGGATGAATGGAACATATGCGCAACAAACTTAAATTACGTTGTAACCACTTAATTAAAGCTGCGTTTAGTTACGATGCAGTTGTGTTGTTGTGTTAATGAGTACTGGCAGCTTACACGGTTTATTTTAACTTTTATTATTATGACTAGTAGGCACTGGCCAGTTTGGATAGTAGATTTGACAAAATTGATATCATAAACGGGATATTTACCATGTTAAAAAAATGGTATACGAAAATGGTAATGGTGTGGTGGTGGTATGGTATGGTATGGTATGGTATGGTAGTGGTGTTGTATGGTATGGTGGTAAATATCCCGTTTATGATATTAATAGTAGTGTCAGTGACCATGTCAGTTTAAAAACTTATATTGACAAAATTGATTTGTGGATTGGTATCTCTGACCCTAAAAGGAGGGATACGTGCAGCGGAATGTACGTGGAGCCGAAAAGAGCCGAAAGATTTGAAAATAACAACCTAGTCTAACGAGAATCGACTGTTATTTTCGGATCTTTTGCAATACTCAGAAACCCGAAAAGTTTCAGAAAAAAAGAAGAACGAAGAAAGAAATAAGAAGAAAGAGGAATGAACAAAACAAGAATATAGGAAAGATAGTGTAATTATTTGGCACTTGGCAATGTAAAACACACATGCCACAATTACTCACATTAATTTGTGTGTTTACAATCAGTTTTATCGGTAATCATGTCATCTCATAACTGGGTGTGAAAGTCAGATGGGCAGTCTCTCTAAGACACTCAAACGTAACCGGTGACATAGCGGGTGGGCTATGATGAACCTCTACCTTACATTTTGGGTAAAACTATTGTCTTAAGTCATGATAAACACAAAATAACTAAACATATAGTTTTTGTTGTTGAAAGTCAAATTACTTACACAACACCGTCTGGACTATTCAACCATTCAATTAAAAGCCCCATTTCACGCAACCGCTAAATTACAATCAAATAAAAGTCACACACATTTGTAGATTAATTTGACAGAAATGTAAAAGACAAAAATCATGTTCATTTGTCTGTACTCTGCACTACTCGCTGTATCACAATTTTTAAAGATGAACACTTTCATCAAAAAATATTTGTTAATCTGTGGTTCGTCGTACGTGTGCTCTCTGTGCAAAATGCATATCCCACAACTACTCGCAGTTTTGTGTGTTTACAATCGTTTTACTGGGTATTATGTCACTCAATAATTGGGTGTGAAGATCAAATGGGTGGTCACTTAATGTTACTTAAATTTAACCAACGAAAAGTAGATGTACTGGTGCCCCTCTGCCTGCCATCATAATAAATACGAAATATCTAAACATATAGTTTGTGTTTTTGAAAGTCAAATTACTTACACAACACCGTCTGGACTATTCAACCATTCAATTATAAGCCCCATTTCACGCAACCGCTAAATTACAATCAATTAGAAGTTCTTAAACAGAGCTTAACAATCTGTTATTGTCACACACATTCGTAGATTAATTTGGCAGAAATGGCGGTTATTGTGCCGTTATAATAACGGTAATACCGGAGCTGTGTGTTATGTAACAAATCGACGCTGTTATAATCGCGACCGCGATTTATTGCGAGCCACAGTGGCGGGTGGAGAGTAAAGCAGTTTTTGGAGATGGTGAATTTTCTGAAGGTTTTTTTTTTGGAATGTGGCAGCGTTCCAGCGTTGTATGTTATTAGAATATTATGTATTACTAACTATCATAAGATAGGATATAATAGGGTAGTTGACAAAAAAAATCTAATTAGTCCGTCACATAGATTACCAAAAAATATTATACACGTATTTTTTCTTTTTACACGTAAACCAAAAATTAAGACGATACAGTGCTTCGAAAACTCGTGTGACGTCACATCGCACTACATTTTTTACCACGTAATGCCGTCAAAAGACCCCCACTCACGATCTTTGATACGTTTTATCTTCGTCAATTTTTATTAATTTCATAAAACAAAAAACACGTATGATCCAATATTTTTCGATAATCTAACTGACGGACTAAGGGGAATCATATTTTTTTTTCCTAGGACACATACCTATTGTGGGCTCAGAGTAAAACACTGGTATATCCTCCCGTCCGCTAATAAATCTCCAGGAGATTTATAACAATGGCTTTTTAATTGTGTCTAAGGCGTATGAGCTCTTAACTTTACTATTTCTATTTATTTTAAAATAATCTTTATAACACACGTCTTGGTTTTCCTATGCGTCTATTGCCATCTTGCTATCTCCCCTCTCTCCCTCACTCCTGATACATACGTCTCTTTCACTCACTCTTACGTTCCATATCCCACATAATTTATCATCACCTGACCATCAATAGTTCTACTCTTTGACTACTTTTGCAAATCATGTTATGGCTAGGAAGGAGGTGACTGCTGAGATGACCTAATAGAGTAGTTTGAAAGAGAAATACATGCTGAGCCGACCCCAAATAAATTGGGATTAGGGTAGGAATGATGATGTAAAGAATTTGACAAATTATGTCGCACTAGTTTTTGCCTGAGTTTTTGAAGTTTTTGTATGAGTATAGCCTGCGTGAATGTCTTAAATTATCCTCAGGGATCAAAGTATGGCCGCGGATTTTAGTACGAGATGACGTGGCCTCGGCACAAGGGCAAAGATGGAATATGGGTTCGGTTTTTAGTCAGTAGAAGTCTGACGCTCCCCTTCGCTCTGCCCAAGAGAGGGGGGGGGGGGTCATTTGATGATTTTCCACCCACTAAAAAAAAAAAGGGATCAAAGTATTCTCTTTGCTAACTCGAGTCATGGTCTATCTTTGTACCAATTTTAGCCGCTTAAGTGTAAAAATATAACGTAAACAGATTTAGTTTCCCACCATTAATATTACTCTGGAATCGTGAATTTCAGCCATAGTGTCACCAGGTGCTATAAAACCCCTAAATAATCTATTCAAACCTACTTCCTATGATGAAAACCTTTGTCATATCAAATATATTCTCGTCTCAAGTACGAACACAGGATATTCCACGTAGCGTGCTCAAATTGAGAGCTAATCTAGACGCTTGCATAATTGATGCTCGATCAAATATCTATGCGCCGAGCAAGCAAAGCATGCAAGTGTAATGATATGCCCTGTTTAGGGGAACTATGTCGTCTGATAGTTAATACGTCTTTAAGATAATTATGAGCTGGTTTGATAGGAAATGGTTTAGATTAAATAAGGCATAAAATATTCCCGTTGGGGTTGCGGGTTATTCGTAAGAGATATCGCGGCCTCGACAAAAAGCGATAAGAAGGAACATGAGTGGTTTTTAGTCAGTAGAAGTCTGACACTCCCTACCGCTCTGCCCAGAGCGGGAGGAGTCGTTTAATGATTTCCCACCCTCAAAAAAGGCAAAAAAATTACCTATGTTGTACATAGTTTGAACAACAAAAATTTCAAAAAATAAAACAAAACATACAAAAAAGGTAAGAAACACACTAATTACAACTGATTGATTCGATGCCGTAACTATACATGAAAGTGTGCGTTTCATTTTAGAATTTCATAGAAATATTGGCAGATGACTTGAATTTAAACTTTCTCCCGGGTTTTTTCTTTCTTCTCGTTTTCAACTTTATCCTTTTCCTTTTATTTTTACATACAATGATAATGCGGTGCGGTATTTATTAGTACAATGAGCTATATTTAAAAATAATTTATTGCAGGCACCTCAGGAAGCATTTAATAACTTTAAATGCTTCCTTTTTTCACCAATGCATGAATGAAATCTGCTACGTTGCTACTACGGCGTAGCACGCGTAGCATCTACTACGTCGTAGCAAATGTCGAGTTGTTATTGTTTTGTACATTTTTATCAGTATCTAATAAAAGCTAGATAGAAATAATTATCTGTATATGATGCCTGAATATGAGGATTCCTCCTCGTAAAAGGGGTACCATTAAATACTTTGCTGACAGGTTTAGGGCTCATTTGACATAGGGTGGTTTATGTACCTAACTCTTGGTCTGGTTACGAATCCCATTTTTTCGCTGGAATTACAGTACAGTTTATTAGTTATACGTGAATATTGGAAATTGAAAGGTTCTTGATCCTATTAAGCTGTAAGAAAATTGACACATAATAATACATATTGTATTCAATTACAAAATATCCAGATTATTTCAAAATTGATCCATTTTTGTAACTTCCACATATTTTTTAACTAGCGACCCGCCCCGGCTTCGCACGGGTGCAAAAAAGGTTTTAAAACCTTTCTCTTGAATCACTCTATCTACAAAAAAAACCCGCATCAAAATCCGTTGCGTAGTTTTAAAGATTTAAGCATACAAAGGGACATAGGGACAGAGAAAGCTACTTTGTTTTATACTATGTAGTGATATAATATAATCTTGATCTACTGCTTCTGCCGCGCTATAGTCAAGATTTATGGTGTTATAAGCGTTATGAAGGTCCAAAAAGTTAAATTAACGCAATCTGGTGCTGCGGTGCACCCGATTATTTTTCATTCTTTGGACCGCTCACCGTTTGACCTCAATTCTCGACCGTTTTGCTTATGAAAGTCGTATTCGACAAGTCTAGTTTTTTTACGGACGAGAGGGAACCAAGTGTAAAAATGAGATTTGGCTTGAAATTTGTGGTTCGTAGTACTCATGTTATTTGTAGGGAAATTTTGAGTTGGTATTGATGAAAGATTGTTCTTACTGGCTAAATCGTTTTTTTAATTCTGCACCGTTAGAACTTTCAGCAGAATATTTGTGCCAAAATCTATAATGTTTGCTTCTTGGCACATAATGATAACCCAAAGATTAGTGTTACTTGTGACTCTGTAGTACAATTGTCAAATTACAAGGCCAGGATAGAGACGGACACATATCTTAGTGACAGTACGAGGTAACGTTTGTAGGAAACTTGACGTCAGTCTTCCTCGAGTGTTCGCAAGTGCGACAGCCCAGCATGAGTTCCTGGGTTTAATTCCCGGTTCGGACTAAATGTCTTATTGTTTTTGCATCAGGAATTAGTCAGTAGCAGCAGAGTCTGGATTTTTGTCTGGCTGATGGCAGTAGGCAGGAGCTCGTGACTTAATAAGAACTGCCACTCAGGTCGATCTTTAGGTAAAGCTGTGCTTGCCTAGGTCGGTCTGTGGATGGGTGAACGCCCGACATAACGAGTTTCCTCCGTGCCTCGGAAAACACGTTAAGCTGTTGGCCCCGGCTGCACTATATATAGATCTTCGGCAGTCGTTACAGGTAGTCAGTGACCTGAAATTCTGACATCCAGTCTTACCAAAGGGTATTGTATTACCTAGTATTAACTGGGTCGTGGAGGTCAGATAGGCAGTCGCTCCATGTAAAATACTGGTATTCAGCTGCATCCGGTTAGACTGGAAGCCGACCCCAATATAGTTGGGAAAAGGCTAGGCAGATGATGATGGCAATAGGCTCGACCCATATTACAAGAGACTTTTAACATAATTGGCAATATGTGGGTGGCAATTAGGTACCCGTTTGCTCAACCCATCGAGGATTACAGGCAAGATGTTATTTTGAATTCAGAGCCTAGCTTATTGTCTTTTATATTACTTTTATACATTTTTGTAGAATTCTCTCTTATCGACACAAAAGTTAATTATTATTAAAAATCAAGAAATAACAACGGCCTAAAATAGAGCCCTCAAACGACAGTGATTTATTAATATAGCCCTCGAAGACAACAATCTTAATTAAAATCGTTTCCAACTAAACATAATAATAATAATGAACATTACATTATTATTAATGAATATTCTGTAACAAAAAAAAAATGTAATATTCAGGCTTCAGACAGTCGTAAGTTATCACAGAAATCCAAGTTATTATTACAATACGAATTCCCGAGTGACATCGTGTGACAAGGGTAGTGAAGTCCTGAATATCAGCCGCTTTGGGAATACTTTAGTTCCAAAATCCATGGTTTATGTAATAATGGGGAGAACGGTGATGTGGTTACTAAGAAGCGTTGTCGGGTTTCTGAATGTTATTTGAATATTTTAGTAAGGTACTATGTTTTTGTCTGAAAGTGGCGCCGGTGACTGAAAAGTTGTGTGGATATCGGTCGTCGTGGTATGGACATGTGATTTTTTTTATTTTATTTTTTTAATGATACAAGCCCGCAACACTATTACCAAACCACTGTAACTCCTGTTAGCCAGAATCAACAGTGGCGACCACAAGAAAAGCGCCGAGACAATGAAGCTCGACAAAGTCCCAGAGAAGCGATTCAACTGTCTTGGATCCCGCAACGAAATTAATCAGAAAAGAATAGCGGAGGAGTAGGAAAAAACATAATTTCCACTTCCCTCCATATCAGCAGGAGACAGAACAAAACAAGGCCAATAGGCACACAGGGACGTATACAACTGGGATAAGCCCAGTTGTCTAGCACCACGGATATTATTGTCATTAATATTACTGGGCATGTGACGCGGAGGAATGAGGAAAATGACGTTAGGAAGGTTTTGAATAATTATGAATGTGGATGGGTATAAGAGTAGAGGAAGACATGAGGTCCTGGGGTCGGCCAAAATGTCATTAAGCTTGCTCTATTATCTTGGACTTAAACGTAACTGGCAAAATGTGAGTGTGCACCTGTACCAAACCATGCGGGAGTTACAGGCATGATGTCGTTATGTTATGTTATTTATTTATTTATTGGCCTATCTACAATTGTTACACTGTTTGTTCACAAAATACAATAAAAATATACATGCATAGTGTACAATATGGTGCGATAGACACAGCATGCAAAAAAAAAAAAACTAAAATATAACAAAAAAAATTACAATAATCGTGCAGAAATAACACTTTAACAACAGTGGGTAGCTCTAGCAATAGCAATAGCATCCGTATCTATAGTCAAGTCAAAGTAAACACCTGAACTTAAGTAATTACTTATGCAAAAAAATTATACGTGAATGCAACAATACAACAATATCTGTTATGTTACAATATCTGTTTCAGTACCAAACCTTCACAAAAACAACTGAATCTAGTACTTCCACAGGGTATTTCAATGCCGGTCGGTATACGACGCAACCAATCACGCACAGTCAATGCGGTCCGTCTGTAAACGAAGAACCTTTACAAAGTCGGACAGCTATTGAAATACTAGTGCTGTGACGTTCTAGCTTCTCGTTGCTGATTGAGTTTGTCATACGTTATTTTTGAGTAACGTAGTGGACGATAGGAATTAATTGTAATGTTTCTATTAATCTGTATCATTCTGCTGCAGTTTGATCCAGCATGGATGAAGTATATTTTCTGATGCGGAGGAGTATCTTGACGCCTAAGTGTGTGTGTCACTTACTTTCCTACTATATAATAATTATTTTTGTAGTTCTGATTCCGATTAAATGAGTCGTTAATAAAAAGTGATTAAAATTTTTCTGTGAAGTAAACAAATAAACATTTTGTTGTCTAATATTGAACGTTTTTATTTTTTACATTTTCAGAGCTTTTTTGTTACTTTTGTTCTTACTTTTAACTATTGTTTAAAATGGATGCTGATCCCACTCTTTGCTTTGGAGTATGTACGGTCCACGTACGGGCAAGTAATTTGCTGATGCCGCGCCCTATTTTCCGTAATTAACTGTATATTAATTTCTTGTACTAAACGTTAGTTGACCAACAGATGCCTTAGCGATTAAACCATGGATTTATATTCAACTTATGTTCGTGTAATCTTTTAATAAACTTGGGATAGTGATGGCTTTGGTTTTTATCAACTCACTTATCCCTCTTATCTACGATTTTTATTCGTATAAATCTGTCTATGTAAGAAAGAGAGAAAATATGTTTATTTGTTGTAGAAACATGACGTGTATAAACAATAAACATAACGCATAAAATATTTGTAAATACAACAGGACCGTGCAAAAAACTTAACACAATCATGTATATTCTGATTTACATTCAAATACATCGCATTTATACAACTCTCGGAAATCTGTTAAACAAAATATTCCTCTAACAGAAAATACGACGAATTTTCCAATAACATGTATGCAGAGAGAAATACGAGGTAAAGTAATAAATACCGATACAGTTACCCATATAGTTTTCACAAAAAAGTCCTCATTTCGACGAATAAAAATGGTCGTAACAAAAAAAAAAAGGAAAAAATACCGCAGTCCGGAAATGCGCGCGTGACCGGTATACCGCGCGTTCCTGTTATTTTTTGTCTATTTTTTGTATATTTTTACTTCGTTTTTGACTACAGTTTGTTTAAAATACGCGGTATCGGATTTACATATTATGCAGTATGTCATTTAACTGTGATTCAATCATTCGGTTCCGTAGAAGTCGTTTTATTTTGTGTAATTCCAGTTTACTCCCTTTATTGATTCAAAAATTATGCTGTAAATAATAATTAAAGCACTACAAAATTATCAACAGTGCCGAGGAAAAATACAAATGTAAATTGATAGTCACAGTTATATTTGAATTATATTATTTGAATTATAATTACAATGTAAAACATAACTTATGGGAAACATAATATAATGTAAGGGATTACAAGTGTAATGTTACTAACTCTGTGTACCCATAGAGTAAAGCAGACGCATTCTCATTAGTACACCCACATTTCGCCAGATATGTTTTAGTCCCATGTTATAGAGGGTGAGCCTATTTCCATCAACCGGACACAAATTCGACTACTACTGAGAAATTCCTGATAGAAAATCCCAATGACACGTGGCCCTACCTGGGAATCGAAGTTAGGACCTCAATCATGAGACCACTAGACCAATAAGGCCTTCCAGTGACTTCAAAAAAGATTTGAGACCTACAATAACGCTTTTCACATTACATCCAGATCACTAGAGAGCAAAAATGGCCAAACTGACATCTGGAACTGGTAAAAAACACAGCACACGTCCAGTAATCCATTCTCCACTAAAAAAGTTAGTGCGAGCGTGCACCACAATTCGGCCATATTAAATTGGCTGGTAAAAGCGGATTGCTTCTGGTTTATTAGCGGCTAATTTGATTTTATGTCCAACCACTGCGGTCTTGCCCCGTGACTCGAAAAGTAAACAAATGAAGCCGGCTTTTTGGACCTGCCAACCTACATTCGACTTTATTGTATACCTTGAACCTGTTCGTTGAAAAAGTATTCCCGTGTCACGTGAATTTTTAAACTTCGATTGGTGTGCATGTGTTGTTGTTTTTTAAAGGTGCTTAAAACGGTACTAATGTGCGGTTTTGATTAACGGTAGACTCGTTCTATTCCGTATAGTGACTAAGGTTTATAGAAAAAGTCGATTTTATTACCTATTGAAGTTCGAGTTTTATTGTAAACTGTATACATGTAAATACGTTTTAATAGATGTTTTATGCGTTAAACTGTATGTACGGAAAAATATCACTTTTAATAGCTAGCTTATCGATAGGTAGCTATCGGTTTAACCGATTAATCAATTCAAATAATCTTTACTTATACTTTATCCAATGAGCATAACTTTCGAAATGTAGATAATATACTATTAGGTACACCTATGTCTAACTCTTTGGGGATTACAAGGCGCGATGTTAAATTATACTTAAATCCTAATGATCCATCTATCATTCAATCATTTAAGAAACAGATCTAAAACATTGACGCAATCCAAATAGCAAGTGGAAACTATGTTTTTTTTCCTACTCCTCCGATATTATTTTCTGATTAATTTCATTGCGGGATCCAAGACAGTTAAATCATTTCTCTGGGATTTCGTCGAGCTTCATTGTCTCGGCGCTTTTCTTGTGGTCGCCACTGTTGATTCTGTCTAACAGGAGTTACAGTGGTTTGGGAATAGTGTGGCGGGCTTGTCCCATATAAAAAAAAAACCAAATTGCAACAGCAAACCTTAAGACAAGCAAATTCTAGGTCAAACTAATCATCATCTGCCTAGCCTTTTCCCAACTATGTTGGGGTTGGCTTCCAGTCTAACCGGACGCAGCTGCGTACCTGTTGGGAATCGAACCCAACAGTCACACGCAGACGGCACACGCAGGCGGCGTGATCAACATTCGCGCGCGCGTGGCAACCGAGCTGAGGTGCGGGGCGCCTGCGCAACCACTGGACACTCGCTTCCTCGGACCCTACCAAGACGGACGACACTCTCAAACGCTTATTTAATTTTTCATTATGTTTGTCCGGGCAGTTATAATTGTAGATTTAATCGGCAATACACCAAGTCTTTATATACAGTACTAATCTTTTATTTACCACCACGAGCAAGTCGAACAGTGCCAGTATAGTATTTTACATGGAGCGACTGCCTTTCTGACCTCCACAATCCAGTTAATATTGAGTAAAACGATACCCTTTATGGTTCCGTATGGTGTCGGACGCAAAGAATAGCACCATCCCATATCTTCCCGTGGGTGTCGTAAGAGGCGACTAAGGGATGTACCAGAGAATGGGCAGCAGCGTTCTCTGTGCTTTTTGTATCGACCGTACTGCGATCGCCAACCCGCCTGCCAAGCGTGGCGATTATGGCAAACCCCCCCTAAGCAAAAATGACACTTAGGGGAGGCCTATGTCCAGCAGTGGACGTCTTTCGGCTGAAATGATGAATGATGAAAACGATACCCTTTCGTAAGACTGTTGTCAGACTTTCAGGTCACTGACTACCTGTATCGACTGCCAAAGATCTTTATATGGCAGCCGGGATCAAAAGCTTAACGTGCTTTCACTGAAAAAAATAATTAGTTGAATCAACATTTATTCAACCTATTTTTTGTGTTAATAAAGAACCTACATAGAAGATTTGTTGAATCAAACAAACTGAAATTGTTACTTTTATAAGGTAAATTTGCAAATAGTTGAATCAATTTTGTAAATTTGACTAAGTTCATTTGCTGATTCCACTAAACATTATGTTGACATTACCGAATTATTAGTTAAATTGACCGCTATGCGATTATACATAAAAAAAATATGTTAGCTTAACCCATTTTTTTGGTTGTAACAACAATTAGATTTTAACTTTTTTTAATTTGTTACATTGAATATAGTACTACGGTTGTCACAACGTAATTTATTGTTGATTCAACTGATAAGGAATCAACATTCAGAAATTCAACTATTAGTTTTTTCAGTGTTCCAAGGCACGGAGGAAACTCGGTATGTAATGACCAGTATTACTACTATGACGTCAACGTGTGGAAGCGTGACAGAACTATACAGGGTGTCTAGCGCCATCACTTTTCCACACTGGATTAAGAATAAGTTAGGACTGTTTTAAGACGTCATAGTAGGGCCCCAGTCACCTATCCACAGACCAACCTAGGCCAGCGCGGCTTAACCTAAAGATCAACCCCGAGTGGCAGTTATTATTAAGCCAGGAGCTCCTCAAACTAGGTCAAACTAAACAACAGAAAGAAAAATGAAAAGATAGCTCGAAATAGCTACGCTGAGCTCCGATGAAAATGCCAAGCAACATGAAATATCGTCAAAAGACCTCTGGAGGTCATTGTCGGCACAATAGGCGATCCTACGTACTGCATTCTGTTGCAAGGCAAGTTATTCTAGACATTTTTGAAGTTATGATAGTGTAAATCTAAGCTTTATTTTGTGGAAAGTTCTGCAAAGAATTTGAGTTAAATAATGGAAGCTGGTTTTGGACTTCTTAATAAGGAATGCATGATAGTTCGTTATGAGAAACTCATGCAGTGTTATAAGTAAGTAGTAAGTAAGGTTTCTAACCATTTTCAAGAAATCAAAATTTACAATCTGTTAATTCATAATATACCTATTCAAGAAAAATGTGGTCCTAGTAGCCCGTTTTCAGAGTTAATAATCCTTCAATGATCCTTAAACTTTGACAGAAGGTCAAGTGAAATACGTAGTTAGAATAAAATGTGAATATGAGTTAGGCCCAACGCACGCCGGCGGAGGCACGGCAAAGATACTGAGAATAAATCAATTTAAAATAAACCTTAACTCCGCGCGGCGAAGCGCGGTTCTTGTCTGCTCTCGTGACAGCTTGACGGCTCACCGCGCGCGTCTCACTTTGCATGCCGTTTTCAACCGCATGTCATAGGAGTTAAGGTTTATTTTAAATTGATTTATTCCCAGTATTTATAGGTTCCGTGTGGTGTCGGAGTTCCGTGTGGTGTCGGACGTAAAGAATAGCACCATCCCATATCTTCCCGTGGGTGTCGTAAGAGGCGACTAAGGGATGTACTAGAGAATGGGCAGCAGCGTTCTCTGTGCCTTTGTAACAACCATACTGCGATCGCCAACCCGCCTGCCAAGCGTGGCGATTATGGCAAACCCCCCCCAAAAATGATGCCTGGGGGAGGCCTATGTCCAGCAGTGGACGTCTTTTGGCTGAAATGATGATGAATGATATTCCCAGTATCTTTACCGCGCCTCCGCCGGCGTGCGTTGGGCCTAAGTGTCATAGTAGGTATCGTTCAGGAGTTTCAGCCTACACATACATACGTAAACTCACGCCCTTTTCTCATGGAGGTAGGCAGAAAACATAGAACGCTACCTGCTACGATCCTTACATACTCCTTTTGCCTAGTCATACACGCAAAATGACGGCGCGACGTTGCGTTGGAAGGCCTCCGACTATGTGAACCGATGACCTGGGCCCCAAGTCTGCTATTCAATAGTGTCAGAATGGTCGATCATTGATCTCATAATGGTTGATTGATGACAAGCCAAAAAGTACCTTATGCCTGTCGACTTAAGGTACTTTTTGGCTTGTCGTAAATCAACCATTATGAGATCAATGATCGACCATTCTGACACTATTGAATAGCAGACTCGGGGCCCTGGTCAAGGTTGCGGGGACCCGCTGGATGAGAGACGCACGGGATCGGTCAATGTGGCGACACCTGGGGGAGGCCTGGGTCTTTTGGCTGAAATGATGAATGATGACACGCAAAATGTACCTGAGCAAATTAAATTGTACAATAGTCAAAGTCAAAATTATTTATTTGCAACAAATGTGGTAGGTACAAAATATGGTAAAATAATAATTATGTAGTGCAATGATACATAAAAAGACTAATAATAAATATAAATCAGATTCCGATATCTAAATACTTTGATCCATAACAATCACAAAAATTAAATAATTTAAGTACCAATGTTTATCAGTAATCTTATTACCGTCGTTTCTGTCCAAAAATAATCAGAGAATTAAACAAACGTTTAATCCCCACATCTTTATCTTTTTATTATCTTTTCCTTTTTCCCGCCTACCGCTTACATTCCACGATAATAATGTAAAAAAAATATTGTCAAGTGAAATTCTTAAGGGGACGTTTTAGGAAGAAAGCTTTAGAAAATAAAGTCGGAGAATTTCTAAATTACGGTTTGTATTCTTTTAAGTTGTGCGGTTCTGTTAAATCGGGGTCAGATTTACGTAAACCAGTGGATTAAGGGAAGCCTTGTCTACCTTCATGTTGAATGATATGGCTTTCCTTGCATTTTACGGTTTTTGCTCCAGGGAATGGGCAGGGTATCGGGCATCATCTCTGCCCTTAGGGCAAGATTGAAGTCAGGAGCAAGCCCATTTATAATAAAAAAAAATGTATTCGCAATCCAGGTGTGTCTTTTTTTAGCGTGGGATATCATCAAATGACTCCAGCTCTTGGCAGAGCGGTAGAGAGTGTCAGACTTTTATTAGTAGCTCTTTTAAACAACCCGCAGCAGATTGCAAATTATATTCGAAACGTTTTCACACGAGATGTTTTCTAATGAAAGTTTTAGTATTATGCCAATCGTCTTAAATTGCTATCACTTGACATCTAACACGAAGACATAAGTCATAGCTGCTTGGTATTTTATAAGATCATTTTTACCTTAATTAAATAAGGATAGTTAAAACGTATAATGAGTATTAAAACTCGTATTGTGCGCAAAAAAATTGCGTTGAAGATTGCATGTTTCGATAATTTTATGCAAACATAGTCCAACATTCTATTCGAGATTTAGATCTGAAATAATTGTTTTCGGTTCTATAAATTTGTCACATTTGATCTAGTTCCTGCAAGCGTGAGTGTATCGCCTGGATGAAAGCAATAGACTCCCCCTGTTACATGGGACGTAAACATTACTGGCAAAATGTGGGTTCACTATTAAAAACAACTCTGCCTGACCCTACGAGGATAACAAGCTTGTTGTTATGTTATTTGACTTATTTTTCAACTACCTAATCCACCAAAACTAATAAATTCTGTTTCGTTAAATGGCTCTGTACTCGCCTAAAATACTTTCAAAACAGTCTCATCCACATTGCTATAAATACTTCTTTTTACGACGTTTCTTTGCTCAGAGTAAGTAAAATCGCTAGACCTTAACAAAGGCCCTTTCTTACATCATTAGACACCTAATTTAATTGCACGTAGTATCTTTGGGTCTACCGCTTCCTGAGAATTGGAACTCATTAATTTTTAGAAAGAATTGAATTACAAAAATGGCGAGGATACTCTTCGAGGTTATTAATGATTAAAGGGGATTATAATCTTGACCCTTAGGATTTTCATAGAACTTTTCAGTTTTCAGTTGCTGAAGTAAAATACAAAATATTTTATTTCACATAGGCCTACATGGGCACTTGTAAAACGTCGACCAAAAGGTGCACAGTTCGGTGCATTGGTCGACTCCTAAGCAGAAGAGCCGTCAAAAAACTCCAAAGGTTACTTTTTTAAAAGGGTTTGGTTTTATAACAATATTTTCATTTTACAGCATTAGTATTTAGGTATGGGGGGACAACGTAGTTTATACAACTGAAGTTTTAACGGTACTTTAGCTTGTTACCTAAACTTTGCCAATAGTTATTGTTTACATATCACCACACGTGGACACCCTAATCGCTCAAGTTCCAAGGTTTTCCGAGTTTATTCAGAAAACAGTGTTTATCTACTTTACTCATTAAACCTCAATTAGACTGCCTCGTGCGATTCCCAGGTCGGCTGAAGTATTTACTGGGTGTTTTTTTTAGGTTTTTTCCTATATTAGCCTTTTTTTTTGGAAATCATCAAATGACTCCTACCGCTCTAGGCAGAGCAGAAGGGAGTGTCAGACTTCTACTGACTAAAAACAACCCATATTCCTTCTTAGCCCTTTGTGTCGAAGCCGCGGTATCTCTTTCGAACAACCTGTGGCCCCGACGGTTCTATAGTAGCCGCTTTCTATAGATTCTGTAGGATCTCTGGATTTGTACACAGTTGATAGTAACAGGTTTACTCGCTATTAAACGGGGCTTAAAAAACTACTGACGAAAAGTGTGTGTGCTTAAGGGTACACTTCTGCCTCACCCAACGTGAATCACAGACGTAATGTTATGTAGTCTTCAGCTACTGACTTCTGTAGTCACTGACTTCTGTAGTCACTGACTTCTGTAACACAGGTCTGGTGAGACCATGTCCCCTGTGCTAGGTGTAGGACAGGGGACATGGTTTAAAATCGAATTTAAAATTTTAGCCACAAACTTCTCAAAGGATGTATTTTTCTACATCAATAGTAGACAAAGTATTAAAGTACTTTTCATTAGCAGGCAAGGCGAGTCTATTAGCCTCTAATGTCTTTCTTACTGACATTGTCCCTTAGTCTTATTTTACTACCTAGGCACTAAACTTAAGTACATTAATTATTTTTACGACGCATTTCCTTTGTACCTAAGTAGATCTACACCCTCTTAGATAAATTAACGGAAAAGTATTGTAGGATACAACCAGGTTCTAGACAGGTTTTAGGAGAAACGGTGTCTCCTATCACGTAAAGATTGTGATCAGCGGGGTGGTTTTAATACGGCAAAAACCACACAGTCCCGGTCTTTTGCACAAAACCAGCTGCCTTTTCAAGGTATGCCCAAAAGGTTACAACTAAGCAGGTACTTAATTTTGAGGCATTTAATTTAAAATGATTTCTCCCGCTTTGGGCAGAGCGGAAGGGAGTGTCAGACTTCTACTGACTAAAAACCTTCTATGTTACTTCTTAGCTCTTTGTGTCGAGGCCACGGTATCTCTTTCGAACAATCTGCAACCCCGATGGGAACATATTTTGGTCTTCGCTAAGATATCCTAGAACCAAACTTAGTTGAAAAAAGTCGAGGCAGAATGATGATAATTGTCATAGTTTATTTACGAAACCTTCATTGGATATTAAGAACAGTAATAAAATACTTAATTAATTCCACAAGTTATTTATGGGTTTTAATTAAAGTGAGAACAAGCTCGAGTAAAATCATAGAATTACCTTTACTGTATTTTATTTTATCTTTGAACAAAGTTAATAATGAAAAAGAAACAACATTCTATATAACTATAGTTCCTTTCTCGATTTAGATTTAATATTAGTCAATTTATTTTTATCCCAGTTTACATAATTACGTACATTGTTTCTGTTTTTATTAAGTAACTACTATGTTTTTATTTTACATTTGAGCTCAATATTCACGCTATTCATTCTTGCTATTTCATGTTCTCACTAATTAACAATGAAACAAATTGTAGCTAACATTGTTTTCAGCGCACTGAATTGTATGAATATTATTTTACTTAACATCTGTTATTTTTATTACCTAAACTGTTATCTAGACGTAGGCAAAAAGGCTGCCAGGCTTAAAGGTAGATGGGTGGGCCACGTGAGTCAAATACATGAAGACCACGCGATGTTTGAGCTTGAGGATGAACGACATCACCAAAGCTGGCTTAGAATGATGTGTCGAGGTGATCTGGTCGCGCACCACTAAGATCGGTTCGAGGTGGCGCAGAAAAAGAGTACCCGGAAGAATATGGGGGAGGCTTTTATCCAGCAGTGGGACAAACAAGGCTACCAAGAAAACTGCTATCTAGGAAAGTATATTTAAAAAATATGGGCGTATTTGTAAAAACGAATTATTTTGTGAATGTGACAATAAGCCTGCTGATCCCCACATATTGTTGCCCTTGAGCTATAAACTTATTGCTACAAAAATGGGGCCAAAGAATACTAAGTATCTTCATGTTTGCCGCACAATATAATTCATTATTATACGCATCAAATGTCAGTCAAGACGACAAAGGGGCTACGAACTAACGCCTTCCCTTTCAAACCCCTTTCTCAACACATAAATGCTTACCACCATTTTACTACTTTTTTCTACACGAACTTCACCCTTCTGTACATCGAGATGTATTCATACGGCATAAACTACGTATTCGTATCCACCTAACACCGATCTACAATACAATACAGCTGCAAAGAAAAGAAGGGTCAGTTTACACTGGATGTTAAAGCTTTCAAGGAAAGGTAGAGATGACCCATTTTTCTTGGTCGTTTTAGGGCCGCCCCTAAAGATTAGTAATACTAGGACGGTCCTTAGAAATATATTCATATGGATACGAGGATATGAATGTTGAGATCGGTTATTGCTCGGATATTTGGCTCAATAATGTACGTATCTATAGAAATGCGAATATTTTCGTAGGCCCGTTTGTAACAATGGGTGGGTTCCACCTTTAGTATTCGTATTTATAGGACGACTTTCAGCCATTGTGCTTTTGTTATCGAATGCGATATTTATCAAGGGAATTCGTTATTGGATATACGTCGACGAATTAATTAAAATGATTAGATGTGAAGACAGCGGGGATTTGGTAGGAAGAGTTGGTTAAAATGAAATTGGATTGTATAACAGTATTAATTAAATATTCGTTGGTAATGGACGGCATATACATTATGCTATGAATATTTGAAACCGTACTGGGCCCGCATGGTAGGTTACGGCCGACTTCCTCCCCACACAGTGGAGGCTGTGTTTCAGCAGTGGAAAAAATAAAATCCTGTAAATGCAATATGAACTACCGAATTCATTAAGTTTTTGACTGCTAGATAAATCCTCTGTGCTGTGTACTTTAAAACTGTTAAGAGTAAATTGGTTGAGCAAAACTTGATATGGTTACTATTTTTGATATGGTTTCGAATACTTTTTTGGTTTACCATTCTATTGACGATAGTTTATATTATACAATAAAAAATATAAAATTTAATTAAAAATGACAATGGCTGATGACTATGATGTCTTTTTAGTTATCTATAACACTTTTTTATGTTTACCAGGATGTTCAAGCTTTGCGCGTTGTTTTAAATAACAGTAGAAACAATAACGCTATAGGTAATAGGTACTTACTAACAAGTTAGATGATGGAGTAATTACCAATTCTGTCAGTAAAATCGTTTCGATTCGCGCTTCGGTAAACGTATGTCTAGAATGAATGTCTGTAATGAAACAGCTGATGAGTCTACGATTCTCAGTAACTGCTATTTAATAGTTTTAAGTGCACTTTGAACTATATTCGTGGAACTTGTGTCTAGTATCTCAAGATACTCATTAATGGAATGCATGAGTGAGTTCGCAGAATTAGCACATGTCGCTGTATTTATCAGGTCCTATTGGGAGTACCGTAATTCATCATGATCATCATTTCAGTCAAGAGACGGCCACTGCTGGACATAGGCTTCCCTCAGGTTTCGCCACATTGACCGGTCCTGTGCGTCTCGCAGCGGGTCCCCGCAACCTTCACCAGGCCATAGGAAGTAATGGTAGTAATTATTTATACTAGTTTTGTCCACGCATTCTCCCGCGCTAGAGGGCAGAACTTGCCACACGAGAATGTACTAAATAAATTCACATAAATTTAATATTTTCAAATAGCATTCATATAACCCACGGGCTGGCGTAGATCCGTGTTGATAGATTTTCAGCTAAATTCAACTTTTGTGTTATTTGAAAACCTGTTAATTTAAAAAATGGCTTAAAGAATTAAAGCTAAATACATACATAATGTTTGTAGTTGTAATTTAATGTTACATCACATTTTTCACTACAGGTTTAAGAAACTTTATAGCATCCTTTACAGTACGTTTTAGACAAAAACCTTAGGAAGATTGTTTTTTATACTCGTAATTGAGTATTTCTCAAAATAAGTGTACATCTGTTGAAAAAAAAGTGTGCCTCGAAATAGTAACAAAGTTTCAATGTTTTTATTTAACCATACATACAAAAAATAACATATTTGTGAAGAAAAACTATTAAACTTTAAAGTTGTGAAGAATAAATGGTAAAACCATAGTATTCAATCAATAATTAGAAAGCTTTTTTAAAAAGATGTTTTTTGCGTTTCATACGAAAAATCAAATTGCCACCCTACGACTTCATACATGTAACACTTCATAAAATTCGATATGTCGCGTTAATATTGTGCATTTTTTGTATTACAGACCTTGATTAAATGTAGTTTCTTAATTCAAGTGATTTTCTATGGGGTTTCATAGTAAAATATAAAAAAAAATGCGAAAAACAAAATGAGTCGTGCCCATTTACTTTTTAGTAACTTACTCTTTAGTTACGTTTTATTTCTACTTCCACGTAATTTCTGAACGCATCCGTTACCTTTTAACACGGACAACACTAGCATCATTCTGATTGGCTGTAGGTCTGACGTCTCCGCCATAACTTTTAATGTGAAAATCAGTTTTGAACGTGTTGTCCAAGGGAGATTACTTTTTCGTAATAAGAAATACTTTTTCACTTTTTCACATTAAGATAAGTCTTGATTTATATATGTTATTGTAATACGTGTCGTACGAACATTTAAGCGTATTATATTATTTGCAGTTTCAGGTTTTATCAAACCATCGACTTAATATGATCTTAATTTGTAAAATTTTAGTTGCTTTTTCGTAACGTTTTTTATGAATTTCGTTACGTTATGAAAAAGTATAGTGCAAATCTGAGTGTATACAGTTCTTAAAACTTTGCCAATATTAAAACCTTAGTGAACATTCACTGGCAAATAGTTCTTTACGAATTTTAAAGTCTCATATGCTATAATTAGTAGGTTGGTTTATAGCCTTATGTTTACTATTTAGTAACATCTAGAACTATTTCATAACAATATTTCGTATCAACTTTTTCGTTACGTACACTTTTTTTGAGAAATACTCAATTATAGAAACTTACCCAGTACCGCAGCCTCTAAAAATATCTTCAGCATCAAACTTTACTACTTGTTTACCTTGAATGTCGAAAGAAAGTCGTTCATACTCTCATTCATGCATTCATCTGTTATTGTCGGAGGAGCGTTCCTTCTATAAAGAAAATCATTCCAGCTAGCTGGTTCTGCAACCTATACCGATAACTCAGGTGTAAAAGATATGGAATCAATTGAAGCGTAGCAACCAGTACTAGAAGTAATCAAAAAAGTAAAACAAACATTTTCTTCAAATGTTTTATTCTCATTTACTTACACTGATTCAGTTCACTTATCATTATATTATACAAAAATGTCAATTATCACAATCAAATTAGCGACGAAGATCACAATAAACAATTTCTAATTACACTCAATAATTTATTATGATTTATAATCCATTTTTACTTTTATAAATTAAAGCGTTCGATAATGTATTTTACAATAATCACGAAACAATGCTTTCAGGTAAAACAAATGATAACCCCGAGCTAAGTTTTCCAATTAATCTTGTCACTTTGAAAGTAAAATGATTTAGGAAAATGACTGTTTTGATTAATGAGAAGTTTGTCATAAATATTATTAGTCCAACTAATATTTGTGAGACAATGAATTCTGAGATTAAATATGTACACACTGTTTCATCTCGAAATATTAATTGGGGAATGTGAAACTGAACACTGATACTACTGCAGACAAAAGGCCATTTGGGAACACAGAAGCATACTCGTATTTACAAAATATTACGATTTTAGTAAAATTAAGATGGCGTAAAGTAAGATGGCGGCGGAGTTGTGTGCGGCGCGCGATGCTAGCGCCGACGCGGGGTTGCGGACGCATACGCGAAAGTCATTGTAGTCGGCGCGTGTTATTGCACAGTAGTGGACGTGCACACACGCTGAGTCACATTCTGCAACGTCTGGTGCGTGGCGAACTCGCAGTGCTGTTAGGTATCTAGACGAAAATAATGCAAGTTATTTATTGCTGTGTGAAGATGTTATAGTTAGCTAGAACGGGGGCCTACAGCTGCGGTCATGATCATCTGCTTAGCTTATTCCTAACTATGTCGGGGTCGGCTACCAGTGTTACCAGACGCAGCTGACTACCGTTTCTTTCATGGAGCGGCTTAAAAGACTAAAGGTCAACTTGTCTAGTAGCACGTAATCGCATTTTCCCATGCTCTGTTTTTTTCGGTGCTCATAACCGTCACTTGCTAGACCAAAAAAAAGGGTGAATACCATAGCATTCCCGATTCCTTACTGCGAGATAACGCACAACCCTGATAAAGAAGCATACGAGAAGTAAAGTTCTTACGCGACAAAAGCTTTTTATTTTTTTATAATACTGAATTAAATCTTGAATATCTAAAGATTTCTGAAACTATGAAAATTTGAAGTAAGTCATTGCAAAATGAACTCACTTTGTAAAAACACCACGGTCGTGATGGTTCCGTATCCTCTCTGCCAAGACGTCGAGTGAGGCCGCGCTCACCTCTCTCAGTCCGTAGTATTGGGTGAGGTTGTACTCTATCGCCCAGTGAGCTTCCCCTCTTATGTTATTTACATCTAAGTAATACTGTGTGTAATCTAAAACCTGAGGATGAAACATGTTTTCTGTTACAATTTGGATTAATAGGTAGTTGACACCACTCATTAAGTTATAATTCACTCACTTACTCCCACTACACACACACTTACTCACTCACCCACACACCCAGAAATTCACACACTCATTCACTCAGTCTCACTCTCTCTTTATTACTCTTAGTTGTAATATTATAACAATAAAAAAATATAATCTTTTGCGGAATTAATTAATTTTTAATAAACGAAAATATGTTGAGAGTAAAGCGAAAGTTTACTGTAGAATTTCATTCAAAGCTTTTATATTTGTATATTAAAATAATTGTTATTAATCAGAGCAACTGAATAGGTAGTTAGTAAGAGCAGTGGTTGTTATCTAAACCTTACCTTTCCGGTATTAGAGTCGAACTTATAAAGTCTTAATCCTGGGTTTGAAGTGCTGCCAGCGCCTCTTGGTGTGACTGAAGGGGCTAACATTGCCCAAGATACTGGTCGACCTGCGAACATTATTTAGAAAATATTTAAAAAAAAAATATGATGTAGCAGGAGAGCTCTGTCTGACCTACAGCAGTTAAGTGCTTGCTATTGGCTTATTGCCCAATACTTTGAGATGAAAAAATATTATCATAGCATAGATCATTCGAAGTCTATAATTTATTTAGATAGTAGCATTAGATATTGGCTCGATAATACGGTGACTGAAAAACTGATGGGCAGAACACAATATCAACAGAATTACGTATAGCTGAAATTCTCGACGAAACTTCATTAGGTCAGTTTTTCCGACCTACCGCTTGGCTAAGACAATGCATGAGGTAGCTGCAGTGATGTGGTGTGACGTCAACACAGTCCGCGGCCTCAACTCAAAGGACTAAGAAGACACATGGCAGGTTTTTAGTTAGTAGAAGTCTGACACTCCCTACCGCTCTGCCCAGAGCGGGAGGAGTCATTTGATGATTATCCAAACTCCAAAATAAAAAAGGGGGAGTGACGTTTCGTGTGCTATTTACCGACTAACTAAAGGGTATCAAGTGTCAACACACCTCCCGCTTCAGCTTTTACTTTATTTTAGAAAACTACGAGTATCTGGATATGCTAGCTTACATCAATAACAAAATAAACTAACGTATTGTACGGTTCGAAAGACGTATAACTAATCTCACAATTCAACTTTTCCGCAGTTCACGACCCAACAAAGAGCTTTCAAAAACGGAGCCAATGCCCTAGATTCGTACAGCATTGAGAGAAGGCTATGAAAAGCTTCCAGCAGATAGGAAAAAGATAAATAACATCATAATATTTTTTGCAACACAAAAGAACTCCATTTTATTATTCATATCTATTGTAGCACAAACGTCTCGTAACTCGAGAAAATGTTATTTCACGTACTCTTTATACGTCAAAGGGGATAGTTGTTTTAATATTACTGGAGGAAAGTTAAATAATATTATGTTAACTAAATAAGTAATATTATGCTTTTGATAACTTTCTTGCATCAAAGACGACATGTGCGTAGCATTCGTAATAATATTGTGGACTCAGTACTAACTGTGATGTAGGACCTGTAGGATCAGATAGGCAGTCACTCCATATAAAATACTAGCGGACGTCACGCGGTTTCACCCGCGTAGTTCCCGTTCCCGTGGGAATACAGAGATAAAAAGTAGCCTATGTCACCCGGGATGAATGTAGCTTTCTAATGGTAAAAGAATTTTTTAAATCGGTTCAGTAGATCCCGAGATTACCCCTTACAATTTAACAAATATACAAACACACAAACTTTACTTCTTTATAATATTAGTATAGATATAGATTATTAATTATTATTTTTACTATTATAATAGGGGATCGGACAAAAAAAAACTAATTAGTCCGTCAGATAGATTTCCAAAAATTATTGGACACGTATTTTTTCTTTTTTGAAAGAAAGAAGACGATACAGTGCTTCGAAAACTCGTGTGACGTCATATGATAGTACATTTTGACGACACAAGTGACGTTTCAAGCCCCACTCCAAGATCTTTGACGCGTTTTATCTTCGTCATTTTTTATTGATTTGATAAAACAAAAAACACGTATTCAATATTTTTCGGTAATCTAACTTACGGACTAAACAGAATCATATTATTTTGACCCAGTCCGATCCCCTATTATAGAGTATATACTAGTAAGACTGGAAACCGAACCCAACACAGTTGAGAAAATACTAGGCAGATGAAGAATGCCTTTATGACTTACTACAGGTTTTAAAAGATGGATGGATTGTGTGAGGATTGATTTGAACGAGGAGTAAGTGATGCCATGACGACTGATAGGGGAGAAATTGAAGAAAAAAACGTGTTGGGCCGACCCCGAATAGAATGGGACAAGAGCAGGAAGTTGATGATGGCAGGTTTGTTTCAATGTATCAATATCCACTGGAAAACTCGACGGTAAACCGTTATTTTGTTATTGATGCTCAGTCACAGTTAGCTTGCATCATTCCTACCATTGGGCAAAAGCCTCGCCAAATGACTTCAAATACATACAATTTGGAATTAGAATCAGATCCACTGGTCGTTGAATTTGTTCAGCTCACTCCGCCATGGTCTTTAGGAGCTGTAACACTTTGGTTGTCTCAGGTTGACACGTCGCTTTGAGGTTTTTCCCCTTCCCCTTGAGGAGGCCCGTGGATGGGGCCAGCACTAGCCGGGGATCGTGGAAGGCACCCTAGTTCCCATGATTCTCGGTACAAGTGTGGGAAGAGAACACCAGGGTGGTTTTAGTCAGTTAGAGTCTCCGGCAGACATCCGTCAGGTTTTTCCAAGATAAGACACTCAGAAAACCAAAACGTTCCAACCCTAAAATCATCTAATACTTTGTCCCACATCTCGAAGTTCCGACAATTTTTTAATCTTGCCTTACCCAGAAACTAGTACCAAATGAGTCTCTAAGGTCCACTAAACGACCACAAAGAGATTTCGCCATAAACACAACGACGCAAACGAATGTGTAATAGCAGTTTGTTTCTATTAGCCCACAAGGTAAATAACGCTATCAATCCTCATAATCCTTTAGTCCTTTTACGATGCTCCAGGGAAGTTTAAGGGTAGCCAGCCCTTTGTTGGAGCCACACCCTTATATACCTTCCGGAAGGAGTGTAAACAGCACGGACTTGCTACCTCTATCTTCATAATAACAAAATTACTAATCCAGTATGATAGGTTTTCTGTTATTGTTATTCTTATTGAATAGGCTCTCTTGGCCATTTTTTGAAGTCTAAGTTTGGTTGATAAAATAATAAATGAATGTCAAGAAAAAAATGAAGAAAAATAAAAGACGCCATTTCTTCAATTAGATAAGCATTTATTGCCAGTGTTTGGTCCTCTTAGCAAATATTATTATTGTTAACGAAATCCGATTAAAACAGAGAAGTAGGTATGACTTTAGTAATATTTTCATATATGGACGAATGCCGCGGTTGAATAAAATAATGATCACCGGTAGTAAGCAGTCGTCAGAAAGCCATAAAAAAACTAACCTCCCTTCTGCGTATCTATAAGCTATTTACCTCATCATCATCATTCATCATTTCAGCCAAAAGACGTCCACTGCTGGACATAGGCCTCCCCCAGGCGTCGCCACATTGACCGGTCCCGTGCGTCTCTCATCCAGCGGGTTCCTGCAACCTTGACCAGGTCATCGGTCCACCTAGTGGGAGGCCTTCCAACGCAACGTCTTCCGGTTCGCGGTCGCCATTCCAGAACTTTTCGGCCCCATCGGCCATCCGTTCTGCGAGCAATGTGCCCTGCCCATTGCCACTTAAGTCTGGCGATTCTTCGGGCTACGTCGGTAACCTTGGTTCTCATGCGGAGCTATTTACCTACCTTTGATTGATTAATAACCAGGTGCTGTGACCTTCAAGATCCTAACAGGAAAGAAACCGTCACTGACCTTTATTTTTTTAGGGTGGAAAATCATCGAACGACTTCTCCTGCTCTGGGTGGAGCGGAAAGGAGTGTCAGACTTCTACTGACTAAAAACCACCCATGTTCCTTCTTAGCCCTTTGTGTCCGGGGCAGCGGTATGTCTTTCGAACAACGACGGGACCCGCAGCTCCGCCGGGTGATATGATAGTCCTTTGATTGATTAACAGCCAGGTGCTGTGACCTTAAAGATCCTAATCCAAGAAATAAACCCATCACTAACCTTCACTATAAATAAGTCTGAACGTGTCCGCGTGCCGATGACCGTAGAACTGCCCAGCGATCACATCGCTGAATGCGCGGATGACGTGCACCAAGTGCTGGTTAGCAGGAGGAGTCAGTTCCCCCCCACCTGCCGCTGAAGAGCTGCCCGCGTTGTGCCGCTCTTCCACTCCTGGGCCGGCGTGGGCAACTAGGTAGACCTAGAAGAACATGTTTTATTAGGACTACAACTCTGCTAAACCTTGCAAGGATTAAAGGGTTAATTAATGTTATGTAGAACTCAGTTTTATTACAGAATTTTGGAATGTATCTTTAGGAATTGACGATAAAGATGATTTTTTGGGGCAAAGTAGTACATTTACTGTTGGAGTCCTGCAATAATGGACCTCTCTTCCCCTCTTCTTTTTTTTTAAGAACGGTCAAAAACTGTAGGAAATATTTTTTCCTGGTAAATCAAGTTTGAATGAAACGTAGAGATATTATAAACAAAACATTGCTTTTATGTAGCACAAAAACTTTTTGCCCCATCTACTACTGAATTAGATTCTGCCTTTCAGCAAAATAGGTACTAAAGTGCTTACCATTTCATTTCTTCTCCTAGCTTTGCTGAGGACCTGTTCCAGCCACTCCCACTGCTGCCTGCCTCTGTGAGGACCATCAGTCCTGGTAGCCCCACCCGCCCAGAGCACGCTGTTCAAGACAACGATCCTTAACCTGCTGTGAGACTGTTCTATCGTGTAATATCCACCTGGAAACGAACTTTACATCAGTATTAAAAATATATATCTGCTGGATCAAGCAACAGTAAGAAACTTTCTCTAAAAGGCGAACACGTTACAACCTTCAGATTTCCATCGTGCACAGCATGCACAGTGGGTGAAAAATGTTTGACGGAAAAAATAAGACGACCATATTAAAAAGTCCACTCTAGCTGAGTGACTCCATTACTAACAAGTTTGAAAATCTAAAACCCGACTACGAATAAAATATTGGTTTGTTATTTACGTAATACGAGTAAATAACACAGACTAGACCGCGAGAACTGTTTGACCGCAATCTAAACGTATATATTGACTAAAACTATAATATTATATACATATTTGTAATGTGCTCGCCAAGAACTTTCATTTGATACCAAACTTGCTATGATTATCTCAATTTAATATTTTTTGAGGTAAGTTTTTGACATTTAAATTCCGTCATAAAAATAATTTATGCTATTCTTACAAATTGCATTGCATAATTTAGGCTATTCTTACAAATCTACTGACACCTAATTTATTAAAATCCGTTCAGTAGTTTAGGCGCTACGGTGGAACATACATACATACATACATAGACTGCCAAAATCATTACCCTTCCTTTTGGCTTCGTCGTAGTCGGGTAAAAATAGGTTACCGTTCTAATATTCAAGATTTACTTTAAAAGTTTAAGACATCCTTGGCAGTCAGCCCACTACCAAACTTCCTGACTGAGTGTTTTATGCAGTACAGCAGTTTTTTCACACTGACAAGGGAGAAGAATAGTTATATGGCACTTACCAGTTTCAAAAGTCTGTAATGCTTCAGTGGGTAGCCACTGCATCCACATATCAACTAGCCTCCTAGAAGGAGCAGGGTCATTGTGTCCCAGCGCTGGGAACACGAACTGACTGCTGAAAGTCCTGCTTAGAATGTCTGTGACGTTCCTGACGGCTTCCAGCTTTATGTCCTCGCTTAGGTGCTCCATTGAGGAGGAGAGGATGTCCCTGGTGAAAGAAAAGTAATCATGAATTCTGCAGTTCTATTTACACTCAGCAGCGTATTCTTGTATTGAGGATGTGGGTGCCTGTAAAATAATAGTCTATATTGAGCAGCGCTTTATTTGGTACGGATATGGGTGAAACTGCTGATATTGCAAAATATGTATAATGAATTGCAAAAGGATTTTTTATATCCAATTAAAATAATCTCCAGTCGTACGACTTTCCTAGGCCACAGCACAAACTTCCAATTGCCTCTTCAATCGCCATTCAACGCCACTCATCTCGATTGTCAGCAACTTTCATTAAATTGCTACATCCAGACACCCTGCGAAGATCATCGCTCCACCAAGCCAGAGGGCGTCCCACCTTACACTTGCCGATTCGAGGTCTCTACGTAGGAACACCTAGTCATCAGTCATCAGTTCTGCAGCTAAAATGGTCGGTCCACTGCCACTTCATCTTACTTATTCAGTGAGTTATGTCGGCAACTCTGGTCTCCTGCGAACCTGGTGAATGTGTCATACTAACCCAGTCCACAGTACGAACTCCAAGGTGTCAGGATGCCGCTCCGCCATGAGAGCGGCAGCGCTCTGTATCAGAGGCCAGGAGCTGTCGCAAGTGTGGTCGCGGTGTCGCCCGTTACGGTGACTGTGCTCGTTGTTACCGCGGTTGTGGCGGCAACCTGGTAAGAGGGTAAAAAATGTAGGGGATAAATTAAGAGCGTTCACGCCGTATACAAATTTTCAAGACCTGATTTTTCGAAATTTTGTGACTGAACCGATTTTAATCAAACTTTACACACCCAAGCTGGATACATAGGTCTAAATAGTTAGTCGGAAACATTTCCAATAGTTGGAAATGTCTGTTTGTCGGCGTGTAAAGTTTGATTAAAATCGGTTCAGTCATTTCGAAAAATCAGAACTCGAAAAGTTGTATGAACTGCAATGCGGCGCCAGCATAAACATCAGTTAATTGATAAAAGTTCTATCACAAGAAAAGGACAAAATGCGAACCGCCTATGTCCAACTGACTGGGGACACTGACGGATACAGTATGTGACTGTCTGGTGTCCAGAGCCGGGATGATCTGGTGCCGAAATTCATCCAACGTCCTCATCAATGTACATTATTCGATACGTTAATAATTCGACACTGTATACAGGCGGTTATTTATCAACAAAGCTAGTCATAGATTCATCATCAGCCTATAATGTTTCCACTGCAGGGACTCAGGCTTCCTCTCTATGAGAGGGATGGGCTATAATCCACCACGCGGGCGCAGTGCGGATTGGTAGATGTCACATGTCTTCGAATTTTTTGGCTCTAAGACATGCCGGTTTCCTCACGATGTTTTCCTTCACCGTTTTGAGAGCAGTGGTGATGAAATAAATTACACAAAGTAATGCGCCTGACGGGGTTCGAACCCACGACTCACTGTTCGTAAGTCGGGGCCGCCACCACTGGGCCACCACTGCTCTCCAGAAAATCGGAAAAGTGACATGAAACGTGCTTTTTAAAGTAAGAAAAAAAATTGTGTTTATTTGGTATTAATAACAAAAAAATCCTTTAAGAATATACTGAAATAACAAAAAAATCCTTTAAGAATATACTGAACGGGCCAGATATCTCCTAACCCAATCTAACAACGTAAAATTATGCAAAAGACTGTAGAAAACCAAAATGTACTCAAATGCGTCATCGGTCATTATTATTTCCGAATTATGTGAAGAAACAAGATAAAATCAACCTGACACATTCATGATTGATTAATTATTCTCTCTGATTACCCTCATTCATCACACACCCAACAGGCCAACACTAATAAATAATTCACAAATAATATGCACGAAAATAAAACAAACAACGCTGGCATTCATCAGAATAACCCGAAATAATTCACTATAACGTTCACTACCGCATGTTTTATGAGTGTTCATAGTACTACATCAGCGAATAATAAAAATAATAAAGTCATCAGCATAAAACAACGGAATACGTTTCATAAAGTACCTCTATGTAGCTCCTGGGAGTTGTGAAACGGGTCATAATGAAGATCTGTGATGTGCCAAAAGTACCCTGGAACAAAATTATGGGTTAGTTTCTGTAGGAAGGCTGTAAAAGAAGTTTTGCTTACGGTATATGAAAGTTGGTAGTAGTTTTTTGTCTTGTTTATTTTTAGTGTTGTACAATTTTTTTCCGGGTTGTAAGTTTGTACTTGCTAAACTTTATTTTTAGAGCTTAAGTGTCAGGGTAACATTTTGCTATTATATTTTGCATGTCTTTGTGTTTTGTGTGCGTGTACACACAGTGATAAATCAAGCTGTCTGTAAAATGAGAGTTCCACATAAACTGGTTTTGTACACCTTTTTTTTTTTGGAGGGTGTGAAATCATCAAATGACTCCTCTCGCTCTGGGCGAAGCGGTAGGGAGTGTCAGACTTCTACTGACTAAAAACCACCCATGTTTCTTTTTAGCCGACACCGACAGCCGACAACCCGCAGCCCAGTTTTGTACACCTTGATTGATCGTGCATACATCGTATACTTTTTTTTAATTATTATGTTTTATGGATCTATTATGTTTCCTTGATTTTCCACAAACTTCAAAAAAGCAGGAAAAACAAGAACAAAAGTACAAAAGAAAACTAAGCTTTAACCATTATTTATCCTTATATAAGTAGAAAGTTTTTTAGCCCATAAGTTTTATCCCGAAAAATGTCTCGTCACAGGAGAATAGAAGGCTGACAAGCCAGACAGATTGGACGGATATAAATGATTGATAGATATTAGGCAGTGTTCAGATGATACAATAAATCTATTTTAAGTATAGGACTAGTTTTCAAAAGCCAGATTCGTCGCTGCGGGGGATAGGGCCCTAGATTTAATCCCTGATTCAAAGTGAAATGATTGGGCAAGTTTTTTAGAGTATTAAAAAGCTTGACTTAGTGATAAAGGCATCGACATGTGAGTTATATTTTGGTTCAAACCTAGGCGAGAACTTATTTGGCCAGACCCCTGAATGGAAACCAGGGCCTCACGCGCAGCAGTCACGCTTGCGACCACTAGGCCAAAGAGGCAGCCTGTGAAATAGCCAGTAAGATATGACAATATTTTGAAGACTAAAGGTGTATTCACTACATAGTATAAAACAAAGTCGCTTTCTCTGTTCCCATGTCCCTTTGTATGCTTAAATCTTTAAAACTACGCAACGGATTTTGATGCGGTTTTTTTAAATAGATAGAGTGATTCAAGAGGAAGGTTTTTACCTTTTTTGCACCCGTGCAAAGCCGGAGCGGGTCACTAGTTTAGTATAAAGTAGCTTTTGCCCGTGGCTTCACCCGCGTGAATAGGGTATTTCACCAAAAAAATCTAATTAGTCCGTCTGTTAGATTATCGAAAAATATTGGATACGTGTTTTTTGTTATATCAAATTAATAAAAATTTACGAAAATAAAACGTGTCAAAGATCATGAGTGGGGGCTTTTGGCGTCACTTAGTGGGTAAAAAAGTACTAACTTTGTGACGTCACACGACTTTACACGACTTTTCGAAGCACTGTATCGTCTTCATCTTTTGTTTACGCGAAAAAAGAAAAGATACGTGTCCATTAACTAAAATAAATCTATCAGATGGACTAATTTGATTTTTTGGTGAAATACCCTATTATATATCAAAACCTTCCTGGAGAACCATTCTATCCATCGGTGAAAACAGCATGAAAATCGGTGCAGTCCTTTTTCAGTTTGTCGCGAACAGACGGACAGACAGACGCGGTGGAGGACTTTGTTTTTTGTGAAGAGTAAAGGCGTATTTTAGTGTTAAAAGGCTTCTATTCACTACGAAGTAATTCAACCGTAGCTGAACCCTTTCGCGGAATACAGATTAACTTTTTACGTATATTGGATCTGAATAAAACCTTTGAACACAGTCAGATACTTTTATGAGATTAACTGGGTTGACCCATGTGACCTCTTGATTGAGACTCAAGGTCCAAGCGAAGGTAAATTAATTATTAATATGAATATTATAATAATATTGTTTCCAATTGCTTTCTATTGTAGTAGGTTAATGATATGTAAGTTATTAGTGTGACTCGTTCGACTTTGGGCTTGAGTCCTAATAATAATAGCGCTCTAGACCAGGTTCAGTCACTAAGGCCAATCGTAAATCCATACTATAATATTATAAATGCGAAAGTAACTCTGTCTGTCTGTTACTCAATCACGCCTAAAGTACTGAACCAATTTGCATGAAATTTGGTATGGAGATATTTTGATACCTGAGAAAGGACATAGGCTCCTTTTTAATAAAAAAAAAAACTATATTCAAGGGGTTGAAAGGGGAGTACGAAAATATTACTTTTGGTCGCGATAACCTGCATCGGTAGCGATAACCGAAATCCGTGCGGTTGAAACCGCGGGCATCAGCTAGACATAAATATATGTCTACTATTAATATCATAAACGGGATATTTACCATGTCAGTTTAAAAACTTATATTATAAATATGTCTCAACGCAATCACGCGTTTTGGTGTTCCGAACAAGTTCATAAAACCTGTTCGATTCGGATAGAACACAACCTGTGAATTTCAAATAATTTTTCTAACAAACGCAAACACTGATTAATTTCAATTATTCTCACTCAAAAATAATTTAATTCATTGTGTCAGAAAGGGCATTGAATAAGATAAAAATAATGAAGAAGCTTAATTTCAATTAATTTTAGTGAATGAAGTTAATTGAAGTTGGCGGAGAGGGCCATGACCCTTTCACATCGAAATGATCCAAATAAGCTTGGCCTAAATAGAATTTCAGCCTTAACAAATCCCCTCTTTTGCTGAAAAAGGATTGTAAAGATGGAGTTGAATTTGATTTTCAATTCAAAATGTCCTTTAATATTTGTGTATTTTGCCGTTTGTCTCGTTATTTAGATGAACGGTATAGAAAGTTATCCTGGATTAAATAATATTGATAAAACTGCTTCGTAACGTATTTTATTTTTGGGGAAAATACGTGAAAACACGGTTGTCCTAAAAAACACAGTTCATTTTTGAAGACTCTAGATTGATTTAAATGTAAAATGTTACAAAGTGCTCCTACAAACTAAGTTACTTACAAGATACTTTGTTCTTTAAAGGAAACTCAATGCGTAGCGTTTGGCTACGAAAGTGTAGCAATTTTCGTAGCAATATCGTCAGCTACGGCGTCGCAACCAAGCCTTGTGTTTTAAACAATGTTAAGTTCATTTGCCCTATTTACTTTCCTTAGTAAAAACAGAATTATGTAGCTCATTAATTTAGTAATATTCTTATAACCGCTTATTACGCTCAGTCAAAAACAGTAAGTTCAAAGTAATTTACCTTCGTTTAACATAATTATCTCGTTTTTCCTAATAAACAATTATCATTCTCTTTTCCTAATCCCAATTAATTTTTGCAAAACAATAACAGCTTTTCAAAAATTTCCAAAATTCCTTTGCCATCAAAAATTTTCTTTTCCACTGTAGCAAAAACTTGAAATAATATTGATGTATTTATACTTAAATGTTTGTGTGAGAGACGTGTTTTTTTGTATCCTAATATTAAGTACTGTTGAGCACTAATCTGTATACACGTTGTAACTGTTTCTATTAAAGTTTTATGTTCTCATGAACATAATATTTCATCATCATAATATTTTGGATGCCACACTATCAAGAAATAGGTCTTATTACTCGTAGAATAGCTCTTAAATAAGCCTTATATTAGTACTCGTAATACCGTATACCCCCGGGGATTAGATCAAGATTTGATGTTTGTAAAAATCAAAAACGCCTGGAAAAGCTACTGGTCCATGAAGACGCTAATGAAGGGCGATCTTCCGGTTTCCCTGAAGCGCAAACTCATCGACATGTGCATTCTGCCCGTCCTAACCTACGGTGCTCAGACATGGTCTCTCACCGAGACTCAGAAGTTCCGCCTTGGAGTATGCCAAAGGGCAATGGAACGTAGCATTTTGGGTGTCAAATGACAAGATCGAATACGAAACACCACGCTGCGCTCCAAAACGGGCATATTGGATGTTGGCAAGAAGGCTGCTTGGCTAAAATGGCAGCCGCGTGCACGAAGACCGCTGGGCAAAAGCCTCAACACGATGGTTGCGGAAGACGGACGGCGCCGCCGAGGCCGGCCCAGAAAGAGGTGGCGAGATGATCTGGACGCACACCACGAGGGCTGGTTCGAGGTGGCTCAGGAAAAGAGTACTTGGAAAGAATTGTGGGAGGCCTTTGCTCAGCAGTGGGACAGTACAGGCTATTAAAAAAAATTTAAAATGGTGTTTGTTCTGTAATGATTGTTTTATACTGATTATGATTATAATTTTGTTAAGTATTATAATGTACTGTTTTGAAGTGTCTCTGTTTATTTTACTGTTGATGATGGTTTTATATCCCATCACGTAATGTTTGTTAAACTCGTTAATTTAAGTTACACAAATATTAATTTTAAAGTTCAGTGTTTTTGTTACGCCTAATGTGCATGCGGAGTTAAACTGAAACTGTTTACGTGAAAAAATGAAGACAAGAACATAAAAAACCGTTTAAAAATGAAGACGAAGAAGAAATTAGTATAACATTTATTACCGGCGAGTGACGTCAGAAGATCCCACTCAAATCTTTGACGCATGCTATCTTCGTCAATTTTTATTGATTTGATAAAGCAAAAAATACGTATCCAAAATTTTTCGATAATTTAAACAGACGGACTAATTAGAATCATATTTTTTTAGTCAGGAAACGTCCCTATTGTTGGTTGATAAATAAAAGACATATTCAGTGTTCAGACTTACCAATTTTAGCATCGGTGAGGTTCAGCCACAGCAGGCTTGTGATGTAAACGACGAAGTTACTTAGATTCATATTACAGAGTTACATGACGCCGGCCGTCCTCGCTATGTGTTCGTTTTGATTGACATCGTCCATCACATTGCCTGCGGAAGAAAATTTGCGGTTAGTATGGATGAATCTGCTCTCAAAACGGTGAAGGAAAACATCGTGAGGAAACCGGCATGTCTTAGAACTAAAAAATTCGAAGACATGTGGCATCTGCCAACACTGGGCCCGCGTGGTGGATTATAGCCCATCCCTCTCCTAGAGAGGAGGCCTGAGTCCCTGCAGTGGGAACATTATAGGCTGATGATGATGATGAACTACAATTATAATTAACAGTAACAACATTATCTATTTCAGGCTACAATGGCCTATGGATTACCCAGTATTAACTGGGTTGTGGAGCTCAGATAGGCAGTTGCTCCATGTAAAATACTGGTATTCAGCTGCATCAGGTTAGACTGGAAGCTGACCCCAACATAGTTTGGAAAAGAAGTAAATGCCACTATGACGTCTAACATGGAAGAATGGAAAAAGTAAACATAATGCGTTGACCCCAAATAGAATGGGATAAGGGCAGGAAGATGATGAGATGATGATGAATGGACCTTACTAGCTAATGTAAAAGTAAGTACAAAAAATTGGTAAGTATACTCGTATTAGCTCCTGTTAACTCTTATATTTGGTGACAACCCTAAAGAAATGATTAATCTTCTACTAACTTATGATACCCTAGTACTTCATAACACATTACATTGACCGCGGTCCCGGCTGTGGTCCCGGTCCCGAAAGCCCCACGACCCCAACCATGTTTTTCATTCTGACTGTACAAAATTTGCTTAAAAAAAAGTATAGTCCGAATCACCACTCAAAAATATGAATAAAAATTAAATTCCTGTCTCGACCGGGCCGGGCGAGTTCCAGCGGTCGAGTCGCCTACTAAGCCAGACTGTTTTTTATATAGTGACAAAACCCGCGGACTATTTCCAAACAACTGTAACTCCTGAACGCCAGAATCAACAGTGGCAACCACCAGAAAAGCGCTGAGACAATCAAGCTATTTTTTTTTTTTTAAAACGTTGCCCCACACTAGAAATTTTTCCTGTATCGTGGATGCGTTCACAAACATTTTAACTCACATACACAAATACCCAGACCCGGAACAACTATCTGTAGGTCATACAAATATATGTTACGTGCGGGGATCGAACGCGCGACACGCAACGCAGCAGTCCAATGCTTGAGCCACTGCGCCAACCGTGCCGTCGACGTAGCTTGACGTAGTCTTAGAGAAATAATTTAACTGTCTTGGATCTCGCAACGAAATTAATTGAAAAATAATAGCGGTAGAGTAGGAAAAACATAATTTCCACTTTGACTTATTTAAATCTGGTTTCGGGATCGAAAATCAACTCATAAATTAAATTTTGGCAGCAAACGCGGTTACGTAAACAGTTGTGATTCATTTACTAAATTATCGACACCAAATCGCGTTACTTCATTTACTTTTACATTTTGCCTGGTCAAAGTCCTGACTGATTCTGGGTGAAATATATACTAACATTGCTTTTATTAGTACACTAAGATAATTACGTTTATAAAATAAATAGAGAAGTAGTTCATAATTTTGATTTATTTTTGTAAATTGTGTGTTGTCATGTTTTGTACCTACTCAGCTGAAAAGAAATAATACTCAGTCACTGTCTCTTTTGAAGTACACTGTTCAATTAAAAAGTTGACATTTTCGTAGGTATTTTATTACATATTTCTTCTTGGCGTCATGTTTAAACTTCGAGATTTCTTTTCTATATAACTAAGTTACAAATAAATGTACTGGTATCTACACCTACACAAAAATACTTAAAATTATGTTTATAATTATCGTAATACAACTCAAAACATAGCCTTGTTTTGACTTCCAATTATTATTTAATTTGATAAAATATATTCTTTTGACAGACTTTTTAATGACAGACAAGTTTGGGAAATTAAATAAAGCTTAGGTTTTAGACTTATGAAGCTAAGACCGGTCAAACTATCGGTCAATGGTTGCGGTCAAAAGTGGGTGTCTATGAACTAATGAGACGGGTTGGGTTACATTAGCGGTCACTATTATTATGTTATCAACATACTGTAATTATTGCGGCTATTACATGTATTATGATTTTCATGAAAGGATTTTTATGTCTAGAATTTCATCATTAATTCTATTTTAAACCTTAATTTGACGACTTCAAAGTGACCGAAACATAGCTGGCCAGACACTTCAAGGTCGTTATCACATACACTTTTATACGTAAGTTAGATGTTACAGGTTTAGGTGGTTAACACATCATAAGATTTTTTATAAAAGATAATATTTTATATGCAGAAAAGTTCTTATTAATATATTATACATTATAACCCGGTCCGGATAGGTTTTGTTTTTGTCTTAGTTAAAATAACTATTATTGACATAATTTAATTATAATATCATAAAAGGTTAAAAAAAAAACAAATTGTTGCATAACTTTGTGGTTTAGTTAAAAAATTATCATGCTGTAAGTTGCAAAAATATTTATCTGTTTTATATTGAAATTATTTAATAGTAAAGTAGCTATCTTACTTACGAACCATCAAACCGTTATCTTATGTTTGTTATATTTTCTTACTATCCTCAGATCAACAAAAGTCCGGCCAGCTACACCAACATAAATAAGAAACAAACCATTTTACTTCGCTTCCACAAAGTATTCGACTAATCGTTTGTCAGAGGAAAATTCACGAAACCTCTTCCTGAAGCAAAAACAAAAGAAAATAATACACCAAAGGAAAATAAAATTCCTGGCCGTTGTTTTTTTACCTTTTATGTTTAATAGAAACCGAACTACGTATTTACAGAAGTAACCGCGGTTACCGGGTTACCCGGTTAGAGTCAACAATGACCGGCCGTCGGCGATGTTGTATTTGAACAGCTGGGAAATGCTGGTAAAGAGTGGAAAAGGTTCTAAGTTGTGGTTTGTTTAGTTCTGACTTTTTTTTTTGTGGAAAATATTAGAAGGTCGTATTTAGGTAGGCTCTAATTTTATTTTTCGTGTCTCATTTTTTCTTTATTTTGCACACAGTTTCGTTAAAAATAATAATAATAATAAAATAAAATAATAATGTTTATTCAGAATAAGTAGGTACATTTTATACAGTTACGGTGCATAGTCTAAACTAGAAGTACAAATAAATGTGAATAAATTATAATGATCTTAACAAATAAGTGTATGTTTCTTATTTCAAAATAAGTAAATGAATGCATATAACTGCTGAAAATATGTGTAGGTACACCTTTGCCTAACACTTCAGGGATTCCAAGCGTAATGTCACAACTGTACTAAAACTATATTTAAAATGTCACTTACGGGATATCTTCCGTGATTTTTATTTGTTTTGATTTTTATTTGTTTTGTTTTCCATCCACCCGCATTCTCCAGTTAACCCGCGATCATGGCGCTTGCAACAGCGTCGAAATATCGGGAACTCAAAACAAATAAAAATCACGGAAGATATCCCGTAAGTGACATTTTAAATATAGTTATGAACCGTGAAAGCTTAAAACAGTACTAAAACTTTTGAGACTAAAATTAATTTATAAAAAAAGGGGGTTCTCTAAATATATTTCTGATTCATTATATTTATGTACTACCCCCCACAAATATAAAAGCAATCTTAAAACCTCAAACATAAGACTTAAGTTCCTCCTAACGTAACTTAACCAACCCTTCTTACCCCCAACATCCCATACATTAGTAGAGAGCCATACTTTAATTCATTTAGTGTAACTGAATTCATTTTGTAAAAGGTCGTACGCCGTCCGTGTCTGGACCTTCCTGCTTGCCCACATGGGATTTAAATGGGATGAGTATACCTATATAAGTTTTGTCGTTAGAGGTTGAAATGGAGATGTGTTTTAACTGCAGTTTCCTTTTCGGGATTAGTTTTATATGGCATAAAAGGAAGTACAGTACCTTGGCTTATTTTGAGTAAGTATCTTCGGAGAAAATTCATACTAATCTTTTTATCATAATGGATAAATGTGGATGAATAAATATTTGTTACTCTTTCTCGCAAAATAAAATACTAAACGGATTTGAATGACTGCTGTTTTGGTCTAGTTGCCGCAAGTGCGACTCCTGAACTTGAGTTCCTGGGTATGATTACCGCATCGGGTGATGTGTTATTTAGTATTTCCATCAGGAATTTCTCAATAGCTGCCACAGAGTCTGAATTTGTGCCCGATTGGTGGCAATAGGCTCGCCCACGATTGCTACATAAGACTTAAACATAACTGGCGAAATGAGGGTGTACTGGGTGGGGGTGTGGGTGTGTGCCCGTCGGGGCTGTGGATTATCCAAAGGTTACCGCGGCTCCGACACAAGGGCGAAGAAGGAACATGGGTTTGGTTTTTAGTCAGTAGAAGTCTGACACTCCCCTTCGCTCTGCCCAAGAGTGGGGGGGGGGGGGGTTTACGAGAGAGATTTTTCGCTCGTTAGTTTAAAATGCAGCGATTGTTGCGGTGGACCCGTCTCTCAGTAAATTAATAGAAAAGCACGAGACAAGCTTTCTGCACGCGCCGCGCGACGCCCTGCGTCTCCGTAAACGAGCCCTAATGCAGGTGAAATATGGCACTCCAGTAACCAATAAGCTTAAGACACTTTTGATCCCAAAAGTAATATAACGATCCTATGGAACAAACGTTTACTAAACGGGTGAAAGCATGAGTATAAGTTAGACCTCTATATATTTTCTCACGGCATGCAGATGTACTTTTATTTTTTGTATAAATGAATAATTATACAGTTTTTTTGCTTTAACTGGGTTGTATCTATCGACTTACAACCAATTCATTATTGTTTCAGTATTTCTAGATACAACGATATACTCTGAAAATAAAAGCATAGACATGTTGTTTTATTTGCAACGTTGGAAAAGATCGATGTTTTAATCACGAAGTATGTTTTCATCCATACTATCCATACTTACTAATATTATAAATGCGAAAGTAACTCTGTCTGTCTGTTACTCAATCACGCCTAAACTACTGAACCAATTTGCATGAAATTTGGTATGGAGATATTAAAAAAAAAAAAAAACTTTATTCAAGGGGTTGAAAATATTACTTTTGGTCGCGATAACCGGCATCGGTAGCGATAACCGACATCCGCGCGGTTGAAACCGCGGGCATCAGCTAGTAATAAATATATTATGAAAACATAGTTCGTGATCATATCAGATCACGCCTTTTTATTTTTTAAGGGTGGGAAATCATCAAATGATTCCTACCTCTTACGTTCGCCAGAGATACCTCGGCCTCGACATAAAGGGCTAAGAAGGAACATGGGTGGTTTTTAGTCAGTAGAAGTCTGACACTCCCTTTCGCTCTGCCCAAGAGCGGGAGGGGTTATTTGATGATTTTCCATCAAATAAAAAAAAAAGGGTTCCATACAATTGTGGTAGATATTAATAGATTTCCATGTTTTTTTGCACCTTAAACTTTTGCCATCATCATCATCATCAACAGCCTATTAATGTTCCCACTGCTGGGACACAGGCCTCCTCTCTTAGAGAGGGAATGGGCTATAATCTACCACGCGGGCCCAATGCGGATTGGTAGATGTCACATGTCTTCGAATGTTTTGGTTCTAAGACATGCCGGTTTCCTCACGATGTTTTCCTTCACCGTTTTGAGAGCAGCGGTGATGAAATATATTACACAAAGTAATGAGCCTGCCTGGGTTCTGTTGCCATCAACCTAACTTAAATCCAGACTCATCCCAACCTTGGATACAGCATTAGGCAGTCAAGGTGTATGTTCTAAGCTATATTTAAATTAAAGTGCCTGTCTATTGACCTAGAAACCTTTTTAGTGATAAATGGAGTATGACTGCTAGGTAAATAACTAGGCTAATTCAATTTTTCTACCACAAAGGCTAAATTATGATTATCGTCTGTGAAGTTTCGCTGAGTAACTCAAACTATTTTGAAGTAAGTGGAGCGACTGGAGTTGGGGTCTCAGGTAAAGTAATAAAGTAGGTGTTTTATAAAGTAAAATATTTAAATTCCATTGGTAATGGAAAACCTAATAATGCTTTACCCAACTTGCCCCTATGCTGGGTAAAACGTTATAAGGTCTAACAAACAGGTAACAGACAAAGGGGAATTATTTTTGCTGGTAGAATATGCTGATACACATACGTACCCCACTAATTGACCTCCTTATCTCAATTGTGACAAAACGCTTTGATTCATTACCGTTTTATAAATTCGTGACGCACAGCCATAACTTATCTGTTACATAGATATCTAAACAAGTTTTTTTGCGCGTCAACAAGAGTTATGTGTTTTGAAACTGTTTCGAAACATTCCTCGTGAATTGTAGCACTTTGTGACAGTGTATGGTGACAGATTGCTAACTCACATGTCAAACTTTTGGTTGTAATAAATGCGTGGGTTTGTTAAAAGTGAATGGTGGCACTGTGTTTTGAAGGACGGCTATTTTCGTACATATGAGTTTTGATGAACTTTAAATGTTGTGATAATATTAAAATTCACACTAAAAATTTTGTGTGTGAAACTTACTCAGAATGTTTTGACCTTTTGCTAACTTTAGTTTTAGTTTTACCATTTCACGTCATATCGACAGAACAGATTCGAATAGATTTAAATTTGGATAAGGACATAAAACTGGAAAATCTATTTTATTTATATTATTTATTATTTACTTGTACACATTTAAAAAGCTTACAGATTAAAATAACAGCTACATTAAAATAACAATAGTAATTAACAAAATTGCTATTTACAAGCTACCTCAGATAAACACAAAAGGAAAACTTTCTTATAGCATAAGTCACTTCTTCAAAGTTGGTTCATTTAATTTAATTGTTATTAATTTTCAGTTAACTTGGAAAATAAACGGTTCAAGTGTAGACACGTGCCTCTTTTACAAACAATGGCTTTGCTAAGAGTTTCCTTACTCGGCTTGCTTTGGTTCGGATTAATTTAAAGCCGAGATCACAAGAAATTTCGTTAAAACTGCGATTGGTCCTCGGGAAGTATGCATTACGTTAATTAGTGTTTCCATTTAAGTTCATTTAGGAGGAAAAAGGTTACTGACGTAGCCCGAAGAATGGCAGGGCCATTTCTCGCAGAACATATGACCGATGGGGCTGGAAAGTTTAAATTGGCGACCGTAAGCCGGAAGACGTTGCGTTGGAAGGCCTCCCACTAGGTGACCTGGTGAAGGTTGCGGGGACCCGCTGAATGCGAGACGCACGGGACTAGTCAATGTGGCGACACCTGGGAGAGGCCTATGACTAGCAGTGGACGACTATCGGCTGAAATGATGATGATGATGATGACATGTAGGAGTGATCACTGTCGCATTCCCATCTGATTATTGTGTGTATGATATTGTGAGTTTTTTAACTTTAGCGAAGGCATTATATGCTACAGATACCTAGTTGAAGTACATTACTTTCGCAAGTGTAAATAATAGTGTCAGCTAAAGCTATAATATTCTTACATTTAACTAATGTCTCTGTAATAAATTCGTATTTAGACATAGTTTCTCTAAAATAAAACGTTAATAAGAAAGAAGAATGCATTGTGGCATTAAGTCTTAAGGGGACGGTGAACGAACATTTCTCCATACAAACGTAATACCAAAATCATTCGCATACGAACATAATAATACCAACTTAAAATTATGTTATTCGGATACAGACGATATTTATCTAGGTTCCTATTAAACTTTTTTTTTAAAACATTTACTATTTACGAAATGCAAGCGAATTGCATTTCGTCAATAGTAAATAGCTATTCGCTTGCATTTCGTAAATAGTAAATGTTTTAAAAAAAAAGTTTAATAGGAACCTAGATAAATATCGTCTGTATCCGAATAACATAATTTTAAGTTGGTAATATGTTCGTATCGCGAATGATTTTGGTATTACGTTTGTATGGAGAATGTTCGTTCACCGTCAACTTAAGTCCGCCTATGTGCCACTTTTGTGCATGAAGTTTAAATAAATAAACAAATAAATAAGAATTAACCTTACTCGCAGAATGGTTTAGTAATTTATTCGGACACTATCAGATTAAATTCAAACATTAACATAACATTTTAATTTCATTCACTTTCATAATCAAATAACAACGAAACGAGATATTTAAATTAACAAAACACCTGAAAATTCACTGAAATGTCTTCATTATTTAACTGAAATTGACGACTTTCCCAAGCGTACAATTTAACTGCGAATTCATTAAAATAAAACTAATTATTTTAGGTCAGTATCAAGTACGGTTAGCAAGTTACTGTAGCAATTATGTGCTGGAAAGGGGAGGAGGAATTTTACACGAGTGGCCTAAACAAAACAAATATACGGGACAACACTCTGTAGGTACTCGAAACGGTCAGTGACGGACAAATGGGCACTCGACGCGAGTTACTCGAGCCACTACAACAGGGTTAAGGCTCAAGTTATTTGAAAAAAGCGGTTTAGGTGTTAAAATGCCGCGTTTTTCTTTCTGTCACGCTTGTTTAGATGTGCAGACGATTCAATTTTCTGCCTCTCTTCATAATGTGGATAAAACGTGGGTATAGCCATATTCACGGAATTACATACATTCGTGATTTTCTTTATTTCAGCTTGAATCTAATTATTTTCAAAATTTCACGTATTGTTTTAGCTTATATCATGTTAATACGATAAAAAGAAATCAGGAACCAATTAATGGGTGTTTCAAGTCGAAAAATTGTGTGTAAGAGCGTCCTACTTAGCGTAATATATTATTATTTTATTCTTAAACTTTCTTTAAATTCCAAGTCACACATAGATTTTACTTTACCAGCTCCAAACTTAAACCATCATCACCTTCCTGCCCTTATCCCATGTTACTTGGGGTCGAAGCAACATGTATTTTTCTTCAATTCAACATGTATTTGTTTTTTTCTTTTTTTCCTGTATCAACTTTAAACCAACATTTTAAATTAAATACAAAAACGCTACCGCCTGTAACTTATCCCACACCTAGCATACCGATCGTCGTTCTGAGAGATTGACGCGCCCGCCGTACAACAGTAGTAGTGTGTTTGAGTGCAAATGAGTTTTTTTGTTAACTGTACCTAGTTTATTTGTTCAAATGTAGGTCGATTCACACGCTCACATCTCGCAGCGTTTTGCATGTTTTTTATTTAGAAAGGTGATCTGTTTGTCACGTTTGAGTTTTTTTCCGCTTTCGTTTTTTCTTGTACTTTGACGTTTAGTATTTGTGTCGTGTCGGATGTAAAGATATTGACTTTGAGTAAAACTGTGCGTGTTAGAGGATTGTTTGGTGAGTAAAAATATGGATTAGTTACATTGGTAAATATGTACCCAGGGAAAAAATGTTTAGAAATTGATTGTTAGTCGTGGTTGTAATAAGTTTTGAATTAAAGGCAGTAATTACATAATCACCGATAGAGGGAAACCAAGGAAACAATGAATGGATTCTTTGAGAATTAATACGAAAGAAAAAGAAGTAAATGATAAATTATTATCATGGCAGTAGTCAGAGGAGAATGATTAAAGATGAAGCAGCAACCACAACACTGTAGTTTTTGATGCTAGTAATAACTTCAGCCCTAAATAAGACTAAAAATAAAAGACGTTCTGTTAAAAACAAAAAATGTTTATGACACACTGGAACTTGTATCACCATAAAAAGCCAAGAAAACGCAATCACAGCAAAATCAATATTCAATACAACTTCCTTCCAAAACGCCTTCAAAACAAAACTAGTACAAAAATAATACGAGGGTACCAAAAACAGAAACAACAACTATCGCCATGGGATAAGCAGTAAACATCCCGGGAAGTCGTAAAACAATTCCATTCAGGGTAACGCAAAACCAGAGCTATAAAAAATAATCGTATCCTCACTACAGACACTGAAAAACTTTGAATAGAACCAGAAACTTTTAATTGGAAAGACAAAAAGAATTATTCCCTTTGAAACTTCAATTAGTTTCTTTATTTAACAATAATAGTCTTTTAATAGCCACGGAGTCTGGACTTGTGCTCAGTTGATGGCAAAAGGCTTGCTCTGTAGTACATGGGACTTAAACATAACTTGCGATATGTGGGTGTACTTTCATCATCAGCCTATAATGTTCCCACTGCAGGGACTCAGGCCTCCTCTGTAGGAGAGGGATGGGCTATAATCCACCACGCGGGCCCAGTGCGGATTGGCAGATGTCACATGTCTCCGAATTTTCTGGTTCTAAGACATGCCAGTTTCCTCACGATGTTTTCCCTCACTAAACAACTAACTACACCGTTTTGAGAGCAGCGGTGATGAAATAAATTACACAACGTAATGCGCCTGCCTGGGTTCGAATTAACGATCTACTGTTCGTAAGTCGGGGCCGACACCACTGGGCCACCGCTGCTCGGGTATACTTTATGTCGAATTATTTCACCTGAAGGATATGTAGGGACATTCTTATAAGGTGAAATTAGAAAACCAAAAAGTCTACTTTATTCCACGATTGCTACATCCCAAATTTTTTTTGGTGGTTTGTAGAACATCAAATGACCCCTCTCGCTCTGGGCTGAAAGGAAAGGAGTGTCAGACTTGCACTGACTAAAAACCACCAATGTGCCTTCTTAGGCCTTTGTTTTTCGGGGCCGCGGTATCTCATTCAAACAGTCACATAGACGCCTCTGGCTAACCCTGCGGGAATTACAGGCGTGATGTTATGTTACGTAGTCTTTTACTATTATCTCCGATCTTTCTATTTGCTAGAATAATAGATTGTTTTGCTGAAAAAATAGTCGAGAAATCGTTTTGGTGAAACCACTTCGGGCCATCAATTTGCACCTAATTGGGTGGGTCAATTTTCTCACTAAAATGAGATTATTTCCCCGCGTTCCTTGGTCGAGGCCGCTCGAAATCACTCTGCTGAGAAAATAGCTTTTTGTTGTATTTGATACATCGTCTGTGATACAAACCATATAAATGGATACCTACTCAATTTTGGTGTAATAATACTGACTGTTAGTTTCGATAGCAATATTTTTAACGACATCGTAATGTTAAATGTTAAGCATGAGCTCCTGGGTTCGAAACCCAGGTCGGGCACTCCTAATGTGTTTTTCAATCAGGAATTTCTCAGTAATAGCCACGGAGTTTAGATTTCCGCGGTGAATAGCAATAGCTGAGCCTATACACGAGATTTAAACATTAAGGGGACGGTGAACGAACATTCTCCATACAAACGAAATGCAAGCGAATTGCTATTTACTATTGACGAAATGCAATTCGCTTGCATTTCGTAAATAGTAAATATTAAAAAAAAAAAGTTTAATAGGAACCTAGATAAATATCGTCTGTATCCGAATAACATAATTTTAAGTTGGTAATATGTTCGTATCGCGAATGATTTTGGTATTACGTTTGTATGGAGAAATGTTCGTTCACCGTCCCCTTAACGCAAAATGTGGGTGTATGATGATGAATTTTTCTATCAGAAATTTCTCAGTAACTTGACTTGCTGTCAGTAAGCTCGTTCGCTATGGGACCTATATGGGATTTGCACATAGCTGGCGAAATGTGTATGGATTGGGTGGTTATGATATATAAATGTTAAAAATTAAATTCTGTCAAGTTTGGCCTGAAAACTAGTGAATTAATAGTTAAATATTTATTTACGAGTCTACAGGGAATGTAAATTACTTGAACATAAGGTATACCAAATGAAATAGGCACCTACTTAACTTATAACGTACTTTCCCCAAACATGCCTGCTATTTTACAACAACCTTTAGACCCATTATCGGCCCTCGGAAACCAATCACTGCCTCAACCTTTAGTTACTAATGTTCCGCATTGATTTCTACCGAATGAGTGTAGTTGCTAGTTAACATTTATGAGCACCGACCTATCACGCGAGGTGTCGACGTCTGATGTTAGTTAGTTTTATATTAGCTCGCTTATTAGTCACACGCTATTTTTGTTTTTGGATTTGTAGTTCGATTGTTTCGATGATCAGTTATGAGTGAAATGATTAAAGTTGGTTGGTTGTTGTTGGTCATTGCGGATGACTGAAAATCGATTAACGAAAGGCAGATGTGAGTGGCAACGCCGGGAGATACCCTAGAAAGACATACACTGATCTTACTGGTGCCGTTCTTCAGAAAGGACAGGAGCGTAGTACTCGTAACTGGCTTGTATAAGATCAGATGTATGAATGTGGACGAGGCAAAAGGAGTATGTAAGGATCATAGCAAGTGGCGTTCTATGGTTTCTGCCTACCCCCATGGGAAAAGGGCGTGAGTTTGAGTATGTGTGTATAATTGTAGTTATTGCTTCTATTGTACTTATTTAAGTAGAGAAGGTACTTTAAAATAAACATATTATCAGCCTTGTTATGGACATGTGATAACGAGGGTTGATTCGCATGTGACGAAAAGGATGTGAAACGAGTGATGAATATAAATTATTGTCGTTGAAGAGAGGAAGGAAGACCTAGGAAACGATGGATTTTTTTTTTATAATGGGACAAGCCCGCCACACTATTCCCAAACCACTGTAACTCCTGTTAGCCAGAATCAACAGTGGCGACCACAAGAAAAGCGCCGAGACAATGAAGCTCGACGAAGTCCCAGAGAAATGATTTAACTGTCTTGGATCCCGCAACGAAATTAATCAGAAAAGAATAGCGCAGGAGTAGGAAAAAACATAGTTTCCACTTCCCTCCATATCAGCAGGAGACAGAACAGAACAAGGCCAATAGGCACACAGGGACGTATACAACTGAGATAAGCCCAGTTGCCTAGCACCACGGATATTATTGTAAACAATGGATGGATTATTTTAAAAGAAAAAGGAGAAAAGGATAGTGTGGCAGTTGACAGAGAAGAATGGAAGTAGAAAAACATGTTGCACCACCCCAAGTAACATGGGACAAGAGTAGGCAGAATCTGAACAGTCTATTAACTGTCCCACTGCTGAAAAAAGGTACGAGATCTACAGAGAAGTAACTTCTCATACCACTCTTATTTATTTATTAAATTTGGCTCCTCAACAATGAGTACACTGTTAACCAAAACGAGTTGGCGATCTCAGGCTTATAATTTGAAGGCTTCACGGTACCAGGAGTAAATACATTAATGGAACAGCACATTTGCAATTGAACACTTTTATGTCGAGATCATTGTCCTTTTACACATTATAGTGAAGATAAAGACTACACACACAAACAGGCAAAGAATTTAAAAGATGCCTTATCTCTATTTATTACCTACAGTGCTTTCTAGTCTATCTTAAACTAACTTCCTTTTCCGTTGTTATATTGAGAATGGCTGAAGTACCTATTACTTATTTTAACAGTCTTTTTACCTTTAGAAGAATAACAGCACTTACAAACTAGACACTATAGAGTCTGTTTTCACTTTGGCTGTTTTTCTAATTTTTTTAGTAATTGAGGATGATGAAACACTAGACTAAGAAAGTGGCTGAAAGGTTGGATAGTTTAAGTGTCTTTCAAATCGTTGAGTCGGTGTTCATAACATCATACCAGTATACTCGAAGGATTAGGCAGATGTGTACATAATAGTAAAGCCCGATTCTGCCATTTCAGTTTAAGTTCCATGTCATAGGGAGAGCATTCAGCATGCCATCAACCGGGTATATATCCAGACTCAGTAGAGTACTTAGAAATTACTGAAGGATAACACCAATCAAACGTTTTCTAATTAACAAGGTAATACAGAATTATTTATCATCAATATTGTGGTAATAATTAATATTTATTATAACATACAATTTTACGATAACTAACTCCAAATATGAATGCCAAACTTTATTTAATACCGTACGGTATTGAAAATTACGTTTCTTTTGATTATTGAAGCATGAAGTTGGAAGTTTTCGATTGTAATCAGACAAAACGAAACGCAGTCGTGTTCGATAAGAACTTTTTCATTAAAGCGAATACTTTTTCCTTTCGTTTTCTATCTATGTCTGTTGATCGTGAATACAGTGATGACAGGTTATATGACGGTTCAAGAGATAAGCTTTTAACTCATTGCATTCAACACTATTTCGGTAGTCATAACAGCTATTAAACAAATTAGGTATGTAGATATTTTTAGTCTAGTTTTAGTTCGTGACGACTACGAACCAGAAGACGCAACGTTGGTAGGCCTCCCACCAGGTGGACCGAAGACATCGTGAGAGTCGTGGGCAACCAGTGGATGCAAACGGCAGGCTGCCGTCCTTTATGGCGTTCTAGGGGAGGCCTTTGTCCAACAGTGGACGTCTTATGACTGATGATGACGATGAATTTTTCTACTACTTTTTAGCCTTCTGACGAGAATAAGGAACAGTGATGTCAACAATCGCTGCTGGAAGCTCTCGGCGATCTATTATTAAAAAATTAGGCTTATTCACCTAATAGACCTGTCCGTGACGATAATAATATATTGGTTTCAATACAATGTAGCATGACCGGTTTCGAGAACTGGGTCAGTCACATTATCACATACAAGTTAGTAATTATTACAGCATATATAATTTAGAATCATTCGCCATTACATTTAGACGATCTTTCAAAATTGTATTTAAAACTGTTTGATATTATATTCAAAACTGTTTGTATTTGAATTTTACTTGGAATTGAATTGTTTAGTTGTATTTGTTTGTAAATTTTATAATTATTCAACATAACATAATGCAAATTGTTTATCTATAAATGAATTAAAATTATTTAAGTCTAAACCAAACACCTAAACATTCTATTGTATTCAAAAACTTACTCTTTTCTCAAAACAAAACACAATCAAAGCCTCCTTCCCCATTAATTCTAACGAAAGGAAATTCGAAAGAAAATCCACTGCGGGAACTAATCTTTACCGCTAATCCTGAGGGACTTAATGTCTTCGTAAAAATAAACATGAGCGTTACTCCAGTAGGTCCGTCCTGTCCCAGGTGTGTTGGTGTCCGCGTCGTTTATAATTTAAGCAGGGTTGGCAGCTGGATGAGATGAGAGGAAGCGGACAGGTTCGGTTTTGATACTTTAAGTTTCTAGATGTAATTTTGGAGATGGATCTTATTTAGAAATGTCCTTGTGATACATAATTAGATTTAGTTGTATGAATAGTTTGTTATAGAGCAAAGAGATTGGATGACAGGTCTGTAGATTGTACTGAACTAAATAAACTGTTGCTGGGGAGTTTGCAGAAAACATAGTTAGTTTTAGTTTAGGTATATGAATAGTTTGTAACAGGAAAAAACTTTGAATCATAGGTTTTTAGATTGTACAGAACATAATTATGTTACTGAGAAATTCGTTCGGTAATCTCTCCCTGTTTGATCACAAGTAAGTGCTGAAGAAACCTTGATTTGAATAAGTAACTTGAAACGTTGATTTTAAAATTTAATTTTGGCCCGAAAATCTGACAACCAAGTCTTGCCAAGGTAAAGTATTATCCCTATTTTAGAAACAGGTATTCAGCTGCGTTTGTTTTGGCTGGAAGCTCTCTTTTTAGTTGGAAAAAGCTAGACAGATGATGATGTGAAAACCCCTTTGTTGGGAAAACGTTTAGGAGAAGTTTATACTGAGGGTAAGTAGGACTCATATTAGTTTACCAACTTTTACGACACAACATTTCATTCCCTAGACAAAACTGTTCGTCACCACCAACGGGCAAAAGGCTTTTACCAGAGTATATTTTAGTAAAAGCCGGTAAACATAGTCACGTAAACTATATAGTTAAATGCACTGTTATTCCCTTACCCTCGCTCACATCTTAAAACTTCAGCCGAACGCAAAAAGGATCTCCCCAGGGCACTTTCAAAATAATCGTAAAAATGTGAAGTCCCGAGAAGGGCGGCTACCTAATAGATAAAAGTGTTATATTCACTTTGTCTTGTTTACATAATTTTCTCGATGTTTGCACAAAGAAATACAAATTCCTTTTGAGAGGATCGGAAGAATAAAGTCGGTTTAAAAGTTACCGGGGCCGAACTTGCGGAGGTTTTTGATCAAAAGGATTTGAGGCTCTACAGTTATGATTGCTTGAGTGGAGACTGCGAATCTGAAAAGGCGTTTTGGTTCAAGCCCTCAGGCTAGTTTCGGCTACGATCTTTGCAGGATGACTGGTATCAAATGGATGAAAGTGGCCGAGAATTGAGCTCAGTGGAGTGAAAGTAGAGAAGGTACACAGCCTTCTCTACTATGTATCTAGTTTGTTAGTTGGAACAAGAGACATAATAATATTGAATAAGGCAATAGCAATTGCCTGGTTACATGATAGTAATAAAAATATGAATAAAAAACACTGAAATAAAAGATAAGACATAGAAGAGATAGAAGAGAAGACTTTTTCGAAATATTTAGTATGGTTCTACTAAATACTTCGAAAAAGTCTCGCAATAACAGAAAATGTGCGTGGGTTAACGACTTTTAGGTATAATCCATTCCCTTTCATATTTTAAAACTGGTGCAGGACAATGGCGAAAAAGAAACGTCTAATAGTCAGCACAGCACTGAGTGGTAACCTATTTGTCGCAGTTGTGTTCCATTTTTAGGGTTCCGTAGTCAACTAGGAACCCTTATAGTTTCGCCATGTCTGTCTGTCCGTCCGTCCGTCCGTCCGTCCGTCCTCGCTTAATCTCTGTGACCGTTAGCACTAGAAAGCTGAAATTTGGTACCAATATGTGTATCAATCACGCCGATAAAGTGGTAAAATAAAAATTGAAAAAAAATGTTTTATTAAGGTAGTAGTAAAGTGGGAAGTTATTTTTTTTTTAATTTCAACCCTAACGTGTGATATATTGTTGGAAAGGTATTTAAAAATGAATAGGGGTTTACTAAAATCATTTTTTGGTAATGTCAATAATTTCGGAAATAATCGCTACCCTCTAACTTTTGAACCATAAGTTTAGAAAATATGAAAAAAATCTGAAAAGTAGAACTTTATAAGGACTTTCTAGGAAAATCATTTTGAACTTGGATGGAAACAACAGATATATAATTTGGTACCTGAATCGTATGAGCGCCTATACAATCCAGAGGTCAAGTTTCATTGGCCCGTAGAAGAAATTGTATGAATTATAGCATACCGTTTTGGTACGGAACCCTTCATGTGCGAGTCCGACTCGCACTTGGCCAGTTTTTAAGTTTATGTAAACTCAAACTTTTGTTTTTCTTTTTTGTACCAACTTTTTTTTTTAAATAATAGTTGTAAGTTGTGTGTTTACTGCTTTTTTATTGTATCATATTTCTGCGACAATAAATATTTTTTCTTTTTTTCTAATAGAGTAAGATCTGGAGAGCGTGCGGCCATGGCGTCACAAATTAAAGTTATAGTTTTCTTACATATTTGGGGCGAGAATCGAATACTGAATACCCTCCTTCAATAAGTCCCTCGTTTAACACACTGTATGTATAGTCGCAGTGTAGCAGTAGCAATATGTAAACATATAGTAACGATTAGAAGTAATTTTAGTCCTCTGTATTAATGTTATGTAACGAAATTAATATTGTGGAACCCACATTGTCATGTCTCAAAGTTGCAATTATTCTATCACGAGAAATTGGCGTTTGAACGTTGCCAAGATAATACCTACATATTATCGCTAGCGATTCTACAGCAATGGACATTGCGTGTCTCTGTTTCATTTACATATTATCTATTATGATGCGTAAAAGGATGTGGGTAAGGGATTCCTTTGGGGTTATATTTTACTTAATCCAGAGTAATCCTGTTTGCGTAAACAAAAGCAACATGGTTTATAAAGCGGCCTAAATAAAGAACATACAGGTAGAGAACATCAGATTCACAGTATGCATTATCCTAGGCCGTTTTTCTTGACGACAACTTACTTCTACCAAACAACCCTTTCCCTGTCCTATAAATCACACATTAATAGTTTTAGTACTGTCTAGAAATAGAACGCGCCTGTCAATTTCAATGTTATTAGTAACTCTAGTTGAGAAACGTCAGGTCACATAAAATAAAAAACCTGTGCCAATTACTGAAACAAAATCACAGAAGACTACCATAAAAATATTAAAAAAACGATTTGTGTATACTCCAAAGCAATAATAGCTACAATATGACTGTGTATACTCCAAATTAATACAATAGACTAATAGAGTATTTGTTTTAAATCATTTAAAATAATTAAATAATGTCCTTATACTCTGGATCATCATAAATTAAAACACAAAACAATTTTAACCCAAATACACCAGCAGTCATATATAGCCCTACTTTACGTAACCTTGTTCTTTGGGAAGTCGGTTAAAAAAACAGAGTAAAGTAAAAAGAGCTAAAAACTAAGAATATGAAAGCATTTGTAACATAAGAACCTCCGTGAATGGAGTCATGAATGTTGGCGAATGCAAAAAGAGGTGACGTAAGGGCCGTTCTCACTGCACTTTAAGTTCTTCGCGGTTATTTTTGGAAGTGGCATTTGGGAGTATTTTGTTGGTGGCTCTGTGATGTTTTAAATTCGTTGTTAAGAGAGTTATTCGAGTTTTATGTGGTATTTTTAAGCATGATATAATTAATATCCATCTCAGTGCAAAGTTAAAGTTTAGTCTATTTTTTTTCTAGTTGCAATATAATTACCAAATAATAAAAAATAAACTAACTAATCTTCTATGAAAGAAGTGGAGAGATGATCGACATGCATCACAAAAGCTGGGGTGATATAGCGCAGGATAAGAGTAGTTGAACAGACATGGGGTAGGCTTTTGGCCAGCACTGGGGCATAAAAGGCTACAAAAAAAAATAGATATTATGCCTCCTGTAGTTTTGACAATCCACAGCACACTTTTTATATTTTTCTGAATTTAAAATGTCCACATTTTCTTCTCACACAACCACAAAAATGACGTAACACTGCCCATTTGAAACTAGCTCCCCAGTCGCAGCGCTGTGCATTTCGTTAAGTATAGAGTTACCCTAAAAGGGGTATGAAGTTCCATTCTTATTATATTCAGCAACCACCCCAGCGTAATCGTGTACGTATGCCCGTACAAAACTCTCTATGCAAATTTAGTTTCCACAATTTAAATTTTGACTTAAGCCGACCATCAAGTGCAAAACCCGAGCCTAATGTTAGCTATGAAGTCACTAAGCCTTAACATTAAGAATAAAACCCAGATGATCGATTCTCAACCTTATTAGCATAACCACTAGGCCTTTAATGCTATATCGCACGAGTACTGCATTGATGACGCTTTTAAAGCGACTACGGGTTAAATCTTTTACGATCAACATAAAAATGTCGTTATTTTTTCCGGACCAATGGAATATAAAAATTTTTGGGCAAAAAAAGGCGTTATTGCTTCCTATCATCGCTAGGATCGCATCGAAATGTTTAATAGTTTGTATGTTTGAAACTACCATTTCCATAAAGGCTTAAAATATGTATTGCATAGGCGAATTGGTGTCAAAGCTATCGATTCAATAGTAACTGCTATTGACTGAACAAACGTTATAAAATGTAACCGTTATTGGGTTGTGTATTGGTCATGCTAACACAAATATGCTATGCAATTTTCCTGAAGAAAAATACGTGTTTATTTTGTAGTTTCATTATCTTTGGAAAGTTATCAGAAGGGAGTTTGAATTGAGTGTTGAGATAGGACAAAAAAATAGTCAGTCAAGTTATGGAATCAGGCGTTACTTTGCGGTAATCCATGACATTAAATGCTATGAATTATATGTAGTTTTAATACCGCGAGACATATATCCAGGTCTGAAAGCAGGACACAAAACCCACCGTCATGCATATGCACATGCACATGGGCCCACCCTCCCGCCCTCATGCATATGCACACATACAAAACAAGTGTGCATATGCATGAGCAAGTGTGTGTGCAAGTGTGTGTGTGTTGTGTGTGTGCAATTTCAGATAGAATTGCGAATATTCTTAGAAAACACAATGTTCACGTAGCTTTTCGTTCGGATCATAACTTGCGTAAACTATGCAACGGTAAAGATAAATTAGAGAGTTCAAAAAAATCCGGAGTTTACAAGTTAGTGTGCAATGATTGCACCGGGGTCTATGTAGGTCAGACAGGCCGTGGTTTCGAAATTAGGTACAGGGAACATGTTGCCGCTTTCAGGAATAGCCATCCAGAAAAATCACATATCGCAAAACATTTAATCGACACCGGCCACTCTATGAGCGACAACAACACCTATAACATTTTGCATGTTTGCGATAAGGGTTTCCGGTTGAGTGTGTTGGAACAGTTAGAAATAACAAAACATAACAATAACAATGCATATACACTGTTGAATGACCAAACAAATTTAATTCCATCACCACTACTAAGTATGATTGCAGGTAATACGGCGCAAATGTCTTTGTGACGTTGTATCGAGCGTCATCAAAACGGTATATAAAGGGCCGACAGCGGTGCGACTAGCTCATTCGAGCTCGAACGCTCGACGAGTCAACAACTCCTGAGGATGCCACGTGGAGGGGCGAAACACGTGTCGAGTATAGGTTTGATTGCATGGCATGCTAATTATTTCACACTTGTTTTTTAACCGACTTCCAAAAAAAGGAGGAGGTTATCAATTCGACTGTGTTTTTTTTTTTTTTTTTTTTTTATGTTTGTTCGCTCATAACTTGCGACTGGGTGAACTGATTTTCATGATTCTTTTTTCATTTGAAAGCTGGTGCTTCCCGTGTGGTCCCATTGTCACCATTTCAATATCTGATGATGGGATCTTGTAGAAATCGGGGGAACTCTTCAATAAATAACAGCAGATTAACTGGGATTGTTGCTATAGCATATCTAAGCATTGTTTACGCCATCAAACAACATAATATCACGCCTGTACTCACTACAAAGGTTATAAAAACTATTTTGTGAAGATCTGATGAAGAACTTTGGAGATAGGCAACGGAACTCCTCAATAAATGATAGCAAATGGACTGGGATTGCTGAAATCTCATATTGTCTGTCTATTGTTTACACCAGTTCCTAACATAACATCACGCCGGTACGTTGTGAAGGGGTAAGCACATGTGAAACACTAAAAAGTGAAAAATAAAAACTTTTTTACAAAAAATAAAACCGACTTCGACAAAAAAAACACTCAAAAGTGAAAAATAAACTTGAGAAGAAAAATCAGTTTCTGAAGTCGGTGACAAAAAAATGAAATCAAAGAAACAAAAGTCACCGACTTCAGTAACTGATTTTTCTTCTCAAGTTTATTTTTCACTTTTGAGTGTTTTTTTTGTCGAAGTCGGTTTTTTTGTATGTGTGCATATGCATGAGGGCGGGAGGGTGGGCCCATGTGTGCATGTGCATATGCATGACGGTGGGTTTTGTGTCCTGCATTCAGACCTAGATATATGTCTCGCGGTATTAAAACTACATATAATTCATAGCATTTAATAGTCAGTCAGTCCTTTTCCAACTATGCTTGAGTCAAATTACAGTAATCATCATCTGCCTAACCTTTTCTCAACTACGATGGCGTCGGCTTCCAGTCTTATCGGATTCAGCTGAACATCAGTATTTTACTTGAAGCAACTGTACACAAGCACACAAGCAAATATGATACTCTTGAATAAGACTGGATGTCAGTTATGAAGGGAAAATATTATATGAAAAAGAAAAGGCAAAGTTACTCACAGTAACAAAGTTTACTACTAATGATAAAAACAGGACAATGCAGCCGCCATCCATTTGCCCAAAAAATCCGGGATAAAAAATTTAAACGAAACATTATACAGGGTGGATCTTAAAAAGACAATGTATCCTTAAGAGAGTTCAACAAACATTATGTAAAGGTATGTACATAAGCTAAAAGTATTTACGTAACGACAACATAATGGGTTCAAGCTGTTAAAAGTGCTGTGGCAAGGCACTATGATGTTTTATTGAAACATCGGGAAGGAGAATATGGGCAGGCGCGTGGTACTTGAGGAAAAGATAATTAAGTAAAGATATAGATAAGAATTATGTAATGTTATTGGTAAAAACTTGGTATGTAAGAGGCTTCGGTCAACTGCACCCCGCTTGCTACTCTGGACCCGCGGCCCGTCGACCAAGTCAGAATGTTATTTGGGCGAAAAATCCTGCGGGTCCAGTTCGAGTGGGTTCAGTTGACCAAAGATTCGTAATAGTATTAGTTAGTTGCAGGATGATGTTTGTAATAAAATAAAATAAAAAAAGCCTTTTATTTCTTGCATTTTACAAACTCATCACTTATATAAATTAATTTCTATTAACATTGTTTAGGTAAAAAAAAGTATTTTTAAAAATGTTTATGGTTGCAAGAACCCCTCTTCAGGTGAAGGCCTCCTCCAAAGAATTCCACATGGATCTGTTTTGTGCTTTCTGCATCCACTGTGGGCCGGCGATTTCTCTTATATCGTCTTCCCATCTTGTGTACGGTCTGCCCTTTTGGCGTTTCCCTATTGGGCCATTCCATGATGTGACTCTTCTGGTCCATCTGTCATCTCTTAGTTTTGCTACGTGTCCCGCCCATTTCCATTGAGCTTTTTAGCGTAATTTAGATGTTTGTAATAATATCTTGTTATTTCTACTGATTATATGAGAAATTAAATACTTTTCAAAGCAATAAATGGACACAAACATAATAATATCTATTCTACATAATGAAAAGCAATGGGGAATGCATGCAGTGAGCATTGAGTCAATCAACATTTTATACCTAGCCTATTCCTAACAATCTAACCATCAGTTAAATGCAAGTATTTTACATGGAGTGACTACCTATCTGACCTCCACGACCCAATTAATACTGGGTAATACGATACCCTTTCGTAAGACAACCTAAAAGAACCACAAACGCCCTCAATACCCAACCGTGTGTTTACAAACCCGAGACCCGCTGAGAAATACTATTACATCTTTTGTTAGAACATGAAAACTGACAAAAACAGAATGGATTCTCATTGGTACAATGCGTATTAAAGGGGCTGGTCGCAAGAGCAGAACAAGGAAACGATTTAATTTAATCTCGGCCGGGGAACGTAGAATTAATTTCGTTATTTGGACATTTTTCAGTCTCCCCTCCTGAAAAATGAGCGAACAAAAATATAAAGCAACAATTTTTCAGCGTCAAATTTCGCCTTTGGAAAGTTAAATTATAAAAATTAAGTTTTTTTTTCGGAGCAACGCCCCCGATGTGAATATTTCATTTTTGATGTTTTACGTTTTGTGAATCACTAATCTATTTATCCAGTGGTTTCGGGTATGGAATCCTAATAATATGGTTATTGGTTTAGGAACGCGGGGGAGATAAAAAATAGATGTTTATTACAATGTTTCTTGTGAATTGAATACCTAAATAGCTATCATATTTTGCTCCGTATTTGAAAACGGCTGAAGCAAGGATATTACATTTTAAGCAGCACGTCTATATTTATCAAAGGACATACTTAGCCATTTTAAGAATAAATTCTTTTTCATTTTTCCACCTAAAGTGAAAGAAATCTTATTTTTTTATTTGTTGCCTTCACAAGAAAATCCTGTATCGTTGGTGCGTTTTACAATCATTTAAACGCACATACATACAGCCAGCCAGGGAATAACTGCCTGTAGACTAAACAAATAGGTATTTGTCCCTTCTGGGATTTGAACACGTGACACGCAGTGTTGCAGTCAATTGCTCTTCCAATGCGCCAACCGTGCAATCCTGCAGTACCTATTGAATATATACGTACTTGCATGGCCACAAATTACTTATAAAGGAGACTACCACGAGTCACTGTGAAACCACATGAATTTTAACACGAGCAAAACAAAGTGGCGTTAGCACGTGTTACTTTTCACTAGACGCATCACTCGAGGTCACATTCATGCCAATATTCCTTTACTTAACAAGGTTTTACCAAACGCAAGAATCTTCGAACCATTATTAACACTCTAACGAACACATTACAACCGGCTTTGCAGACGTGCTAGTATCACTCAATTACCAAGAATAGTGGACGGAAGAACGCTTTTGATCGCTAGGCTCTACGGGCAAAATTGCCCGGTTACTATGCCAAGTATTTGGGTATGCCTACTAACAATGCATAGCTGAAACGCTACGGTGAGACAATGACGGATGCTGAAAGGTTCATGTTGGCTGTACGGTATTGGAAATCTATGTGCATGTCTAATTTTACGTTGATCGTTTTGATATTATAACTAGACTAGACTATTATACTCGTATTTACATCGATATTCTAGAACTTCAAAAAAAAATGTGTTCGAGTCCCGCTTTGAGTCTAAAAACAAAAGACAACGCGATGAAAATACGTTGTTTAAAATAGACATTACACTATATTGGGTTTTTCCATCAGAAATATCTGAATAGAAGCCGTTTGTGCCCGGTTGATTACAATAGGCTCGCCCCTATTGCATAACACTAAAATATAACTGACAAAATATGGGTGTACTATTCGAAACACTTGTACCTATCCCTTTGAAGATTACAAGCGTGATAATTATGTTATACCTACGAATACTTGATACCGGGGTAAATTGGCTTAAAATGACACGTCTTGTCCCTACCTCGTCCATGTAAGAATATATATACCAGCCTAAACAAACACCGTGTTTACTTATTTTCAAGCTCTGTTCCTACACATTTCCCGAGGCAAAGTTTTCATTCATCTCATTCCATCATACTACATTTTCAACGTTCATATTTCAAGCTCTTGTTTCCTAATTAAAACTTTAAATATTGTTACTTACAAAGTTCTCACAGAACTCCTTAACCTAACAATAGGGGTGACCTCTAATAATAATTAACCTAATTTTCTTGTGTTATTCGAAATTCAACTATTTGCCGTTGGGTTAAGTTTTATAGTTGCAATTAAGTGGTTTAGGTTAGTAATGACAGAGCGTTGAGGAGACGCCAAATTACAGGCAGGCGTGTTTAAAATGTGTATATACGGTTCCCGTTAGTTAATTAGGGTTTTTAAATTGTACCACTATTTTCTTAGTCCTGATTTTTGTGGAGTTCAAAAACATACTCCTCCTTTGTTTTTAAAGGGCCAAAGAACATACTTAGGAAAAGCTTCAGAATGAATTAGTTTTCTCGTATTACTTTTGTTGTAGTACGCAATAAGTAGCGTGTCAAACGTAGCTACGAGTACATGAACTTATTTGTTTTACGTGGTTGTACTGATTTTGATTAGTGTGTTTAACCACTATTACGGTCATACCTTGACCTACTTATTTTGTAGCCATATTTTCTCGACCAATTTCTGTAACCCACTCCGCTCTCTACCAAAACGAAACTTAATATTAAGCATATTACTTTCGCTATAGGTTATTGAGGAGTTTTAATCAAGAAGGATAAGGAAGATATTTATTATATTCCATAATAATACTAGCTTATGCCCGCAGATACACTCGCATGGAGCTCGGTAATTATCCCAAAGAATCACACCATCGGGAAATATGGTATTTTTGTATAAATTCAGATTACAAACTATTTGTGTGCCAAATTTCATCCAAATCTACCAGATCGTTTTTGCTTGAAAGAGTAATGAACATTCATCTGAAAATCCATTCGTCCTCACAAAAACTTTTGTACTTATAATAGTATGATTGCAGCTGATTCCTCTACCAATCTCTTTATAGTTTTGACAGACCTGTTCGTACTATCCAGTAACTGGGTTGACGAAAACAAAATAATAAGCAGTCCCTACAAGTAAATTGCTGGTATTCAGCTGTATCCGGTTAGACACGAGGTGGTTCCCTACAGTTAAGGACTTGGTAGATGATGGTGAATGACAATTTCCTGTTCACAAATTGGCAAAAAATTGAGCACGGAGCAACCATCAAACGCCTAGTATTGCCTCATGAGCTTGATACCAGAATTGTGAATGTTAGCGTTAGAAGCCACCTATTTTTCTCTCCCTCTACTGCGAAATAACAAACTAAACCCTAAATTAAAAAGAAAAACTCTCATTCGGCCTACCAATTTCATCTCCAGACACCCAATACTGAAAGTTTTAAAACTAATACAATAACCCGCTTCACCGTAACCCTAACAAACAAAACTTGTATGATATTCCGCTATGATTAATGTATTCATATGGTAAACCCTACGATGATAAATTAATTTGTAAACCCTGGTATACATTTGCCGCGAACATTGCGGTTACATACGGTATCAATGCGCGGATATGGTGTTATGATGAGTTACTGTAATTTGGATTAAATTATAGTGTTCAATTTTTTTTTTCATTGTGACATCTAAGAGCTTATACCACAAATAAAGGATGTAAAAGTACTCTTAACGAAGCCGACAAGCTTTTGTTTTCCCCATTACTGCGAAATTATTTTTATTATAGACCATATCCGGAGATATTGGGAGTCAAAGTTCCAAATTTTTCACACCTGTTTTTTTAATACTTGTTTTTCAGGTTATAACTTTACCTAAATAATCTCTATGGCCCGTTTCTTATTCAAAGCATCCACTAGCACAATGTTTTAAGAGTGCTACATTGAGTTTTATCCTAAAATGTGATTGGTCACCCCAAAAAAAAGTCGATTCCAAGCAATAATTTTTGCGTAGGAATACTTAGTTTGATGTACATTATGCTTGGTTGACGGATTGGTGAAGGGTTGGGTTACACCATGTTTACATATACCAAGATAACGCAAGTATCACGATTCGTAAGAAAACCAAGCGTGCCTACAATGACGCCATCACATAATAGACTACGTTTTTGTTCTTTAAATGTCTTGAATTAAGTTCATGAGTTGTAACGTTGTTGTTTTAACATACACAAGTTTTGCTTGCGGCGACAGTAACCTCTTTAGGTACCTATAAAATACTTAAGCCGGCTGCAAGAAGTAGGCTCTTGCGTTATGTAGGTATATCTGTGGCATCAAACGAGAAAACCCGACAGTTGTGTTGATTAATGGTTCTATAAAAGAATTAGTTACTTCTGGCTGATGTCCTTTTAAGGTGTAGCCAAAGCGAGTGAACTGGAGAATGTCCCGGACTGTAGACTTTGAGAGTTAATGTACTGAAACATCTGTCGGTCTAGTTTCTACAGCCAGCTGGTTCGGTGACCACACCTTTAGTGTTATAACTTATAAGGTACGTAAAAAAAGCACTTCGCCATACCAGCATCGCCAAAATACTAGAGCAATATACACTTAGATCAGCTAATTAAAATGTAGTACTTTCTAATACGAGTTAGAAAATGTGTGCCATCTAATCCAACATCCTCCCAAATTAAAGAGTGCTTTCTTAAAAGAAAAAAGCTTTCAAAATAAAAGAAACCAAATCACATTCTATTCCAGAAAAAACATTCTTCGAAACTCCAAATTCAAGCAGCTCGAATCTCGACCCACAACGGTGACCACACATTAGCTTTAAGCGATAAATCCCGGTCGGTCAGAGAGAGCCAACGTTTCTTTGTACCCACACTGAATTTTAAGGCAAGACAAATAGAGACCGCCTCGCCTCGCAAACTTGTATGTTAACTGCCAAGAAAACAAAATGTCAGCGAGTTTTAGATTAGTGTTATATGTATGTCAGATTATGTATGGGGTGATATTCGAATGTTAAGAGGCCGTACACGACATTTTGTCGATTTAATTGAAGTTACAGACATGATAATATCTCTGTTCGGTGTTTTTTAGGGTTCCGTACCTCGAAAGGAAAAACGGAACCTTTACAGGATCACTTTGTTGTCTGTCCGTCCATCTGTCTGTGTCTGTCAAGGCCCTTTTTCTCAGGAACGCGTAGAGGTATCAAGCTGAAATGCAAATTAAATGGGGCTTCCCTATTACGATGGTACGGAATCCTTCATGTGCGAGTCCGACTCGCAGTTGGTCAGCTTTTTTTTATTAGTCCTTGATATTCCACTTCTGCTGGGCATAGGCAGCCCTATATAATATTTCCAAGTACACTTTTCTTGTAAACAATAACAGTTACAAAACTTACATAATAATATTATTATAATAACAAATACTGTTTTGACAAGATGTAACAACCTTGCGAAATAAAGGCTAGTTGTTTATACAAAATAAAAAAGGCGAACAAAACAAATAGCCAGAACAAGTTTAATCCCTTTAAATCGTTGTATAGGTCTTCACAAAACTTCCAAGGTAGCCTGACAAAGTTCTTTTTTGTACGGCTTTAGAAAATTAGAATAAAAAATTAGATTCGTTTAAGAGTTGGAAAATATTTTATAAATTGATAAAGAACTTCAGCACGTTCCCAGTTATTGCGTTTAGAGATGGTGAGAATCTTAGTAGAAAGTTTCTCATGGTGTCTTTTACAGAAAAAAAAAAGAAAATAAATCCTGAAACCAAACAAGTGTTAAGTCTGGTTCTTCTAACCTATCAGACAGATTTGTTGCTGGATGTGCCGTGCTGTTTGTTCCGCAACTTTTTCTTCCTACGTTAAATACGAGGAAGTGTCGAAAGGTGGGCGTTTTGAGGGACTGTCTCTTTTAAATAAATTTTGATGTTCAAAAAGTGCTGATTATCAGCCTAGTTTGAATAAATGACTTTGATTTGTAATAATACTATTTAATATATTTATTTACGTGATAAACACACGTAAAATTTGTTAAAAAATCTCTGCCTGTGTAAATCTCATGATGAAGGATACGGCATTGCAGTTCCAATGTGTCAGTAGATGTGACATCACACTTCATGTGGCCAGTCAAAGAAAAGTTTTGTTTTAATCTCATCAGTACTTCGGTATTTTCTCGGCTACCCTTGCAGAAGTTGCAGATCACTCTCGATAAATTAAAAAATATTTTTACGCCCACATCCCTTTAGTGGCTTCCAAGAAATACGTGACCTTCGTAAATCTAACGTATTTTATTATATCCTTAGGTTTTATACTGAAAAGTTTGTCTCATTTATTTTTAAGATTTTAAAACGAATATTTAAAGATTTAAAGTTGCGAAATATGATATTTTCAGTTTAACTGAAAGATTACGAAGAAGTTTTGAGTTTCTCTAAAAGTCATTACCAATTATGTTTTTCTCAAATACAACTTATAATTTAACATAACATCAAGCCTATAATAATCGCCAAAGGTTATGCAGAGGTGTATCCAGTACAATAATCTAGTGCATCCACCAACTATAATTGAATCGCATTTATTCCTCTAGTCTTCACAAAACGTCTTATTCTGCATCGTAACCACTAATGAGGTACGCAAATCCCTCAAATATTTCACCATTCTACTCAATTTGCGTAAATATATCTAAAAGAGAACGAAGGGCGTACTGCAAAGATCCTTTATTGCAAATTGGCTGTGAAATTGTAGCATGTTCCCTTACCGCTGTATGTATTGCTTTTATTCTTTCTCTGAAATAAGGTAAAACTCAAAGTATTACACATATATGGGGTGTATTCGAGCTGTTTAGAGGCAACTTTGCATGCCATTATGTTCGTAGTATTATGTGCGACGTGAGCTGGTTTAAATGCGGTAAGAATATGTACCTTTGTATGTCCTAATACAGGTTCGAATGCGGAGCTAAAAATCCAATGACAATGGCTATGGCTTTTGACGGTAATGGCCGTGGTAGAACAAAATGGCCGATAAATTACTTTGATCGACCTTTTGTACATACAGTAATGTATAGAGTTTGCAGGAGGAATTCATTCGTATTCGATTTTCTGTTGTACTAACGATAACCATGGTATAGATATACGATAGCCTTTATATTGAACATAACAAAACTTTTCGCCTGTAATCCCGAACAGAGACAGGCAGAGGTGTACCCAATAGTACACTCAAATTTCGCCAGTTATGTATAAGTCCAATGTAATAGGGAACGAGCCTATTGCCATTACAGGACACAAATCTAGACTCCGTGGCTACTAATGAGAAATTATTGATGAAAAAGTCTAAAAACACTGTGCCTGATATGGAAGTTGAACCCAGGCACTAGACCGACAATGCACCCTTTATCCACCTACAGCATTAATGGCTAACAAATAAAACAAAACTGGCCAAGTGCTAGTCGGACTTGCACATGAAGGGTTCCGTATCATTGTAGTAGATATTGAGAGATTGTCTATGTTATTCTAGCACCATAGACATCTTATAGGTTTTCCTGTAATCTATAAGTGTTGAACTAATTTCTGTTCTGTTTTAGGCTCAGTAGCTTCGGAGATAAGGGGGGGGGGGGGTTGGTTGGACAGGCAGACAGACACACAAATGATCCTATAAGGGTTCCGTTTTTTCCTTTGAGGTCCGGAACTCTAAAAATAAGAATACTAAATCAATTACGTCATATAAGAATAGCTATTCTTCTAGCTCGCAATAATAGTCCCGAATACAAAATAGAACATATACCTGAGACATTTCAATACAACCTTTTTACCTTCAACCGTACAACTATAGTTATATTACCGCATATTATTGCGTACGTAATATTACTTTATTACCTTTTTTTATATGAAAAAAAATCCTATACAGAGTAATAGGAAATACCTTTGTGGTTCTTGTGACTCGCATCACTCAGTTGGCTTGAAAAGATTTAAGGGTATGAACTTACTGCGAGCGTTTGATTGTGATGTTATATTCGGAATTGTGTGCTCTATGGTTACGACCTTGACTTACGGGCTGAAGGTCGTACGTTTGAAGACATACAAGTGCACTACTTTGTGAAATTTATTTTAACAGCAACACTACTCTCAAAATGGTGAAGTGAAACCTGTCCTAAAAAAATTGTACCAGTGTGTGTGTGTTTATTTGTGTAACTTGAATAATAGTGGTTATGGGTCTGTGTGGTTGCGTATGTGAGTTTTAAGGTTTGTAAATGATACAGGAGAAATGCCTAATGTGGTGCAACGTTTTTTGTAAAAAGAAAGAAAGAAATATTAGAAGACATTCCCAGAATAAAAATTAAAACTAAAATGGAATGTTCCTTCTACCCAGCTGATCATGTTTCGAGCAACAGTATTACTTCAGTGTAATAAACGGAAAATTTCTCTTGAAAGTAATTAAGTTCGAATATAAAGATATCATTTGCGAAGGAAGGTATGAGGAGCAAAAGAGGCGCCTGTTATTTCTCTACAAATGGGTGGCGGAGTATTATTTTTATGATATGAATTTATATTGCTCTCAATAGTGTCTGCATACTATGTGAGAGGTGATGAGTTAATTACGATATAACATAATATAAAAAATGTTGACGTGTACTGGGTAAAGAGAATATGAATGGAATGGACAATATGGTTAGAAATGGGGTGAAAATAAACTGAAATGTATGTGAAGAAGAACACGTCATGCGGTGACTACGCTAAATAAATTAAAATTATGGCAATAGGTGCTTATACGCTTTAAGTAATTCCTTAACTTGACTTAGAGTATTATATTGATTTTGTATTTGAACTCAACCATACAACATAACCTACCTATCAGATCCAACCTGTATAATACATAAATACTTTCTTACTATATTAAGTTGGGATAAAGACCTAGATTAAGGGATTAATAAGGAGTCTTTGATTTTTATTTCTAAGAAGAAAGGTTTAAATGTAACGTTGAATCAGATCCAACCTTTATTGTATAATAAATAAATATTTTCTTACTATAAGTTGGGATAAAGACCTAGATTAAGGGATTAATAAGGAGTCTTTGATTTTTATTTCTAAGAAGAAAGGTTTAAATGTAACGTTGAAGTAAAGCACGGTGATATATCATCATTTTATCATGATGATATATCACCATCATTTCATATAATTATAATAAAAAAAAAACAGAAATAACAATTTTCCGTTTAATTCGTTAAGGAAAAAGAAAATAAAAAATACAATTACTACCCTTCACAAATCAGAAAAATATGTACAAAAAACAACTCTATTAAGCAAAAAAAGTGTTCAAATGATTAATTTCCTTTTAGCACTGTCTGTGACATTTATTTTTCTAAATACCCATGAAAAAAAATACTTTACTATACCAACCCTTCCCTACCAAAGCTATGGAATAAAAGCCATTTTATACGTATTTCCATTTTTCTTTTTCTATAGAATATTTTAAAGAAATATCAGAAAAAAGATGATTAAGTATGGATATAAAAGTAAAACATGCAACTATGTGTATAATATGCCTATGATGACCCCTCTGCAAGGCCTCAGGCCTCCTCTCTAGGAGAAGGATGAGACATGTGACATCTACCAACCCATACTGGGCCCGCGTGTTGGATTATAGCCCATCCCTCTCCATAAGAGGTGGATGATCTGATTCCCTGCATTGGGAACATTATAGGCTAATGATGATTTTAGTCATTCAGTTATTCGACCACTACAGGCCAAGCATTTAACTGAGTCGGTGTCTGCTGTGGTAGTTACAGTTGTCTACAACGAAACAACTTCCCTTCTGTGACACCAACTTTTACAAAACTTTAATATCACATTACTGCCAACAAAACTTATGAACTACGAACTGTGAGTTTATTTCTTTTGAAACTCTTTCACAAATGTATTAACATTGTTTACAGTACTAAAAAGGAAAAATAACAAACAATCCAGAATTTAATTTATAGTTTCCAGAGGTTTTTCATTTGAACCGGTTACAAGCTATTTGAGTTCCGGTGGTAAGCGCATTACAAAGTTACTAAGTACACTTCGTAGCATTGCTACGCGGCTACGGCGTAGCACTGTAGCACTCTACGAGTTTAATACGTAGCCGACCGTTTTCTGTTTTAATTTTAAAAGTTTTGTAGAAACTAATTAGATTGTTGTTCTTGTGAAATAAAATGTTTGTTATTTATTAAATTAGGTATCTTTTGGATTAAGAAAGGGAATAAAGTGGGATTCAACGTGAACGGTTTAGTGACCGAGCAATATTCTGTTTCAGTATATTTATAAGTTTAATTTGGGTGTGCCACTGTTACTACCTGTATTGAAAATAAGCTACTATTATATTATTTCGCAAATTGTTATTGCTGGTCGTAACCAAACTCGGGCATTTACACAAAATATTTTTTCAGTATTTTTACTAAAATATTAATCGTTTACAAAAAACAATGTATTTTTATTTTCATCATAATAATTGTTATTTTTTTGTTACAAAAAGAGATAGACCAAACTGTAGGCATATTTCAATTATTGCTGTGTATATTTTGGTTAACCATAAGTGTCGAAATCGTTTAACTATTTTGATTAACAATAATTCCCACATGAAAACCACAATACCTAAAATATAATAGACTTTAAGATTAAACACATAATCAAGCTATTCTAACTCGACAATAGGTCCCAAAGGTGTATAATAACAGTGTACATTGTAACTAGATCTCAAAGTCAAAAAGGTCATTCTATTAAGGCGAATGAGCTCAGATAGCCAGCGAAAGATTTTTGCTATTCGTGGCTTAGTATTATGTTTTATCATCATCATCACCTGCCTAGCAGTTTTCCGAATCATTTTTTTGTCAACTTTCAGTCTAACGGAATGCAGCTGAATAGCAGTATTTTATATGAAGAGACTGCTTATGTTAACTCCACAGACCTGTCTTTGGCAAAACTAGTTGTTTTACTTTCTTTCTTTTTTTTTAACGTTGCCCCACACTAGGAATTTCTCCTGTATCGTGGGTGCGTTCACAAACATTAAACTCACATGCACAAACACACCCAGACCCGAAACAACTATCTGTAGGCCATACAAATATTTGTTCCGTGCGGGGATCGAACCCGCGACACGCATCGCAGCAGTCCAATCGCTCAGCCACTGCGCCAACCGTACTTTGGCAGTATGAGAGAGTCATCATCAACTGTCTAGTCTTTTTCTATGTTGGGATCGGCAGTATGAGACAGCATGAGGTTATAATGTTGATTTATAAAATTGCTATAGTGAGGAACATGTGTGTATCCAGTTCATCACATTCAAGTTCTAATGACTCAAAAAGATGTGTTGTCATTAAAAAAGTATATATTCCTTAGCAGCATCCATGGAATTTGGTTTTGTCCCTGGTTGATGGTAATGGGCTCACCCCTTATTACGTAGGACTTAAACATAATATGGCGAAATGTAAATGAAGTCTATAACAATAATAATAATAATATTCCACAACTATCACACAACGCCATCTAGTCCCAAGCTAAGCAGAGCTTGTGTTATGGGTACTAGACAACTGATAAACATACTTATATATATTTTTTATAAATACATACATATTATAGATAAATTACACCCAGACACAGAACAAATGATCGTGCTCATCACACAAACATTTGTCCTGGGTGGGAATCGAACCCACGACCTCCGGCATAGCAGTTAGGGTCACTAACCACTAGACCAACAGGCCAGTCTGCCTTATTGATGTTATTTTATCCCAATGACAATTATTATTAGCGAAAACAAAAGAATTTCGCGAGCTACCTTACAGCGTTTCCCCTTAAGATATTTTAGGCTAAACAAGTTGGGGTCCATTATATTATATTATCCTCGTTTTGGACCTTTCCACCTCTCAAGATTACGCTAAACGCTTAGGCTGTCATTGTGAGGGTCCCAATGGTGATTGTCGTTATTTTTGCATACTTAATTAGAATTCTTGGCAGTTTTTTTTGGAGAAAAAAGTACCTCAGAGGCTTGCTTGAAGAGATTTTTGTAAAGATTTTGTTTGGTCAGTGTTTTTTCTTAAAATTTGTGAAGGTATTTTTGCACTGTTTCATTTATTGCAATGTAATTTTTAAATAAATAATACAATTTTTTAAATTATCTTTCGAACATGTATTCGTTCATATAATTTGTAACAAAATACGTTATGTTGAAAATATTAAAGTGACGATAAATAAAAGAATCAAATATTCAATTCATATTAACATTCTTCGTTCAAAGTTTTCAGTTCCAGGTATTGAAACGGACATATATTTTTACTGCAAAAATCTACTTTGTCATAAAAGTATTTCCACAAATAACGAGATTTAACTACCAATATCTGATAAATATTGGGCTGCAAGGACTATACTGCAACAATTCACTTAACCGTCGTAGCTGATGGCAGGGCGAGCTGGACTAAAACGACTACCAGCCACCTTCATTAGCCCAAGATCGAAAAAACTGGGAGACCAGCAGCCTTTGTCCAGTGGTGGGATGATGTAGGCTAGCAGTTACTGAAACACATATTATTCTGAAATAAATCATCATGCTGTGCCTGGTCGTTTTCCAAATTTGTTGTCAGTCCAACCGGATTCAGCTGAAGACCAGTATTTTACGTGTAGTGACTGTCTACCTGATCTGCACAACCTAATTAGTACTGGGTAATGTGATACCCTTAGATAAGACCGGTTGTCAGACTTTTGGGCCACTGACTGCCTGTTACGATACAAATGACAGCTGGGACCAACGGCATAACGTGCTTTCCGAGGCACAGAAGAAACTCGGCATGTAAATTGTGGTCGTCCTTGCAACGACCAACCTAGACACGCACGGCTTAACATAAACATTGATCCGAGTGGTTGTTATTATCTATCCACAAACTGCTCCTAAATAAATGTAACACCTTAAGTAATCGCAGTATACACCCACACCTACATTTATACCCACACAAAGATTTTAGGATTTGCGAGGGCGTTCAACTCGAAGCCGAGAAGTTTCGTTTCTTTCCTTTGTCTAGTTAGCTTTATTTCAAAGATAAAAGATTTATGACAGCATGCTTGTCTCAAGAATATAATTGAGTTGTTAAAATTTTGTTTTAATCTTCATTATGATAAGGATGTTTTAATTTGTATATCTTTGGATATTCTTTTAGAGAGAAGGAAACGGAATGTATGTTTTTTTGTTGCGAAATGGGCATCCTCTTGACCTCGATCACGCCTGATGTAAAACAATGGATGTGGTATATGATGGAAAGAAACATCCATTCTTCTTTGGAATGCGCTTCCTCTTGATATCAGGACGGCCACCAGTCGGTATGCATTTAAGCGGAAATTGCAGTTATTTTCTAAATAAATAGTGTAGACTTATTTCAACATCTCTCTATCTTGATTTTGTATACATACATGATAGTAATATATTTATGTATGGTATATTCATGTAATATCTATATATATAAAAGAAGAAAGTGACTGACTGACTGACTCACTCACTGACCATCAACGCACAGCCCAAACCGCTGGGTCTACAGACTCCAAATTTGGCAAGTAGGTTCCTTATGAGGTCTAAGGGTGCACTAAGAAAGGATTTTTCAAAATTCATCCCCTAAGGGGGTGAAACGGGGCTCCAAAGTTTGTATGGGGAAACAAGATTAGTTAGACTGTTTTGTTCGAAACTTCACAGAAGTGTTCCTATTGATAAATGAGTAGAAACGGGTTTCAGGTTTTTTCAGAATTCAACCCCTAAGAAGGGGAAATGGGGTGATAAATTCTAAAAATCAATGCACAGCCCAAACCGCTGAGTCTAGACATTCCAAATTTGGCACATAGGTATAGGGGTGCACCAAGCAAGGATTTTTCAAAATTCACCCCCTTAGGGGTTGAAACGGGGGTTCAAAGTTTACATGGGGAAATAAGATTAGTTAGACAACTTCACAGGAGTACTCCTATCGATAAATTAGTAAACATTTGTGTTTCAGGTTTTTTCAGAATTCAACCCCTAAAGGGGGAAATGCAGTGACAAAGTCTGAAAACCAACATGGTTATTGTTTGTATGGTGTATAGGGTGTATCACAAAAACAACGATTTTAAGATTTAATGTGGCGGACCTGAAATACCTCATCCCCTGTAAGTTGAGGTGCGATGGGGTTGAAATGTCTAAAAATCAATATGGGTGTCGATTCCGAGAATATCAGGAGTGCTGATTACGACTATGACATTTATTTTGAGATCCAGAAGACGGCGGATTCAACTATATGTATTATCTATTCTATACAGGGTTATTGTTGATTTGTTGTGATAACAATGATGATGATTGTGATGATAATGATGATGATTGTGATGACGATGATAATGATTGTGTTTACGATGATGATAATTGTGATAATGAAGATGATGATTGTGATAGTGATTATAATGATGATGATTGTGATTACGATGATAATGGTTGTGATAACGATGATGGTGATTTTGATAGTGGTTGTGGTAGTGATAGTGATTGTGATTAAGATAGTGATAGTGATTGGTATAGGGATAGTGATTGTGATAGTGATAGTGATTGTTATAGTAATAGTGATTGTGATTGTGATTGTGACAGTGATGGTTATTTTGTTTGTGATAGTGATAGTGATTGTGATTGTGATTGTTATAGTGATTGTGATAGTGATTGTGACAGTTATGGTGATTGTGATAATGATGCTGATTGTGATAGTGATAATGATTGTGATTCTCTTTATTTTGATATCCAGAAGATTGCTTTCTATGATTCGATTTCTATACAGGGTTAAGGGAAAAAACTGTTAAAATATGGTAAACAGAAGCATGTAGTCTACGCGTGCGAAGCCGCGGGCAAAAGCTAGTGTATTACATGTTTATAACCTATTTATGTAACTATTTGTATATTATATTTATAAATCATTAGGTATGATAATTATATTAGAATTTTTTTTTTATCATTGTTCCTCTCAAAAAGAACACCTACACCACCCTTGGTTGACTGGTAGAGAATGCCTAAGGCATTAAGTCCGCCTTTGTACCTTTTTTTTTGTGTGCGAAAAGTTTAAATAAATAAAGAAACGTGGTTCAGTCTTGTTTTGAAGACATACGGGTTTAATGTGAGAGGGAACATAATTATATAATTATTTTAACCTGTAATTGTATCGTCACAGAAGGCACCAATTCAAAACATTTGAGCATATTCTGGAAATAGACTTTCCTTGTAACCCAATGTTTAAAAATACCTTTTTAATTCCATATAATTCCGAGTTACCTATAAATAGGTCATTTCGGAATACAGTTGTTATACTTTTGTATTTAAAACTCTGAGAATCAGAACAAAGAAACGGAATTCCGTATTTTAATTGACAGTTCTGCATGTTTTGTTCTTATTTCGTCTTACACGTTGGTTTCCCGGAACAGATAGACAGAGCAGCACTGTAGCTATATTTAGTACATTTAACATTGGCAGTTGTGTTTTTGTGTATTATTAAGTTGCTTGTGATAAAATAAGACTGCTGAGGTACTGCGTTTAACTCTCAGGTTTAGAACAGTATTATTGGATTTTTGCTCCATTTCTTATTAGCAGCTATGGGAACTAGATTTGTTCCCTGTTGATGGTAATTTGCTCATATTTTAATACTGGAATTTAACTGGCGAAGGTTACTTCTTATAGAGCTAAACACCAGCAGAAAACTTCTGATCCTGAAATGTACCAAATAGTTCAACTATCTTGACCTCAAACTACAAACTCTTTGGGTAATACATACGTGAGATACTATCTATCAAAGATGACTACATATTATAAAACAAAGTCCTTCACCGCGTCTGTCTGTCTGTCGCGATAAACTCAAAAGTACTGTACCGATTTTCATGCTCTTTTCACCAATGGATAGAATAGTTTTCGAGGTTTGGTAAGGTTTTAATATATTACATAATAATATTTGTCATAATTATATATTATAGGATAACCTCCTTCCACGGGGGCGAATCCGCGGGCATCAGCTAGTATCTTAATAAATACGAATGATCATGAAAAGTCCCCTTACATTGTTCTCAACATTTCCTGGATGAAAATACCCGACCCCTGTTCACCAGTATGTGAAAACTGATCGAGGGATGTATTTTATCGGAGGGTAGTTCGAACACGCGTGTCTCACACAATAACGTCCTCATGTGATAATCAAGCCTGCCTTCTGATTCAGTACACGGAAATTGAGTCTATTGTTGCCCTTTATAAAGGCACATGTCATGTGAAAGTACTATAGAGTTACGGTTTCGAAGTCAGGGGATTTGTGTAACTCGTGTTGCTAATCTCATATTTAAACTTTTATGAAAAATATTTTTTTAAATTTTACTCAGTGAAAGCTGAGATTAAAGACACAATTAATAATCCATTGAATCTCGTGTGGATCTACGTTCCGGCACATAAAAGGTTAATGAAAAGAAAAATCTCATTGCGAATGACTTGCCTGCTGAAGTTAAATAAAATAAAAGGTTTAAAAAAAAAAAACTCATTTAATTTTTTTTTGTCAAAAACAATTTTGTTCTTACAAAGCGTAAGGAACAAAAAACTGTTGTGTTGTCTATGTTTTTGTCCCCACCAGAAGGTGGTCAGGCAAAAATAGGTCTATTGATATTACTTGTGTACTTATCCGTTTTCTTATATAAACAAATAAAAACAATTGAAGTGTTTGTTTGTAATTTCAAAATTACAGCTTTTTACTAAATGGACATGAAAATATTCTTAGGTAAAAAACAAAACATAATTTTTCGGTAAGCAGATGATTGTAAGTCAGCCTCAGGCGGGATCCTAGACTGGATGAATGTCATTAAAGGAACAGGGTTTTTAGGTAAAGCGACAGTGACATTTCAAATTACTGGTAATTGTTTTCAAACGTACCCCTAGGGGAAAAAGACTTGAGTTTATTTATTTTGTCGAACGTAGTTGAGGATATTCATTAAATAGTTTTGCGATAACTATAAAAAGATTGACCCAAGTGCAGTTATTATTAAGCCACGAGCTCCTCGTCGTCATAATCAGAATGCTTTCAAAATAACATCTACCCAATCTTTTTCACTATCCAATAAAATTCACAACTCCATCTCGAATAAGATATTATACGATATCCAATTATTCTCAACAGGAATAAAGTACAATTTTCATTCATTAAACAGGTTCAACTTTCAAACTAGAGTTTTGAATTAAAATTTAAACCTGCCAGATTGCAATCTTTTAACACAAAGTTTTGCCAAGCGGTCTGTAGGTCGAGAGCTTGACATTTTTTTTGTAGTTTTTTTCTTTAATAATCTAAAATCAGCAATGGCATTCAGTGGCAACGCTGGCACTGCTTGGATTTGTGCCAACTGGCAACGGAATGCGACCACCTATATGATTAATTGTTGTTTAATTCCCCACATGTGTGCAGGGGAGAGATTACCACGTGCATTCGTGTGGATGGGTGTGCGATGTGTCAATGTGACGGGCAGAGGTCTCGACCTACGCTGTTGGTTGTGATTTGGAATTAGGGGAGGTACTGTTGCCTGTTGGGGCTGCAGGTTGTTCAAAAGAGATACCGCAGCCTTGGATACAAAGGGCTAAAAATTGGTAGTTTTTAGTCAGTAGAAGTCTGACACTCCTTACCGCTTTGCCCAGAGCGGGAGGAGTCATTTGAAGATTTTCAACGCTACAAAAATAATAAAAAAGGGGCAGGTACCGTTGGCAGTTACTTTATCTATTATACCGATACTTGCCTTACTTACAAGACGCAACGATATGTTATAATATTTACTTCTTTCCCATCATCTTGTTATATGCAGCTGAATACAAGTATTTCACATGGAGCGACTGCCTCCTGACTGGCCTTTAATTCATAATTTTTTTATATAAAAAATTTTGAAATGTAAATCCCCAATATATTCTACCTGAATTACAGTTCCAACCACTTTATTTATCTTATGGTGGGTATGCATAAAGCTGCATAAAAATACTTCCAAATATACGTACATACATACTCCAGACCACCTCAAACATCTTTATTAAGACAGTGAACTTAGCGAACGGCACGGTCGTAGCAAGTGCGGTCGCTATGTTTGTGGCTTATGAGAATTTTATATAACGAGTATTTGTACGAAGGAGTTTCATATAAGTTGTATGTTTTAGTATTAATGGAACAAGAAGCTGTTTTAAGCTGGATAGCTTATTCTTAAGACAAAAGAAAACATTTTGTCTTAATAAAACTGTCTCGCAGTTCTTGGTTTATGACCAAGAGTTTTTTTAAATCTTACAGGATCTAACAGTGAAAATTGCAGAAAGAAATTAATATTTTTATTAATTATTTTAGATCACCAACGAGTAATAACAATTTATCTCTTTCAAAATTAAAACTAATACAGAATACATGTTTTTGTAAGTCCTGTAAAGCACACTCAATTACAAGCAACCTGAGCTTACAAAACACAATAGAAACGGATAAATTCTATCAGTCTATCCGTTGACAGTATTTAACTCACGATGTTGGAGTGACTTGAGAAAACTATTAAATTAAATCACTAACACGGAAAAGATGGTGATCAAATCTCGTATTTTTGTACCGCAGTACATAAACGAATTATCTGCTCCTTTTACATGCCACCATCCAAATAGTTTCTGAAATAAAACGTTTGTTTCACAAATTGCTTTTTTTCATATCGATATAGCCACATTTTAATTAATATTTTATCGGAGCTATAAGCTTGACGGCTCTATAATGTAAATTGTGCCTTAATTGAGGCAACACCACTCACGGATTATTTCGCTTTCAAACAATTTTAATTTCGCGTTGTTCGTGAAAATTGCAGAGTGTGTACGCATCATGTAAACATGTTGCGGTTTCTCAAATATTGCGTGCGCTTTATGTATTAATTGCTTTAAGCTGTATTGAGTGTTTTATTCGATTTGAGGTTTCGTTTTTAATTTATGTTTACGTGTATATAAATAAATGAAATGAAAACGTTTTGTAACTCATGCAAAAATTTAATTACAGTTAATTTACATAGAGTGAATTTTACTTATTTAATCTACAAGCACTTCTTAAGCCTCCAGCAAAGAAGCCCATCTCTCTCTCTCTCTTAGTTGGTCTAGGCAAGGCAACATTTAAAAAAAAATACCGGTTTGTTGCATAATAAATAAAGGATAATTATGTAATAATAATATTAGTATAAAGAGATCTCGTAATTTCATCAAGTCGAGGACTCTAGTTGGCTGTAAATGCGTACTTTATAAACATGCCAAAGATGTAAGAACGACATATTAAAATTTAATTTTAGAAATACAAAAAAGTATCCTCTCTTCAGAATTTGGGTTAAACGATCAAGGGCTAATTTCTGATAAACAAAACTTAATACGAAACCAAACAACACGTTATTTATTATTAACATTCGTTATATTACATTCCCAGATCTTACATATTTAACTAGTCTTAATAAAACGTCTAGGTTCGCAAACAATGACACACCATTTGTATAAGTCAGACTCCCACTTAGGAAGGATCTTATTACATGTTAGACAGATGTGGTAATAAATAGCTTATATATACGTCAGGGTAGAAAAACAAATAATATGTCTGCTCTAAATCTAATTTAGGAAAGTCAAATACCTATGTGAAATGGATCAAATGATATTGTTTTGCAACTTGGCAAACGTGAAATTAATATTGTAGGCATCAAATAGGTAATGAAAGTTGGAGCTGTCAGACGATGTGAATATAACCATGTAGGTATTTATATTTGACACCTACAAGTTCCAAAGTCATACATCACTGTAGGCGAACTAACTTGTTTTCTTGGTATTCAGGTTTTTATATTTATATAACTAAAATCACTTTTCTAGTTTTGGTAACAAATTTTGGATCCTTGTGAATTTTGATCCTTGTCTCTTTGAGTCAATATTCTATTATATTTTAAAGTAATAGCATAAATATATTCATTAGAATATAATGAATATGGAAGGAAGAAAGTAGTATGTAGGGATCGTAGCAGATGGCGTTCTGTGGTTTCTGCCTACCCCCATGGAAAAAGGGCGTGAGTTTATGTATGTATGTGTGTAATGAATATGCTCCTACATTTTATATCATAATATTAATATTATATAGTTCTGAGACAAAGGTCTCCTGTCTGATGAGAATGAAAGAGGGTGTAACCCACCACGCGGGACAAGGCTGTGACCGCTTGGTAGATGTCACATGTCTTCAAATTCTTGTTCCTAAGACATGTCAGTTTCCTCACGATGTTTTCCGTCACCGTTTCGAGAAAAGCGGTGATGAAATAATTACACAAAGTAATGCGTCTGCATGTGTTGGAATCCACGACTTACTGCCCGTATTGTCTTGTCCTCCATTAAAAGGCCAATGCTGCTCGTTAATGTAATCAATTACAGGAATGTACCAAAAAAAAACGAAGTTAGATGACTATTAGGCCTCCACAACGGAGATCCAAAAATTACACGACTAGGGTCGTGTAATTTTTGGATCTCCTTTTTTAACAAGGAATAGGATCCCTTTCGTATAGCAGGCTACAAAAGTTGTAAAACCGAGACATTACAAGAAAATATCACATTTATGCCTCCATTTCAAAACACTAAGGGTTGCCATTTCAATTACTCCAACCCGTAGTTTTCAGCCAAAATAAACGATTACACAAAACATCCTTTGATTACGAGGAAATTATTTCGTGTTCCTGCCGTAATTAGTTTTCTATTACAAATAGGACGGAAAAGTAAATTGTTTTATGTAAGAAACTCAATATAAGGTTTCTTGACTTAATGCTTAATGGGGTAAACCACAATTGACGTCAAATAAATTAGGTGAAGTTTAATTTTTAATTAGGTTTTCGAAGAATCGTTGGATTGGATTTATCAAGGTCAGCAGTATAATGAGTACCTTTGATATATTGAGTAAAAAGAGCCATTTAAAAGTCTCATAAACAGACATGAAATCTAAAAAAAAACTGTTTCACATTTTTTGTTTTTGGGATGGCAAAGTTGGGTTGGCTCTCAGTCCTTACCTTTTCCTAGTGATATTGGACCCTCTCAGGACAGATATCCAGGAAGATCTGGTGGATGGTGTTTGCCGATGACATTGTGCAGGTTGCAAAGAGTGGGCAAGACCAAGATGTTGGACTAAACTTTAGTATATAGAACCAACACGGAATATTTGATTTGCGGTCTCTCCAAAGTTGTTCCTATAGCTTTTAATTTTGCTCCGACTTCTAGTACATCGAGTCGCTTGTCCGTTGGATGGCAAAGATGACAGAACGCACCGGGTCAACTCAATATGACTAAAAAAGCGACTGGTCAATGGAACAACTAGCAACCCACTGACGCCCCTTAAGGTAAAGGGAAAAATTTAGCAGCTACCACTAAACCAACAACTTTCTGGAATGTCCAATGAGTTTCTACACTTACAGAGCTTGCATTGGCATTTTTTGAGCTGGCATTTTTTAAGTCCTCTAGACTAAAAAAATGCCACAAACCCCGCGACTGACGAAGTCATCTACTGGCCCTAAGAATTTTATAATAAAAAGAAGAAGAATGATAGATAATATTATCACATAGCTCAACCTCATTCCATAACCTACTTATCTACTGCATATTCTTGTTCAAGTTTCAGTGAGTAAATATATTTACTGGTACTTTTGCCAACATTATTATACTCATAGTTAGGTACAAAACTACATATCCCGGTACATTAGTTTACTACGAGTACATCAGAATAATTACGTAACGAGAATATAATGTTACGAACGTGTTATTTAGGTACCTTTGGGCCAAATATAGTTGTTATTTTTCATTGAAAATTGTTCGTGGAAGCGTAATTTCTAAACAAGGTGATATAATCTGTTTGTTTTATGTCATACACATTCTGAAAGCTTGTTTTAGTATCTCATAATAGTTGGTACCTATTAGTATATTCGATGTTGGAATTATAATAATGATAACCTGGGTATTTTATTGGTCAACACATATTATACGAGTACCTAGAACTATTACAAACGAATATTACATTACCAGCCCACACACTAGATTGTGATTGGTTACGATCTGGTCCTTGGTTGTGGCTATTGAAAAACGAGGCTATAGACGACAGGCAGTCGAATGTATTGTTTATCATAATCAGATTAGACTGGTTTTGAGTCTGATTGTGGATGGGTATAAAAGTACAGGAAGACCAAATAAACGATGGATGAACTGTGTTAAGAATGATAAATGGTAAGAAGGTGTCACATGAGATGACGAGAAACAGAGAAGTGTAGAAGAAGAAGACACCAAATAAATTGGGATATAGCAAGAGAATGATGATATTATCAGCTTAGACTGTAAAAGGATTGTAACAGAACTTGTTTCAGTAAGTCCCTAGCTTAACTAAAACCAATTTCACCAGAACGGCTTCCCAATACCGAAGCCTATAAGCGATTATTTACCAACACAAAACAATATTAATCAAGCGAACCTTAAGCGTATTGATTCTTCAAACTTCGATATTAAAATAAGCGAACACAAACAATTTCAAACATATTTATACTGGGGAAAACTTTAATACTCGTACACGATCAAAGCCTAGCAAACTTTATAGAAGATCATAACATACCATTACCAACACAACAAAGTAAACAACGAAAATGATTGTGCCAACATAAGAAAACGTAACTTGAACAAGCTTCCTTGGAAATTCAATATTGGAGTTGGTGCAGAAATCAAATTATACTAACAATAATGTAGAACTTTGGCTTGGTTGGGCCAACTTTTTGTTCCAACTGACACGCGTGTATATCAGACATAAATCTGAATTTATTTACTTTTATTTTGTTGTTTTTCTCTTTTATGTACTTTAAAGATTCGGGTATTCGAGTGATCATGTAAAGTGAAGTTCTGATTTATGTGCTCTTATCGAAAAACATTCTTCTTATGATTTGGTTGTTTCTTTTGAGAGTAACCGTTGATACAGTTTGTTAGTTGGTAATACATTACAATATAACTCTCTATAGTCATATTTTCGATACGTAAATTGTATTTGAAATTACGGAAGAGATTGAGAGGAAGATGGAGTCCCAAAACTTCATAAAATGAAAGAACAGAAATCTCAACGAGTTAACTTGCACTTGTTAGAAGAATTAATTGTAACATCTTGAAACGTACTGAAGTTTCAGTTTTAGTACTCACAGTTTTATACGAACCTTTTACCTCTACTATCGAGTCGTAACCTATCAGACTATCCAAGTTTCCTGCTAAAACGGGTTAATTATCATCGACAATCAGTCCACACTAATAATATCTGTAGCCCCGTTTTCTTGTTATTTATTGGTAGCCGCAGTTTCATTGAATTCGTATTATAAAAACATTCGTAATAATTATATCAAAACCGATGTTTTCTGTCGTATTTTAAAGTTCCATGCCTTGAGCCAATCGTCCATAAACTATTAGAGCTTTGGGCTTTATGTTTCAACCTCCATTGAAATAATCCTAGGCATTTTATTTATTTATTGATTCACCAGCAATTGTTTACACAGGTTTTAGGCTAATAGATTTTATGGTATATCATCTTCTTGCAACTTGTTTTCTCACGAGATCATTAAACGAAAAAAAAAGGAGCCTTTGGAATACGGACCAAAACATTCATTAATTACATTAAAGTCAAAAACGTAAAACAAGATCAGGAATTTCAGTAGACGTAAGCTGAATCAAAAGAGTAGACGGGGGACCAAGTTCAATAAATAACCCAAAATCAAATCATAAAAAATCAAGACTTAGGTGACAACTCATCCGCAAAATGTCTCCTCCCCTTCCCCTCTACGTCCCCCTCCACCACAATGCTGTCAGCCTTTCTCCTTCCGCCGCTTTTAAATGAATAAACGTATTATTTAAAGAAATCCCTTCCCCCTTCCCCTCCCCCCTCTCCCGCTGTCAGCATTAAAAAAAAATCCCCTTCCTAGTTTGTATATTTGGCCGTTAAGACCACATTAATATTAACTACGCGACGACTCATCCGAACTTGCGGATGAGTCGTCGCCTTTAAAATTTTGAAAAGTTGTCACCTAAGTCAAGATCAATCACTATTGTATAGATTATGAAGGATGAGAACTTGCAAGAGCGTGCGTCACAAAAACGCATACCCTATCAACTTACACACACATGTAATATACAATAGTTTTCAAACACCTTATTTTCAAAAATATCTCCTCCCGCATTTTCTCTTAAAAGCGTCACCGTTATTAACTATTTCATGATTGGTTGCGCCATGAATGGGCTGCCATTGAAATATTACTGCTGTGACATTCCGGCTTCTCATTTATGTTTGTAACACGCTACTTTTGAGTAGCGTAGTTAACCCATAGGCCATCAATCTCTGCCAATTATAATTAAAAACCTGTTTGTTTATTGCTGACGGCCTCATGACGGAATAGGGGATCGGACATAAAAAAACTAATTAGTCCGTCAGATACATTTCCAAAAATTATTGGACACGTATTTTTTCTTTTTTCACGTAAACAAAAAATTAAGACGATACAGTGCTTCGAAAACTCGTGTGACGTCATAATATGATAGTACATTTTGTACCTACAAGTGACGTTTCAAGCCCCACTCCATGATCTTTGACGCGTTTTATCTTCGTAATTTTTTATTGATTTGATAAAACAAAAAACACGTATTCAATATTTTTCGATAATCTAACTTACGGGCTAAACAGAAACATATTATTTTGACCCAGTCCGATCCCCTATTGTGAGAAAAATACGAACATATTAATATAACCATAATAATTATCACCCCGTAATCCCCGAAGGTTCAGGCAGAGGTGACCTATCAGTACAACCACATTTCGCCAGTTCTGTTTAAGTTCCATGTAAGAAGGGGCGAGCCAAATCATCAACAGGGCACAAAATCAGACTCCGTGGATGCTGCTGAGAAATTCCTGATGAAATGACCCTATAACATTTTGCCCGACTTGGAATCAAACCCAGGATCTCATGTACAGCAGCTAGATCCACTAGCAACTACTATTCCAACGAAGCAGTCAACAAAAATATTAAATATCACATAAACACAAAACATCTCTCGACTGTAACCAACGGGCATCTTTGTGTCAAACAACCTTCACTTGACTTCACATGAAAAGACTGCCTTTATCATATTTTTCCTTATACCCAAATAAAGGTGAGAATTATATATTTTTTTCTATAGTACTATCGGTTACGTAACAGTATCAAAAGACTACAATGAAATAAAAAAATATACAGAGCAAAGTCAACATCAAAAAGTTAATCGTGAACGTTTTAAGTTTCTAGTGTTTTAGAATCATTTAGATGTCGGTAAGTTGTTATATGCTTTACCTTAAAATAATAAAGGTTTTAGAAATTTGGTTGAAAGAAAAAGTTCTTTGTGATTTTAGTTTGAAATAAAAAAACACTTAATATAATTTGTTATTTTCTATAGAGCTCTTTGTTAAGAATAATGAAAACTTGTTTTTTTAGTTGATACCTGTTTTGACGGAAACTTTTACTATTTTCAATTTGAGGTGAGAGCCTGGGGAGCGATACATGGGTATCCTATCCTAAAAAGGACGCTTATCTCTCACAAAGGAATATAATATTAGATGCATAATCTAATAAAGAAGAATTTTGTAGAAATGTTACTCTAATGTTATTAAAGCTATGTGAACCTTTAGTAAGGAAGAAAATAAACTTATTGTATTGTTTTGAGTCAATTTTTAAATTTTACAATTACACTTAAAAGACAAATATAGAAACATAATGAGCGACATTATCTCCACGTTGTAAATTAAAACCATTTTTGGTATCTGTCAGTGTGACCTAGTTGCTCTTCTTCTGGTATTGATTCCATCATAATCTATATAAATAAAAAGAGAAGTCCTGACTGACTGACTGACTGATTGACTGACTGACTGATTGACTGACTGACTCATCAACGCCTAGCCCAAACCCTTGGACCTAGAAAGCTGAAATTTTGCACAGAGATTCCCTTTATAATGTAGAAGACAAGGAATAAGGAAGGATTTTACGAAATTCAACCCCTAAGGAATTTAAATAGGGGATGAAAGTTTGTATGGAAAATCGACATTTTCACGCGGGCGAAGCCGCTGGCAAAAGCTAGTTTACCATATTTTAGATTAATTATTCCAGGACGATTTAAGAGTTACATTTTGTATTAAACTTACACATAATAACGAGATATTTAGTAAAATCGTAAAACAGAGCGAAATATAATCTCACTTTTATTCGCAACGTAGTTCAAAGCCCATTGCCTTACACTTTATAGTAAGAATACTACAGCCATTCTATCACTAAGGGAACAGTGAGGACAAAGAGTTACACACGTACATAGACCCAGAGGGACTTGTAAAAGACGTTACCAGAGGACAGTAGCACTGTAGTACCATCTTACTTTGCGCTAGTTACGATTTATTGCGATCACCAATCCTTTGGCTTACCTTAGTAGCAAGTTTTAAAGAAAGCCACGCTTTTTTATTTGTCTGTGTAGTTTGAAATTTGGTCACTGTTTGTATTCAACTTGCGTGTTATAAAAACAAAAGAAATCAATCCTAGATAGAACTACGCTATTCCTGAAACTCTCACTATTTAATAACTTACTCGTATATATAAGGTCCCTTTAAAATAGGTGGACAAATTTTAACACTGCGTTCAGTAGGTCTAACCACACATATCTAAACAAAAAAAAAACATTGAATAAACAGATTTTTTTTACTTAAACTAATAAATTGCCGGCACTCGAGAACAAACTCATCCTCTACTATTAATATCATAAACGGGATATTTACCATGTTTGATTTTTGTTTCGAGTTCCCGATATTTCGGCGCTGTTACAAGCACCATGATCACGGATAAACTGAAGTCATTGCGTGTGGATGTTTATGAGCAGACAAAACAGACAGATATCCCGTTTATGATATTAATAGTAGTGTCAGTGACCATGTCAGTTTAAAAACTTAAACTCATCCTCTATGAGTAGGTACTTAAATGCGTTTTTCTTATATATTTTTTTACCATCGTTCTTATTTTGGTGGTCTGAATGATTTCTGAAATTTTGTCCACCTATTTTAATGGGACCTTATATTTATGACAAAACACTTATTAACAAAAAATGTTTTCAATAAAAATTAATAAGAGCACAAAGATACTGCTTATTGCAACTTCATGCTGAGAAGGCATAATGCTTATTAGAACGTCTGTTAATTTAACACTTTGACTGAATTGAGGCATCCTCATTGCTTGACGATGAAATCTTCTGCTAGTATGAAACAGGGTTAAACCCAAAAAAAATTATAGTCTACACATATAATTCACTGTTGGTATGTTTGTCAGACCTGGATATTATATACATTTTTAACATTTCCAAATCCGCAATCATAGCGGCCCAGCAGCGCAATTTTTGCTCAAACAGCACTAATCTAATTTTAATGGAGACCTCTTAGATAACCCAAGAAACCGCTAAAGTGCCTCAAAACACAAAGTAATCATTTTTTCATTGTACGCAACCCTAATCAACCTGGGCTATTTAATTACTTGGAAGCAAAAAACCCGATCCTACATACCCTTACAGTTTAAATGCCTAACCCGCTTAAATACCCTAAAAATGTCGGAGATAATTACACAATTCATCATTGTCATGTGGCTGAATATATATCCGGATGAATATGTACCCAGATGAATGTATATATTTTGAGAAATATATTTATCCGGCTTTTTGTATTAATAACCTTTTTGTGTAGCCCTGGTTACTAAGATAAGAAATAAATCGAGAGAGAAATTGTATTTGCTTGGTTTAAATGCTTTGCTTTGTGTTTCTTAATAATCTTGTCAGAAAAGTTGAATGGGAATCGACTGTCTTGGTATTTTTATGTGATGAGGAGGGATGAATCGCATGTGGTTAAAAGATTGATAAATATAAATATTGATGGATGGAGAAGAATTCCAAGGAAACGATGAATGGGTTGTGTGAGGAATGATAATAATATAAAAGAAAAAGGAGTAATAAATAATACCGTGACGGTTGATAAAAAAGAATGTAAGAAAAAAACATGTTGCGCTGACCGCACTTTGCTGAAGGCAGGAGATAATAATACTTTGTGTTTCTTGTTTCAGAAGTCAAACAAAACACACTTCTTTTGATTTTACATTAGATAAAGTATAGCTATGTAGTTACTCAAAACCATGGAAATTTTGATCAGACAGTAATTTATTTAGAAGAGATCCATATATTTTTTCAATAATATTTGAAAAAGGTGAAAAAGTTATGTTTTAGGGATTTTCCCTTCCTACTATATCTCTGCGCTTGACAGAGACGATTTGATTAAATTCTATGTTATCACCGTAGTATACATTGTGAATGTAATAAATCTTTGAGTAAGAATATTTTACACACAACTAAAGAACAAAGCGAACGATACTCTTAAATAGCTGCGTATGTAGATATTTCAGCCTATATGGAGGTGCTTTCAGCCAGTTTGAGTGCTATCCAAAATTGCATCGCTAATTCTCGCAGCGTTGTCGTTTCAATATGGAAAAACGTTCAGCGGGAATAGACTACGGAAATTGGATGGAATTTCAGCTTTATGGGCTTGCCACCTGTATAGGCTTCCGTAGAAATGAAGTGTTGGCAATTTTTATTATAAGGAAATCATTTCGATTCTAGTCTTTGGATTTAAATCCACTACCATCTTTCCACATATCGTACATTTTTATCAAAGCAAAAGACACGTTAATTATCATTTTTATTATCAAAATATTTCAGGAAGTACAGAAATACGATGATGTAAAAAGACACACTCATTTGCTGTAGTTATGATTTATCTAAGTGAAAAAATAACTAACTAGTATTTATAAATTCTGAAGACGGTTTTCGTAGCTCTGTCGTAGCACTGCTACGGCGTAGGCAGCTACGAAAAAATTGCTAAGTTTTGTGATCATAAAATCAAATCTATGTATTTATGTATTCAAATCCGTAGTTCAAGGTTACATAGAAATAAGGATGGTACTTTCCTGATTAGGTAACATGACCACACAAAAGCCGAAAACATTCTGCAGAAATAAAATATCAAAAGTGATTGTCCCGCAGATTACGTACCGCAAATAAAAAAATCACAAAACCCACTTTACTAACCGTTACCTCGCCGTAACACCGACCTTCGACCTCGAACCTTGGTCCACACGAAAAAAAACAAAGCTTTTATCGTAATAGAGGACACTCACGGTTAGTAATTCCCATCGGCTGCGTATATCGCTGAGTTAAATTCCAGGACAACAAAAAAAGTCACAAATCACGAAATTGGAACGTAAACACCGTTCTAGATTCACTCGCGACCGATCGCGTTCGGGTGAGATCGGAGAGGTTCGGAGACGCGTCCGTTCAGCTCGGCGGTCGGACGTCGAATGTCTGGCTTGCAGGTGTGAAGCGCGACGCAAGGATAGGGCTACCACTTCAGGGTTTATTCAGATATCGAGAATAGTGAATGCCATCCATAAATATGTTTTAGGCAAATAGTGACTTAAAATAGTTGTTTGTGTTCAGTGTTAGCGCTCGTGTATTATTTCGTCTGGTGTCATAAGGATTTATTTGACATGGTATATTTGTATAAAAATAATAACATGTAGGTTTACGTAAATAATTTAATCTGTTTAGCTGCGTGGGGAGGATAGGCCTATTATGTTTCTCTTTGTATGTAATCGCTTGAATGTATTTTGTTTAGATTCGTATTTACAACGTTTGTGTTACGTTAAGCGTCCTTGAAGCTATTTATATCACAGATTGTGATATTTTCTTGTTATTTTTTTATCGTTGAGTTACCTCAATGGAAACAGTCGCGTCTTACGACTTGTAAGTTAACGGTTCGAACCTAGGCAGGCAATATAATTATGTTTTTGTTGTGCCTTTGCTTTGCTCAGCTTGACGAGCCTATGTGGTGCTCCCAAATTATAGTAAAAGCGGTTGTATTTTTTGTGTACGTAAATAAATGCATTGGCCTAAAAATATATAAAAGAAAAAGTTTTTAATCCATTTCCTAATTTAAAAATATCTTATTTCACCCCTAAAAATGAAGACGGATAATACTGTCTATCCCATAAACCTTCTAATTCGCCCTTAAGCTACTAAAATAAATCTTGAAGGCATGTTTAATACTAACAAAGTCCATGTTTAATATTTCGGGCGTAAAGTGACCACGAGCTTGAATATTTTATAGACTTTTTATAATGTTTGTTTTAATGTTTTCGTGTAGTGAAGAACAGTCATTAACACTGGTTTTAATGGTTTTAGAGTGGGAAGTTATTAAATAGATAATTAATGAACATGAAATAAATTTAACTTTGTGTTTTACGTACAGCTAATTTTTGTCACGTGTTAAAAATTCTACAGTAGGTATCAGTATTAATATTTTATGGCTAATGGAACTTTAGGAAGAAGCGTAGGGCGATTGGTATGAGATTGCGTAACTTTGTACGTTTAAGCACTGATTTTAGCTCACTTTGATAGTGACACATAAACTGTATCTATATCAGTTTTGTTTGCCCGTGACAGAACAAAGAATGAGCATAAAGGAGCTATTACGACTTTATTTCATTAGCTAAACAGGAAAACTTCTTGTCTTCTAAGTACTAATAGAATTAATTATTTTTCTAATTGATTGTTGTTCTTGACATTCTTTGAAATTTTGAATCTTGACTTTGGAAATGTCTCAATATTTTGTTTACGACACAGTCACCCTACGCTAGGGTTAATTAATCTTTTCAATCAACCAGGTTAATTAGAAATCTTGAGCATATTTATTGGGTTTCTCGATCATTGAGACTATTATAAAAGAAAACTGTTTTTATTTACCCCATACTACGGAAATAAAACTCAAAATTTAAATCAACGCATTTAAATGTATTTACTGAATTTCCACGAATTTTGTTTTAAATTCCACTGTTATTGACTTCACCCGATTTACGTGTTAATAGTAAATAATTTTGTGTTTAATTACAAACATTAATTAATATGAGATTAAACGCATACAATTACTGTCATCTACAGCAGTATTGCAAAATTATTCGGGAAACATTCCAATCAAGACAAAAATAATATTCTCAGGATTTAAATAGAGCACTTACAGTTTCGAACAAAACTACTGAACATGACGTTTTAGGTTCGATTCCCTAGGTACTAGAGCTAAATGTACTTGGATTTTTATCAAGAGTTTATCTGATACAGCGACGGAGTCTTGATTGCATGCCCTGTTGATGCAATATTGGGCTTGCACCTTTTAACATGGCAGCTTAAACATAGAACTTAAAATATGGGTGTACTACTGACAAAAACGTACCCAACGTTTTTGTTTTCATCATCATCATCATCATTCTCATGGACTTATCCCAATTCATTTGGGGTCGGCACAGCATTTCTTCCTCTTCCATACCTCTCTGTTTTTCGTCATCTCGTGAGATACCTACTTTCTTATCATACATCATTTTTATCACTTTCCATCCATCGTTTCTTTGGTCTTCCTCTACTTCTTTGGTCTTTTTGGTGTGTGGAAAATCATCAATCCGGGAGTGTCAGACTTCTACTGTCTAAAAACCGAACCCATGTTCCTTCTTTGCCCTTGTGCCGAGGCCACGTCATCTCTTTCGATAATCCGCAGCCCCGACGGGCTACTCTTATACCCTTCCACATTCATATTAAAAACCTTCCTCACGACATTTTCCTCATTCCTCCGCATCACATGCCCATACGTTTTTTAGTACGTGTCTGTTTTATCCTTCGGATATTACATTCGTTACGGAATATTTAAACAAAATTAAAGATAGTACCTACAAAAATGCTTTTAAAACTTGATAACCCTACCAATGATTGGTAAGTAAAGGCTAGTATCAGTGCTGTAACCTAATTTCTATTAGTAATAGGTTGGCAAACAAGCCGTCGTCGGCCCACCTGATGGAAAGTGGTTACCTAGCCTATATACACGCCTGTAAAACCTAGAGCTTTGTTGGTGTTTTGCCAGCATTAGAGACAAATTTTCATTTGATAGTGTTACTTTGAAAGCAGCAATAGATTTTGAACGGCAATAAAACGTTACTGCAGCATTGCTTGGTAGCAAAACCAAATAAAAACCGTTCAAGTGCGAGTCGGACTCGTTCATGAAGGGTTCCGTACCATTATCTATAAAAAAGGAACAAAACATGTTTATTGTATGCTATTGGAGCCCCCCTTAAAAAAAAATTATTTTGGTTTAGTGTTTTTGTTTTTATAGCGGCAACAGAAATACATAATTTGTGAAAATTTCAACTGTCTAGCTATGGTGGTTCTTGAGATACAGCCTGGTGGCAGACAGACGGATGGACGGACGGACAGACGGACGGACACCGAAGTCTTAGTACCTAATAGAGTCTGGTTTTTATCCCTTTGGGTACGGAACCCTAAAAATTTCGTATACAGAACCTCGCACATGTTACATTGGAGCTTTTCTATTACTACAACTGATACTATTCTTGTCGCGACGATGATATAATTTTTTATTTATTTGTCTTCAGGTTTCAGGGTTGCTCTGTTGGCGGCCACGTTCATTTTGGTAACAGAGACATTCTTTAGGTCATCATAGGGGCAAGTACATGATATAATCAGCCTTTAATGTTCCCCCAGTTTGAACACAAGCCTCCTCTCTATAAGAGAGGGGATTTTTTTTTTTTTGGGACAAGCCCGCCACACTATTCCCAAACCACTGTAACTCCTGTTAGCCAGAATCAACAGTGGCGACCACAAGAAAAGTGCCGAGACAATGAAGCTCGACGAAGTCCCAGAGAAATGATTTAACTGTCTTGGATCCCGCAACGAAATTAATCAGAAAAGAATAGCGGAGGAGTAGGAAAAAAAACATAGTTTCCACTTCCCTCCATATCAGCAGGAGACAGAACAAAACAAGGCCAATAGGCACACAGGGACGTATACAACTGAGAGAGGGGATGTATATCAGGAAGTATATATAATATTATTATACTGATACTGATACTGTTAGCCTGTATCATCCCACTGCGGAACAAAGGCCTCTCCCCACGACATAGGTATATATATAATTATTAATATATAAGTATGTTTATCAGTTGTCTAGTACCCATAACACAAGCTCTGCTTAGCTTGGGACTAGATGGCGTTGTGTGATAGTTGTGGAATATTATTATTATTATTATAATCTAATATATCGAGCCTTTTCAGGAAGAACATCGTAAGCGTCAAAATTCCCAAAAACCGGTTTTAATTATTAACCGCCAGATCAACTGATTTTGAATCTTTTGTCACTTACTTGAGTTCATAGTACAATTAATGGTAATTAACTTTTTTTAATTACACCAAGTAAAAATTTCAAATTGATGCTGTAAATATTTTGAGATATATTAAAAAAAAACGTTCTCCTGTAAAATTATGCAAAATGGCGGTTACGATCTTCTTCCTGAAAAGGCTCGATACATTATCTTAAATTGTATTTTCCAAATACTTAAATCTTGTGAATACTTACCTATGGCATCTATTATCAATGACACAGATGAAAAAGCAGAGTTAATGCGTTGCAATTCTAGAAATTATAAAATTAGTTATAATGTATAATTACACTGGAACTCAATACAATCAAATTAGGATCTAACAGTACTGATTGAAGACTAAAATAGGTAATTCTAAACGGATTGAATAATTAAATCGTGATTGCTGTAAATCACAATATACAATATACCAAAATTAAATGCACCCTGTTGTAAATCCATTCATTCTATTCCAATCAATCTGTAAAGCGATGCCAAGTCAGTACTAAGCATTTGGAATTTACGCAGTAATTAATCAGCGAATTAACGCGAGATCAATATCTAGATAGATTGTTGATCACCCTCCATGACTGTAGGAATCGGTTTGCACGTAAAACTCAACTTTATGGACTACTAAACTACAGTTTGCTTTATATCAGTAAAGATTGGAGGTATTAATCGAAATGGTTTTGAGTCTGTAAACGGAATACTAAAATTTTAATGAAGGTTTTTATGATTTTGATTGTGTTTTGTTTTGTTTCAGTCATTACATTGTTAGTTAATGTTTGTACATAGTTTTGAACAGTTCTTTTTCCTTTTCTTTTTTTTAAAGTATCGAGTTTTTTTTTTTGTGTATGTCGAATTTTTTTTTTCGTTTAATATATTCATAGAATATTACCGTTGCAAGGTATAACATAACATAATATCACGCCTTGTAATCTCCGAATATTAAGTAGGCAGAACATGCACATTTCACCTGTTATGCTCAAGTACCATGTAATAGGAGTTGAGCCTATTGCCATCATAAAGGCACAAATCCAGACTCCGTGGCTGCAATTAAGAAATCTCTAATGAAAGAACCCAAGAACACTTTGCCCGACCCGGGGATCTAACCCAAGACCTGATGTCTAACAGATGGTCATGAATAATAATATACGCTTAATTATTATTAATCGTAAGTAAATAATAAATGCCAAAGCATTAAAAGACTCAAAGTGTGTAAGTAAAAACATTTGTACCCAAATAAACTTTATTTTTATTTCGATCTAGACAATACCAAACAAAATTACAGATAATGATGTCTGCGTGAGTTAGTACGAAGCGCTAAAGAATGTTTTTATCTTGTGTCAACGTCAAGAAATTGTGACACTTATTACTTGGAGACAAAAGTCAGCAACTAATGCTACGCTTACACTGTAAGAGGCATATGCTTTGTATGGAAGGTGTCTCCGGAAAATATTGTATGCAGCAGATTTAAGGCACATCATCATAAACATAAAACTCCACATTTTTTTATATAATATCTTTGTTTTGACGTTTAATAAATCTATAAATGTCGTTTTGACCCTGTAAGTCTTTTGTATGTGTCTTCATATTGTTATCATCATCAGCATAATAATGTTCCTATTGCGGGGACTCAGGCCTCCTCTCTAGAAGAGGGATGGGCTATAATCCATCACCTGGGCCAGTGTGGGTTGGTAGATGTTACATGTCTTCAATTTTTTTAGTTCTAAGACATGCTGGTTTCCTCACGATGGTTTCTTTCAGGTTTTTTTAAGCATGATGGCCTCTTTACTTGACTGAAGGAGAGTTGAACCTTTATGTAGGAATGTTTGTTCCTTTGTGTCACACGACTCCAAACGCGCGAGTCGATTTCGAAGATTTGTACGAAAATTAATTTGTTTTAATCTTGCAAGTGTCACCAAAGACATGATATTAATTGTAAATTTTCATAATTCAATATGGCGATAACCTGACTATTCTGTAAACAAAAAAAACATGAAACTTATCAAGGAACCCATCAGATGTTTTAATAATTTTATATTCCAATCGATTTTGCTTTTAAGTCAGGTTTTTAAGTTTTTATAATTTGCGTGTACCGAAAGTGCGAGGTAATAAGCGCTTTAAGATTTAGGATGCCTCACGCAGTGTATACGCGCCTTTAGAAGACAATGTGGGAGGGTGGCATGTTACACTAACAATCTACCAAGCATAAAAGTCATGACTATTGCTTTTTTGTTATTTTTACCAACAGATTGCGGTGTCAACGTGGTTACTAATGTATCCGAAATGTATATTATCCGAAAGGTTAAATATGGTAGTAGTATGTAGTGTTTTATCTACGTAATTTGATTGTTTTTAGGGTTCCGTACCTCAAAAGGAAAAAACGGAACCCTAATGGGATCACTCGTGTGTCTGTCTGTCTGTCCGACCATTCTCCCAACCCTATCTTCGAAACTGCTGAGCCTAATATTTTGATAAAACTTCAGAAATTAGTTCAACGTGTATAGTTGCCAGGAAAATCTATAAGAAGTCTATGGTGCTAAAATAAAATGGAAAATCTCTCAATATCTACTACAGTGGTACAAGTTTCATGTGCAAGGCCCACTTGCACTTGACCAGTTTTTTTTCGTATTATTTTTTATTCCTGTTTTGACGTCATTTGTCTAAAATGAGGACTGTGTTTAGAGAAAAAAATGGTTAAGGTGTATAAAATTCAAATCGTTTTTGTATTAATAGTGTGTTAAAATTGATTTTAATTAATAGCATATTCCTGCTAAATAAAAAAAACGTGTGGCACTCGGAGACTGCCGCGGTAAATCTATTGCATAGCATTTTTTATCAACTTTTGCAATAATAGGTATAAATAATTAGGTATTTAGTGTACTTACACACCAAAATAATTATTCATTCAAACAATTTGAACAAAAATAACGATATTAAGAGTTTTATCTTCGAATTTCGCGCGATGTACATTATATAAATCAAAACTAACCTTCATAGACTAACTAAGCTAGTAAGAAACTCTATGACAGAAAATTTAAAAGAAAAAGTATTGACAGCCTGACGTAAGTGTCGTATCATTGAAAAATATGAAAATTATTTATTTTATTTTAGATATTTTATAAGAAAACGAATCGTCTTAGACCGATTCGCAGAATAGTAATGCAAAAACCAATAAAACTTAAGATAGATGCGTACTAATAATAAAATGGGGTCCATATTGGCTCACCTAAAGTTCTTTATCCGAAATTGTTCTTCCTAACGATTTGTAATCCGAATGATCACTCTTCCTAAAATTTTTCATCCTAAAGTTTTCATTCATACTATTTGTAGTCCTACCGACGATGTTCATAACACTCATGTTTCCGAAAATTGGAATTCATAATATCATTAGTGTAAATACATTTAAACTCCTACTGTTTTTTATCCTAACGCTTTTATTCCTAAACATAATTACCATAATATTTTCACTCATACAACTGTTTAGAATGATTAAAGGTCGTTTCACTGATTTTTGTCTTGAAATAAAATAAATGAATGAAATTCAGGTCAGAGTGTCGTCTTGGGGGCACTATGAAAAAAATACTTAGAAAAATTTCGCGACCAATTTCGAGGTAGCGCTCGCCGGCCGCTGCCGCGGCACCGCTCGCTTCGCTCGCTCGGCTCACGCGTAGTTGGTTACAGTTCTAACCTAACCTAACCTATGGATATCTTTGCATAGTATATAAGGTCCCATTAAAATAGGTGGACAAATTTTAACACAGCGTTTAGTAAGCCTAACTAAAGACATCTTAACCAAAAAAAAGACACTATCTATAAAGTGATTTTATTTTGACTTAAAATAATAAATTGCCGGCACTCTAGAACAAACTCATCCTATAAAAGTAGGTATTTTATTTCTTATTCTTATATTTTTTTTTGCTATTGTCCTTATTTTAGCGGTCTGAATGATTTCTAAAATTTTGTCCACCTATTTTAATGGGACCTTTTATAATACTGATTATTATGAATAAAAAGTAATATAAACAAAAAAAAAGATATGACTTTGAATAATAGTGTAAAAGATGGTTATGTTGAGAAAATATAGGAAAACAAATAATAGTGTAATAGATGTTTATTGCTACAGACATTATGAAGTTGAATGCTTCGGAATTAAAACATTAGAGACAGAGAAGTTAGGAATTGCGATTGTTAGGATGAAAAATGTTAGGAAGAACATTTTCGGATTTCCAATTATCGGAGTTGAAATTTTAGGTGAACTTTGGCGCACCCAATAAAATGAATGTTTATAGAGTACTCACTCCTCTCATTTTCTTTCACTATTTATTCGTGACTTTCTTCATTAATAAATGCACTTTGTTTATTCATATTTAAAACACTTTGTACACAAATTATACGAGTAAGAATATTTTAGAAGGAGAAAGCAGAGAGACAAACAATTATTTAATTTGACAACCTCAGTGTCAACTGAGGTTGTCAAGAGGTGAACCTTGTTATTTTCCGTAACCATAGCAACCTGGTTGAATACTGAATCCTGAATATTTTCGTTAGGAAATCTCTGGATTCGCACTCCACGCTCAACTCAAGGCCCGCGATAGAATCTATGCAATAGATTAAAACACGGAAAATTATGCTGTATCGAGCTTCACTTACAGAATATAAAAGCAAAATGTAACATAATTAAAACTAAACTAAAGAATATTAAAATACGTTATTTAACCATTCCTTCCTTGCAAGGAAGTAAAACCGTAGTACAAAGGAATAGTTCACCATAGTCCTCTCTAACTCCTTAACATTGTTTTATATTTTTTGTTCATAATTTTACCCACCCCTAAAGTTTTTCCCCGAGATGAAAAAGTATGATTAGGTAGGAAGTTTCCTTGGCTACCTTTTTTATTATTAATGTCGACCGGACGAGCTCCGAAATCTTAGTTTTGAATAGTTTTTGACATGGTTTTGCTTTTTTTATTTTAGATATAAGTTATAGAACTTTGCGGTGGGAATCTTTTTGATATTTTTTGTAGCATCTTTTTGAAAACAAAGTTTTAATGGTATATTGCCCTGAAAGCAAAAAAGAAATAGGATATTAGGAAACAAAGCTACCATTTCTAAATTATTATAAGCATCCGAATAATCATCTAAATTAAACTGAAATTATTACCTTAAAACAGTATCGAAAAGTTTGAAATTCAAAAGACTAACAGACATCACAGATAGTAGTAAAATAAAAACACTGGCACACATTCACGACCCAATTTCGAATAAAAAATAAAAACAACAAACAAGCAAAAACAAGGTGCTCGATAGTGGAAAAAAATTAAAAAGTCGTGTAAAGTAAAAAGTAGTCTACCAGTAACCTGTGCTTATGGTGTGATAATCAATTCAGTCACGCGATCAAACTGGCATTTTGAACCCAATATGTGGGTTGTTACAGTCAAAATTTTAACTTGACGTACCAACAAAATGTAAAAATGAAAATATGATTTTAAAACGGTTTTGGTTCTGCAGTACAGTAGATCCATTAAAGTAGTTGACGTAATAATACTTTATAACCAGTTTACTTTCAATTAAAATTTTGAAAAGTGATAAAGTTGTTTTAATTTGTTTGGAGTAAAAGATAACAGCGATAATAGAGATCAGCGAAAAGTGGTGGTGGCCCCGACTTACGAACAGTAAATCGTGTGATCGAACCCAGGCAGGCGCATTAATTTGTGTAATTTATTTCATCGCCACTCTCAAACGGTGAAGGAAAACCGGCATGTCTTAGAGCCAAAAAATTGGAAGAAATGTGACATCTGCGCACCCGCACTGTTCCTACTGTACCTAGTTAGGTAGAGCTCATTTTTAACCGACTTCATTCTTTATTGTGTCGTTATTGCCTAATCTGATGTTAGAGACTTGAGTAATTTTTCTTGGGATTTCGGAATCATCAAATGACTCCTCCCGCTGGGCAGAGCGGTAGAGAGTGTCGGACTTCTACTGTCTAAAAACCATCCAAGTTCCTTCTTAGTCCTTTTTGTCGAGGCCTTTGGATTTGAGTCTCTGACTTGGTTTTACGATGCAGTCGAGAAATATGTCCCAGGCATATTTTTAGATGGCGATGATAGTGCTAGAGAACTAAGGAAAGAAATAAAATAGGTGATATGAGTTTGTATGGCTGCTGGGCCCGCGTAGTGGAATATAGCCCTCTAATAGAGAGGAGGCCAGCAGTGGAAACATTATAGGCTTATAAGTTTGTATGGAAGTTTATATTTTTTTCCGGTGGAAAATTCCATAAGTTCGTATAAGAGGATTTCTGTTGTAATTAATGGAAATGTTAATGGAAATGGTCACCAATTAACCAATTAAAACCTCTACGCCTACAGTCAATACACTTACGATTCTTTAGTTAAGTACCTAATTGATACCTAAAGCCCAAATACAAGTAATGGCTTGGCCTTGAAGTCACCCTTTAATGGCGCTGTAGCGACACATGTAGGTTTTTTAATCAATTGTTTTAATTCCAGTAAGTAATAATGATTAATGTCTGCAATTACTAACAGTTATTAAAGTAAATAAGCACTAAGCTTAACAGATTGCTACGCATGCAGAATTGTAATTTTTCAGCCGTACAGGTTTGTTTAGTACATTTATATTACCTGGCTTCAATTAGTACAAGTATCTAATTATGTTTATCAATCTAAATTAACTTACAAATAACTTTGAGGAGGTGAATCTTTAGTGGTTTAGTATTTACCCGACTACGGCAAAGCCAAAGGAGGGTTATAATTGAATAATGTAAGTACTACAGGAGGAGCTCGTTACTTAATAATAACTGCCACTCGGGTCGATCTTTAGCCGCGCTTGCCTATGTTGGTTTGTTACATACCGACTTTCCTCCGTGCCTCGGAAAGTACGTTATACTGTAGTAAGTTGGTCCCATACCCAGCTGCCATATATAGATCTTTGGCAGTCGTTACAGGTAGTCGCAGTGATCTGAATAACTGACAACCAGTCTTACCAAAAGGTATCGTATTACCCAGTATTAACTGGGATGTGGAGATCATATAGGCAGACACTCCATGTAAAATACTGGTATACAGCTGCATCCGGTTAGACTGAAAGCCGACCCCAACAGAGTTGAGAAAAGGCTAGGCAGAATGATGAATGTAAGTACTATAGATAACGAGTAAATTCTTTCTTTCTTTCTTTCTTTTTTTTAAAACGTTGCCCCACACTAGGAATTTCTCCTGTATCGTGGGTGCGTTCACAAACATTAAAACTCACATACACAAATACCCAGACCCGGAACAATATCTGTAGGTAAATTATGGAAGAAGATGCCATGCTGCGCTCTCAAATTAATTGTACATGGAATGAGGGTAGGAGAATGATATGTTAAGCACTAAGCAATTGAACATTAGACATAAGCCTATTACAAAGGGTCTTGAAAACTGACTTTGATAAGTCGCTGTTTATTCCTGGCGGCCGCGGTGTCTGACACTAAGAAACTAGATGTGGTTTTCACAATAACTATGTGTAAAAAATAAGTTACTGTTAACTTAGAGTATTACGGAATCCACGAACCGGAAGATATTGTGTTGGAAGGCCTAGGTGGACCGATGACCTGGTGAAGATTGCTGGATGAAAGACACACGGGAATGGTCAATGTGGGGAAAATTGTTGGAGGGTTATGTCCAGCTATGGAAGTACCTATGTCAGTTGAAATTATGATAATGTGGAATCTCGATGTTTTGATATGCTTCTTGAGTTGGATGGGTCACTGTTACGATATAAGTATGGTATATTAAATTATGTTAACAAATTGGGATTGGGGAAAAACGTTCACTATACCTACTACATTGATCATTGATGAATGTAAACCTATCCACGCTTGAATAGTTTGAATATAAAACTATATTTTCTTTACATACAAGTATAATGAGCTACGTTATAGTCACATAAAAAGGTTCTTCACCAAAAACCGTTGATCGTAAAATAATAATTGGCCGCACACAAATAAAGGAAAAATCTTTAGGTGAGGCAAGGACACGAAGAAAATTGAAAACGTGACGTTTTGCTGCCAGAAATTATACCCTAGTGTTTATATTGAAATATGGCCGCAAACTCCTATTACAATTTTATTCACACCAAATTGGAAGTTTGTACTTTTATTTGGTAAACAATAACGAAAATCATTTCGTATTTCAAATAACAGAGGAATAATTTTGTGGTGTGTTCTATTTATTGTGGTGTACCGTAGTTTGAAAACAAGCAAATGGTTTTGGGTGCAAAATGTTCATTGTTATTGCAAATTGTAAGCTGTTTATAGTGAACAAACATATTTATGTAAGGCATAACTAATATCGTACATAAGATCAACATATTATTATTTTTATATGTTGTATACAAAAAAATACATACATGTGTTTTTGTTGTTTATTGCTAAATGGCTCTTGACATCAATCACACCTGGATTTCCTCTCTCTTTCCATCCATCTATAATAATATTCGTTTTTGTTATAACACATACAAGCAAAAAACAAAAACTAGCTGCCTCACTAACCTTATCCCATTAACTCTCCAAAATAAACGTTAAAACTCAACCAAAAAAAGTTCCAAACCATCGATTTTCCGATGCACATTACATGCAAATTCTTTCTAACACTGTGCTATAAATAATTCTGTAACCTAGTTTATTCTGCCAACATAAACGGAACGTTACGCGAACGATCTTGCACGAAACTGTTTAATGTGATTTATTTTAAACGTTTTTCAGTTTGAAATGCAGCTGTTTGTGGCTAGCCTTTTTACTTTTGTAGACGTTTTTCCGTTTCGGTTATGATTTCGGGAATCTAGGTTTTCTCTCTCGTAGTATTTATTCGTCCACGTTTAATGTTGTATTTTACAAATAGACTTCTGTTGTTGATTTTTTATTCTGTTATGGTTTTGTTGTTGGTCTTGTTATTGTTAGTTTTTGTAAGCCTCTTTAATTTACACTCGAATAATAGAAAGATGTTCGCTTTCTTTGTTTTTCTGATTTCTAGAAGTGTCTGTAATGGTTTAACTAAAAGCAAAAGCTTTGAGTTTGACTTTTATTCCTTTTCCTTGTTGTAAACCTGTGGAATCTGTAAAACAAACAAGATTTCGACATTTGTTCCGAATTAGGTGACTTGACGATTGATACGAGAAAGTCCAGTAAATTTACAAGCACACATCATGCACATTGGCGGACTTAAATGTCGTAGGAATTTTCCACCATTGCACTCGGGCTAGGACTACCATGTCATCGAAGAAAATAATTTTTTAACGCTAAATTAAAGTATAATTATAATGTAACTCCATCGGTGACTCAATAAAAGATCGCTACGAGCAAAAACACTTTCCGATCTTATACTGCACACGTCTAAAGTCACAAACAAAAGCTATGGGCAATCAGGCAAGAACATAGCAACCCTTTTAATGAAGTTGTACATCATCAATGCAACAGTTGAGTTTTGAACACACACCTGTCTTCCACATTGCCGGTCCAACGCTTGCCGCTGAGCTACGGGCACTTTTAAAGTTGATTTATCAAGCTCACGTTTTACCCACAAGTTAAGCAGTACCCGACATGGATTGATTGAACTTAGCATGCAATAGTAATGTGATTGATTTAGATGTTTTGCATAAGTTGGAAATGCAAACCATTGCTTACTTTACAAGATTGGCCTCCATAAATAATAAAATCTTTGGATTGATTAAAGACAGGCAGGCTAGTTGCTTTTTGGGCCTTTTTGGGCCAGAATCAAAATGAATTAGCCTCAAAAAATAACGCTTACTCCAAATGTGCAATTTTTTTTTTTTAAACATTTCCAACTACTTGGAAGTGTGAGACTTTTCTATGCCCCTTTGTTACTTTCTACATAAATAAAAATGTAGTGTCTGTTTGTGATTACTGAATAACGATTTTTTTACTAAATTCATATGAAAGTACTTATACATATTTTGTAACTAAAAATAACATTTTGAACATATAAATTCTTGTCTGTTTGTTCCGGCTAATCTCCAAAACGCATAGCGATTTTGATAATTTTTTTACTGGCAGGTAGCTGATATTATAAGGAGTAACTTTAGCTTTTAGGAAAAATAGTTAGGGTTTCCATGGCAATATATTAAAACTCTAGAAATTGACACAAAATCCAAATCAAACAAGGAAGTAATATTTATAAAATAATTTCACGCGAACATAGGTCGCGGGCAACAGCTACTTTAACATAAAATGCTGAATTTCTCAGGTAGAAACAGATAATACATCTTGCATAACTTGACAATGCCCCATTAATAATTAGGCTATCATTTTCAGTTATCAAACCCAATGTCCACCGCTCCGTTCATGGGCGGGAAATCCTAACATAAATTACGTTCTTAATTATGAATTTCATAAACGTTTTCACAAGTTTTGATTTTGATTTCAGACTTTAATGGCTCTGCCCCAGTTTTGGCAATAGAATTATTATTCTAGACTTTGCTTTGATTAAATTGGTTTGATTAAGTTTATTAAAGGTTGCATGTTGCGGAGATGAGAATGTGTGTGGTGCGACCAGAATGGATTTAAGGAACGAGTTTATCAGAGGAAGTTTAAAAGTTGCCAATTACAGAAAAGTTAAAAGGGAATCGACTTTCGTGGTATGGGCATGTGATGAGGAGGGATGAATCGCATGTGACTAAAAAAGTGATGAATATAAATGTGGATGGATGGAGAGGGAAAGGAATACCAAAGAAAAGATGGATGGAGTGTGTGAGGAGTGATATGAAGGAAACAGAAATAAATGATAACGTGACGACTAACAGGGCAGAATGTAAGAAAAATACGTGTTACGCCGACCCCAAATGCCATTGGATAAGGGCAGGAAGATGATGATGCTTTGATTAAATTGGGCTTCTAGTGATAATAAACTGGGTTTGTATCCTACGTTTTCATTAATTAATATCTGTACATATTATCCTGTGTCGAATATGAGCCTAGCCCTGGTCGGTTCAACGAGCTATCCTTTGGGGATATTGCTGTAATGAACCTGGATGGACGGATGGATGATCGAATTCTGTTACTAGATCAGTGGTTTCTATCGTTATTAAGACGAGAACTTTGAATCTTGTTTATAATGATGTTTGTGGTTTTGACGATTTGTATTATTTTATTGGAGAAAGATAAAACGAATTTTACTTCATTTCCGGGTTACCTTATGACGTGGTAAAGTACTTTAAGAATATTTACTTTTTTATAACTAATCCTACTAATATTATAAACGCAAAAGTTCGTAAGTATGGATGGATGGGATGTTTGTTACTCTTTCACGCTATAAAACATATTTGGATAAAATTTGTTTATAAGCTGGATTAACATATAGGATAGTTTTTATCTCGATTTTATCTTCCCATAAAATAATTTTAAAATTGTAGCGGGCGAAGCCGCTGGCAACACCTAGGTATATATAATATAATGCTGTTTTTTTATCCATCTACTGACGGCTTACATCTTGGCATTTCCCCATTTTACTTAGCATCGGAATACTGACGTTTTCGACCTGATTTCTGGTGTCAATTATTAAGGCGCTAATAGCACTGAAACTAACGCCACCCACATCTTATTTTTCTTTTACTATAAAATCACTTTTCATGATTGTAGATTTGATAAATGAAGAGAATTACTGAATAAAGATAAAAGTGGCCACTTTTGGTGGTAATAAGTAATTCTCTTTTAAAAATACTACAGGTTATTTACTAGCATGATAGTGTTTTGGATATTTCTAATTTGATGTGATTTTAGAATAAAAGAAATAAGGTGTGGGTTGCGCTAGTTTTGCTAGTGCCTTAAAAATCACGAATACAGCCACTCTTTTCACAAAAACTCGTCAAGTCATAAAATCTTTGTCAAAACTCGTGGTCACTGTTAACATTCACGTTACGACTGACCTATTATTTTCCGGCGACCACACGTCCCATAAAAATCCCGGGAATAAAGAATCACGTACTAAAAAGGTCAGGACACATGCGACATCATATTCTCAACTAAAGCCTTTAAACCGTAATCCCGAACTCAATGGAGTAGTGTTGGCGTAATGCGCTCAAGCGAATTGATATACTCGACTAACCAATTGAGTTTGTACCGACGATTTACATACATTATGTAAGGAAATAAGCGTCGCGTGTTGGGTATATCCTGTGTGGTAAGGTAATGATTGTATTGATATAATGTAGAGTAATTTTGTGAGGAATCCACAATTGTATCGATTTATTCATTGAAAATTAAATGCATTCATATTAATTTTGCAACAAGGATGCATCGTGTATCATCCTTACTCATTTATAGTCTTCTGTATTCTATTTCTATGTTATTTTGATTTATTTCCAAAAAAATATATAAATTCTAAATAGGTAGTAAATACTGGCACATTTCTTATTCTTTTAACTAACCTCTGACTTAAGCTAAAAAAAAACACAATTTAGCAATCACAAACTGGAAACAAGTTTTGCCAGTTCACAAACTCTTATTTTCAGTTTCAAATAACAAATAATGCTAGTTAAAACCCAAAATTTTATCAAAAAATTAACGTTGCTAACTCACATCACTAATTTCGCACCCACCGGAAACTCGCACTGCCCCTTATTAACAATGTGTGTGTGTGTACATTCAGTACTTCCATGCTTCCAGTGCCACGCAACCTACATCCGGTTACTTCTTCAGGTATGTGGTCACATTGCTGAACATGTTCTTTTACTATTTAGACTGAATTTTTGATTGTGACTGTACTTTTAGTAGGTACTCATTATTATTTCAGGGCAATGTAATACGAAGGAAAGATTTTTCTAGTATTTGAAGACGAAGAGAGCTCTTATTAAAGGTTTTGACAGTTTTGTCATACAAAACTATGTCAAATATTTACTACGGCATCAACACGTTAGAAGTAAGACGAAAGTGTGCGCTGTTGATGCACTATTATTTATTACTCAATAATAAGATTGACGATGGGGCTACGTTAGCTCGTTGTTCACTGTTTGCCCCGGATCGACTGCGGCGGTTTGCATTTCGTCAATAGTAAATAGCAATTCGCTTGCATTTCGTAAATAGTAAATGTTTTAAAAAAAAAGTTTAATAGGAACCTAGATAAATATCGTCTGTATCCGAATAACATAATTTTAAGTTGATAATATGTTCGTATCGCGAATGATTTTGGTATTACGTTTGTATGGAGAAATGTTCGTTCACCGTCCCCTTATAGACCATGATCTCAGACTTTTACGCAACTAAACGCCTCACACTGGGGAATCAATTTCCTCAAGCAATGCCTTCTATAGACTATTTTTCTTGTTTATTTTTCATAATTCTTAGAAAAGAAACTTTCTTATTACTTATTTTACGACAACAACATTAGCAGAACTGTTGCGTAATGAAGGGTTAACTTATTTCGACAAACAAAAAAAACGTAAAGGGTGGTAAACGGTCAACGTAACGGAATGGAACGGAAAAAAGTTATTCGTGGTCATACATAAAAAAATATACGTGTCAAATTGAGAATCCAAACCATCCTTTTTTCGTTTCAAAAACACGTGTATACATACATTGGGTGTTTTTAAGTGTATTCTGAACCTATTTGTTTTTTGTCTTTTGAAAACAGACGTTACGTAAACAGATGTATCACCATTATTGAAACTGACTGTTCTTGAAATTCATAAAAATATGTGTTGATCCCGATCAGCTTCATTGGTGAAATTCGTTCTAAATAAAATAGTGAGAAACGGGAAAATAAAAAAAAAATATCTTTATCTATACTTCTATACTATTAATTATTATTATTAATATTAATCTGTACTATATCTATACTTCTATACTACTATATATATATACTATACTACTATATACTAATATTATAAAGAAGTAAAGTTTGTGTGTTTGTATATTTGTTAAATTGTAAGGGGTAATCTCGTGATCTACTGAACCGATTTTAAAAATTCTTTTACCATTAGAAAGCTACATTCATCCCGGGTGACATAGACTTTTTATCTCTGTATTCCCACGGGAACGGGAACTACGTGGGTGAAACCGCGTGACGTCCGCTAGTAAAATATAATAATCCAGATTTTTTGGCACTATAGGATATTTTATGCCTGCGCTTAGCGCTTGCCGTTTCCCTCGATATCTCAAAGGCTTTCGACAGGGTGTGGCATGAAAGCCTTATTGCAAAGCTTCCCTCTTTCGGTCTACCTGCTGGACTTTGTGCTTGGATTGCAGACTTCCTGAGGGATCGGTCTATTCGAGTGGTCATTGATGGCTGCTCGTCTGACCAATTGGCTATCAATGCCGGGGTGCCTCAGGGGTCGGTTCTCTCAGCAACTTTATTCTTGCTGCATATTAATAGTCTGCTAGTGCCCGGCACCTTTGGGTATGCAGACGACAGCACTGTTGCTGAGAGGTACACGCCCAACGCGCGGGCTAGTGGGTCTCAGATCCAGTCTCTATGCGAGGCCATGGTGGAGCGGTTGAACTTGTCCTTGAAGGCTGTCTCCGAATGGGGCGACGCCAACCTGGTCAAGTTCAATGCTGCTAAAACCCAGGCGTGTCTCTTCTCCGCAAAAAGGAGCGATTTCCAACAGTTTCCTACTTTCCGTGGTGTGACCGTGCCGTTAACCGATCACATTGAGCTTCTTGGCGTTACGTTTACGTCAACCCTCAATTTCGGTCCGTTCATCGAGGCTAAGGCTAAACTGGCTGCCAAGAAGCTGGGAATCCTAGCAAAGGTGAGACAGTATTTCACACCGAAACAGCTGCTCAACTTATATCAAGCGCAAGTCCGATCGTGTGTGGAGTACTGCTCTCATCTCTGGGATGGATCCGCTAAATACCAGCTTGATGCGCTAGAGTCAATTGAGAAACGAGCCAAGAGGCTCATCGGCAATGACGCGCTTGTCAAGTCAAAGCTCCAGAGCCTTGAACATCGGCGACGAGTAGCTAGCCTTTCGGTTTTCTATCGGTTACATTTCGGAGAGTGTGCGAGGGAATTGCACGATCTAATTCCGCCAAGCCCGTTCCATCATCGGACTACAAGACGTACGGCGATGCGCCACCGTTATATGGTGGACATCCCACCCATACGCACTAAACGGTTTGGGAATACTTTCATTGTGCGTACAGCTAAGGAGTGGAATTCCCTGCCAGAGTCTGTATTTCCTGATAGCTATAACCTAGGGGTCTTTAAGTCAAGAGTGAATAGGTTACTTCTAGGTAATCGTGCTCTATCGTCGACCGCATCATCACTTTCCATCAGGTGAGATAGTGGTCAAACGCGAACCTATCAATAATAAAAAATTAAAAAATGCCTATTGGGTGAGGTCTGTTTAATAGAATTTCGCCAGTTATTATATGTTTAAGTCCCATGTGATGATATACCCACACTTCTATTTTACTCTTCGGGTAATACAGACATAATGATATTATGTATCAAAAATAACTCATAACTTCAAGTCCTACTTATTTTATTCACATAATAATCCTTCATAATACTCCTTTCATTTGTGACACACGAAACTTTCAAACAAATACTATAATAATTGCCTGTTAAAGTTTCCGGCAGTCGAGTTGGATGGTTTGTTTCCGAGAAGAGAGACGGTAATATTACAGACAGCTGTTGTATCTTAGTTACATTGTGTTAAGTAAGGTGATACTTGTTGAAAGAACCTTTGTAGTTATCTCTGTGACGGTTAAATAATGTTGAGTGAGGTCATAATTATAGCGGTCGCAGACGGCGCTTAGATTCGAGACTGTTCGAAAGAAATACCGCGGCAATGAAACACAAAGGAGCAGGAAGGAACATTTAGGAGTTATAGTCACCCGTCGGGGCTGTGGATTATCGAAAGGATAACGCGACTCCGACACAAGGGCGAAGAAGGAACATGGGTTTGGTTTTTAGTCAGTAGAAGTCTGACACTCCCCTTCGCTCTGCCCAAGAGCGGGGGGGGGGTTATTCGATGATTTTCCACACACCAAAAAAAAAGGGGGATATATAGTCAGTACAAGTCTGACACTCCCTTCCGCTCCACCAAGAGTGGGAGAAGTAATTTGATGTTCCGCATATTCATCATTATCATAATCATTTCAATCGAAAGACGTCCACTGACGACATAGCCTCGCCAAAGTGCGTCTTGCGTCTAGTGGATCCCCACAACCTAAACCAGGTAAATTTATGTAGGCAAAAACCGGACTGGGAAGCGTTACCAACTGTGCAAGTATTCCATCATCACGTCCCGAGGTAGTGGAAAAATACTGTGTACTTTTATTAATTACGAGTCAGACATACCCATGACAAAACCCTTGCCTTCCCCAAGGCGGATGGTAGGTACCTATATATTATGAGAATTACCACAAAATGTTAATAGTATAACGATACCTATGTTTTGGTTCTATACGAATAATTAACTAACAACATGTTCCACGAACCAACAGTCTGTACTTTCGTTTCAACAACTTTGAGAAACCCGATTATTTTTAGACTCGAACGACTCCAAAAGTCCTGACCTAGGTTACATTCATAATTTATGAATTAAACGTAAAAAGGACTGTCAAAATCATCCTACGTTAATTAGGGTCCATTCGTTAAAAATGGTCGTCGCAGAACAGTTGCCTCGTCTCGGTTTTAATACAATACAATTTTACTTTGCAAAATGTTTAATAGACAAAAGTAGTTATGAAATATCAAAGCTCAGACAGATTTTACAATAAGACATGCAAGCAGGGCTGCGGGTTGTTCTTCACAAGATAAACCGCGGCCTCGACATAAAGGGCTAAGAAATGTAGGGTAAATATGGGTGGTTTTTAGTCAGTAGAAGTCTGACACTCCCTTTCGCTCTACCCAAGAGCGGGAGGGGTTATTTGATGATTTTCAACTCGCCCAAAAAAAAAAGGCATGCAAGCATTTACATACAATTTATAAAATATCATTCATTTAATATAAGTCCGTTCAGTGTTTATCACTAAGTTAGATTCCCATTAAAGACATTACCTAAACAATCTACATCACAACATAAACCCTTAATTCTAAACGAAAGAAATAAAACACCAATTTGTTGCTGACGTATAAAAAAGAGGGGTGTTGTGTTTACCCCGTAAAATCAACTTAAATGGCCAATGAAACACCATGTACATTTTAAGTTGGACAATAGAATGTAATTCTGTGGTATATTGGCCTCAATGATTTAGCATAAAGTCTAAGGCTAGTGGCTGAGTTGATCAGAAAAGCGGGTTTGTAAAATATAAATAAATAAATTAGATTGTATATTTGCATTTTCAAAATTACAGCTCTTTACTGAATGCATGCATGTACCAACAAAAAAATAATTACATATTTTTGTCATTTTGTCCACATGGTTGGTAAGTAATGTCTCATTAAGTACACAGGCTATTCATCATTTATTTGGTCTTCCTTTAATCTTCTACCAATCCACATTAATTATATTCAAAACTCTCCCCACGACATTTCCTCATTCCTCCGTATCACATGCTCATACCACGACATTCACTTACCAAACAAATTTTCAATCACCGGCGCCAATTTCAGACTTAAAATATGTAACATCTGCAAATCCAACGTCAGACTAAACGATCAACAGCCACACTGGTATTACTAAACCTCCAAACAAGCACACCCCCAAAATTTAATCAAACCTCTTTTACCTGTTCAGATAAAGAAAAAAAATCTAAACAAAATTCTTCCCGCTAATCTTCCCACCACATCGTCAGTCTAATCCAAGGTAGACGGCAAAAACCGCTAGGGCGACCATAAACTTTGATTAGATTTTGTAACACGCGGCTTCGTCCTACATTAGAATGCGTGAATTGGCGCCGAGTAATTGGATTTTTCGCGTCATCGCGTCTGATCTTTTGTATCTTGGTTACCCTAAAGTTCTGAGGTAAGGGGTGATTCATCTAGTACAAAAATCCGCGGCCCCGGCGCAAGGGCAAAGAAGGAACATGGGTTCGGTTTTTAGTCAGTAGAAGTCTGACACTCCCCTTCGCTCTGCCCAAGAGCGGGGGGGGGTTATTCGATGATTTTCCACCCACCAAAAAAAAAAAAAAAAAAAGGGGTGATTCATAGAGATGTCATATGGAAATGATTTGATCTGTAAGCTAGACCCGTCAGGGGCTGCGGGTTATTGGGGCTCCGGGTTATTCGCAAGAAATACCGCGGCATCGGCACAAAAACCTAAGAAGGAACATGGGTGGTTTTTAATCAGTATGGTACTCCCTACCGCTCTGCACAGAGCGGGAGGAGTAATTTCATGATTTTCCAATATGTCAAAGAAAAAAGAAATATACTCCCTGTTCAACAAAAAGGACAGGAAAAGTAAGGCTTTCAGTGAAAAATGTCATCAATATTCTGCCACTCGTTAATCTCACAGACATTCAGACCTGCATAACGCCTTTTTCAGTACCTAATACAAAGTAAGAGTACCTACTTAAGCAAATAAAGTAAAAAATTATTTAATCTTACTTTTTATTCATCTAGAATCAAAATATACCTACAATCGGTTAATAAAAAAAAAACTAAGAATTATCAACAGTGACTAATTATTATTCTTCATATCAAAGTTCATTTACCTTTTTTCTCGCTATGTGAACTTCGCCTTATACCGTGGATCTCAAACTCAAGACTTTTTTGCATTTCGTACTTAGGTATCATTTAGAAGGTTTTTTTGAAGGGATTATGTAAAGGTGGGGACTTTTTATTTAAATATAGACTTAGTGTGAATATTAGAATTGTTTTTGTTATAAAAAATCTTGTCTAAGCAGATCCAAGCTCTTTTGAAGTTTTTGCATAATATTCCAAAATTGAATAGTCTGTAATTCGGTTTAATTTGTTGAGAATATTTACAGCACCTGTTTTCTCCAGAATGTTTACACCGAGTCAAAATTGGAAGCAAAACATATTTTGCAAACAGGAAAATCAGACCATTGTAAAATGCAAATTATTAAACCAATCAGATAAACAATACATCATCAAACAAAATGTAACTGTCAAAACTGTAACTGTAACTGTAAACATAACGTATTTGTTAATGTTTTATTAATAGCCTGTACAGTCCCACTACTTAGCAAAGACCTCCCCCAATTCGTTCCAAGTGCTCTTTTCTAACCTTTTTAGACGTTAAATGTAAATGTATCAACATACAACTTCAAAACATTCCTTCCCACTTATTTTCCCATCTCCCTTTCCCGCTAACCCAAAAAATCCCAGATAAAGACATGCCAATGAAGACAGCTCATGATAAACCACCCTCGCAGCCATCCCTTCCGATGGAAACCTTCATAAATAGTCCAAAAACGCATAGTTCCCTATAAATCTCAGCAAGGCGTTCGCACGATTTTCTTATATTTCTCGCTCATACATCAAATTACAGGTGAAACAAATTGCTAGCCACCCACAGATATAGATAGACCTAGATAACGCAAGTATCACGATGTGTATGAAAATCAAGCGTGCCATTTTTTGACTACCTATTATGACGTCACCAGCACTTTAAATAGGAAAATCAAATCGATTCAAAGACGCTGCCGCGTACGGCGCCTCCATCGTCCAAACTTCCTTTTGCACCAGCACCGACGTCCAACTGGCACTATACACCGATGCAAACTGAGCGCAAAAGTGGCCACTTACGATTTTTGTACGTAAGCTAGGCACGAAAAGAGGCACGCGAAATACTCTACTGGAAAAAATTAAAGGATCAAAAAAAAAAAAACAATTTTTGGTCAATTTTCAACAGGCCGTAACTTTAAGAGAAATGGTCGTAAAAAAATAAAAAAAGGAAATCGTAGCTCCAAGTCTTCAAGATTTTTATCCCTTAATTTTTTCCAGTAGTGTAGTTGCTCTTGCGTTATCTAGGTGTATCTATATCTGTGTAGCCACCACTATGGGGCGACGTATATTTATTTATAAAGGCCGTAGCACGTGACATGACTGCTTAGGTTCGCGGTGAATATTTCTTTATTGTATTTATGTGGAACGTGTTATTGATTTAGTGTGCTTGTTTTGTAGGTGAGAAAGTTTGGGTTATGGTTGTTTTGCTTTGTGGAAGGAAGCTGGGATAGCCGTGCTTGAATTTTGAACATATATTAGCTGGGACAAACGTCATAACGTGCTTAATTAGAGGCACGGAGGAAACTCGAAAAATAATGGAAATATTGGCATAATATGGAGATGATTGATTATATGGAATTTGACTTTTTCCTGAAGTTCTTGAATCCAGAAAGATATGAAAACACAATCACTTCACTTTATTAATATATTCTTTGTTTTACTTGTAACAGTCATAGACATGTCGATTAATATCACTCAGGAATAAAAGGGACTGTCTTGAGAAAAACTCTTAAACACACAGCATTATAAATTTCCAAAATGCGGAATTGCCTGATATTTTGCAAAACAAAACACTTGGCAACTGAACTTCCTATAGACATTATAATCAGCGCTGAAGAATTCAGCGACTTCGTAAACCCCAGGCATATTGCTAAGGCTATGTTAGAGCGTGATGAAGTGACGTCAGCACGCATACATTACGCTGTATTTCATCATTTCAGCCGAAAGACGTCCACTGCTGGACATAGGCCTCCCCTAAGTGTAATTTTTGCTTAGGGGGGGTTTGCCATAATCGCCACGCTTGGCAGGCGGGTTGGCGATCGCAGTACGGTCGATACAAAAAGCACAGAGAACGCTGCTGCCCATTCTCTGGTACATCCCTTAGTCGCCTCTTACGACACCCACGGGAAGATAGGGGATGGTGCTATTCTTTGCGTCCGACACCATACGGAACACGCTGTATTTGCACTGACGTAAATGTAACCCAGTTCATTGGTTTCCTAGAAATAATGCCATAGGTCCATTACCCGCTTTTTGCGTTTAAAGTTATAATGGCCAACTAAATGTTAACTTCATTAATGTTCATTTTTCGAGCGATTTGGGGTTGAAATCCGGGCCGAGTGCTCCTAGCCATTCAAAGGAAATACCGAAACGGTAGTTGGCGCTTCTTGGAATCCAAGGATGGCCGGAGGGTTTTACCTAAGCTAGATTATTGCCATACAAAGTGGCAATGATCTAGCGGCTTCGGCCGTCTACGAAATCGTAGTTTCGTAACTGGTTTCGATGAAGGAATGATTTATCCTTGTTCGTAACTGGTTTTGATGGAGGACATATTTTGTCTTTTTACGAAATCACGGTCAAGAATGATTTTCTTGTTTTCGACTTTTAAGACCGCGATTATTTAGTAGTTAGTTTTAGATTTTTGAACTTAATTTTTTTATTCTAATTTTATTTTTGTGTGTACTTAAACTATAATATAATACATATTTGTAATGTGCTTGCCAAGGCCTTTCATTTGATACCAAACTTGCTATGATTATCTCAATTTAATATTTTTTGAGGTAAGTTTTTGACATTTAAATTCCGTCATAAAAAGAATTTGTAAAATTTATATAGCCTATGTCACCCGGGCTATTCTTACGAATCTAATGACACATAATATATTAAAATCCGTTCAGTAGTTTAGGCGCTACGGTGGAACATACATACATACATAGACTGCCAAAACTTTTGGCTTCGCCGTAGTCGGGTAAAAAGTTCAGGCATGAAGGCTTAATAGCTGAAAATATTATTAAACTGAGAAAATTTGGATTCCTTGTGAAATGTAAGTGACTAAATAATACGAGTGTACACTAAGTACCTACTGTCAAATAAAGAAAATGTTAGTTTTAAACATGTTAGTTTTAAAACTGGCAAGGTCACTAACACTATTATTAACATTTGTATCTGGATATTTGACATGTTTACTATTTGCTTAGAGTTTCCGATATTTCGGCGCTGTTGCAAGCACCATGATCACGGATACTCTGATGTTTTTGCGGGTGGGTGTAAACATGGTATTTGTTAAATAATAGTTTTAACATATTGTTCAAAAGTTACTTGCCGAATGAACTAATCTTACAAACAGGAGAATCATAATTGTAATTATTATTTTTGTAAATTATAGGTATTCTAATAGTGATTTACCTCCGCTTCCCTTTTCTGAGCTGTCCTTAACACGCATTACGAATTACCGGACCCGCCAAATCCGTACCTTAACAACCCAGCGATTATCAAATTTGTGTCCAGTTGCCCAGTTTCCCAGTTGCTCACTCAAACGTGTCGTCAGCGAATTGCTATGTTTTATTAGTTTATGTGAAATTCTAACACGTTCTGCTCCAATGCTCGTCAGGATTATGATAAAACTTTAATCCTTTCTGGTAGGGTAGCTTTCAACTCTATTATAGGAAACTGTGTAGAGGTAGCTACGAATTTAGGTCAGCTAAAATAGGCAGGAATTTAACGTTTTATACATAATTATTATTATGAATGTTATAATTGAATTCAATTATGTTCTTTGGACTCGAAAACGCGACTGATGGTCAAGAGGTCTTTTTTTTTTTGGTTGGTGGAAAATCCCCCCGCCCGATCTTGGGCAGAGCAAAGGGGAGTGTCAGACTTCCACTGACTAAAAACCAAATTCATGTTCCTTCTTCGCCCTTGTGCCGAGGCCGCGTTATGCCTTACGATAATCCGCAGCCGGGCGTCGGCCCTTGCGGGCCCCTTCCATGTTGCTGACATCTCTTTGAGGCGCGCGTGGAACACGAACGCGCCGTCGACACGGTATGGTCAAGAGGTCTTAGGTTTGTTTCCCAGGTTCAGAAAAGTGTTATTGGGTTTTCCCACCATCATGCAATTTCTCAATAGCCACGAATACGGAGTTTGTGCCCTGTTTATGGCTATGTATGTATATAAATAAAAAGAGAAGTCCTGACTAACTGACTGACTCATCAACGCCCAGCCCAAACCTTTAGACCTAGAAAGCTGAAATTTGACACAGAGGTTCCTTTTATAATGTAGACAAGGAATAAGGAAGGAGTTTGTATGGAAAATCGTCATTTTTGTAGTTAAACCGACATCCACGGGGGCGAAGCCGTGGGCAAAAGCTAGTGTATAATATACATTTGTGTTATGAACACAATAATATTCCGACATGGTTTATTGAGTTATTAACGTTTGTAGTTACAGTTTCACATGAAAAATGCTTTTATAGTATTTTATTTAGAACTAGAACGGCAGCGAATTCAATAAAAACAAACGTTAATTTTTATTAAATAAAAATATTCTTTGGAATTATATTTTCATTTGCTACAGCAGAGCCATGGTACGAGTTGTCGTATTAATAAACTTATTTCTGAAAACCTATTGTTTCTTTCGTATCGTTCCATACACACGTTGTAACAGCGACGCAGCACCTGACCGGTGCTGTTGCGGTTTCCAGGTATAAGAATGTGGTATGACACACGGATGCGTTTCGTATCGCACGTTCATCGAACTTGCAACTAGAAAGACGAGATGGGGAGGGGTGTAAGAGTGCGCCGCCACGGGTCCGAAGTGGCACTGCTCAATTAATTGCTCAATTGCGGTTGATCCATTTTATTTCGTCCCCGCTGCGGTGCCGCGGTACCGCCTTAACGTCGTTGCGTCGCCGTACCGCCCTTGAGATCGCCAGTGCAGCAAAGCATCGCGATCGCGACAGCGATTACAGAAAATAGCAATTTACTAAATAACTTGCTTACAGTGTGCCAGAACTAATCACAATGCAAGTTGTGACACGAAGGAAACAAATGACGAACGCGCGTGGCATTTGACGCGATTTGCGTCTCAATCATATCGCCAGAGGATGTGGACGGGTTGAAGACTGACAAGTCTTACTAAGCCATAATGAGGTTACAATATCACACACTAAAGCAACTATCTTACGTGAAGAGTAACCTTTCAGTTTCCAGGAAAATTTCAAAATTTACATAATTTTAGTTTGATTATTTCTCAGCACTCTAGGATGGAGGTGCAAAACTTCATTTTGATTTTGTTAAGACACACAGAAACTTGTAGACTAACTAAGTTTTACTGTACGCCTTTCCTATTTATCTGATTTATATGACGTAAAATCACGCGTGTTTTTATGAAGGGGCAGGCAGTAGTGTAGGGACTAGGGTCATGACTTTGACTATAATTATATAAGTAGCGTGAAGTTGCAAGAGCGACTGCTAGTCTTTAGGTACTGGATTCGATACCCAGTGTTGCTTAGGTTGATATTTTTTTGTTGCTGCAACAAGGTTAAAAATAGCCTGTTAAATTGTAATTGTTTTGGTTGGTTGGTGGTATCTATGGGATTTCAAATTAAACAATGGGTGGACTATAATACTGAGCCTAACCGAGATATTGTTTTCTTATGTACGAGATTTTCCAGAATAGCAATATTTTAAAGATGGTCTTTAGATGGCTCGCGTAATTACATGGGGCTGAAACTTAACTGGTAAAATGTGGGTGAAGGTACAGTCAAAGAAGCGTATAAATTCAAATTCAAATTCTTTATTTCAGACATGAGTCCATAGTGTTACAAGTATGCAGGCAGAAAATTTACTGCAATATATTTTTTTTAAAACGTTGCCCATAACTAAGACTTTTTTGGACTTTGATTTCTTAGAGCGTTTCGCATTAAGTGACTGATGTCAACCACTGTATTATTTGACATCAGTCTTTAAATATATCTGTATAATCGTATGCAAGTTAGCTGGCTGTAAACTTATTAGCTAGTTCGACTGTACTATTACTATACATTAGTTAGTTCATGTATAATTCCTTCAGAGTTGAACAGAGTTCTAAGTGGACTTAAACAAGTTGGATTGTTGTTTAAAGCACCTGTAACAATGGACTTAGTGTCCGGCTGTTCGAACATTGCTTGTAAGCACTAGATTCTCTTAACTTTGTTTCGGTTAGTTAAAATTGACTGGAGTTTCGGAAACATTCAAATCTTAGAAAGTACTTAGTTTTAACAAGGTGTCAGAAATGGAGATTCAGGATGGAGGTTTAGTGAAGAATTGCTATGGATTATTTTGTATTTCATATAATTATATCTATAGTAAGACATACAGATATAATTATATATAAACACGGTGAAAGGCATATTTTTTAACATGGATACCACCAAGTTCAATGACGGTCTACCTCTTTTCAGCCTTATGCCAAAAAGTTTTCGACTGTCAGTGAACTGAATCGTTACATTCTAATCGTACCAGCATTTAAACCTTTGTTTATTATTAATTAAAGGCACTTGTTTTATAAAAAATTAAAACCTTCGCAATCAAAATGTGTGTAATGAGGCTCACTTTCTTCTCTAGAAAATATACATCGTGAGGAAACCAGCATGTTTGAGTGATAATTATCATGGATTCTACACACCAAAACCACTGATAATAGGAACGTTTCTTTACTACTATGGGGTACTTTCGGGACCGGGACCTCGTGATTCCACCTATAAATGCAATCCCAACATAAACATTCTGTAAAAAACTAGCCAAGTCTCGATGGAGCTGCTTGTTTATCTCTAAAAAGTAATGAAATCTAGACAAAGTCGTGCCAAGTATAAGGTTCCTTATTGCGATTTCTTTATTATTATAGTTAATGTTGTGTGTCTTGGCCGTTGAACATTCTTTATACGTTAGTGGGTACAAGTCAATTTAGTTTATACGTAATGTTATATCTGTTGTAACCAGCTATGGTTGTTAAGCGAGCGAGCGCCAAGAAGAAAAAGTAGCAAAACTAAACAAAACGAACAACGGCCAAGTCACACAACATTAACTATAATAATAAAGAAATCGCAATAAGGAACCTTAAACTTGGCACGACATTGTCTAGATTTCATTACTTTTTAGAGATAAACAAGCAGCTCCATCGAGACTTGGCCAGTTTTTTACAGAATGTTTTTGTTGGGATTTCACTTCTTTTTGTAGAAACGTGATTTATTTTATTTAAAATGTCACTTACGGGATATCTTCCGTTCCGAGTTGAGTGATGAGTTCCCGATATTTCGACGCTGTTGCAACAGCGTCGAAATATCGGGAACTCATAACAAATAAAAATCACGGAAGATATCCCGTAAGTGACATTTTAAATATAGTTATGAACCGTGAAAGCTTAAAGCAGTGTGTGATTTATTTTGTTAGATTTTCTTATTGAAAACAATTTTTTTAAATAGTTTTTTTTTTTTTCGAATATCCTAGTTTTTATAGTTTTCCCTTTATGTGGCCATTAAACCCTAACTCTGTATCAAATTTCAGCTCTCTGAGTTTATGGGAAGTACTAGTTCTATTTTGATGATCATGAGTGAGTGAGTGAGTGAGTTTCACAAATGCGAAACTTTGCTTTCGCTTAACTTCGGAGCTAAATGACCTACAGACTTGAAACTTTTCATTTTAAGTGTGATTGTATAGCTTACTGGATGACGAAAATTTCAGCGTTCTGGTCTTATCCAGAGGTTCTCAAATAGGGGCCTGAAAATGCGGCGAAATGGTTCCAGTAAAGGATGGTACGGCAGTGTTTGCTTCGCGCTCGACTCGGCGGGGGCACTGCCGTGCCCCCTGATAATTATTTTTGAGTTTACAGGTTCTGGATAGCGGTCCCGGTCCCGGAAGCCCCACGACCCCTCATATGGCATCTTTGACTGCACTCTGTCTTCAGATTATTAAACAAATAACTTTGCATGTTGCAAATTAAATTCCTAAAACATCGTATGATGAGACATGCATTTTCCTGAAATTTTAATATCGTCTAGTTTAACGTTTAAACAAAGAAATTTAAAGTGTTTTTGATCCCTCCCTAAAACTTTAGAACACTCAAGGACTTTCCTGATTTAAGCACATTCAATTCCAAAAGCTTTTCATCATCATCATCAACAGCCTATTAATGTTCCCACTGCTGGGACACAGGCCTCCTCTCTTTGAGTGGGCTATAATCTACCACGCGGGCCCATTGCGGATTCGTAGATGTCACATGCCTTCGAATTTTTTGGTTCTAAGACATGCCGGTTTCCTCACGATGTTTTTCCTTCACCGTTTTGAGAGCAGCGGTGATGAATTAAATTACACAAAGTAATGTTCGAACTCACCACCTACTGTTCGTAAGTTGGGGCCGTCACCACTGTGCCACCGCTGCTCTTCAAAAGCTTTTGCTAAAAATTAATCTTATAGACTACATAATACCTCATAGATCACGCAGTACATTTTTGATTCAACTCCCAGAGGCAAACATTTCCTAAGTGGGATTGTTTTCCCTTTCCTTCCTAGTTTATTTTTAGGTAGACGAATACATTACATTTCCGGATAATTTTGCGATTGATTTCACTTTATTTCAAGGGATTCCCTTGAGATTGCGAGCTGAACACTCGAGTGCGTACCTACTCTTCATCTATTTCCCCAATTCCGGATTTTTCGAGTATATAAATTATTATTCACCAATCTCGTGATTTGTTTCTAAGAGTTTTGTGTTTTATTCTTTGATCATTCGACAGAAACAAAAATACATGTTTATTTAGCATTATATACCACAAGTGCATACAACACAAACTAAAAAACTAAAATTCAAGGGTCTCACGGCTACGCCAAATAGGCCCAGTTCAGCAAATTGCCAAGTAGTGCTTGACGCTAGTTTTCAACTGGACCTTCGCTGGTAATGCACTAGTGAAATAAATAGTGCATCTTAAAATCATCTTTATATCTTTTTAAAGTAAAAAATACTCATATCATATTGTTATCGCTTGAGACTACAACTTCTTTACTCATTGCTTTATCCTCAAGCGAAAGAATTTTTCATACTTTTTATTTCATTAAAGTGTTGCGTAGCGTGAAAGGATGTAAACTTTACATCCTTTAAGAGGGAACACGGTGCTGCGATTTACCATTCAAATATATTCCTGAAAAATGCTTCTAGAACCCAGATAAACTCGAATAAATAGAATCGAAAAGGAATAGACTAGAATAGATATAATTGAATTGGCTCTGTTTTTGTGGAGAATAAAGGGGAACACGAAATATAATAAATATGAGCTGCAGCCGTCATTAGCGCACTCTACGAGGGCAGGCTTGACGCAGCGTGACGGCAATAGTTTCTTCAAATATGTATCTCAGTTTTGATCTCATCTTTTAATTGTTTTAGCAGTAATTAATTTTTTTTTAATTTTAGGCGTAATAACTTAAAAGTTTTTTATTAATCTTTTTAAATTTTAATCGTAATTATTTCAAAAGTTTTAGATTAATCTTTTTAAATTTTAATCGTAATTATTTCAAAAGTTTTTTATATTCTAAATTTTGTATTTCATAAGCTAAGTAAGAGAGAAAAAAAATAAAGCCATACGTTTTACATCACTTGCTTCTGGGAAAGCTGTTTAACCAGTAATTAGCAGCTGTGTATTTCCAAGACTGTAAAACCTATATACCTAAGATATGTTGTACACAAAAGCTGTAGGTGAACCTATATTAATTAATTAATTAAAATACCTATTTTTCAAATTCCTCGCGGGCCCTGGCCCCTCTTAAACTGCTTTAATAAACAAGTTATACAACATGGGAAAAAGTTATTTTTAGCGTGTCATTTATTTAATTTTACACGGAAAAACACTATTTATAGTCACTAGATGTCGAACATAAAAATAGCGTATACGTAAATATCGAGTAAAAAGCAGCTCTTCAGAATTCAGGTCAGCACGATACCTAATTGGAACGAAGAGCAGAAGCTAAATAAAAGGATGCTCTTTTTCTGCCGAACTCCATAAATAGCTTGACTACCTTGAGTTCTATGTTCTAAGAAATAAGTTATAGTTTTGCTTTTGTTGTGCAGGCTTTAAATATCACTACTGACCAATATTTGAACGATTTTATAGGGTTACCGCTTGACTTTAGTTGTAGTAGATTTAATTGAATTTTGACTATTTCCTCGTAGTCGCGAGCAATATTACTGAGATCTTGAGTTCAATTCTAAGGTTCAGAAAAGTGTTGTTAGGTTTTACGATTAGAAATTTTCATTCTAATACCAAAGGGGTTTGAGTAAAGTTGGCGTGGTTTTGAAGTTGCGCGGCCAGTAATGGCACTTGAATTTTTTAAAGAGCATAATAAAGCGATCAAAAAATATTATGGATACTTTTCCCTAAATCTAATCGGAACGAAGTTTGATTTTGTATTGTAGTAGTAGCCCATACAAAGTTACTCAATGCCCTTTAATAATAAACACCTTCAAGTAAAATAGCCAAAAAGACATAAAATAATAAAGCTACCAATACAAAAAAAAAATATAACAAAAAATAATATAGTTCCGTTGTGTTTGGCAGCCGTTAGCAACTTACGCTTTTTCCACCCACTTTCTACATTGCCGATTCGTATGAAATGCAAATGAGGCGGTCGCTGCTTGTTTGTCATTTTGTTTGTTTAAAAAATACTGGAGTACGACTGGCTACGAATATGCAGTATAAACATTCGTTCTGTACTGTTTCTGTGAAAAATGTAGAGTTGTTTTTAAATTATATGGCATTGTTATTGAGCTTTCGAATTGACTTATTTCTTTTACGGACTGTTCTTTATAACAAACTAGCAGCCCGTTCCGGCTTCGCACGGGGTAGACAATTATTTATTTTTGGAAATTCGGATATAAAAACAGTTTTTCACAAATATTTTTATGGCACGCCCACCGCGATGCCCGGCGCGCTTTTCAGACTGCATCGCAAACAACGGCCACGGCGCTATGGCGGTTTTGTTTACTGTTTGAATTTTTTAATTCGTAATATCTTTTGAATGGAAAGTCCAATTTAAATAATTTAAAAACTATTTTATAGGTAGTTAAATGGTCTTGACCATAAAATAATTTATTTGGATAAGGATTAATATAAACACATAAATAGCATGGTTTGGATTTGGTTAGCATTTTCATTAATGTTTAAAATGAAAAAAGTTGTTGTAGTGACATAACTACAATAGTTGGACATATGCTACAGCGGAGTTTTTTGTAGACATTATGATGTTCTTCAATATTGTTGTACATTATTTTGTTATATCGCTAATAGTTTCGGCAGCGCATTCGACGAAAGACATTTTAAGACTCATTTTTCTACACCTTCGGTTACATTGTTCAAATTTTACCAAGGATCCCAAATTTTTTTCAAAATGAAATGTAGCCTATGTCAAATTGGAATAATGTAGCATTCTATTGGTAAAAAATTTTTTTAAATCGGCCCAGTACTTTTTGAGCCTATTCATTACAAACATACAAAAATAGGTACAAATCTTTCCTCTTTATAATATTATAAGTGTAGATTGGCTTAATTGGCAGTGTAGGTACCTAGAATTTCACAATGTAATAGGGGTGAGCCTATATAAACCGGGCACAAATCCAAACTACGTGACTGCCACTGAGAAATCCCTGATGGAAAAACCAATAACTCTTTTCGCGATCCGGGAATCAAACCCAGGACCTCATGCACTTGCGACCTAGGTCAACGCAGCAGTCAAAATCTAACGTACAGATTAGTTTACTACAGACACTAAATATAAGGTCCCATTTAAATAGATGGACAAAAATTTCGAAATCATTCAGACCACCAAAATAAGGACGATCGTAAAAGAAATAATAAGAAAGAAGCATTTAAGTTCCTACCTACTCATAAAGGATGAGTTTGTTCTAGAGTGCCGGTAATTTATTATTTTAAGTAAAACAAAAATCACTTTATATAATGTTTTTTTTTGTTTAGTTATCTTTGGTTAGACGTACTGAACGCTGTGTTAAAATTTGTTCACCTATTTTAATGGGATCTTATACACTAAGCATTAACACGTTCACTGTCCCATGACTCCAAAAGGAGTCACATTTGTACCAAACTCATATGTCCATGACTCCAGTTGGAGTCGTAATCCAAGATTAAATTTAATGTTTTTTATTTGACTGGACGTATGATTAAGAGGAAAAAGATTGTCATGGACGTATGGTTAGACAAAAATGCTACCGAAAATTTTAAAAAGTATTTTTTACCCGTATTAGTTTAAATGATTATTGTGAAGTTAGGACGAGATTGTAGGTGGAGGTATGAATACATTTTGTTACTTTGTACTGAAACAAGGAACGTGTTAACTTAGCCTTCTTTCTCACTACCAAACCACCAGCCTCTTCAAGAGATTGAAGTCATCATCATCATCTTCGTGCCCTCATCCCATTCTATTTGGGGTTCGCGCAACACATTTCCTTTTTCCATTCTTGCCTGTTAGACGTCACAGTGGCAGTTACTCCTTTCTCTTTCATATCATTCCTCACACAATCTATCTTTTCTTTGGCTTTCTCTCCCACTCCATCCATCAATATTTATATTATTAAATGCTATGAAATATATGTAGTTTTAATACCGCGAGCCCTCATGCATATGCACAGCGGGAGGGTGGGCCCATTTGTGCATGTGCATATGCATGACGGTGGGATTTGTGTCCTGCTTTCAGACCTGGATATATGTCTCGCGTAAACTACATATATTTCATAGCATTTAATGTCATGGATTTCCGCAAAGTAACGCCTGATTCCATAACTTATTTATATTATTAACTAGCTGATGCCCACGGCATCACCCATGTTGGTCAAGTTATATACTAAAACCTTCCTCGAGAACCAGTCTATCCATTGGTAAAAACAGCACGAAACTCGGTTTAGTAGCTTTAGAGATTAGAGTAAAACAACAATATTTCTAAATCACCGCTCGACTATTCCTTTCTCTTTTATGTCATTCCTCACACAATACGTATTTTTTTTGGCCTTCCTCTCCCTCTCCATCCATCAACATTTATATTATTAATTTACTACAGACACTAAATACACTAAACATTAGCTTATACCTTTCTCACTACAAAAATCACGAGCCTCTTCAAGAGATAATCTCTCTCTTCAAGGAGTAAAACAACAATATTTCTAAATCGCCGCTCGACTGCTTGCAGGTTACGGTTGACGGGCCGCGTGTTACACTGCAGTAGACACCGCAAATCGATGCTTAGTTCTGTGCCCTGCTCTTTGATGTCTATTTTCACCCGCCGTCTCATGCCAGTCAAGCAGACATGGAAACTGTAAGATAGGAGTGATTTTATACGAGTTGGACTTCGTTTGGTTTATCTTAAGTTGATTCTGCCTTGCTCTCAAAATGTATAATTATTATCCTTTAAGTACTGACGACGTGCCATTTTAATAACATAATTATCGGTCTGATAGACTACTCGCTATATGATAATAATCATTACTTACTGTACACGCGCCGACATTACCACTCTCCACGAATGATGCCAGCCCACTTCCCGAGGGGTACAGAAAAGCACGGGGGTAAACTAATTTGCCATCATAGGTAACTACACTTTTCGACCTTTCAAGGTATCTGTCAGATCACACGTCGGTACTTAAACGTTATCTCAAATAAAAATGTGTACAAGTTTCAAAACGGAAAAAATATACTGGCGGCGGTCGACATCGCTGTCAATACAGAATGTGCCCAGAAGGCTGGCGGCATTGGACGGTGAGTAATGGGCTAGCTCGCCGTCCGGCCGTCGTCATGACGGCAACAGACCGTGTCGGCGGCGCGTTTGGTGTTCCACGCGCGCCTCAAAGAGATGTCAGCAAGGAGGGGCCCGCAAGGGCCGACGCCCGTCGGGGCCGCGGATTTTTGTACTAGATGGCGTGGCCTCGGCGCAAGGGCAAAGAAGGAACATGGGTTCGGTTTTTAGTCAGTAGAAGTCTGACACTCCCCTTCGCTCTGCCCAAGAGCGGGGGGGGGCATTTGATGATTTTCCACCCACCAAAAAAAAAAAAGGCTGGCGGCATTGACATATTGGATGGCAATGCTAATTTTTTTCCAAAAAATCAGCCATCCTACGAGCATCAACCAGCCAAAGAGCCGAAAACATTCCTCTATCGATCGATCCATCGTAAATTCTCCATTGATCAATATTTTATGGTTTAAAGTTTTCAAGTAATATTTATGATACTATTTGAACTGCTTTTCTAAAATATTCTCTAGTACAACATCACCAAACAAAAAACATACAAACATATCGACAACTTATATAGGTAAGTAGAAATATCTGAGCTAGGGAAAAAGTTCAACTTTCAGCATCCGTTTCCCTTCTAGTCCATCACAAAAACTTAAAAGAAAAACGTTCTACAAGATGTAAAGTCTACTTCGCTCTTAAGATGTTCCTTAAGAAACTACATTTCTTAATAAAAAATCTTCTAACTCTCTAAGAACTTCGGTTTAAGTTTTAACTCCTTCCTTGTAATCCTTCATGCCTCGTTCCGGTTTGTTGTCGATTGAGCCTTCCACAGATATAGATAGACCTAGATAACGCAAGAGCAACTACTTCGCGTGCCTCTTTTCGTGCCTAGCTTACGTACAAAAATCGTAAGTCACCACTTTAGCGCTCAGTTTGCATCGGTGTATAGCGCTAGTCGGACGTCGGAGCTGGTGCAAAAGGCAGGGATTGGGGCAAAGGAGGCGCGTTTCCGATTTATAGTGCTGGTGACGTCATAATAGGTATTAGGTAGTCAAAAAATGGCACGTTTGGTTTTCATACAGATCGTGATACTTGCGTTATCTAGGTCTATTTATATCTGTGGAGCCTTCCCTATAGGCTCCACAAAAACATATTGACATTGACAGCCAGCCGTCTGCGCTCGCGTCCCTTCGCTTCTCATGGACCATGGACAATTTAGTCTATGGCATTGACAAGCGTAGTCGGAATCGGAACGTTTCGGTGCAGCCGAGCCGATTATTAATATTTATAAGTTTTGTTTATATACTTTATTTTTATGCTAAAGACCTCAGTGTTTATTTTATTTGCGAGTATTATATTTATCTATTTTTTTATTTTATTTTTTGTGTGTGTATGTATTTTGTGTCCATAGGTGTGACCGTGACATCACAGTGGGCCCTATCAGAATACCAGCGCTGCGGTAGGTATTTGTTTTCATTTATCGCAGCATCATGCTGAGATAGTAGCCTTTTTGGCCTCGCACAGGTTTTTCTTAGTTAGCTTTATTAAATATTCTTTTTTGTTATTATTATTATTTTTGTAGTTCCTGTGCTTGTCCCTTTTCTTTCTTTCTTTCTATAGATGGGTAAAATGAGCGATCTAACGAGCATAATGCTTTAATCAACATGCTTTGCTGAAGGCTTAGTATCGCAGTACAATATTATCAGTAGAGATGTTAATCTTGTTTGTTTGTCTGGTGGTATCGATCTTATTCGTAATCCTTTAGGTTTGTTCATTGTGCTATACTTAGCTACCTGCTTAAAAGCATCTGTTGTTTATCTATTATAATAAATAAATAAATTGTTAATAGCATTAGTAGGAGAAATTGGCAGACTTAAATATCAGGTAAATTAGTGCACTATTAAATATCCACTTCTACATACCATTCGCTTTCATACTTTTAGTGAAAATACAAAGAAACGTGAGATGTTTCGTTTAATCAATTTTAATATGACGGCACGGTTGGCGCAATGGCTCAAGCAATGGACTGCTGCGCTGCGTGTCGCGGGTTCGATCCCCGCACGGAACAAATATTTGTATGACCTACAGATAGTTGTTCCGGGTCTGGGTATTTGTGTATGTGAGTTTAAATGTTTGTGAACGCACCCACGATAAAGGAGAAATTCCTAGTGTGGGGCAACGTTTAAAAAAAAAAATATTGTTTGATTACAATCAAAATTTGTGCTTTTAGTTTTGACGTACAAATACTAGTTTCTCGATTACGATAACTCGATGCTTATATCCCGCCGGCTATCGGATTCATATCCGAATTAATAATCTCGATACTGTGAGATGTGGGGACTTGTTACGTGTGACGCCAGATTTTGAAGCTATGAAGATTAGGATATGGTGTTTTACAAAAATCAATACGAAGAACAAGTTTTAAGACTTCAATAAGTTTACGTTTTGACTACCTCGTTGTAGTAGTGGTCACAAGTGCTATTGCTGAGCGTGAGTTTCCGGGTCCCAATCGGCCGGATCGGCAAAGTGATTTTAGGTTTTTTCCATCAGAAATGTCTCAGTAGCAGCCACGCAGTCTGGATATTATGTATCCTGTTGATGGCCACAGCCTGAAAACATAACTGATGAAATATAGGTATACTATTAAGTACACCTCTGCCTCATCAGATATCATAGGCGTAATGTTATGTAAGTTTACGTTCTTCATTACCGTTCTCGCTCCTTAACTTCATGTAAACACGGAGTAGCGAATAGTTTTATTATTCAACTTTGTCGGCGAATATCTTACGAGGTGGAGTTACTAAGTTAGCCTCACTAACAAGGTTCCTTGAATTACGTTTTAAAATTCATAGTTTGAGACTCATTGAACTAAATATGCTAATGCGTGGGAGAAATGTGAGGGTTTAGAAATGTTAGCATTTGCGGTAGCATGATAAGATTAAATGCTTTTTGGTGTTGCGGTTGTTTAGTGTCTGGAAATTAATAGGTTTAAGGGGCTTCGGCCGTCTACGAAACCGGAGTTTCGTAACTGGTTTCGATGAAGGAATGATTTGTCCTTGTACGTAACTGGTTTCGATGGAGGACATATTTGTCTTTGTACGAAACCACGGTTACGTACAAGGAATTTTTGCAAAAATATGAAATTTTACTAGTTACGAACAAGGAATAATAATTCTTTTATCGAAACTATTGATTTATGTGATAATTGGTCCAGGATCTCATAGCCGCAAATATCAGGCTAGTTGCAGTAGTCCGGTTGTTAGTCCGGTTGAATTATAACACCGAACTACTGACACTCTTTAGTGGCAACAGTTCGGTTTCTTTTTTTTTTGTTTGAGAAAATAAGAATAGGTAGTAAAGTCCCAAAAACTACCAGGAGAACAGAAGTAGGAAAGAGGTTTTGTATTACAAAAAAAAGATACCGCGGCCTCGACACAGGGCTAAGAAGGAACATGGGTGGCTTTTAGTCAGTAGAAGTCTGACACTTCCTACCGCTCTGCCCAGACTGGGAGGAGGCATTTGGTGTTTTCCTCACTAATTTACCATTCTGGCCTCCTAGTAGTTTGTGGGACTTTACTATCCTGGTTTCCTATCTCCAACAAAAAAATGCATGGTATTAGAAAGGCATAGTATAGATTTGATTTAAAGATTTTAATACCTCCTGTCTACTTTTGTTCTCCTGGTAGTTTGTGGGACTTTACTATTACTATCCCTGTTTCTCATTTTCAACAAAAAAAAACGGCCTGGTATTAGAAAGGCATAAAGATTTGAATTCAAGATTCCAATTTCCAATACCTCCTGCCTACTTCTGTTCTCCTGGTAATTTGTGTTACTTTACTACCTATTCTTATTTACTAAAACAAAATAAAAGAATCCGTAATGTTGCGACTAAAGAGTGTCAGTAGTTCGGTGCTATATTTCAACTTACCTTGTTTCAATAATAATTACAAGATGAAGGTCAGTTCAGTAGACAGCAAACGCGTCTACTGAACTACTTCAATCACCAAAATAATACCTCAATCGAAACTAGTTACGTACAAGGACAAATCATTCCTTCATCGAAACCTTAACAGTAAATTCTTCGTACGTAACCATGATACATAACCGTGGTTTCGTACAAAGACAAATATGTCCTCCATCGAAACCAGTTACGTACAAGGACAAATCATTCCTTCATCGAAACCAGTTACGAAACTACGGTTTCGTAGACGGCCGAAGCCGTTTAAGGATATTAAGTTAAAATCTAGTGTCATTTTACTTCAAGTTATTTTCTTTCCAGTTAATCATTTTATTAATGACATTGTAAATTATCGTTAATTACACTTGAGCAGCTTTAACTGAATGCTAGTATGCTATGGATAGTCCTGACTGACTGCTAATATGGATATGGATAGTTCTGACTGAATATGGCTATATGGCTATGGATAGCTGTAACTGAATAATAGCTGAGAAATGGTAGAAGAAGTCAGAGTAGACTAACAGCCAGACATCATTCATGAGATCATTGGTAAGACCTGGCTTAAGATGCAAGCTAATTTGTAGTGGCTGAAACATTCGTGACAATGATGATGACAAAATAATTTTAGTATCTTTAATTAAACCTCATAAATAGCTATGTTTAAATCAAACTCATATATAGTACGTCGACTACGGTAAATATAACCCTGTACGTGCTTCCAGACTAAACACCAACACACTTCCAACACAACCATAAAACAGAAACAGTAAATCACATACCAACACTCCAGAACACCGTAACGTTGATTAACCCCCGAGACACCTTGACATCACAACTTTCAAGCCCTTAACTCCGAGGTGCCAAAGGTCGGCTTGATCCCTAAATACTAAACTTTGATTAGATTTGTTGTGCCAGTTGCCAGTCCCAGCCTGTCCATTAGAATGCAAGCCAGGGACAGTTGTGTAATTGAATTTTTCCAAGTCATTGAGCATGAATATTCCTCTTTTTTCGTGCCATTCGTACCCGCCACCTCTTTTATAGTTCGCGTCTGTGATGCGTGGAATATAAAAATCGGAATGGATTCATTTTTTATGAATGTTACCACGTTCTCAATTTATGGTGTTCATATTTAATGCAGTCCGTGAGTGGTCTGGTAACACCTTGCTCGATTGGTATGTTTACCTGTGTTTGGATCGGAGGATTGGTCAATATTGATCATGTTACTTTTTATTGGTGGAATAATGTTTGATGTTTTAAAAGTTTAAATGGCATTAGGTGGTGTGACGATCTGACCTTGTTGCGGGCCGAACATGGTCATACATTGCACAGGCTATTTAGAGATTTGGAAGAAAAAAGTGTGACGAATAGTAGGACCCATCAACAAACAAAAATGGAAGATACATTAAAGTTTTATCATAACTTTGTGTTACGTTATTACACCCAACAGTTGGTAATAATATTTTTAATCTATTTCGTAAATACTGAAACAAAAAAGAGTTAATCAACATCATGAAACAGCACTGTAAAAAGACAACAAAAAAGCTCAATTAACAAGGAATAAAAAAACTAAAGTACCCGATAAAAATCGCATGGCTATTAAACCTAAATTGAACACGAACTGAATTGCAGTTAAAACTAGCACGTTACACACTACGTACACTTTTTTAATTGGCATCATAAAAAAGTACGCAGTTAGTACTCCAATTTTGTTTTGACACGACTCCCCAATAAAATTGCTATCCGCGCCAAAACCAGGCTTCGTACGAAAAAAGGGATTTCGTTCGTTTCGTGTTCACAAAGATTTCAGTATGTAAGCGGTTTTACTGGAAGATTAAGAAAAATAAGCGAAAATATAAAGTAGGCACAATATTCTTAACAATATCAGTGGATTTTGGTTCGGAGATTTATGCATAAAAGGTAAGAAATTGAATATTCCTTTGGATAAGTAAGATTACTTCTTTTTAGCCACTTTATAAAATTCTTGTTACATTTTTATGTTTCACGAGAACTTACTCGAATTTTCGAACCTTAGCTCCGTTTGCACTAAAAGTTATGGCTTCTGTTAAGCTTTATCTACTTTTCATTCAGTTTCAACATCCTGAACCATTTTATTCCATGTAAATACTATCACAAAATATTTCCTTTTTCATAGGAATTGTCTACTATTTGAATTACTTTAAACATTTAAGTTATTCTTTAAATCAAATAATTATGTACCTACATTATTAATAAAAAACACAAAAATTAAAACAAAGAATAAGTAGCTACATAAATACAACGACGTCATTATGGCACTTAGTCGTCAAAGGACTCCTCTGCGAAGACTGGCAGAATTACCACATTGAATAGCAATGTTAATTCTTTGACCAAAAAGAGCGAAGTGTTGACCATTCGGCTAGAGATATTCTTAAAGACGCACACTCGGTCCCCATGCATCCGAGCGTTTCAAGATTAACTAATTTCAATAATGTACGCAAATTACTTTTGAATTAATTACAATGGGCCCGAGTACTTACTTTGTGGCACACCCAAAACCCAAATAACCTCAACCAACCCATATCATTCAAAATTAAATGACCTAATAATTTTATTGATATAATCTTGCAACTGTCACAATCAACGAGCTTTATCGGGGCGCTATCTTCTATTTTTACCAAAAATATACTATGGCATACTTTATCAAATGCATGGGCTAAGTCACGCTAAGTGGGGTAGGACCTACGGACCACGGAATCGCTGCTTATACAGTATTTAGAGACGACAACACTAGTAAAATTCGGGGCACCTATAATGTATTGAGCACTATTTCTTGACGGCCCGTTATGTACAGTCGTTAGTAACTACACGTCATTCGTGTCATAGAGTAAATAACAGCATAAACACTAAGATTTATATTAGAAAATGTTTAAAATGCCGCCTCTAGAAGCAAACGACGACGCGTCTCCGTGTTCTATGGAGTGGGCAATGAAAATAGCTTGTATTTTCTATCGGCACGTTGCTACCACGGCTGTGAATAACCAAACAGACCTGTTCAAGTAGAATTTAATCAAGTCAGACACGCGACCTCTCACGCGAGCGCTTTCCTCGTTGCCGGCAATTATCATGTCGATTTTATACTGATTGTGTTTTTGTGAGCTTTGAGTGGCGGACTTTCCCTTGACTTTTTTTTGTAGCGTGTAAAGCTTATTGATTTTGGTATGTTATTACTATGAATGTACTTATGTTACTTACATTTGAAAAGTTTAACATCACGCCTGAAACGCCCCGAATGGTTAGGTACTGGTGTACCTACTTGTTATAACATATCCACATGACAGTTTGCTAACTTTGTTTAAGACTCATTACATATAGAGACCAATCGTAATGCGATTAACTAGATACTCATCCAAACTCTAGTTTCTAGTCGAGAAATTCTTGATGAAATCCCAATATTTCAGTGTCAAAAAAACAAGACATCGACATCGTAACAAGACATCGTACAAAATCATATACTCAATATTCGCGCTTGTGATCACCAGACCAAAGAATAGCCCATTTGAAAAAAAACACGCTCACAATGTGCTTTAAAAACAAATGAAATCGCCGACTTGCAGATGATCGCACGAGATTTATAGGTGAAAAGTATATCAAATCGTCGTAAAAAACAGTGTTCCCCAATACGTTGTAAATCTATGTTCGAATGGACTAACCGTGGCTTTTTTCTTTATTGCGCGGCACGCAGATGTCACATCGCTTTGATATACAGCCTATGCAGCCATTAGAACATCATAAAACGGGATATTCCTATTACTTTTGATGGTAAAAACGAATATACTCACATCATTATTGTTCCATGATCTCGTTAGTAAAAAGCTATTTTTATTGGACAGGTGATGAAATGTATGCATGTTTTAGTTTTATGAATGCTTTTTGGTTTATTTTTACGGTAGATACGGCTATGCTACGTTACGTCTATCTAGTTGACAGCTGCAGCATGTACGTTTTATACAAAAGTATTAGCTTGCATGAAACTTACATAAAGAAGTAAAAAAAAAACATCGTACCAACCACGTCAAAACTTTTCAAAGTCATTCGCAGAACTTCATCGTAACTAAAGTTGTGGCCAAAAAATTGGACGACAAAAGCTTTTTCTAGTAAAGTTGTAAATCTATGTTCAAATGGAATCCCGCGGCGCCTCCAGCTTTTTTCTTTATTGCTCGGCTCACAGATGTCATATCGCATTGATATACAGCGTGTGCCTCTATTGGGACACCATAAAACACGTCAGTAAATGAAACTGAATCTGTGAAATGTCGATTCTTCATTGGAATCTTTGTAATCTCTTTGCGATTGATTTTAACTGTTTTATTACATTGCAGTCGGTTCTTTTTTTTCACATGAATTGGATTTTATTTAACTGATCTAAATCAGCTCAACCTCATAGCGAATTAGCGAGTGAGTTCACAAGGAATGCTTAATTTATTAAAACTTATAGATTATAGATATTAGTTTTCAGTAACTAGGCGTCTTTATTGTACTGGGCTATCATTTAATTGGAGATAATTAAACAAATAATAAACTAATCCCGGCCATAATAAATAACTCAGTTTAGGACAGTTCAGTCTAATAAAAAAAAATCTGGATGAGAGTATTGCCGAGAGTCGCAGTAGGCGACAGCGTCCGATTGAAGAGGCCTTTGTCTAGCAGTGTACTGCTCTAGGCTGATGATCACCTGATGGTAAACAAAAATGTTACTGAGGATGAACAAACCATTGATCCATCTTTTAAATTTTGAATTTATAGTTTTACAAGTGAAGAATAGATGATTTCGTGATGTCTGACAGAAAAAAACTGGCCAAATGCAAGTCGGACTTGAACATGAAGGGTTCAGTACCATGACAACTTATAGGTTTTCCTGTAATCTATACTATGTTGAACTAATTTCTGTTTTTTTTCTTCAGAATTTTAGGTTCAATAGTTTCGGAGATAAGGGGGGGGGGGATGGTCGGACAGACAGACAGACACACGAGTGATCCTTTATGGGTTACGTGTTTTACTTTTGACGTACGCAACCCTAAAAATGGAAAAAAAAACGTATTTGCGCTTACCCCGAATAGAATGTGAAGCACGAGCAGGATGATTATGATTATAAACCATATTAGTTTCTTTTTTAAATGAGTATCAAATATTGATATTTAATAATAACCTATAACGACATTGAAAATAAACTTTCCTCCTACGTAACATTAACCCCTTGACCTTATCCCTATGATGAATAATGTCGAGTTACTCGTATTTTGGGAAAATTGGTCATGAAATTATTAATATATATTTATACTTGACCCGAAATATCTCTACACGCTTTTCTATGTAGGCGCTTTATACAAGGTTAATAATCATTATTATTATCTTTCACTGACCTTTTTCATTTGTTTTAGTGTCCTTACTTACCTATACTTCGTTTGTATTTCACAGTACAATTAATCCCACCAAAAACATTCTGAAAAAAACTAGCCAAGTCTCGATGGAGCTGCTTGTTTATCTCCAACCAGTCAAAATCATAACCCTCCTTTGGCTTTGCCGTAGTCGGGTAAAAAGTAATGAAATCTAGACAAATTCGTGCCAAGTCTAAGGTTCCTTACTGCGATTTCTTTATTATTATAGTTAATATTGTGTGACTAAAATTTCTGCGTTCTGGGCTTATCCAGAGGCTCTCAAATAAGGGCCTGAAAATGCGGCGAAATGGTTCCAGTAAAGGATGGTACGGCAGTGTTTGCTTCGCGCTTGGGGTTGGTGGGATCAGGGGGTACTGCCGTGCCCCCTGATTTGATTAAACAAACAAATCATAATATATAATCAGTCTTCGAATACATAACATTAATGCAACACCCTTTTTTTTTTTGGTCGGTGGAAAATCATCGAATAACCCCCCCCGCTCTTGGGCAGAGCGAAGGGGAGTGTCAGACTTCTACTGACTAAAAACCATACCCATGTTCCTTCTTCGCCCTTGTATCGGAGCCGCGTTAACCTTTCGATAATCCACAGCCCCGACGGGTAATGCAAGACCCTTGATTAAAGGTTGTGATTGACCACATTGACCCACTCATCACCATCATCGTCTTCCTCGTGTTACTTGGAGTCGGCACAACACGTGTTTTCCTTCCATTCTCCTCACTGTCAACCGTCACGCTATCATTTACCTCTTTTTCTTCTTTCATATCATTCCTCACACAATCTATCCCTCCTTTCTTTGGTTTCCCTCTTCCTGTCCATCCATTATAATTATTCATCACATTGGCCAACTGCGTGTTGATAAATGTCACAGTCATATCTTCGTATTATCGGTTTCCTCACAATTTTCCAATCATCAAAGTAAATCCACATCACGTGTTTTAAGATAATCAATTAAACACACTCATTATTTCACAACCACCACCCTGATTAACACATCCCATCCGTTCCACAATTTTCATTAACAAAGTCTAAGCAAATAATTATTTCACTAATTACATTCTCATTTACTTTGCTTTAATCTTACATTATCTTTCCAGCAAAGTACGCTTGATTAGTCTCGACTCAAGTACCCATGTATCCATTAAACAAATTGAAAATTTAGCTTCTCAAATGATTTTGTAATAATGCGAGTGAAATGTGAGACTCCCACAAAGGTCTGAACTCTGCGCAAACTTGTTAGACTACAATGAGTGGATACGAACAAAAGGCGCTTTCCAACGTATTTCATATAATTTATTAATGCTTTCGAAGTTGACATCCAAGACTTTTCGCTTGGAAGGTCGTAACTCCAATGTTAATTTGTATTTAAGTAGATGTAACCACATGGTACGTGACAAAAAAATAAGTATATAAAATTGCTTAGAGCAAGCGAATTGCGACGTGAAAAAAATGCCATTCGAGCGTCTTACTTGTCGCAAATCGCATGGCCAGAGATCACGAACGAAGCGTTAGTTTGTGAAAGGTCGTAACTCCAACGCTAATTTGAATTGTAGGTACTTACATAGATGTAACAGCTGAATTCCCGGAGCAGCTGTTGAATATTCCTCCGTTCCTGGTAAGTTTCGAAGTCAATTGAAAGAAGCGCGATTTATTATTGTTAAAAATAGATAAGTTCCTTGTGCTATTGTGAGCCTAGTTACAAGTTATGTGACTGTGAACGATTTCAATGCAATTATTCTTCCATCCGTTTTAGCATCTGTGTTCAGAAATGTAATATCTAGAGGATAAACACGTACATAGACATCACTCTCAAGACTGAAACTTAGTCAATTATTCAAGTTTAAGTGTCAATGTTAAAAGTCTGGAATATTCGAGTATCAAAATGATGTTAGCCGTACCAAAATTGGTAAATATAACACCCCGGTTTGGGATTCTCAATTCTAGGAATCGTTTGATTTGATTAGATTAGATTGGAGTTTTTGTTGCTAGGAGCGATTTAAGCTCTCCAAAATCTCATTTAAAGGCAGCCAAAGAAACATGACTCAGTTACTACTAACAACAGTAATTTGATCAATTTTTCTTTGGTAAAAAGTTGAACCAAATAAAATCACTTTGCTTTACTCAAGCGGGATTAATCAGCTACGGCGTAGCATGGTGACGTTTTCGCTACGCACCGTGGCCTGGGCTACTAAAGTGTGGTGTAATGTTTTACATGTTTATAATTACTTTTTAACCGACTTCAAAAAAAGGAGGAGGTTATCAATTCGTCTGTATTTTTTTTTTTTTTTATGTGTGTTCGCTCATAACTTGCGACTGGGTGAACTGATTTTCATGATTCTTTTTTCATTTGAAAGCTGATGCTTCCCGTGTGGTCCCATTGTCACCATTTCAATATCTGATGATGGGATCTTGTAGAAATCGGGGGAACTCTTCAATAAATAACAGCAGAATAACCGCGATTGTTGCTATAGCATATCTAAGCATTGTTTACGCCATCACACAACATAATATCACGCCTGTACTCACTACAAAGGTTGGTGAACATATTCTGATGAAGTACTTCGGAGATAGACAACGGAACTCCTCAATAAATGATAGCAAATGGACTGGGATTGCTGAAATCTCATGTCTGTCTATTGTTTACACCAGTTCATAACATAACATCACGCCGGTACGTTGTGAAGGGGTAAGCACATGTGAACCACTAAAAAGTGAAAAATAAAAACTTTTTTACAAAAAATAAAACCGACTTCGACAAAAATAAAACACAAAAAAGTGAAAAATAAAAATCAGCTTCAGAAAGATGAATAAGCTTCAGAAGTCGGTGGCAAAAACATGAAATCAAACAAACAAAAGTCACCGACTTCAGAAGCTGATTTTTATTTTTCACTTTTGTGTTTTATTTTTGTCGAAGTCGGTTTTATTTTTTGTAAAAAAGTTTTTATGCCACCTAGTCTGGATTTGTGCCCGGTTGATGGTAGTAGGCTCGCCCCCTGTTCCAAAGAACTTAAACATATCTGATGAAGTGTGGGTGCACTCTTAAGTACACCTCTGACTATCCCTTCGGGAATTAAAGGCGTGATTGAAATGAACATTAGCGCTTCCTTTCAGACACTGTTCCAGTCTAATCATCCCATCCAGTCTAATCACCCCATCTAAAACGAGATCAACACTTTCACTCATCATCTTCCAGCCCTGGTCCCATCTTACTTGGAGTTGGCGCAACACGTTTTTTTTGCTTTTTTTTTCTCTTGTGTCAACCGTCATGCTTTAATTCACTCCTTTTTCTTTTATATCATTCCTCACACCATCAATCCATCGTCTCCTTGGTCTTCTTCATGATCAACACTTTTACTCGACATTCCAAAATTGATTTCCACAAAATATCTACACCTGAATAAACCTGTATTCCAAAAAAATAAACGGTGACAAAACCCTCGTACACACTTGCCCGTAATGACAAGCCATCAGCTCGTTCAATGGCGCAGCTATTAATATTAACTACAATAGTCTGTCACTCACAAACGCGGCTTGTTAACATTTCGTGTATTGTGTCAATCACGTGAGAATGTTCGCTGTACTGTGAAGTTGGGACTTTATTTGTGGGTAGGCAGATCTGTAAGTATAATGAGGAAAATTGGAACAGAATTGGTTTGAGAAATTATTTACAGGAATTCATGCATGGATGGAACTTATAGAATAGGAATGATATAAGTTTTTAAAGTGATTAACATTGAAAACGGGATATTTACCATGATCATTTACCACATACTGTTTTGATATCAGTTCCCGATATTTCGTGATCATGGTGCTTGCAACAGTGCCCATTTCCAGTGTTAGTGAGATTGTAGAATACTGTTCAGATCTGTAAGCGCTACTTAGCTAGCTTTGTTTTAGACATGTTGTAGTCTTTATTTTGAGCTTGCACTTGTGTGTGACAATAATTCTTAGCCAAGGCTCATGCTAAGTAACGCTTAAAGATCTCGACTTCAGTCTTAAGCATGCTGCCTATTACAAAGCGAACACAAAAAAGTACAGCTGCGTTCGGGGGTCTCTAATTTTGACTGGATACCAATAAAATTTTCAGCAACCACAATCAAAACAGTTATTTGAACCGCTTCCAAAATCATTAATTATTAATGACGAAAGTTGTAATTAGAACGAAAATCGATCGGTCGATGGCCTTAACCCCGACCTTGATTATATCCCATCGTTAAGTACGCACAGAAATTGGAAACGAATCAATCTAATTTAACACTAGCAGCTTTATGAGTTCATGTTATGACCTTCATCCATCTTAAGTGGTATCAAGCAATGAACTTCAGTATAGTTTAAAATCTACGCATATGACAATTATTATGATATTATAATTGAGAAATTAACTCTGTCTTTGTACTTTTTCAGAATTATCGGACTAGATGAAGAACTACGGCCACCTGCCTTCCTTCCTTGCATATTCCTTTTGCCTCTTCCACGTTCATACATCTGGTTATACACGCACGCCGATTACGAGTACAGTTACTACGTACCTGAAATTCTTGAAGAACATCAGCAATAAGGTTAGTGTACGTTCTCCTCAAGCGACTGGAGATCGTGAAAGGTGCTCTAGTACCCATGATCCCCAGTACATTTGTGTGGGAAGAGAACACCGAGGTGGTTTTTAGTGACTTAGAGTCTGACAGATTCCTCTGCTCGCCTCAGGGTGAAAGTCAACCGATGAGAACTTTCCACCTTGGGAAAAAGGTCTTCTAGAACGGGGACGTTCTTCCCAACTTTGCCACTCATAGCGGAAAACAGCTCGTTGAAAATAAAAAGGATTAACCAACACCTACCAGTTTCCGATGTGACGCATCTAATTAAATTAGTTTGTGATCCGACTAGGGGTCTACATAGTTTTACAAAATAACCCGCGGATCAAATTCTGAGTTTAAACAAAGCGTACAGTATTATCGTTCACATCAAATTTATTAAAACTCAGTTTAAATATTTCCATTAAAACGAGGAAAAGTTTAGTAGAAGCTTTAATTAACATGTAGATTTTGATGCTTAATTAATGATCTTCGTTGTCTGACTTGCATCGGGTGGTTATCTCGGTTGTGTTCTTAGTTGAGATAGTGTGATCATTCTCTTTGTTCTTTGTTCTACGGGCTTTATATCTATCAGTCTATTTTGTTCTTCTTCGCGACGGTGGAACGACATTATATTTTTACTTGTCCAAAAATTCGTCCCTTCTACGGCATACAGATGTTACTTTGGCTGTTTGTTCTAGGGCTCAGTGGGCAGGATAGGAAATGGAGCATAGTTTGCGACATAGCTGATCCGTCGAGGTATCTCCATTTCACTAGTTACGAGTTTTATCTTCCCAGTCCATCTTATAGGATGTCTTTTAACGATGCACCTTCCTGGTAAATATAATGTGGCATATCAGTGAGAGAATAAACGAATAAATAAAAGCTGCACCGAAAACTATAGAAGATTATGAAACTACTTAATTTTCCGCAAATTCATTGACAATGCAATTCTTAACTGGTCTATTCAATCAATGATGATAATATTGTATGTGATCACGGATACTAGCCAAAAACATAATTAAACGAATTCGAAAACATAGTCTGAAAAAATAAATAACAATCAACTTAGGTATAACAAATGAAGTCCCAAACAGGGCAGTTGCGTGCCAAGAAAAGAAAAATGCCCAAGAATGCCTGAGTGACGTAAGGTAACAAATAATAATCATAAGTTGGCCTTATCGCGCCCTTCATAAAACCATCAGGCCGTATCTCCATGCAAAGTCGAATTTAATGGAAAATATCAGAGTTCGGAGTGGGGAAAAGTTTCCCCTTTATGAGATTCCGTAAATGGTTGAATTTCTACGAATCTTGTTTGTGAAGGTAACGGGAAAGTCGTTGTGGTCATAGCTGCAAGCAATCGATTTTGTTTGAGGCTCAGTGCCAGTCTTAAATTGATTGAGTAAAAGTGATTTTTATAGAAAAACAGAATGTAATACTCTAATTTTTCGTTTCCTTTTCGGACACTTTTTATTTACTTTCAAGGTAGACTGATGACTTCGTGAAGGCCTAGGAAATTAGCTAGAGGCAAAAAGCACGGAATCAGTTTTTGCAGCGACGAACAACGCGGTCTTTTGGTTGATGGTAATGATATAAGGAAGGCTTTTAGTGCTTTACAGAAAATAAAATATTAGATGCTTCTATGAAAAACAAAAGTTTTCTTAAAAAGAAAGGTCAAATTTTAGGCATATAAATAAATAGGAGAACAGACGAGAATAATAGAAAACAAAGTGTGGCTGACATATTCCACGTAGGCGTTCCGCGAAATTACAGAACGCGTCCTGATTTTTTACTCCCACAAATGTAATTCACGCTGTAATTCTAACAAGCTACATTTACTCCAATACGACAAACCTTTTACTTCATTACCCCGCGTACGTAAATATACTTTACATTTCCATTACGCTGTACACGTAATAATTAATCAAGCTACCAGGTTACCTGTCAAAATGACTTTTTAACATCTCAAAAACAACGGGCAAAAATGGAACAACTAAGTTTTTGCGCCCAAACAAAACACCTCGAATTTTAATGAAGGTGAGACGAGAGGACAATTAAAAGTTTTACATAATTCAGTTGTGTGTCTGAAACGGGGGGAGGGCGGGGCTGCACCCTTGGCATCCGACCCCCCACATCTGAGCCTGAGTTGATTACGAGATACGACTTTTTGAAAATTTAATTTGCCAAATTGTGTTGGAGTTTTGGCAGGATCGCTTTGTGGTTTCTGGTTATTATTTTGGGAGTTATTATTGCTAAATTGTGTTGAAGCCTACTGCATTTTTCGCCTTTTATTTTAGGTCATGGGATATCTAACAACCCGCACTGATCCGGCGTTGTGTAAAACAGCCCACTCCCTCGCACAGAAAGGCCGACTAGCTATGTGAAGCAATGGAAAAAAATAAAAAAACGTTGGTTTCGGTTGATGTTCATGGATCTTTATTCGTTCAGAAGCCCGAAAGACTGACAACCAGTTTTAACATAACAAGGGGTTCAGGTCATCTAATCAGCGTTCTAAAAGAATTTTATAACAGTGCTCTACTGTGAGTAATTTTGATGTTCGGATAAGGTTTGCTCAAAATGTTCTGTATGATTGAAAGGCGTGTTTTTGTTAGTCAAAATCACGCGGTTGGCAGGTGACAGGTTGTTAGTCCATTGCGCGCCGTGTTACAATCCAAAACAACCAATTACCTTACGCGCTACAAATTGCCATAAGTATTTAGGGAATGGAGAAACTTTGGTTTAGTTATTCTGTCGACTACAGGAACCCTCGTGTCTAAAAAAAATTACAGACGATTAGGTCATTTTTCAGGTCCAGCTTCGCTTACCCAGGTTAGTCCGTAAATTAAATGGATGACCACTCATTACATACCGTGTTTCCTCCGTCGCAATTCCTCCGTTCATCCTATGCTTGGTGCAGTGGTATAGGTAGTCAGTGACCCAAAAGCCTGACAACCAGTCTTAAGGGTACCTTATTACACAGTACAGCCACTCCAAAAACCTACTCCATGTATTTTGACGAAGTGCCCTTCGATATTCTAGTTAAACTTTCATAACTTTTTACCCACTATTGAAAGTAATTACAGGTATCGATCCCCAGTCGTTAAGCAAAGGGTGTTAATTATATTTTTCCTACTTTCAAGCCCTTGACGCAAACAATAATATTTTCCTTCGCCCAGTAAAACCTTATTAAAGCTCATGTTAGTCACGCGATTATGGCGTGTGTAAATATACGCAGCTATATATAATAATTGACACTCGAGGGGAAAAGACCAGCTGCGGTTTGTTCAAAAGAGATACAGCGGCCCCGGACACAAAGGGCTAAGAAGGAACTTAAGTGGTTTTTAGTCAGTAGAATTTTGACGCTCCATTCCACTCTGCCCAGATCGGGAAGTCATTTGATGATTTTCCACTCTCCCCAAAAAAAAAGACCAGCTGGGAAATATTCTACACTTGCTAGTACCCGCAGCATCGCTCACGTGGAGTAAAGGTATTGTCCCATGGATCCTACAGATTTATACATTCATTAGGGGGTGAGCCTATTGCCACAAATCGAGGTTCCGTGGCTGCTACTAAGAAATTTCTGATGGAAGAGCGTATAACATTCTGGCTGACCTTATTAAACCTAGGACATCGTGTTCAGCACTAGACCAACGGAAGAGAGAGGTTCAATTTATTTGTTGTTACTAAATCTTGCAGTTCACATAAACTGAAAGACCAGAGAATTAAAAACATTTTAAATAGGGGATCGGACTGGGTCAAAATAATATGATTCTGTTTAGTCCGTAAGTTAGATTATCGAAAAATATTGAATACGACCGTGTTTTTTGTTTTATCAAATCAATAAAAAATTACGAAGATAAAACGCGTCAAAGATCTTGGAGTGGGGCTTGAAACGTCACTTGTGTCGTCGAAATGTACTATCATATGACGTCACACGAGTTTTCGAAGCACTGTATCGTCTTCATTTAAAGTTTACGTGAAAAAAGACAAAATACGTGTCCAATAATTTTTGGAAATCTATCTGACGGACTAATTAGTTTTTTTTTATCCGATCCCCTATTGGTGTGTACTGCTTGGTACCAGTACCATACCATAGAGGCCTTTTTGCCTCGAACGGGACTTATTTTAATTCTATGTATTATTTTTAAGTGTTTCTCTTATGATTTCTTTCGTTATGTCTTTTTTTATCGATTACTTTTAATTTGTCCTGTGTGAGTCCAATGAACACTTTTTCTTCCTTTCTTTTCATAACATGTGTTTATTTCTTATCTTAATCTCCAATACTCAATACCTATAATAAATCTGTAGAAAGGTCAATTCTGTACATGATATATATTTTCAAAATATCTATACTTAAAATAAATCTGTAGAGAGGTCAATTCTGTACATGATAATATATTTTCAAAATAACTATCAGGGGGTGATCGATACTGATGCCAAAAATGCAATCAGTTAAATTTTTGTCTGTCTGTCTGTCTGTCTGTATGTTCAATAAAGAAACAAAAACTACTCGACGGATTTTAACGAAACTTGGTACAATAATAATTATTCTTCATACTCCTGGGGAGGTTATAGTATAGCAGTGCAGTGAAGGAAAATGTTGGGAAAACGGGAGAAGTTGCTTAATTTTTTAAGCTTCCGTCGCGTGTGCAGCCTTAATGGTTAAAGCTACATAGAAATCATTTACGATGAAAATGTTCTAAATAAAATTATCTAAAAAATATCCCACAACAGCATATGTCTATCTTTTATGGTTGACTCACAATAACACGTGTTCCTTATTGCGATATTTTTCAACAGTATTATGGATTGACATATTATATTTCCCTACTAAAATACGAAAGTTAATGTGTCTGTTACATCAAAACCACTGAACCGTGAGGAAGGACATATGGTACTTTTTTACGAAAAACGACGGAAACGCGGACGAAGTCGCGGGCAAAAGCTAATTGTTTAATATAACAGCAAATTCGGTTAGCAACCAAACATGTTTTTTTTTCATCGAATCACAACTTAAATAAAAGAAAATCTTTAATCCCCGATTTCATGAAAATCTTCGTCTTCATTAATCATTAATCGATCCATTGATCATTTTCCTCGTTCTTAAAAGCGTCTTTAACTATAAACCCATCTAAGTGCTATAGAAATTAACTTCAAGGAAGCCGGGAGGGCTCTTCGCCGAAAGAACACTTAAACCATCGTTTGATGTGACCTTTCGTCCTGAAACGTTATAAATTGAACTTCCTTTTTCTTCGCCATAGAGATATAAAACTTGATCATGTTTTTACCCTACTGTGGTTGAGTTCAAAGTCAGGGTAAAGCGTTTCCTTGTAATCTATTTGGATATAACTAAAAATGTGTACTTTTTCTCGCAGAACGGATGGCCGATGGGGCCGAAAAGTTCTGGAATGGCGACCGCGAACCGGAAGACGTTGCGTTGGAAGGCCTCCCACTAGGTGGACCGATGACCTGGTCAAGGTTGCAGGAACCCGCTGGATGAGAGACGCACGGGACCGGTCAATGTGGCGACACCTGGGGGAGGCCTATGTCCAGCAGTGGACGTCTTTTGGCTGAAATGATGATGATGATGATGTGTACTTTTTTATGACATAGCCGTGAATCTTCGACAGCCTCGTTAGTCTAGTGGTCCAAGGCGTATGAGTTTGATTCCCAGGTTAGGCAAAGTGTCATTTGGTTTTTCATTATCAATTTATCAGAGCCAGCAACGTAGTCTGAACTTGTGGTCGGTTGATGGCAATAGGCTCGCCGTCTACTACATGGAACTTAAAGATAACTGGTGAATAGGGGATCAGACAAAAAAAAAACTAATTAGTCCGTCAGATAGATTTCCAAAAAATATTGACCACATATTTTCTTTTTTCACGTAAACAAAAAATGAAGACGATACATTGCTTCGAAAACTCGTGTGACGTCATATGATAGTACATTTTGTACCTTCAAGTGACGTTTCAAGCCCCACTCCATGATCTTTGACGCGCTATAGCCTCGTAAATTTTTATTGATTTGATAAAACAATAAACACGTATCCAATATTTTTCGATAATTTAACTGACGGACTAAACATAATCATATTTTTTTGAGTCAGTCCGATCCCCTATTGTGGGAATACTAATGGATACACCTCTGCCTAGCGCTTCGGCCATTACAGGCATGATATTATGCTATCTTATAGCCGTGACATACTTTCTCATATTCATAAATTGAAAACTTACCTTAACCCACATGAAAATATGAAAAAGAAGATTTCTTTAACAAAAATACGACGACATTTCCAAATAATACATTCCAAAGAACGGCTTAATTGTACATTATCTATTATTTTCATACGTGTGACATCATGAATGACTAACGTACGATTCATAGAGGCACACAATGGGCAGGCCCCACCAAATACATGTTTATGTCATAACCAGCCGAAAACCGAGGTTTGTAGCCACATAATTAACTCAACAATGATATAAGACTCTATTTTTTGTCCTACAAAGTTTATTTTTGTGTGAAAATGTAGCAAAAAGGCTTAGTTTCATTTCATATTCATTTATCTTTGTGACTGAACCATCGCATAGTCAATTAAAAACTGACGGATAAAAAAACGTTGGTTTTTGTCGCTTGTGTGATTGTGTTGTTGCAGTGAATAAGGAAATGGCGTTATGAAAACCATGGGGACGTCATTTTTTTGGGTTCCGTACCCAAAGGGTAAAAATGGGACCCTATGACTATGACTTCGCTGTCTCTCCGTCCGTCTGTCTGTCACCAGGCTGTATCTCAAAAACTGCGATAGCTAGACACCTGACATTTTCACAAATTATGTATTTATTTCAGTTGCTGCTATAACAACAAATACTAAAAACAACATAAAATAAATATTTCAGGGGGGCTCCCATACAACAAACGCTATTTTTTTGCCGTTTTGGTACGGAACCCCTCATGTGCGATTCCGACTCGCACTTGGCCAGTTTTTAAAACCCCCCAAGGTTCGTCTAAAATATTCGGACGTCATTTTTTTACACTGTTATTTTAAACAACCCTCAGGTTCTCTTTGCACGGTTTGCAACTGACAACTCACTTTCCCTTACTTTACACAATTAAGTAGGGGTGAGCGTAATTAAAATGTCATTCTGTCTGTGTCAACATCAAATGATTGGCGTTAAGACAACGATGTTTTAATTTACGTTTAACTTTAATTGAATGAAAGGGGGGAGGCTTCGTGCATTTGCAATGTAGTGTCTTATTCTGTAACTAGTGTATTTTTGAGTTGAAAGACGTTCAAATTATTCTCTAATGTGTAGTTCATAATTCACTTGCAATGTTTACAGAAAAATGTAAGTGAGTCAAGAAGCATATGTGGTGTAACTCTGAATGATAAACTGGGGAATTAAGTTATATGAGAGGAGGGATTTAAAAGATGATGTAGTGACAAAAAATTTAAATAGTGTGCTTAGATGGTTTATTCATGTGGAGAGGATGAGTGAAAGTCGATTAACGAAAGGTTAACAAGATTGATGTGAATGACAACGCCGGGAGGGGACGCCCTAGAAAGACATACACTGACCTTATTGGTCAGGTTCTTCAGAAAGATCAGGTGCGCAGTACTCGCAACCGGTGTGCGTGTATGACCAGATGTAGGAATATAGACGAGGCAAAAGGAGTATGGAAAGATCATAAATAGGTGGCACTCTGTGGTTTCTGCCTACCACCATGGGAAAAGGTCGTGAGTTTATGTATATAAGTAAGTTAGTCAGCTCCCATCCCTTTAAAGTAGATTTCTTACTAATATTATAAATGCGAAAAATTGTGATGATGTATGGATGTTTGTTAGTCTTTCACGCAAAAAATACTGATTGGTTTTTAATGAAATTTGGTAGAGAGATAGTAAATAGCCTGAATTAATACAAAGGATACTTTTTGCACGCGGGTGAAGCCGCTGGCATAGCTAGTAAAAATATAATTACAATATATTTTAAATGAAGCTTGTTAAAACAGAGTTATTACCCAATTAAAATCTCTCCTTGTAACTGTAATATGAAGAATAATTATTTAAAAAAATAGGTTTATTTGATTTAAACAATTCTTATTCAACCGTGGATATAATCAAATAATCGTTCTTAGTCCGTGTATACTATACTGACATGATTGATATAGGTTTATTGGTAGCTCAAGTTAATAGATTTTTGCCTTTTTTCAGCTTTAGGTTCACCTGCTATGTTTCTACTAATAATGTTTGTTTTTTAAGGTAAAATCTTTGAACTGAAATTATGCAATAGTACTGCATGGTTAGCTACGTAATGTCATTCTAAATTGGCGGACCACGTATTTAGTACACCATTTTAACCCTCCCCCCCCCCCCCCCCTCCCACATACCCGTACGCAAAATACGCGTAGTTGTTATAAAAAAATGTTCTTAATAATTGTTTAAATAACAGCTCTTATGCAAACAATTAAGTATTCTAAAACATAAGATTCTAGCGTCTAAAAATTCGTCCACACCGCTGTCAATAGGAAAAGTGCCCAGAAGGCTGGCAGCATTGCCACGTTGGATGGCAATGCTGATTCTTTGCCCAAAAAATATTCCAGCCCTCCGGTCACGTGAAGAGTCGACCAAACGCTTGGCAATTTCCTGATAAATTAAGTGGGCACTCGGACCCCATGGCCCCAGTGTTTCAACCCCAAACGGCTCAAACACATAACTACCAATTAAGTTATTGTATTTGCGCCGTTTGAGGTTTTCAGCACCGGCCGCAGCCGCCCCAGCACAGCTCACCGTGCTAGGAAGATGGGATGGCGCAAGGGTGTCGACACAAGTTGCATCCCACACCAAAGGCCTACCCAACTTCCAAGGCATTATGGTCATACCATCTGGTCTCTTCCCATCGACGCGTGCCAACCCATTGGGTTCCAAAATAGCTGGCACACCGGCGGTAGCCAGAGCACGTCGGATAAGATCATTAATGCTGGCGTGTCGCGCAATCCGACCTGCGCTCTTACTGCAAGATAGGCCATGGTGTCCGAGGCCGTCGACTGCTTCACCACACTGACAGCGATGTGGAGCCCCACATGGAGCACCCAATCGCAAACATGTAGCGAGCCGGAAGGTAGTGTCACCTAACATAGTGCCTATATTAGGTGACGGTAGTGCTTGAAGCCAGAGGCCCGACTCCCACTCACCCACAGCCAGCAGGCGGGCGCGCTCAGCAGTATTGGTAGACGTATTAATAAGGTTATTCCGTACCAACCTGCAGAGCGGCTCATCCCACTGTCTCTGGGAAAATGGGTTTTCGGGCCGATCCGTGTTCGGGCAAGCCATTCTCCAGGCGCTCTCTGCATCGGACAAGCACGGCACTTCCGAGTCAACCAGGGAGAGGGTTAAAATTTTCCTGGTTAGCTTTTCAGTGCTGTGGACAGACGACAGGAACGCCGGTAAGCTTACACTAGAAATTTTGCGGACGCCGAGGCCACCAAAACGGATTGGAAGGGTGGCTTGCTGCCACGCTCGGTCGTCCAGGGCCACATTAAGAATGGATGTAAGTGTGTCGTGGATAATTTGGTCAATTTTGTCCAAAAGTTGTGGTTTCGTCCACAGAGGTGAAGAACGAAGAAAATACATAAAATTTGGACCAAAACAACAGTATCTGATAAGGGTGAAAGCCGAATGTAGGTTAATTTTGGAGAGTCTATCTGAAATATCAAGAAAATATTTAATTTTGTCATCGATGAAAAATGAGAAACTTTCTTCTAAAATAGGGGAACCTAGGAGGTACAAGGAACTTTTTTCTAAAATTTTGATTTGAGGGGCTATTGAGTTAAATTTTGCTATTGTCGATTGTTTGTCGGTAATGTCAGGGAGATAAATTTCGCATTTAGACGGGTTAAGGTCCAGGCCAATAGATTTAAATTGTTGTTTGAGGAGTTTTAAGTCATTCAAAACGGTGTCGATATCACCTCCTAGCGTTCCATCATCTAAATACCATACGTTGAATTTGGAATTTAGTTGTTGAATAATGGGATGAATAGCCAAACTGAAAATGACAGGCCCGAGAGGATCACCTTGTTGGCAACCAACTGCAGATTCCAAAAATTTGTCCTTATATAATAATTTTGTAGGATTCCTATAACATTGCCACATAAAACCATAAATTTCGGGTAGTACTTTTTTAACTTCAGCCAACAAAGTGTCCCTGTTCACGGAGTTGAAAGCATTTTTGACGTCAACCTTGAGAATGACCTCACCTTTCTTTGAATTTAAAAAAGAGATAAGGCATGTACGGCAGCCTCGCAGCCCCCTCTGGAACCAAAACCAAGTTGAAGGGACTGGAACTTAGCTGCAAGCGGTTCACTGTAGAGCTTGCAGCATATTTTGGCTGCCATACGCCTGTAGGTGCAACCCACGGCAATGGGACGAATGCCGCCGTCTTTCTTGCGAAGGGCACACAGGTTAGCCCCATACAAGACATCGACGACGGCATCGTTCACGCCGCCGGAGAGCATTAAATTGATCAAAACCGCAAGCTCCTTCAAGAGCGACTCACCAGCTGCCCCGGCGCCTGGGCTCAGCAAATCTTTTAAATGCTGTGGAGTCAGGCCGTCGAGGCCACCAGCAGAACCACTTCGGAAAGAGCTCACGGCTGTGATCAACTGCGGGGCTGTAATTTGGAAAAAAGATGAATCTCGAACGAGGGGGTCGGGGTGGACGGGCGGGTCGGGGAAGGCGAGACCATCCGCAGGCGCTGGATGTTTACTCTCCAGGGCTGAAAAAGTCTCTGGCTGCCCCCCTTATATCACCCTCACTTAATTTGGATTCCACATGTGCACAAATGCCTTTCTGAGAATAATTGTACATAAAAGGTAATTTTGTATCAAAACTATGAGCCGAATTATTACAGTTGTCTTTAATTTGGTTTGTTAATGATTTTTGAGTTGCCAAATTTTTTTGGACATGCAGAATCCTGTAAGGGAAGGTGAGCAACTCCTCCCAGGCACGTTATGAGTTCTCCTGGGTAGCGAGACGCACACATCGCGCTAAACTTTGAGCAACAGTGTGTCTCGCACCCCGGGGAACCCTTTTTAAAACAGGAGTGGAATTTTTGAATTTGGATAATGTTTTCCACAAACTTTGTTCCAAAGATGTTGAAGTCGGTGAAGTGGCTGGGGGGCACAAAGGTACACTATGAGGTTTGTGAACCTTGCCATAGTGTATCTTAAGTCCCCGTTCACCTTTGAAATAACGAGCCTGGGGGCAGTGAGGACATCGTACCAAATGTTGCACATCCAGTGATGTGATAGGTTGACTAGCACTTATTCCGGCGTCGCTACAGCTGCCGCTCAGCATTAAATATAACGGGAAAAAAAAACTCTTAAACTTACCAATACAAAAGAAAATTAACACTAATTATAAATAAATAAAATATGTTCACAATAAAAACACAATATAAATAAACTAAAAGTCACAGCTGCAGCTGCAGTCGGTTACTAGGTGACAGCGACACGGAGAGCGGCGCAGTCGCGCTGGCGGCCTAGGGTGATGCGCCGACCACGCCGTCATTTTGGCGCAGCCCTGGCAACCTTTGCTGGTGTCACGTCGGCGTCGCTTTCAATTTTCTTCAAAAAATGAGGTGGAGTCTTCAGATTTAAAGATATTTTGTATTTCGCGTCAAATATTTGAAAGTTGAGAGATTCAGATTCAGATTTTTTTTCAGATTTTATGATATAGTAGGGCGATGCGAAACACCGCGATGAGTCCAGTGAATAATACTTGTATAATTGTATTTAAATCAACAAAAGAAATGGATTTAAAACAAGTAAAATAATAATTAAAAGAATTATAACTTCTTTGGCTTTTTTTTGACGTGTGCTGCCGCTGACAGATCAGTTGTTTTTTTTTTGACGCCCTGTAATTACTCCCCCTTTTGATACTTGTATATATTTTATTATTATCTTAGTTCTGTAAATAGTAGTTTTTAAATGTTGTAAATAAAATGTTACTTAAGCGTTATAAAATAATAAAACAAGATTCTAGCTAACTTGAGTACGCATCTAGAAACTATGTGTTAATCATGTCTTGTCATATAAAATTAACACCCTACATTTTTAAAGCCCCGTTCATCTGTATGTCATCTCAATTTCCTTATCAAAAGCCAATTCAATGGGTACCTTTGATTCTAACCCTCATAAAATGTGGCCAGCCTTACGAATAATTTTACACCCTATTAATCTTTAGTACATAAGACCTCCTAAAACAGCCTACTTTTCCGTATAATCGCTACTCTCAATCAATACTTTAACGTTATTATCAAAGTACTAAAAACCTTCTAAAATATCTTCAGATTTACAACAATTGAGGTAAAGTTGTCCAACTTTTAGTGCTATTTTTCCAGGGACTCAAATATTATTTTTTTAGGGCTGGCGCGTATTTTTTCAAATGGATTTCGTTGGCGGTTTCAGTTCAGATTGGCTGTTACGCAAATGGAAACTTAAATTGACATGCGAATGGTTTCACTGTCCACTCACTTTTACTATGAAAATAGGATTATGAACCCGTATTGTGATTACTTTATTTCCTAAGCGACGGATATATACGTGGGTAGAATTTCTAATTTTCATAGATCAATATAACACACAATGTGTTGCTATATTGCTGAGCGCTAATTGTTCCTAGAAGCTCTTTCTAGATTATGCACTATTTCTGTTACGGGTATTTTTTAGTGGAAACTTGTAAATGTTTTTCATAAACATGTTGCTTAAGAGCACTGTTTATATTACCTGTAAGTTCTCCGAATAGAATTAAATAAAATTATTGTATTAGAAAAAAAAAATCCTTTGGTTTTCTGTTTACATTCAGATAATAAAATTATTTAGGTGATTGAATGTGATTACGACAGTGTTCGTATGTTGTGATTTTACGCAGTGTATTTCCGCTGATAAGTGGTCTTTGCAATATGTATGTGCCCACTGCTGGGACACAAGTCTTATCTATATCAAAGGGACTGACTGACACGGTCCCAATGCAGTTATGTAACCTCAAGTCTTAGAATTTTATTCTAAGACTTGAGGAAGACTTATCGTGTACAGTAACGTATAACGACCCGGTTGTAGTTTTAGTTTTCTTTCAACGCCTGAAAAATGATTAAAAAAAAAGTTGTATTTAACTTAAAAAATAATCAACCACCATCTTTTAAAAACTCTCGCCTATTATTAAAACTCACACCTCAAACTTCCTTACACGTAAAAAATAACATTCTATTTCATAACATCACCGCGTCGTTGGAACATATAATCCTTTTTTCGCTTGCAAAGCTTTTACATAGCAAAAAAAACACGGTAATTCATTTGTCGTTGAATAATTGAATAAATCACGGTAATGGAACGGGTTTCAGCGAATGGATATGTTTCCAAAATGGCTTTCGTTGTTGGATCATCTGTGAAAGGAGCAGCAGTGACGGCGGGACGCTGAATTGAGGAGTTATTTAGTAATGGAACCTTCTTTTTTATGGCTGATTAACTTTTGCATTAGTTATGGGGCGAGTTAAGTTTAAAAAACCTACCAAGTTGTAGTAACAGAGTATAATTTTCATTTTTTTTTAAGGATTGGTGATCATTAAATGACTCCTCCCTCTCCAGGCGGACCAGAGTGGAGTGTCTGACTCTTACTGACTACAACTATAACCTATCCGCGTTCCTCTCTAACTTCAATCCACGGTTCTCCAAAGCTGCGTCGTAATAGTTCATTTTACACTTCAACTAGGATTTTTTCAGGGTCGCGGTGACTTTTTTGAACAAATTTCGCAACAGTTATTTTCACCCTTGAATAAATCTCTGAGGTCGACGTCTTGGGTTTATTCCAGAGTCGAGTAAGTGGTTCTGTTATTGAATTTTTCAATCAAGAATTTCTCAGTTCCTCCAGCCACGGAGTCTGGATTTGTGCTCAGTTGATGACAATAGGCTCGCTCCTTATTACACGGGACTTAAATATAACTTTCAAAAGGTACTGTACTATTAAGTACAACTCGGTCTAACCCTCCGGGGATTACAGGCGTCATGTTATGTCAATAACTAAAAAACTACGTTCACAAAATTATTGAAAGTAGTACCTACTCTGTTAAAGCGGTTTTAGATTTATACTCTAAAACCGCTATAACAGAGTCCCCACAACATCTATCACTCATTAATAGCATAGGCGAGCCATATCTCGTTACGCGCCAATACTCAGCCATATCACTATTAATACACTCATCGAATGATTGAATGTTTATTAAATTGGTGACAGGTTACTCGTCTGTAACTGAATGAGTGTTGTTTAATACATACCAACATTTTGCCTGATAAATATAGGTAGAAATAAAGGGATTCAGGAGACGGCGATTATAGGGAAATTATGTTAATGAGGATTGTTTCGAGTGGGTAGAAATGCTTTTCATGTCTGTAATAGGTGGAAGTGACCTCCACAATCTTACAGCATGGACAGAAAAGGTATAAAAATAATAGCTAGTTTTTTAGTGATGGGACTTGTTTTTTTTTTTTTTTTGGTGGGTGGAAAATCATCAAATGACCCCCCCCCCGCTCTTGGGCAGAGCGAAGGGGAGTGTCAGACTTCTACTGACTAAAAACCAAACCCATGTTCCTTCTTTGCCCTTGCGCCGAGGCCACGTCATCTAGTACAAAAATCCGCGGCCAAGGATGGGACTTAAGAGTGAATCTAAGGTGCGTCACTAGAGTGATCGACCACGCAGATAAGAAGGGTAGAAAGAGGTAAGTTATTTTCTCTAAAAAAGATATTAACTCTTTAGGTACTAAATCACAGAATTTATCATTATTTTTTGGTGGGTGATGGGATCATCAAATGACTCGTCCCGCTCTGAGCAGAGCGTTAGGGAGTTTCACACTTCTACTGATTAAAAACCACCCATGTACCTTCTTTGCCCTTTGTTTCGAGGCTGCGGTATATCTTTTGACCACCCCGTTGCCCCGATAAGATCAAATTTAGCCCTCAATATCTATCATATCAATCAACAACCATATACCCACCCATATATCACACTAAAGCACCCCAATACTTGACACACCAGTTAATAAGCAATCGCGAAAACAATTAACTGTTAGCGATATCCATCGGTTTATTAATCCTAGAGAAATAAATACGGACAATGAGGCGTACGCATGAACACAGTAAACATCTGTATTAACATACAGTATTTCAACTGGGAACAATTCTTGGAATCAACTACAGATATAGATAGACCTAGATAACGCAAGAGCAACACTTCGTTCGCCATTTCGCGTGCCTAGCTTACGTATAAAAATCGTATGTGGCCACTTTCGCGCTCAGTCTGCATCGGTATATAGCGCTAGTCGGACGTCGGCGCTGGTGCCAAAGGCGAGTTATTCCGGTCTGATCCCCTAAAACTGATACCCTAGGGGATCCGTTTTATTATAAATTATTTTCTATTCCGGTCTGATCCCCCGTAAAAGAATCGGATACCCTGACACATTTTTAGGACAGTCAGCAACAAAATATTGGCGGGGGTTGGGGCAAAGTGGGCGCCGTACGATTTTTACACTTTCGCGCTCAGTCTGCATCGGTATATAGCGCTAGTCGGACGTCGGCGCTGGTGCCAAAGGCGAGTTATTTCGGTCTGATCCCCTAAAACTGATACCCTAGGGGATCCGTTTTATTATAAATTATTTTCTATTCCGGTCTGATCCCCCGTAAAAGAATCGGATACCCTGACACATTTTTAGGACAGTCAGCAACAAAATATTGGCGGGGGTTGGGGCAAAGTGGGCGCCGTACGATTTTTACACTTTCGCGCTCAGTCTGCATCGGTATATAGCGCTAGTCGGACGTCGGCGCTGGTGCCAAAGGCGAGTTATTCCGGTCTGATCCCCTAAAACTGATACCCTAGGGGATCCGTTTTATTATAAATTATTTTCTATTCCGGTCTGATCCCCCGTAAAAGAATCGGATACCCTGACACATTTTTAGGACAGTCAGCAACAAAATATTGGCGGGGGTTGCGACAAAGTGGGCGTCTTTGAATCGATTTTTCATTACTAAAAATACAGGTTGTGACGTCATAATAGGTAGTCGAAAAATGGCACGCTTGGTTTTCATAGAGATCGTGATACTTGCGTCATCTAGGTCTATCTATATCTATGAAATCAACATACACACGCAAGAAAAGCTTTTACACGGAATCTGAGCTTATATTCAGGTGAATCTGCAGCTTAGAATCATGTGCATCCTGTTATACTGTAAACCAACCGCAATATAGTTGGGAAAAGGCTAGGCGGATTATGTTGTCATGGATTCAAAGCATGTTTCTGGGAACAACTTCCTTGCGAGAAGATCGGGGAAGATCGGGGCTGTCGCATTTATCGAAATGGCTACATTTTATGAGTGTAGTGCAACATGAGCCAAAGTTTGATTGTAGTTGACAACTTTCTTTTTTTTTCTTTTTGGAAAGGTTGGAAATCATCAAATAACTCCTCTTGCTCCGGGCAGAGCGGTAGGGAGTGTCAGACTTCTACTGACTAAAAACCACCCATGTTTCTTCTTAGCCCTTTGTGTCGAGGCCGCGTTATCTCTTTTGAACAACCCTCAGCCCCAACGGGAAGTCACCTAACAACCCTAACATGCGTTCAATTTAACATACAAGGACATAGTTGGATTACTGCTTATATATTTTATCCTGTGGCGTAATATCTACTACCTTTTGTCCGTATAAATTAATCCTAGTCATCAGTGGAGAATGCCGAACAATAGAGAGGTGAGTGTTGGACGATAAAACCAGTTTATGTTGACACTTTGGGCTAAGCATTCAGTTCTTTGCGGAAACATACATAAGTCCCAAGAAATTCAACAGGTGCTCAAAATCAGAGTCAGTATGTTCAATGCAGAACAATTGAATTTAGTTTCCTAACTTGACGGATGTCTCAAAATATTGGTCGTTCTGTATGTTTATAGATTGAGTTAAATATGAATATGGTTCGAGAAAGCCGCAGTAGTTACCATAATCTTCGGTTCAAGCGTGGCAAGGGAACACTGGGATAGTTTTTGTCAGTTAGAGTCTAACAGACCCCCCCTCCACTCACCTAATTGTCACTTGTATACTTAAAATAAACTAATGATACATCATCATGTATCATTAATTTATTTACCGCAAATTGAATCACAATCTGATGTACATTTGTCAAGATTATTATTGTCGTACTCGTTTATCATCGTGTTTAGATTTGTAAAAAAAAATGTTCTACGTAGAAACGAACAGCATAATTTCCAAACGTTTTCCGATTTGATTAAATTTTTCAAACACGGTATTAATACACAATGTGCGTATAAATAAAACGTGACACTACGTCAATGTTTCCAAGCAAAGGGTCAATTAATCGCATCCACCTAAATATTTACCCAAGACACATCCAAAGGTATTCACTTAATTTGTTGACTGTCTCCCTTAAACTAGGGTATAAACATCAAATATCTGAGCAGACGGCCCACAACCCGTGAAATTAAGCCTACAGCCCTGCCAGCCCCTAATTCTTATCGTCGTTAAGTTTTATCAGTTTATGACTTTATAGAGTGTGTCAAAGTGTTAAAGGTGAATGGGCAAAGTGGCCCAAAAATTGGTAAAAAAAATCAAGTCGTGCCCCCAGATTTGCGACATAGCTCATTTGAAAGATGGGTTCAAATGCAACATTTTCTATCATTGGACCGAAAACATCCATCCCACAGAAACATAGATATTAGCTATTTCGTTAGTGGGCAAATTGGACCAAAACTTGATAAAAAAATCAAGTCGTGCCCCCAGATTTGTGACATAGCTCATTTGAAAGATGGGTTCAAATGCAACATTTTCTATCATCGGACCGAAAACATCCATCCCACAGAAACATAGATATTAGCTATTTCGTTAGTGGGCAAATTGGACCAAAACTTGATTAAAAAATCAAGTCGTGCCCCCAGATTTGTGACATAGCTCATTTGAAAGATGGGTTCAAATGCAGCATTTTCTGTTATTGGACCGAAAACATCCGTCCCACAGAAACATAGATATTAGCTAAAACGTGATTGACCAAATTGGTCCTTATGGGATTTTGTATGAACCGCGTCCCCACCCTCCAGCAGTCACAGGATACATATCAATGTGCTCTAAAAAACCCAGGGAAAGAATTATTTTCTTTAATAAAATGTCTATAGTTAGGTTAGATTAAGTTCGGATAGGCAGGTTAGGTTGCTTCGAGGACGGGATTGGGTTTAGAATTAACTTCCATGAATTTGAGGATTCTCTTTCTGTAGGGGGGTTTATCTGAAGCGCATGCTTAGCATTTTTTTTAAAGAATCCCACATATTTATGGTAAAAAAAAAACCCTTATTACGCAGGTGCCTCAAATGACTAGTTTAAAATCTGTCCATCCTCCCAGATTTGAAAAAAAGCGTCTTCAATAGTTAGGTTAGGTTGATGTTTTGGGGTATCCCAGGTAAACCCCACATAATTCAAGAATGTTGCCATAGTAAAAAAAGACCTTATTACGCAGGTGCATCAAATGGTGCTAGTTTAAAATCTGTAGATCCTCCCAGATTTGAAAAAAAGTTTCTTTAATAGTTAGGTTAGGTTAGGTTGATGTTTTGAGGTATCCCAGGTAAACCCCACATAATTCAAGAATGTTGCCATAGTAAAAAAAGACCTTATTACGCAGGTGCATCAAATGGCACTTGTTTAAAATCTGTAGATCCTCCCAGATTTGAAAAAAAGTTTCTTTAATAGTTAGGTTAGGTTAGGTTGATGTTTTGAGGTATCCCAGGTAAACCCCACATAAGTCAAGAATGTTGCAATAGTAAAAACAGACCTTATTACGCAGGTGCAACAAATGGTGCTAGTTTAAAATCTGTAGATCCTCCCAGATTTGAAAAAAAGTTTCTTTAATAGTTAGGTTCGGTTAGGTTAGGTTAGGTTGATGTTTTGAGGTAGGTATACCCCACATAATTCAAGAATGTTGCCAAAGTAAAAAAAAGACCTTATTACGCAGGTGCATCAAATGGCGCTAGTTTAAAATCTGTAGATCCTCCCAGATTTGAAAAAAAGTTTCTTTAATAGTTAGGTTTGGTTAGGTTGGGTTAGGTTGATGTTTTGAGGTATCCCAGGTATACCCCACATAATTCAAGAATGTTGCCAAAGTAAAAAAAAGACCTTATTACGCAGGTGCATCAAATGGTGCTAGTTTAAAATCTGTAGATCCTCCCAGATTTGAAAAAAAGTTTCTTTAATAGTTAGGTTAGGTTAGGTTGATGTTTTGAGGTATCCCAGGTAAACCCCACATAATTCAAGAATGTTGCCATAGTAAAAAAAGACCTTATTACGCAGGTGCATCAAATGGCGCTTGTTTAAAATCTGTAGATCCTCCCAGATTTGAAAAAAAGTTTCTTTAATAGTTAGGTTAGGTTAGGTTGATGTTTTGAGGTATCCCAGATATACCCCACATAATTCAAGAATGTTGCCAAAGTAAAAAAAAGACCTTATTACGCAGGTGCATCAAATGGCGCTTGTTTAAAATCTGTAGATCCTCCCAGATTTGAAAAAAAGTTTCTTTAATAGTTAGGTTAGGTTAGGTTGATGTTTTGAGGTATCCCAGGTAAACCCCACATAAGTCAAGAATGTTGCAATAGTAAAAACAGACCTTATTACGCAGGTGCAACAAATGGTGCTAGTTTAAAATCTGTAGATCCTCCCAGATTTGAAAAAAAGTTTCTTTAATAGTTAGGTTAGGTTAGGTTGATGTTTTGAGGTATCCCAGGTATACCCCACATAATTCAAGAATGTTGCCAAAGTAAAAAAAAGACCTTATTACGCAGGTGCATCAAATGGCGCTAGTTTAAAATCTGTAGATCCTCCCAGATTTGAAAAAAAGTTTCTTTAATAATTAGGTTTGGTTAGGTTGGGTTAGGTTGATGTTTTGAGGTATCCCAGGTATACCCCACATAATTCAAGAATGTTGCCAAAGTAAAAAAAGACCTTATTACGCAGGTGCATCAAATGGCGCTAGTTTAAAATCTGTAGATCCTCCTAGTTTTGAAAAAAAGTTTCTTTAATAGTTAGGTTCGGTTAGGTTAGGTTAGGTTGATGTTTTGAGGTATCCCAGGTATACCCCACATAATTCAAGAATGTTGCCAAAGTAAAAAAAGACCTTATTACGCAGGTGCATCAAATGGCGCTAGTTTAAAATCTGTATATCCTCCCAGATTTGAAAAAAAGTTTCTTTAATAGTTAGGTTAGGTTAGGTTGATGTTTTGAGGTATCCCAGGTAAACCCCACATAATTCAAGAATGTTGCTAAAGTAAAAAAAGACCTTATTACGCAGGTGCATCAAATGGCGCTAGTTTAAAATCTGTAGATCCTCCCAGATTTGAAAAAAAGTTTCTTTAATAGTTAGGTTTGGTTAGGTTAGGTTAGGTTGATGTTTTGAGGTATCCCAGGTAAACCCTACATAATTCAAGAATGTCACCTTAGTAAAAAAAAACCTTATTATAAAGGCGCTTCGAACGACACTAGACCCAAATCTGTTGGACCTCCCAGATTTGAAAAATGTTTTCATTGGGAAAGTTAGGTTTGATGGATATATTATTCAAGTATTCCAGGATTCCTCAAGTTTCGGAGAAAACTCGTCACAATAAAAAAATAACTTACCAGGCGCATCGAATGGCCCTGATTTCAAACCTGTTGGAGGGTGGGGACACTTTTGCTCATGGTCCATAATCATTAGTCCATGAGTCATTAAGTTCATCTCCATAATAGGACACGACCAACCCGAACCATACCTTTTTGTCATTACCGCGGCATTCCTAAAATCATCCTGTATGAATATCCTGTACATGTCATCTCTCTTGACGCGGACATTCACTACTTCTACGAATCATCGTAAATTGAGTCTCGCCTCTTGATACTGATTTAGGCATAATAATGTACCAAGATTTTGTAACAATATTCTGATATAAAAGAGTGTCCATGGAGTTTCTTGCCCGTTCTTCTTCATGAGATCTACGCTAGGGAACTGGCAACTGCTTGCTGCTACTTTCACAAGGTATTATGCCTTGTGACTGTGACAGTAGCTTAGGTGTGCAATGCATCATTTCGGGAGTTGCTGCGTCGGGCTGCGCGGCGCCGGATGTTACCGGCGGCGAGTGCTGTGGGTGCGGGGGCTCGCGGCGGCGTGTGCCGTGGCGACGGGTGCGCGGGGCTCCGGGTCGCGGGGCGGTGGTTTGCACGTTGCGGCGTGCATTCGTTGTTCCGTGATTCGGGGTCTCTTTAGCATTCGTTGTTGCGGTGTGCGTCGCTGAGTGCTTTTATGCTCGCAGTGTTCGTTGTTACGGGCATTCAGCGGCGTGTGGTTCGGCGTGGTGGCTTTCGGAATGACGTATTGCACTCGTAGTTTCGTTTTGTTTTGTGAATTGTTCTTCTGACATTCAAAAGTGCCTGTAATGGCTTAATTGAAATAAATGCTTTTAGTTTGAGTTTGCAAATGTTCTTCACATATGCGTAAAGCAGGTATGTATAATTATGTAATAGTTACAATCTCTTGAAAAATTCTGTTGAACTGTTCGATGCTTCTAACAGTTAGAAAAAAAACTTCATTTATTTAGATCCATTGTTTAAAACGAAACCATTTTAAAAGAGTAACCATGAGGTTTCTTGCCGGTACATCCCCATAGGAAACTACTAACCCGAACCGTGCACCTTTTTGTCGACGTTTTATGTAGGCACTTTTTTATTTTATTAGCCTGTCCCACAGCTGGGCAAAGGCATCCCCAATTCCTTCCAAGAGCTCTTTTTCTGTGTCGCCTCCCATCCCTCGTGGTATGTGTGATAAAATATTTTGATGTTGATTAATTAAAATCTGTACATATTGGTCTTCGATGTAAAATATTTTTTATTTATTTATTTTTTGTAAAATAAACTGATATTATGTAATTATGTGTTTTTTTTTCATTAATTATTTATAAAACAATATTTTTAAATTAATAGAAATAAGATACCTACACAAAAAATAGATGCAAACATTAGTGCATCGTTGAAGTATTATGTATCGTTGAATTACTCAGTAACTGTGGGTTAGAATTTGATGTATTTTTGCACACATAGTCAGTCCAACAGTATAAGTCAACCCACATAAGAGTTAACCCTGGGGGCAGCAGTTTTTTTTTTGGACCAGAGCCCATACATTTTTGCCCATTCTCCTTTTATTGAGAAATCGATTTTATAGGCTAGCTCTTTGTCTGTTTGATTAGTTTTAGTTTAAGGGCTTCATAATCAGAGGCTTTAATGCTTAAAATAACTTTGTTTTTGTGAAAATGAAGTGTGTAATTCAGCTTTATACTATAAGGAGCTTTTATTTCAATTTAAAATGTCGGATTGTCAGAATTAATAACGTTAGACTCGAGTTTGATGATGATGTACCAATGGCTGGATCCGACCAATAAATAGTTTAAAGGATAACACAGCTATGTTTCTTAACTTATTGATTCAATAAAAGCTTTAATTCATATTTTAAGTTTTTTAGACATCAATCGTGGTGTCTAATTTATAAGCTAACATTTAGTAAATTAAATTAAAATTACAGTTAATACACCAAACGGAAAACATCGTCTTTACAGCTATACAAAATATTTCGTGATAAAGCTAGACGATCAACCGATTATCATTATCTCCACATCAAAAATGATTTAGCGACACGTGTTCCATCTTATGAAACATCTCCCTAAATCTGAAGCCATAAAAAAGGTAATAAAATACGTGCAACACATGAAAATCACTCACAAATTCACTTAACACTTCCGTACTTTCGCATTCGGCAGCAAAATCATAAAGTTACAAGTCATTGCAAAGTCTCCAACAAAGTTTGGGGTATACCTAAAATGTTTCTTTTTTTCGTGTGCATATTTTATTGGAATTTCATATTCAAATCTACCTTCAAACGGTGTAAAAAGGTTCCTACAACTGAATGGTTTAGCATAAATTCAAGTGAGTTGTAGATTGAACAAGTCATGCAAAGTGGGAGAATTTGATTTACTTATAGATAGTTTTAAAAACTTAGTGCGTTGTTATAGACCGTCTGTGTTTTCTTTGTAGACAACACAGAAAAAGCCAGATCTCTTAATCATACGTTGTAATGCGATAACAAACGGAACACAACACGATATCAAACTAAGCATATCTTCACAGGTTTATACAAAATCTCTGTAGATATAGACCTAAAAGGACAACTGAATTCAAAAACCTGAATGAGGGACAGTTGCATTAGTATGCTCTATAAAAACTGACCGCTCCTATCCAATGGATAAATAAATAATTATTATATAATAACGGCGATTTGGTCATTTATTTTTGCGGTAAATAATTCACAGCGTAAGATACAAGAACTTGGCACATACTTTGACTAAGCATTATTCCTGTCATTGCATCTCAACTGTTAATAACCGCACACAATCACTGATAGAGACGGAAAAGTATCTAATTAGGCTTCTATAGATCTATAGAACTAACCACACCGAACCGGACCACCGGACCGAATTTATTATGTCAAGCTTAGCTCAGTAGCGCTTCATCCAAAATATTTGTACACTCTTATTGCTTGAAATATTCCTTCAAGCAACTGTGATCATACAAATAAGAACATATAGACAATCGGGGGTCAATCTTCATCAAGATAGTATCATAATAAAAATAAATAAAGACGTAAAAAACACGTAATCCCATCACCAAAAGTAATAAATTCGTAGCAAGACTTACAGAATTGAACTACAAAGTTGGAGTTTCCAAGTAGGACTGGGCCAGTGGACTTAAATTAAAATGTAGCAATTTATGGAAAGACGGCTGCCATAAATTTAAGCTTCTAATTGGCTTTGCAGAGTCGCCGTAAACTCTTTTACAGCTCAATAGCTTGCTTTATTAAATACAGTGATCCGTTGCGGGTTTGCTTGCGGTTTTTTCGTGGATTTAACAGCATAATCCAAGTTTATCTTTTTTTTTGCAAATTAAGGATGATTTTTTTAAACGACCTCGTTGACGTAGTGGTTGCAAGCGTGACTCATATGTCCTGAGTTTAATTCCCAGGTCGTGTAAATTGTTATTAGGAGTATGCAAGGATCTCAAAAAATCTCTATAGGCTAGCTCACCGTCCGTTCGTCTTATGACGACGACAGGCAGTGTCGACGGCGTGATCGTGTTTCGCGTGCGCCTCATAGTAATGTCGCCTAAACTGCAGAGGCCCGCGAGAGCCAACGCCTGCTGGGGTTGCAGGTTGTTCGAAAGAGATACCGCGGCCTCGAACACAAAGGAAGGAACATGGGTGATTTTTGGTCAGTAGAAGTTTGACACTCCCTTCCACTCGGCGATGAGCGTTTTCATTAGCAAAAAAATTGGTTCTATTATTAATATCATAAACGGGATATTTACCATGTTTGATTGTTGTTTCGAGTTCCCGATATTTCGGCGCTGTTACAAGCACCATGATCACGGATAAACTGAAGTCATTGCGGGTGGATGTTTATGAGCAGACAAAACGGTCTACCCTCTTTCTAGTTCGTTTTTTGCGTTCGGCACCACTACCATTGTCACTCACTACACGATTCTGTTCCCGACACACGAAACTCACTGTGTCCACTCGCGAACTTTTTTCGACACTAGTGAGTTTCGTGTGTCGGGAACAGAATCGTGTAGTGAGTGACAATGGTAGTGGTGCCGAACGCAAAAAACGAACTAGAAAGAGGGTAGACCGTTTTGTCTGCTCATAAACATCCACCCGCAATTACTTCAGTTTATCCGTGATCATGGTGCTTGTAACAGCGCCGAAATATCGGGAACTCGAAACAACAATCAAACATGGTAAATATCCCGTTTATGATATTAATAGTAGTGCCAGTGACCATGTCAGTTTAAAAACTTATAAAAAATTGGTTGCCTGTAAAGTCGGTATACGGGCGAAAGTTTTACGTGACAACGACTTTGAGTGGTAAAATAATTTTAATGTGAATATTCATTCGTATAATAGGAAGAAGGATGAAATAATAGTAACAATTTAAAACATTTATTTATACAAAGAATTATATTTAAAACATGTACGCGTGCCTTTCACTTTTTATGTCAGTCTCTCTCGCTCTTAGGCGGGCTAACCATGCCCGAGTGGAAGGGACGCGTGCCTCTCACTCGCTCTCATTGTGAGCGCATAACGTGAGCGGAGCGTAACGCAGTTTCTTGAAGTGTCACCCGGCAAACCAATTTATAAGACGTTGTCACGTCAAAAGTAATTTAACATCTTTTGAAATACATTCTGGAAGAGTTTTTCGAAGAATAGCCTTTAAAAAATACCTTTGAATTGTTTAGAGTATCCTATTCTATTTGGTTTGGGAAATTAAACTTAAAAACTTCGGGCTGAATTCCGGAAACTGCAAATAGGTAGAATTTCAATACTGCAACATAAACAGTATATATTGGCAGTATGATGCTTCCAGGAACTAAAACTCTTTCAAATATTTGCGTAGATAGACACATAAAAGTTTCTTTAATAAAAATATAAGTGGATGTTGTTTTCATGTCGTTACTGATCAAATCAAAGAATGGACTACCTTCTTGTGTCCTAAGCGAAGCTATTGGTCAAACGAATATGCGATCGCTCCGCGTTCATTATCTCACTCACAGAGGAGTCTTGTTGATTTTCCGAACAAATGTGTTCGGAAAATCATCAAGACTCCTCTGACGTGACCATGTGTGTCCAGCGTCTTTTAAAAAAGTAAACGTGTCATTGGCTTTGATTAAGACAGAGCCTTATAGAATAACTAGTATTTGCGTGGCTGCGCGAGCTGCGCGCAGCTCGCGGGGCGTGAAGAGGGGGAGAGGGGGAGCTTTGAAAAATGATTTCGACTAACGCATTGCACCTCTCAATGAATCTGAAAAAAAAAATGTTCCAATGCAGCTCGCGGTACTACCTACCTACACCTACCTACTACCTACCTACACCTACCTACACCTACCTACCTACACCTACACCTACCTACACATACCTACTACCTACCACCTACCTACTACCTACCTACTACCTCCTACTACCACTAAAAAAACATTACCCTAAAGTTTGCTTGTCGTCGCCCCTGAGTTACGCTTCACCCACTCAACCTTCGTTACGCTAAGGAGGTCGCCGGCTCGCTTCGCTCGCCACCTCCCCCCTTCGCTCCACTCGGTCTCGCAGGTTCGCTCCACTCAGGACCTACCTACCACCGGAAAGCTATCATGACATTATCCCTACGCTACGGGGGTCGCCGGCTCGCTTCGCTCGCCCGCTCCCCCCTTCGCTTTACCGCTGTACCACAACCGGACAGGTTTCAACGCCTACTATAATATTTGTTCAAACACCTAATGGCTATCTCTAACCGTTATGAAGTTACAGCCCTTTTAAATTTAGGGGAGGTTGGGGAAGGGTGGTTTTAGGGGAGGGGAGGGTATACAAATTTCAACGCCCCTCAATAGTTTTATGTAAGAAAAAAAAAAAAAAAAAAAAGGTGAAGGGGGGGGGGGGTTGAAGGGGGGAGAGGGGGGAAGTTTCGAAAAATGATTTCGATTAACGCAAAGGCCCCTCTAAATGAATCTGAAAAAAAAATCGTTCCAAGTCTCTTAACTTACGAGATCCGCCTAAAAGGGGGGAGAAGGGGGGCAAGGGGGGCCACTTTGAAAAATGATTTTTACTTTACCTTGCCCCCTCTATACGAATCCCTAAAAAAAAACACGTAAAGTCTCTTCGTTTCCGAGATACGATAGGGAGGGGGGAGAAGGGGGGGGAAAAGGGGGGGTTTGGGACTTTTCCCATAGTCATGAGAGTTGATTGTTTACGAATCTGTCAAAATATACCCACCTCCCCATCCACCATCTGGGAGAACAATTCTGTCAATAAGTCAGTCAGTCAGTGGTAATTTAGCTTTATATAGTATAACTAGTATTTGCGTGGCTGCGCGAGCTGCGCGCAGCTCGCGGGGCGTGAAGTGGGGGAGAGGGGAAGCTTTGAAAAATGATTTCGACTAACGCATTGTCCCTTTCAATGAATCTGAAAAAAAATTGTTCCAAGTCTCTTAACTTCCGAGATCCGCCTAAAGGGGGGGGGGGGGTAAAGGGGGGCAAGAGGTTCAAATATGAAAAACGGATTTTACTTCCCCGAGCCTCCTCTACATGAATCTCACGTATGCCACCACCTACCTACACCTACCTACCACCTACCTACCACCTACCTATACCTACCTACACCTACCTACCTACCTACACCTACCTACACCTACCTACACCTACCTACCTACACCTACCTACCTACACCTACCTACCTACACCTACCTACCTACACCTACCTACCTACACCTACCTACCTACACCTACCTACCTACACCTACCCACTACCTACCTATCACCTAACTACCTCCTACTACCACTAAAAAAACGTTACCCTAAAGATTGCTTGTCGTCACCCCTGAGTTACGCTTCACCCACTCAACCTTCGTTACGCTAAGGAGGTCGCCGGCTCGCTTCGCTCGCCACCTCCCCCCTTCGCTCCACTCGGTCTCGCAGGTTCGCTCCACTCAGGACCTACCTACCACCGGAAAGCTATCATGACATTATCCCTACGCTACGGGGGTCGCCGGCTCGCTTCGCTCGCCCGCTCCCCCCTTCGCTTTACCGGTAGCACCATTTTACTCCCCCGAGCCTCCTCTATACGAATTCGTCAACAAAACAGAAAAAAGGGGTGAAGAGGGGGGGGGGGTGAAAGGGGGGAGAGGGGGGAGATATGAAAAATGATTTCGACTAACGCTATGCCCCTTTCAATGAATCTGAAAAAAAAAATGTTCCAAGTCTCTTAACTTCTGAGATCCGCCTAAAGGGGGGGTGAAGGGGGGCAAGGGGGTCAAATTTGAAAAGTGGTTTTTACTGCTCCGAGCCTCCTCTATACGAATCCCTAAAAAAACACACGTAAAGTCTCTTTATTTCCGAGATCCGCCGAAAGGGGGGGAAAAGGGGGGCAAGAGGGGCCACTTTGAAAAAAGATTTTTACTTTACCGAGCCTCCTCTATACGATTCCCTAAAAAAAAACACGTAAAGTCTCTTTGTTTCCGAGATCCGCCTAAAGGGGGGGTGAAGGGGGGCAAGGGGGTCAAATTCGAAAAATGGTTTTTACTTCCCCGAGCCCCCTCTATACGAATCCCTAAAAAAAAACAAGTAAAGTCTCTTTGTTTCCGAGATACGATAGGGAGGGGGGAGAAGGGGGGGGAAAAGGGGGGGGTTTGGGACTTTTCCCATAGTCATGAGAGTTGATTGTTTACGAATCTGTCAAAATATACCCACCTCCCCATCCACCATCTGGGAGAACAATTCTGTCAATAAGTCAGTCAGTGGTAATTTAGCTTTATATAATATAACTAGTATTTGCGTGGCTGCGCGAGCTGCGCGCAGCTCGCGGGGCGTGAAGTGGGGGAGAGGGGGAGCTTTGAAAAATGATTTCGACTAACGCATTGCACCTCTCAATGAATCTGAAAAAAAAATGTTTCAATGCAGCTCGCGGTACTACCTACCTACACCTACCTACACCTACCTACTACCTACCTACACCTACCTACACCTACCTACACCTACCTACACCTACCTACACCTACCTACACCTACCTACACCTACCTACACCTACCTACACCTACCTACACCTACCTACACCTACCTACACCTACCTACACCTACCTACACCTACCTACACCTACCTACACCTACCTACTACCTACCTACTACCTACCTACACCTACCTACTACCTACCTACACCTACCTACACCTACCTACTACCTACCTACACCTACCTACTACCTACCTACACCTACCTACTACCTACCCCTACACCTACCTACACCTACCTACACCTACCTACACCTACCTACACCTACCTACACCTACCTACACCTACCTACACCTACCTACACATACCTACCACCTACCTACTACCTACCTACTACCTACTACTACTAAAAAAACATTACCCTAAAGTTTGCTTGTCGTCGCCCCTGAGTTACGCTTCACCCACTCAACCTTCGTTACGATAAGGACCTACCTACTACCTACCTACACCTACCTACTACCTACCTACACCTACCAACCTACACCTACCTACTACCTACCTACACCTACCTACTACCAACCTACTACCTACCTACTACCTACCTTCACTACCTACCTACACCTACCTACTACCTACCTACACCTACCTACTACCTACCTACTACCTACCTACTACCTACCTACTACCTACCTACTACCTACCTACTACCTACCTACTACCTACCTACTACCTACCTACTACCTACCTACTACCTACCTACTACCTACCTACTACCTACCTACTACCTACCTACTACCTACCTACTACCTACCTACTACCTACCTACTACCTACCTACTACCTACCTACTACCTACCTACTACCTACCTACTACCTACCTACTACCTACCTACCAACTACCTCCTACTACCACTAAAAAAACATTAACATAAAGTTTGCTTGTCGTCGCCCCTGAGTTACGCTTCACCCACTCAACCTTCGTTACGCTAAGGAGGTCGCCGGCTCGCTTCGCTCGCCACCTCCCCCCTTCGCTCCACTCGGTCTCGCAGGTTCGCTCCACTCAGGACCCTACCTACCACCGGAAAGCTATCATGACTTTATCTCTACGCTACGGGGGTCGCCGGCTCGCTTCGCTCGCCCGCTCCCCCCTTCGCTTTACCGCTGTACCACCACCGGACAGGTTTCGACGCCTACTATAATATTTGTTCAAACACCTAATGGCTATTTCTAACCGTTATGAAGTTACAGTTCTTTTAATTTTAGGGGAGGGTATACAAATTTCAACGCCCCTCAAATAGATTTAGGTAAGAATCAAAAATTTTTTCAGGAGTAAAAAAAGAGATTAAGAGGGGGGGTGTGAAGGGGGGGGAGAGGGGGGAGTTTCTAAAAATGATTTCGACTAACGCAATGCCCCTCTATATGAATCTGAAAAAAAATTCGTTCCAAGTCTCTTAACTTCCGAGATCCGCCTAAAGGGGGGGTGAAGGGGGGCAAGGGGGTCAAATTTTAAAAATGGTTTTTACTTCCCCAAGCCTCCTCTATATGAATCTGAAAAAAAAATCGTTCCAAGTCTCTTAACTTTCGAGATCCGCCTAAAAGGGGGGAGAAGGGGGAAAAGGGGGTCAAATTTGAAAAATGGTTTTTTCTTCCCCGGGCCTCCTCTATACGAATCCGTAAGAAAAAAAAAATACGGGTCTCCTAGTTTCCGAGATACAATAGGGAGGGGGGAGAAGGGGGGGGAAAAAGGGGGGTTTGGCACTTTTCCCATACTCACGAGAGTTACTTGTTTACGAATCTGTCAAAATATACCCACCTCCCCATCCACCATCTGGGAGAACAATTATGTCAGTGAGTCAGTGAGTGAGTGGTAATTTAGCTTTATATAGTATAATGTATTTTTTTCTGGACATGGAAAAGCTAGAACCATAGACTATAAATTTTATTTCGGCTTTAATAGTAGAAGGAGTGGATGAAGGCCTTTGCCCAGGAGTGGGACAGAGTAGGCTAGATAAAAAGAAAAAAAGATAAAGACATTGAACTGCAATAGTACCTACCCCTTTAAAGCTATTCGGGTATAACAAAAAATAAGTTGTGTCAGAATAATAACCACAAACAAACAAACACTTATTCCTTTTAACTTTGTTAAAAACTTACATAGTGACATTTACACGGGCAAGCTCAATTTTATGCTTCATACTTACAGTTTGAAATACCTGTAATTAAACAGTTATGAAAGGCAAGTCACTAAATTGCTGATCTGACTTTGTAGTATTAGTAGTCATTCATTTTTAAAGAGATAATGTGTACAAAGAAACTTTGTGGTCACTTGTCTTGTTTATTACTTATTCGGCACGTGTAATGATTTTCTTCAATTAATAATAATAATAATTTATTTGACACAAAAAAGTACACTTATATGGCAGATACATAATCAGTGTTCACATAAAAGCAAATAAAATAATGATCAATGACCCCCATGCTAGGTAAAACCTGTGTTACAGGGGTCATCAATTAATACCTAGTTTGTTTTTATTTTTATACATTTACTCACACCTTTTTTCTGATAGAGGTATAAGGCAGAAATGACTAAGTTCTACATTCCACGTTGCTGCTTTAGCTTCGAAATAGCCATTTTTCAACTAAATATTTTTTTCATATCTTAAAGGTTGTCCTTTAAGATATGAAAAAAATATTTAGTAAATAAAAAAAATATTGAACCAGTTGTCTGGTTCAATATTTTTCACTTCTCTCGCTCTAAAATGCGTCTTTATGTCGTGCGTAGGCGACATAAAGTCGCGTTTTATGCTCTAGAGCATAAAGTAAAATCTTCGTCGAAGACCAAGGTAATCGGCACAGGTAATCGGCCCAACAGCCACAGGAACAACTTCATAGAATAACCTCTTTAATTTAATTCGTTTAGCTAGTATTCTAAGAACAAGGGATTACTGCTTTTCATTACGAATACAAGGAAAGTTGATGGAAATAGGCTTCCCCCAATTACCTAAATTGCTTGATGGCAATAGGCTTGCTCTTAATTAGGTTGGTTGATGGCAATAGGCTTGCTCCTAATTACATCATTTGATGGGAATAGGCTTACTCTTAATTACATTGATTGATGGCAATAGGCTTGCTCTCAATTACCTAAATCAGTGGATGGCAATAGGCTTGCTCCTAATTACATCGTTCGATGGCAATAGGCTTGCTCCTAATAAGATTGGTTGATGGCAATAGGCTTTTCCTAATTACATCGGTTGATGGCAATAGGCTTGTCCCTAATTACATCAGTTGATAGCAATAGGCTTGCTCCTAATTCCATTGGTTGATAGCAATAGGCTTGGTCCCAATTACATCAGTTGATGGCAATAGGCTTGCTCCTAATTACATTGGTTGATGACAATAGGCTTGCTCAAAATGTTTTTAACTGACTTCAAAAAAGGAGGAGGTTATCAATTCGACTGTTTTTTTTTTTTGTTTTTTTTTGAAGTTTTTTTTTTGTTTGTTAGCTCATAACTTGCGACTGGGTGAACTGATTTTCATGATTCTTTTTTCATTTGAAAGCTGGTGCTTCCCGTGTGGTCCCATTGTCACCATTTCAATATCTGATGATGGGATCTTGTAGAAATCGGGGGAACTCTTCAATAAATAACAGCAGATTAACCGCGATTGTTGCTATAGCATATCTAAGCATTGTTTACGCCATCACACAACATAATATCACGCCTGTACTCACTACAAAGGTTATAAAAACTATTTGGTGAAAATCTGATGAAGAACTTCGGAGATAGGCAACGGAACTCCTCAATTAATGATAGCAAATGGACTGGGATTGCTGAAATCTCATGACTGTCTATTGTTTACACCAGTTCATAACATAACATCACGCCGGGCGGGAACCATAATTATTTTTACAATATTTACAAGTTGCTGTTTCATTTCCTCGCAATCGAAGTGAAAAGTAGAGTGTAAAACTCGTCCATAAAACCCATTTTACTCTCTACTTTATATCCATCCTCGCTCGCAAGCTCGCATCGGATGGATAAACGTCTCGCGCGAAATGGTGCGTTTTATGCACTTGGTGTACAATCTACTATTGTTACATTGTGTTTATGGACACTTGATTTAAGCCCCCAAGAAGTGGTGGGAACAAATATTTTGATTTGGTCTTGCACTGTACTACGGTGTAAAATACAGGATAATATAATTAAGACTGCAGTCGCATTGCGCTTAGACAGAGTGCCAAGAATCTAACACAACGCTTGACAATCAATTTAACACCTCAGATTACTGGTGACGTCAAAATGGAACAAAATATGGCGGTGATATTGACGCAACTTGAAATTTGCTCAGATAGGCAGTCGCTGCATGCAAAATACTAGTATTTTACATGGGGCAACTGCCTATTTGACCTCCACAAACTAATTAGTAGATCACTATACCCTTTGGTGAGACTGGTTGTCAGATTTTCTGGCCAGTCACTCCCTGTATCGACTGTAAAAGGTCTGCAAATGACGGGAATTGTATTAAGTTTTCAGTCTTAGAAAAAAACCGCTTACAGTTTTACCATCAGATAATCAAGTTATTTTACTACCCGAAAACAAAATCAAACCGCCTTATTACAAAAGGTAGTTAAACCGGGTTTAACTTAGACCTGGTTTATCTCGCATGCTGTCACTTTCTTTTGAATATTATTGAAGTGAGACGTCATGCGAGATAAACCAAGTCTAAGTTAAACCAGGTTTAACTACGTTTTGTAATAAGGCGGAAAGAGTTTTAGACTTCCCCGATAGGAAATAAGACCTCACATTTACAAGCAACGTTGTCTGTATTGAAATATCTCGCTGAAACTATCCCCAGCAAAGCGTATTTAGTGTAACCGTCGAACCAACTGGTTAGCATGCAGCGCTGCAGCGGCTGTGTGTAATGAATTACAAATATCTTGATCGATTTAAATATGGTACGTGTTCCATTTAGGAAATTGTGCTGTTTCGTGTGAGTATAGCGGGTAAGTCTGTAGTTAGAGTTCGTTTTTCTGCCCCAACAGTTTCCTGTATGTTTTAGATGATATAACGTCATGCCTGTAAACCCCGAATGGAAAAGTAGATGTTTTAGGTACACATCTACTTGAGATAACTGTCCTTTAAGTAGGACAATAGAAACATTAATTTATGGTCTATTATGGTGATTACATACGGGACCGAAACGTGGTCGCTCACAATGGGCCTTATCAGAAAGCTCAAAGTCACCCAAAGGGCAATGGAGAGGGCTATGCTCGGAGTTTCCTTGCGTGATCGAATCAGAAATGAGGACATCCGCATGAGAACCAAGGTTACCGACGTAGCCCGAAGAATCGCCAGACTTAAGTGGCAATGGGCAGGGCACATTGCTCGCAGAACGGATGGCCGATGGGGCCGAAAAGTTCTGGAATGGCGACCGCGAACCGGAAGACGTTGCGTTGGAAGGCCTCCTACTAGGTGGACCGATGACCTGGTCAAGGTTGCAGGAACCCGCTGGATGAGAGACGCACGGGACCGGTCAATGTGGCGACGCCTGGGGGAGGCCTATGTCCAGCAGTGGACGTCTTTTGGCTGAAATGATGATGGTCTATAAAATAAAAATATATACTTTTTTCTTTGTTTCTAGAAGATGTTGTTTCAGGTTTACCTGGGTTAAGTTTAAGTCCCATGTATTTTAGGCGCGAGCCTTTTACCCTCAACCGTTCACAAATTTAAACTTCGTGACTGCTACTGGAAAATACTTGTAGAAAAACAACAATAAACTGAACCTCTGACCTTGGAATCGTACCTGTAATCTCATATTTCAGCAATTATAATTTTTTACTTTTTCTTCCTCTATAATTATCCTTATGGCCGCCTCGCTAACTAAATCAAAACATAATTAACTACAGCTACGCTCATAAAATACAACGAAAACCGCGTTTCCACAAACAAAACCTCGTTCTAAAATTGAGGCCTCGCTACAGCGGATAACCCATATCCATATGGATCAGCCACGCTAACGTACGATCGTGTCTGTGCATGCCACAGCTTTGAAGAAAAGAGGCATACCCTCTATATTTATTACAAGCCTTTGATAACATGGAAAATAGGAGCATCGAACGGTGAGTTTCTATAAAATTTTAGTACTAAATATAGGAGCATAAAATCTTTGGATCCGAACACGTAAAGCTTGGTTGTAAAACTAGTAATGCTTATGCTTCTCATGGGAATGTCCTAGTTTATATAGGTGTTATATATGACACGTTTACCCGTTGTTTAGGAGAGGTTTTATGCGGTGAGTAGTTTTCTATAGTTTTTCATATACACTTAAAGTTGAAGAGGTTTTGTTGGTAAGGTCATCATTCATCATCATTTCAGCCAAAAGACGTCCACTGCTGGACATAGGCCTCCCCCAGGCATCATTTTTGGGGGGGGTTTGCCATAATCGCCACGCTTGGCAGGCGGGTTGGCGATCGCAGTATGGTTGTTACAAAGGCACAGAGAACGCTGCTGCCCATTCTCTGGTAAGTCCCTTAGTCGCCTCTTACGACACCCACGGGAAGATATGGGATGGTGCTATTCTTTACGTCCGACACCATACGGAACAAGGTGGTGTTGGTAAGGTCGTTTATACATAAATTAGGATACTGCTAGTTCAAAAAACGATTTAATTTTTTTTTCTGTAGAATTTAAGCACGAAAGATACGGTCATCATCTGTCAAACTTTTCCAAACTATGTTGGGGTTAGCTTCCAGTCTAACCAAATGTAGCTAGACTGACTGATTGGCAGGATAGACTGGACGCCGAAACCATCACAGTTAGGAAAAAGTTAGGCAGATGATGATGTATTTTCGATATATTAAGAGGCCTACTCTTGACCTCAAACTTGTCTTGAGGACAGGGATGAGGTCTGCGATGGAATGAGCTAACCTAATAAATGCCTATTAACTTGCAAATTAAATAGATTGGGCTTAAATGAACTTGAGAACACCAACGCAGGTAGGGAATTCCAGTCCTTGTGCGAATAATAAAAGATGTAGCAAAGGGATTCGTGCGAATGTGTGGAGCATCGACAAGGTATTTACATAAGGATAACTTGCAGATATTAACCACTGCGCCTGCGCTCAGGACCTGTTGCTCCAGAGCATGGCGCAGTGGTCGATCAACATCGCCGTGGTCTCCGAGCCGTATTTTGTCCCGCCCAGGCCAGACTGGGTGGAGGACCTAAGCGGCACGGTGGCCATCATTGCGTCGGCCGCCGCCGGCACCCCGGCCCTTGAGATGGTCAGGAAGGGTCAGGGGTGCGTAGCAGCACGGTTCGGGGAGATCGTAGTAGTGGGAGTCTACTTCTCTCCGAGCCGAACTCTCGCCGAGTTCCAAAACTCCCTCAGGGAGTTAAGTGTCGTCATCGGAGGCTATTCCCTCCCCGTACTTGTACTCGGGGACTTCAACGCCAAGAGCTTGGCCTGGGGTTCCCGCTACACGGATGTGCGGGGTGGGATGGTCGAGTGCTGGGCTCTGGAAACAGGCCTGGACATCCTGAACCGGGGTTCTGTGGCCACGTGTGTGCGGATGCGGGGCGAGTCGGTGGTGGACATTTCGTTCGCCAGCCCCGCTCTGTCACAACGTGTCGTCGACTGGCGCGTTATGGAGGGGGAGGAGACCTATTCCGACCACCGATATATCCGGTTTGAGGTCTCTGCCCAGTCCTCGAGCGCGCCGGTCCCACAGACCCCAAGTGGTCCGCGTTGGGCGCTGAAGAAGCTGGACCGGGAGCTCCTCCTGGAAGCCGCGATCGTGCAGGCCTGGGTGTCATCACCGGTCAGGCCCGCCGACGTTAACACCGAGGCAGGCTGGTTCCAGGAGGCTATGACCGAGGTCTGTGACACGGCAATGCCCCGAGTCCGGCCAGAAAGCGCCCGGCGTCACGTGTACTGGTGGTCGCAAGAGCTGTCGCACCTGCGGCAGCAGTGTGTGGCGGCGCGGCGCCGGTACGCCAGGCATCGCAGGCGCCGCATTCGTCCTCCGAATGCGGAAGCCATCGAGGCGGAGCTCTATGAAGGGTACAGAGCGGCGAAGAAAGTCCTCTCCGAGGCTCGTCTGCGGGCCAAGGATCAGGCCCGCGAGGAGATGCTGGAGACTCTCAACAGAGATCCGTGGGGGCGCCCTTATAAGATGGTGCGGAATCAACTCCGCACCCGGGGCCCCCCGCTGACGCAGAGTCTCCGGCCCGAGCTCGTGGAGGACGTAGTGAGCGCTCTGTTCCCTTCGCGAGGGGAGCATCGTCCCCCGCCAATGGCTCCGCCACCAGCGGTGCCGGAAGCGGACGGTTCAGGAACCGATGACGACATTCCGGAGGTGACTGGGGTAGACCTGAGAGTGGCGGTACGGAGGCTTAAAGCCAAAAATACCGCCCCGGGGCCCGATGGCTTGCCTGGCAAAGCCTGGGCCCTGGCCTCAGACCCAGAGGCTCTTGGGCCCCGACTGGAGAGGCTCTTTAGCGCGTGCATGGAAAGAGGCCAGTTCCCGCTTCGTTGGAAGACGGGGAAGCTGGTCCTCATCCAGAAGCCGGGGCGCCCTGCGGACTCGCCGTCTGCATACCGGCCCATTGTGCTGCTCGACGAGGTGGGCAAACTCTTTGAAAGAGTAATTGCAAACCGCCTCGCCGAGCACCTTGAGGGAATGGGTCCGGATCTTGCGGATCAGCAGTTCGGCTTCCGCAAGAGGCGCTCGACGGTGGACGCCATCACGCGCGTGAGAGCCCTCACGACGGGGAATGCGGTCTCTCGGGGCGGTGTGGTCTTGGCGGTGTCTCTCGACATCGCCAACGCCTTCAACACCATGCCCTGGAGCTGCATCAGGGAGGCACTCCGGTATCACCGGGTGCCGGCCTACCTTCGTCGTGTAGTCGGGGACTACCTGTCCGACAGGACGGTAATCTACCCTGGTCAAAACGGAGAATGGAACCGGCGAGAGATGTCGTGCGGTGTTCCACAGGGTTCGGTTCTGGGGCCGCCCCTGTGGAACATCGGTTACGACTGGGTGCTGCGTGCCGACCTCCCTGACGGCGTCAGCGTCGTCTGCTACGCGGACGATACGCTGGTGCTGGCACGGGGGGAGTCGCACGAGGCGGCGGCCGAAAATATGACACGCGGGGTTGAGATAGTCGTGGAGAGGATCCGGCAGCTGGGTCTCGAGGTGGCGCTTCACAAGTCAGAGGCTATGTGCTTCCATGGGCGTGGGAATGTGCCACCGTCGGGATCCCAGCTAACGGTGGGAGGGGTTCCCATCGGCGTCGAGTGTACTATAAAGTACCTCGGACTCGTCCTCGACAGCCGGTGGAACTTCGTGGAGCACTTCCGACGTTTGGCTCCCAGACTGGAGCGGGCCGCGGCTGCCTTTAGGTGGCTCTTGCCCAATCTGGGGGGGCCAAACGCCTCCTGCCGTAGGCTGTATGCGGGGATCGTGCGGTCCATGGCCCTTTACGGGGCCCCGGTGTGGGCGCGAGCCGTGAAGAAGCGGGCCGTCCACTACCTGAACGCGCCCCAAAAGGTCATGGCCGTAAGGCTAGTCCGCGGGTACCGCACGATCTCCCGCGAGGCGGCGAATCTCCTTGCCGGATTGCCACCGTGGGATCTGGAGGCGATAGTCCTCGCGCGCCTACATGAGTGGCGCGCAGAGGCGCTACACCGGGGGGTCACTCTGCTGCCGCGGCACATTGCTGCGCGGCGGACAGACCTCCGGTGCGATCTCATGGCGGCATGGAGACAGCGACTGTCGCAACCCCGTGCAGGGCACGCCACGATAGTGGCGGTAAATCCCCTCTTTGAGGAGTGGCTAGAGAGGAGCCACGGCGTCCTCACCTTCCGTCTGACGCAGGTCCTCACCGGACACGGATGTTTCGGGAGGTACCTGCACCGAATCAGGCGGGAGGAAACGCCCGGATGCTTCCATTGCGAGGATCGACCGGAGGACACGGTGGAGCACACTGTGGAGGTGTGCCCTGCTTGGGCGGAGCCCCGCCGTGTTCTCGTAGCGACGATCGGCGGCGGCGACCTCTCGCGTCCGGCCCTGGTGCAAGCCATGGTCCGGGGCGAGGAGGAATGGGACGCCGTCGCCTCCTTCTGCGAAGCAGTAATGCTAGCGAAGGAGGTGGCGGAACGAGAGAGGGAGAGAACCTCTCAACGTCCCAGCCGCCGCGGAAGGCGCGGAAGGCGCTCCGGGCGTCGGGGGCCACGTGATGGCTTCCGGCCACCGTAGACGCGGGCCTGTGGACGGTGAGTAATGGGCTAGCTCGCCGTCCGGCCGTCGTCATGACGGCAACAGACCGTGTCGGCGGCGCGTTCGTGTTCCACGCGCGCCTCAAAGAGATGTCAGCAAGGAGGGGCCCGCAAGGGCCGACGCCCGTCGGGGCCGCGGATTTTTGTACTAGATTACGTGGCCTCGGCGCAAGGGCGAAGAAGGAACATGGGTTCGGTTTTTAGTCAGTAGAAGTCTGACACTCCTCTTCGTTCTGCCCAAGAGCGGGGGGGGTCATTCGATGATTTTCCACCCACCAAAAAAAAAAAAAAAAAAAAAAAAAAAAAGGATAACTTGCAGTGTATCTGAACTCCTGATTGACGAAGGGAGATAGTAGAGTGACCTTGTGGAGACCACTCTGGTTGATTTATTCATATTCCTATTCGTAAAAGTTTAAACGATAATATAATTATTATGTATCTTTAAAAAAAAAAACAACCGACTTTAAAAACACCAAAAAGTGAAAAATAAACTTCAAAAGAAAAATCAGCTTCTGAAGTCAGTGGCAAAAAAAGCCAAATCAAACAAACAAATGTCACTGACTTTTTTTTTTTTTTTTTTTTTTTTTTTTTTTGGTGGGTGGAAAATCATCGAATGACCCCCCCCGCTCTTGGGCAGAGCGAAGGGGAGTGTCAGACTTCTACTGACTAAAAACCGAACCCATGTTCCTTCTTTGCCCTTGTGCCGAGGCCACGTCATCATGTCACTGACTTCAGAAGCTGATTTTTGAAGTTTTTGAAGTCGGTTGTTTTGTTTTGCAAAAAAGTTTTTTTTATTTTTTGTTGTTTTTTGTTTGTTGTGTATCTTATAGAATTAATATTTACTATGAAACCTATGCTTGTATAGCGTCAGAAAAGGCACGAAACACGTGATACGTGCCTATGTTTGAGGGTTGCCCTCGATTTCTCTGGGATTCCATCACCAGGATCTGGTTTCTATATCATGGTACCGCCCTTAAAATATCTCCATTCTAATAAAAAAGAATCATCAAAATTGGTTCATAAACGACGAAGTTATTCGCGAACACACATAAATGAAAAATGTTCATAAATTATAAAAAATTGTCATAAAATGAAAAGTACTGGCCCAAACCATGCTAAATTTTTATGGGACCAAATGGCAACTATTCCGCATCAAACTAAAAAAGAAACACGTAAATCGGATCATAAATCGCAGCGTAATCGGTGTACATACATAAAAAAAAAACGTGTGGCACTCGGAGACTGCCGCGGTAAATCTATTGCATAGCATTTTTTATCAACTTTTGCAATAATAGATATAAATAATAAGGTATTAATAGTGTAATTACACACCAAAATAATTATTCATTCAAAAAATTTGAACAAAAATAACGATAATAAGAGTTTGATCTTCGAATTTCGCGTGATGTAGGTACATTATATAAATCAAAACTAACCTTCTTATACTAACTAAGCTAGTAAGAAACTCTATGACAGAAAATTTAAAAGAAAAAGTATTGACAGCCTGACGTAAGTGTCATAACATTGAAAAATATGAAAATTATTTATTTTATTTTAGATATTTTATAAGAAAACGAATCGTTTTAGACCGATTCGCAGAATAGTAATGCAAAAACCAATAAAACTTATGATAGATGCGTACTAATAATAAAATGAATGTTTATAGAGTACTCACTCCTCACTCATTTTCTTTCACTATTTTTTCGTGACTTTCTTCATTAATAAATGCACTTTGTTTATTCATATTTAAAACACTTTGTACACAAATTATACGAGTAAGAATATTTCAGAAGGAGAAAGCAGAGAGACAAACAATTATTTAATTTGACAACCTCAGTTGACAACCTTGTTATTTTCCGTAACCATAGCAACCTGGTTGAATACTGAATCCTGAATATTTTTGTTAGGAAATCTCTGGATTCGCTCTCCACGCTCAACTCAAGGCCCGCGATAGAATCTATGCATTAGATTAAAAAAAAAAAAAACATACCGATCGAATTGAGAACCTCCTCCTTTTGGGAAGTCGGTTAAAAAACAACGAAACGATGAAAAAGCACCTCCCCAACAATATTGTTTATTACAAACATAAATAAAATAGCAAAAGAACTAAATCCGAAGATTACTGACAGCAGTATTAAATTTTTAATTAAATTTTTAATAAACAGTTTTGAGGCGTTCAGTTTTACTATCGTTACCGTCGTTGGCGCTGAGGCGTGCTACCAAAAGGATTACCGTACCTATTTAAAATTACGGTACATCATTTTTAAAAGCTGTTTTTTTTTTGGGAATTAAATATAATAATGTTGTTTTTTTGATGTACCCGTATTTTTTTTCTTATCTTTTTTTGGAAAGGAACGATGCTACCTGGCTTTATCATAATCTTTCTCTTGCTCTTATATTTCTCATAATAATAAAGTTTGACACAACATAATTATTTTCTTACATGCGTTTTTACACCATTGGCTCATATTAACTCGGAGTTTCTCGGCCAAAGTTAAATATGCTAGCCACTTGAAAGCACATGAAAGAGCAGCACACCAAAGCTCTCGAAACAACCATCCTAGAAAGCCATCGAATGATGTCACTGTATCCGAAATTGACTAGATGGCATTATCATCATCATCATTTGTGTATTTCAAATTAATTTAAGAACGTCGCAAAAGCTTGTTTGATTATTGAATGAACTGAAATAGTTCGCTCTATGTCAAATACCTAGTCGGGTGTGTGAAATAGTAGCCAACAATATTGAGAACCGAGTCCAAACAACCATAACAATAAACGCCATGTTCAGAAATATCGCTTTCTAAATAAAGCTCTTAATCCAGTTACTGAACAAGAATCTTCTCATGTATTGGTATAGGCTCCTGGCTATTAAGCCATTGACCGTCACGACTAGCAACACAGTGCCCGCTGTATCCATAATATTATCTCACATGTCTGCATGACTAAGATCATGCCTATAATCCCTAAAGAGTTAGGCAGAGGTGTACACACGGCTACACATCAAGCTATACAAAACCAGTTAATCTTGGCCTCACTTTACTATATCTTTTCGCACAATGAACGATCAGATTATACTGGTTTTGTATAGCTTGATGTGTGGCCGTGTGTACCTAATATGTAGTACACCTACATTAATTTCACCAGTTATTTTAGTCCCACGTAATAGGAAGCGAACTGATTGCCACCAACGGGGTACAAATACTAACTCCGTTGACTGTTACTGAGAAATTCCTGATGGAAATACCCAATAACAATTTGCCCAACCTTGAAATCAAACCCAGGACCTCATACACAGCAGTGACGCTTACGACCACTAGGCCAACGAGGCACATGTCTACAAAATCAACTATATAACGTATACAAGCTAACAACTCTAACATACACCTAATAATTATTTACTTTACGTTATTCCATACAGCTTTCTCCAGTGTACAAAACGTTGTTTACTTCCATAAAACGCGCGAAAGTATCGTGTACCTAGCATCTAAAATACGCTTTTTACGTGAAATAATCAGACATGTAACATCGCAAGGCGCATGTATCAATACTAAGGTCTTTTTTACAACACGCGTGGAATTTATTCTATATAATTTTCAATAAAACATTGGATATGTTTATTATCAAACAACCAACATCAAATGGATCCCCTACTATTGGTTTGTGAGTTTTGAAAGACTTTATAGAAAGAAAGGTTAGGGTAGTTCTTACTCATTTTTCCTTTGTTTAGTACGTTTTTAGCATGTAGGCATAATAAAGAAAAAGGTCATATTTAGAAGAAGGACCGCTTTACAGCCAAACAAAGTTCGTAATCGCGAAAAATATAATCCCACACATTTAGATCGAGTAAGCATTAAATTTTCCATATAAAATTTTCGGTCCTACATGCCGTAGGTTGCTAAGTTTTTCTTAATGTGTGTCTCTTAAACCATCAAACAAGGCACTGTACCTATTTAAAATCAAGGCAAAATGTATGGTTACCTTTTTATCAATGGTCTGTCATTGGCAACCGAGTCCAACGGCTTAAATCTGTAAGAAACTGCGGCTGGTTACCCATCCACGGACCGATCCTTGGAGATCGATCCATGCGGCCATTTTTATTTTGTCCCGTAGTCTCAAGCAAAGAAAGTACCCAGGAGATTAAAAAAAAAATCCGACAGCCTTTCACCGCCACCACGAAAACAAATGGTACCAACCAGAGACGTAGAAACAAATACGATCATAAAAGCGTGTAACGCGCGTTTTATGAGAGCACCGAATAATTCGGTATAATTCACTCCGAGTGGCTTCGTGTCGAGTTACGACCTGTACTTCGGTATCAAAACGACAACGTACATCGGAATAAGGATGGTATTTAGGAAGAGGTACAGTGCCTAAGCTTTACATCATCACCTGTCTAGCCTTTTTCGAACTATATTTGGGTTAGCTTCAAGTCTCAGGTTGCAGCTGAATACCAGTATTTTATATGGAGTGACTGCCTTTTTGACTGCCACAACCCAGTTGGTCCCTTGGCAAGACTGGTTTCCACACTTTCGGGACACAGTGTAATTTACACGATAAATAAAATACTGCATTGAGTCATATCTCGACATTCTCGCTTGAGAAATCTTCTTCGTGCCCCTTATGCTCGCACAGTTTACCGTAGCAACGCTTACATGCTTCGCTCAATCAAAGCGTTTAACTAAATTGTATTGAACGAACATCCCTCAATCGATTTGTTTACAAGCAGCTTGGTGTCAATAAGTACTGCCTTATCTAAAAGACGCATCACTGTCGATGAATTTCAGTAGCGTGTGCGCCTGCCTAAGCAGGTGCCTAATTTTATATTATAATTCGTTGCTTCATTTTTCAGATATGATTATAACAATGTAGTTTCCTTACTTACTTGGTAACTTCGCACATAGTTTAAAGATTTTTAATTTTTAAAACGGTTAAGTGACGTAGGTCCGGTATGTCTGTGCCTCTGTGTTGACACTGACGTTTAGCTCATTCCTTTTTCGTGCGCGGTAACTATCGCACGCGCCCTTCAAGCAACATGCCGAAAAGGAGCGCGCAATCGAGAATTGAGCACTACGCTAAGAAAATTCGCAAACTAGAGGAAAAAGAAAAACATCGACGGAGAATTAGACCGTTACAGATATCCTCATCAGATGACGAAGGTAAGCTAATATGCATTCATTAGTGAGTGTTCTAAAAAGTGAAACTAATTAACCGTTTTGTTTATGCTTTGGGATTGACTGCGAGTCAATAACTTTGACATATTTACAAAACTAAGTGAAAGTTAATCCATATTAATGCATCGGGGTTGACTGCGAGTCTCCAACGATGACAAACATGCACATAAATACGTACAATCTTAAGTAGATGTATCGTTAACGTGCAAAATTTTTCAACTTTATTTTCACACTACCTTCAAATTATTATCTTCACAACCTTAATTGCAAATCGTAATTACAGGTAACGAAGATGCCGCCGAGGCCCTGGGTAATAATGAGGACACTTCTACGGAACCAATATCCGATCTACACGTTTCACAAGCTGTGGAACCAGAACCCGGTGATAACCCCGACCAACAAGATGGTCAGGTGGCACCCAGTCCTCAAGAGGAAACCTCCTCCATGGCAGACCAACCTGAACTAGATCCTGATCTACTGTCAGCTCTCGGCGAATCCACGTCAGACTCACCTGACTATGGCGACAACATTCATGGTAATTTATCGCAATTGTGGCTTCCTTTGCTGAGGAAGGGCATGCCTAAGGAAAGCAAAGATGGGCTCTTAAAAGAGTACCTTGCTCCAGACAACTGTAGGTTTCTACAAGCGCCAAAACTGAACGCAGAAATCTCAGCTGCGGTACCAGACATGGTGCGTAATCGTGACAAGACACTTACAGCGTCTCAACAGCAACTAGGTGCCGGCATCACGGCCGTCAACAGAGGCATGGATCTGCTGCTTAAGTCCGATAGCAAGGTGCAAGCCATGAAACATTTAAGCAATGGTTGCCGCCTACTATGTGACTCACATTATTCGGCAACGCAGACTCGAGTCAAGTTAATAACTCCGAGTTTGGACAAGGCTTTTTTAAATATAATAAATGAGTCCGAAAGGGACGAATCACTGTTTGGCTCGTCCTTATCCGAGAAAATTAAAGCCGCCAAGGCCATTGAAAAACAAGGCCTTTCCATCAAGAAGACTGCGAAGGTGCCTAAACCACCTCAACAGCCTAACACTCGCCCGGCTTACCAGGGAAACTGGAACCCGCCTCCTCGATACCCGGCGAACAGGGGGGGGCGGGGCACATACAGGAGGCCGGCGACAGCAGGGAATCGCCGCCCATACACGCCATCAGCTCAGACTCAACGCCCTGCGCCGCAGGACAAGCCACGGACACCTGCTCAGGGTCACCATTAATACAGGTACATGCGGGTAGACTTACCCACTTTTATGACCGATGGTTAAAAATAACCAACAACAATGTTATTCTTGATTGGTTAAAAAATGGATATCCAATACCTTTTCTTATGCCTGTAAGTCAGTCAGTAGTACTAAAAAATAACCTATCCTATACAGAAAAGTCAGACATGATGAAAGCCATCAATAAACTAAAATCATTAGGGGCCATCTCAGAGTGTAACGTTACTAACGATCAATTTATATCTAAAATATTTCTCACTAAGAAGCCTAACGGCGAGAACCGGTTCATTTTAAATTTGAAATCCTTAAATAAGCTAATTAGTAGCGAACATTTTAAAATGGAGGATTACCGAACAGCATGCAAACTGATACCACGCAATGGATACCTAGCCACTATCGACTTGAAAGATGCATATTTCCTATTAGCCATTAGGCATGCTGACCGTAAATACTTAAAATTTCAATTTAAGCCCAATAATTCGTTAAAAACTAAAACCTTTACTTTTAATTGCATGCCGTTCGGTTTATCCGTAGCTCCGCGGGTATTTACTAAGATTATGAAAGAAGTTATAACTTACCTCAGACATCGCGGTTTCCAGTCAGTATGTTATTTAGACGATATCTTATGTATAGGAGACACTTATGACAAGTGTCTCAATAATGTTAACGAAACGTTACAACTACTCGAGTATTTAGGTTTCGTTGTTAATTACGACAAAAGTATGATAAAACCGCGTCAATCATGCAAGTATTTAGGATTTTTTTATGATACAAGAAGTCTTAATATTGAATTGCCAGCCGAAAAGCGACGTAATATTGCCGAGTTGGTTACTAAGTTTACAAAGCTGCATTCATGTTCAATCAGTGAATTAGCTCGTTTTATCGGTATACTAGTTGCAGCTTGCCCGGCCGTTAAGTACGCTTGGTTGCACACAAAGATTTTGGAGCGACAAAAATACCTTGCGCTACTGAAACATAACAATAATTATGATGCCAAAATTAAGCTACCTAATATTGTATTAGAAGATTTGTACTGGTGGCTGTCAAATATCGATACAACTCGCAACTTTATGCGACAGCCTAATTTCGAAATCGAAATATATACAGATGCATCAAGATCAGGTTGGGGTTCTGTTTGCAAGAACTCCCAAGTACATGGTAAATGGAAGTCATCAGAAAAGGAATGCCATATCAACTATTTAGAGTTAATGGCAGCCTTTCTAGGATTAAAGTCATTTACCAGCGAGCTAACTAACTGTGCAATATTACTTCGCATGGACAATACGACTGCAATCAGTTACGTGAATCGTATGGGGGGTATTCAATACCCCCACTTAAACGACTTGGCCAGGTCTCTTTGGAAATGGTGTGAGCAGCGTGACCTTTGGGTTTACGCGTCATATGTAAATACTAAGGAAAACCATGCCGACGCAGCGTCTAGAATAGTTAATCCGGATACGGAATGGTCTCTGTCCAATGATGCCTTCCAGGATATTATAAAATATTTTGGCCAACCCGAAATAGATTTATTCGCGTCTCGCGATAACGCTAAGTGTACTAGATTTGTCTCATGGAGACAAGACCCCGATGCAGCATCAGTCGATGCATTTACATTAGATTGGAACACTTATTACTTTTACGCTTTCCCACCATTTTCCCTAATATTAAAATGTCTTAGAAAAATCATTGATGATAATGCATGTGGCATATTAGTATATCCTAACTGGCCATCACAACCTTGGTTCCCATTATTACAAACTCTTATAGTATCCGAAATTGTTTATTTAAACCCCAATAAATACCTTCTGCAATCTCATTTCAGAGAATGCCACCCACTACACAAGAACCTTACCCTGGGTGTCGCGAGGCTCTCCGGCAAGCTTACATGCGACGGGGTACCTGTGCAGACTCGGCCACGCTGATGCTATCATCCTTTTCCAACAGTACTATTCAGCAATACAACACCTCACTTAAGCTCTGGTGGCAATACTGTACGGTAAACAACACAAATGCTTTCTGCCCTCCAATATCTTCTGTACTCTCATTCTTAACGTTACAATTTAATAACGGGTGTGCGTATGGTAGCCTAAATTCTCATCGGTCTGCTTTGTCAGCCCTTATAGGCAATAATATTGGCTCAGACGAATCTATTAAGCGTCTCCTTAAAGGTGCGTATAAATTAAAACCTTTAAGACCGAAATACTCCACCACTTGGAATCCCCAACTGGTTTTAAATTTTATTTCAACTTGGTTCCCTAATAAAGAGCTGCCTCTAGAAAAAATCACTAAAAAACTTGTAATTCTTTTAGCAATCTGCACGGCTCACAGGGTACAAACACTTTCTTTAATTAAACTCGAAAACATAAGTTTCTCCGATACTGGAATAAAAATTGTAATAACGGACATCATCAAGACGTCCGCACCAGGTAGGGACCAACCCGTCTTGTTCCTACCATACTTCAGGGAAAATACTTCCATTTGCCCTGCTACAGTTCTCTCAGACTATATTTCTATCACTAAAAATATAAGACCTGAGAGTACACACAATCTGTTGTTGACGTACAAACGTCCACACAAAGCCGCTACCACACAAACCATCAGCAGATGGATCAAACACATGCTGTCTGAGAGCGGCGTAGATATCGGTACATTTGGTGCACATAGCACACGACACGCAGCCACGTCGGCCGCGAACCTGGCCGGCGTTAATATTGAAACTATTCGTAAAACCGCAGGGGGGACTAGTTCATCCAATTCATTTGCTCGTTTTTATAACAGGTCTATTATAAACGAAGGCGAATTTGCCAGGTCTGTCTGCTTACCATCAGAAGACTAATTGTGATTACTCGAAAATTATAAAAATTAATGAGATTTCCTATAAATAATTTAAGTAAAAATATAATTTAGGTAAAAATACCTTTACAATTAAGAAGATGTACTTGTACAAGACTGATTCATAGATAAATAAAACGATAATATTTATAATGTTGTTGTTTATGTCTTTTTCCAGTCCAAAACTTTCTGACTCTTAACATCTACATTGTTATAATCATATCTGAAAAATGAAGCAACGAATTATAATATATGATCAAACGAACTTGCAAGTGAAGTTCGATCTTTATTATGATGAGTTGCTTCATTTGAAGATATGATCTCCCTCCCTCCCTGACACTTGTCATTTCCCAGATACAGGGAAAGTTTTGTATCATAACAATAAATTGACTCCAAAAAATGAGCTAAACGTCAGTGTCAACACAGAGGCACAGACATACCGGACCTACGTCACTTAACCGTTTTAAAAATTAAAAATCTTTAAACTATGTGCGAAGTTACCAAGTAAGTAAGGAAACTACATTGTTATAATCATATCTTCAAATGAAGCAACTCATCATAATAAAGATCGAACTTCACTTGCAAGTTCGTTTGATCATATATTCTTAGTTTTTATTATTTATAAGTATACTAAGGTTAGCTGTTTAAATTAAGCTTAGTTAATAGTTTATATTGTGTTTTTTTTCTTTTTTTTAAATTCTATATTTATGAGTGTATTATGCTTATGTAATAGTTCTTGCAACATTACTTTACTGCCAACTGTGGAGGCTTGTAAATGGCTTGTAGTTGAACAACTCACTATTTATTTTTGTATTGTTAGCTGTAAGCCCCCAAATAAAATAAAATATTATCATTATCTGCTTTTTCCAAACTATGTTGCGGATCCAGGTGAAATATATTATTTTCGGTATTTTACTTGGAGAAACAGCCTATCTGAGCTCTACAACCTTTTGATTCATTTTAGGGGTGCCATAAAAGACCCCCAGAGGTAAAGACTAGGTCTAGACCAAAGAGTCTGGGCCTAGATGGAGGTAATTAAAACTTGCATGGGTCACAAAAGACTTATTCCTATTTTTCTGAAAATCTATCTTCATCTGCCTAACCTTTTCTCAACTATGTTGGGGTCGGCTTTCAGTCTAACCAGATGGAGCTGGATATCATTAATTTATGTGAAGCACAGACCTGCCTATCTGCCCTCAATAAATCAATGCTAACCATTATTATGGCTTCAAAGGCTGATATTTCAAATATGATGCTTACAGCAAGAAACAGATCCGTCAAATATTAATCCTTTTCAAATATTAACAGACCTGGTTTTCCCGGAAACCATTAGAATATTGAGACCAATATTACTTTGAGTGTACACCATGTTCTGTTTTCCGAGAAATCATAAAGTTGGTTTGGAAATGGAATGGACAGTGAGGTATACTGGAACATCATATTGTTGTTATTGAGAGTTTTGGACCTGTGTTCTTAGAAAACTATAAAATTTTCAGTGATTTTAGTCTGCTTCGTGGCGCTTTTGAAAAGACAATGTTACTTCGTCAATTATTTTGAGGACTGTGTGACTTGCTGAAACTACTACTAGTAGTTCTAGTTCATAGGAACATTTTTAAACTATCAAATAAATCTACACAGAAATCGTATTCGTTTGTTACATTTTATTTCCACACGCAAATCATTCCTTAGGTTAGTAAACCAATATTTGTTTGTAAATTGTATTTACTGTTTTTTTTTTTTTGTTTTTTTTTTTTATTGCATTTCGTTTACAGTTTTATGCTATTTAGTTGTTTTGTACTTAAAAAAAAAAATCGGTGTTAGGATTTATTTCATAGTTTAAAAATGTTTGTTTGTTTTTGTTTGATGATCTGAATCACCAACTAAAGAACTATTTTTACAATATATTCTGTATAACAGAAGATCCTAACAAAGCAATTGTTCAACGATGGCAAATAAATAAATCATTTTAAACTAGATTTTACCCGTGGCAAGTGAATTTTCGGAATTTGGAGTTACTGATCCTCAGGCCTGATTTCCTCTGGCTGCCAAAATATGTTAGCGAATAGCAGTTGTGATCAACGGTGGAACACGCAAATTCTCCGAAACACACCAAATGCAGTTACCATTGAAAAATCCGTACCACGAATTCGAAACGCAGTGGAACAGTCGTGAATAATTCGTGTTGTCAGTGCGACGTCCTTTAACAAACTCGTTAGTGTTATCTCATTAGGGAGGAAACGTCACGACCAATCTAATTCTGAGGCTGTCAGCGACTCGTGGTAGGAGACTGATGCGTGACGGACACGCTTTGTGGTCGGTGGTAGGGGAATTAAATGGTTTAACAGATTTTTGGTGCCTAGTGAAATCGAGTGAATATTATTAAACGTTTCCTAGGTTCTTAAAATGAAAGGGCCTTTCATCATCATCTAAGTTTTATCTAAAGTTATTTAGCATCGACGCATAACAACTCTTTTCTCCCCTGCCAGTCGTCGCGCCAAGGCGGTGGATTTATTATTGAACATTTTAAGAATTCCCCCATGAATTACTTATGATAAAGAAAAAAGAAAAGAAAGAAAAGTGTTTATTGGTTTCCCAACAGGACAAAACAAATTGACAAAAAAAAAAATTTGACGTTAACATTATGTACAAACACTTACAATTAGGACATAGGTATATACAATATGTAGGTTTAAATTTGTCCCGTGCAAAGCCAAAAGGCCACTATCTCAGCATGTTGCTGTGACATTTATGACAAATGTCACAGCGCTGGTATATATGATGACAAAGACTTGAAGACCCCACAACCGATAATTTAAAAGCAGCATTATCTGTAACTCAGTACATTTCTGCCTAACGGTTGGAGGATGAATTAATACCCTAATGTTATCCTCATAAAAAATAAACTCCAGAATTTTTGTCAGAATAGTTTAACCCACAACCATTTCCTCGTCTCCTCCATTCAAAAGCTCTTAAATCATCCTTCCAACATCACTTCTGATTCATATAAACGAACTCCGAGCTATTACCGCAAAGGTCGAAAATACTTCACATTTTACTAGCTATTTAACATCTTTTTGCCTTACTCGAAACTCGTTGGCTTTTTCCATTGTTTTTTACTACCCGACTCTTTGCCGCAACTACTTTTGTTTCGCAATTTGCCGATAGCAGAGTGCTATTTTTTTGTAGTGGGCTATATTTTTTTTGTTACATTTTACCCCGTCACAGGCCGAAGTCATTCATTTTGTTCGCGCGCCGTTCTATTAAACTTGATGTATGAATACAGGTGGGTGCTAGTTCGAGTTTGTTTTTTTTATTGTTTTGTGTTAAAAGTTTGTGATACTGGTGTTAGTTGAATACCATACATCATCTGCCTAGCCTTTATCCAACTATGTTGAGGTCAGCTTCCAGTATAACCGGATGACCGGATAGCGACTGTTACGGGTAGTTAGGGGGCCCGAAGGTCTGACAATCAGTCTAACTCCTTAGTTAGACTAAAACCAAGTCATTCCAGTCCATCAGTCCAGTTACTATTGGGTAAAACGATAAAACCAAGGGGATTTATCGTATTACCCAATAGTTTTGGATTGGATTGTGGAGGTCAAATAGGCAGTATAGCTCCAAAGTCAATCCAGCCTAAACTAAGTCAAGCCAGCCCTAACACAGTTAAATTTTAACGGTGGAATTTTAAGAATTCAAGTAATGGTTACTCATTACAATGTTTAAAAAAATCTGAAGTGTTTTATCGGGTAATTTGTAGTTAAATGACTTCAAACCTTAATGATTCGAAGAACTTAAATGGTAGCTACCTTATTGGTCAGTGGTTTGATAACCACGGTAGGCAAAATATTCACGAGTTTAGTTATAAAGGATTACTCAATACCAGTTTGAAATCCTGGTTTTGATCCCGGTGAATGAAAATAATCTCTAATATTGTCAAAAATAAATCTGCGATCAAAGCTGCGATCATTTGTTCTGTGTCTGGGTGTAATTTATCTATAATATGTATGTATTTAGAAATATATAAGTATGTTTATCAGTTGTCTAGTACCCATAACACAAGCTCTGCTTAGCTTGGGACTAGATGGCGTTGTGTGATAGTTGTGGAATATTATTATTATTATATTATTATTATTAGCTATCTATTCCAAATACGTATTTGAAAAGGATCTAATTACAATTAATGGCATCGCAATTATGTATCAAATTAGTGTTTATATTAATACAATCCAATTACCGTAGAGCTCTGCAATAAATACCGATGGTTCATAAAATATTAATATTTTACCAAATGTTATTCGTTAATTATTCAGAGTTAGTTTATTAATATTCATGTGCATATAAAACCACCATATTGTAACTATGCAATAGAATTATGTTGATAATTTAGTGTAAATTATTTTATTATTGCCATGGCCATTACTAATGAAAAGCATGTTTCATAATAAAATTAAGCAGGTGATTAGTAAGCAGACTTTACCTTATACAATATCTTCAAACTTTTGAATTCGATTTACTCATTAATGTTTTAAGTTTAGTCACGTATTACAACGCAACACCTCAATTACTTTTGTTTAAAATACGTACATATCAGAATTTTACAGGCTAGTAACCTCAAACATGAACTAAGACATAATATAAGTTACAGTAGGTACTAGTAGCAGAAAATTCAGAAATTGCGACATTCAGTGCCAAATTACTTATGTCATTTCTTAATTTCCCGCTTTTTTATGACTCAATATCACAGCCTTTTCCAAACTATGTTGGGATCAGCTTCCAGTCTAACCCAATGCAGCTGAATAACTTTAATGAAATGATTGTCTATCTGAACTCCACAACCCAGTTAGTACTACATAGTTAGAAGTATTATTATTATATTATATTATCTTAGCTTTTTACCCCTATGTGTCAAGGCCGCGGTATCTTTTCCGAACAACTCGCAGCCCCGACGGGGCCTGCTATGATCCTAACATACTTCTTTGTCTCGACTACGCTCATACATCTGGTCATACACGCACGCTGGTTGCGCATTTTATCAGTTTACGTTTTCATTACCTTTACATGTAATCGTTTTTCATCCAACATGTCCACATCCCAGCAGTCGAATGCATACAGTACGACAGGTCTAATTACGCGCATATGAGCGGATAAAAACCAATATGCAGTACGGTAATCACTTCAAATCTTGAAATAAATTGCTTCTCAAATATTATCCTTATAAAAATTTTCGAACATCCACGTCAAGCTGAATGTTTTTTAAATGTGCGTTTCAGTCGGCCATTCGGCCAGTGTGAATGGCAAAAATGCCAGTGCAATCGTTTCTAGTTCCTCTGTTGTCCGGAGCCACACGTGTCGCAGGGTTGCCACAAAAAAAAAGTTAACGCAGATTTTAGAATATGACTTTTCGAATGGCAGCAGAGTTGGTAACACTTTTTGCAGTGATTTGAAAGTTTTTGGTTCGAACTGCTTTGAAGTTGATTTTGTTTGATTTTTTTTAAAGAGTGAAAACGGTTAGGTAGATGCTTGGAGTGCACGGTGACTGCACTTTGTAATACTTTACCTTCAGCTGGATTAAATTTCATTAGAATAAGAGACCAACTTACACTGGTTTGTAAACACTTACGTGCGGCCGGCTGCTTCTACTGTTATCATGATACTTAACCACGTTAGGTAAACAACCTTGATAAGGTGGCAAATGGGAGGAATAAGATAGGACTTTTAAGTGTTTGTTCAAGCCACCAAAGATCACCAAAGATTAAAATCAAAGAAACGACATTTTTTATGTAGGATTTTAAAACGATACAGCTGGTTTTCTTTGTGAAATCGATTTTTATACTTTTTATATCCTAAACAAGAGCTGATCCATCAAAATAACCTTGCTTTGAAGATCACCTTAATAGACATACTTAAAATCAAGTCTTAAAATAATCTTGAACAAAAATATCATGTAGGCTTAAGTTTTCAATTTATTTATTTATTTACAGGACACCAGAGTATTTGCTTTTCCAGAACACCTAAAACAGGATAAGGTCATACAGGACAGGGTATTATAAAAGAGTCAATATTAACTGTAAGGATATGGAAGACGAATCAAATTACATCCAGGATCCCTTATAAATAGGACAAGGACCTTTTTATAATCAGCTTACAATAAAATTATTACGGTGTCCCTATTTTGTATACAGATTAAAATTTATGATGAGGGACCATTAAGTATGGGTCCGTAACCTTGATTTTATTTTTTGCGTTAATAATGGTGGTGTAATGTGGCGTAATATCCTAAATTAAGCCAAATATTTTGTGCACAATAATCTTTAATTATGAATGAAATTGCTAGCTATGACATAAGTATAATCCCATGTTCTCACTAGTAGGACACAGGCTTCCTCTCTGTGAGAGGGAATAGCAAATAATCCACCACGAGGGCCCATTGCGGGGTAGTAGATATCACATGTCTTCATATTAGCTTAAATGTCAGAATGGAAACAATGCTACGCTGAAGTCATTATGCCGTACATACTTGAAACCCACGGATCCCCTCAAGCTAAAGACGAAAATATACAAGTACGTTAGACCTGTCGTACTGTATGCATTAGACTGCTGGGATGTGGACATTTTGGATGAAAAACGATTACATGGAAAGGTAATGAAAATGTAAACTGATAAAATGCGCAACCAGCGTGCATGTATGACCAGATGTATGAGCGTAGTCGAGACAAAGAAGTATGTTAGGATCGTAGCAGGCCCCGTCCGGGCTGCGGGTTGTTCGGAAGAGATACCGGGGCCTTGACACATAGGGGTAAAAGGGAACATGGGTGGTTTTTGGTCAGTAGAAGTCTGACACTCCCAACCGCTCTGCCCAGAGCGAGTCATTTGATGAGTTCCCACCCTCCAAAAAAAAAGATCGAATCAGGTCATGGGGGTTTGTGCTTTCTGTCTACCCCAAAGGGTAAATGGCGTGAGATTTCGAATGAATATATAAATGTAGCCACTATTGCTATTTGTCATGTACATTGTTAGTTATAATGTAAAGCACACGAACAGCTAATAACACTACAGCTTTTTCTCGAAAGAGACGGTGCTCCAAGCTCAAAGTATAATAATATCTACCGAAGTGCAAATCTACGACGTTTCTTTCAACTGGTAGTTTATTATTTTTATACAGACGGCCTTTGTTAAAACAGAACCTCCTTAGTGTCTCGACTTTCATTAAAACCTTTGTAAGTTCTTTTTCTCCTGGTTTTCTTTTTTCTTTATTTTAGGTCGTACGAATTGTTCCATCACTATATGATATAAAGTGGTTCCCGTTAAGGAAGGACGGCTGAAATTACAAAGAAATTAATACTGACTCCTAAGATTCATCATCAGCCTATAATGTTCCCACTGCAGGGACTCAGGCCTCTTATCTAGGAGAGGGATGGGCTATAATCCACCACACGGGCCCAGTAAGGATTGGTAGATGTCACATTTATCTTCGAATTTTTGGTTCTAAGTCTTAGAGGAAACCGGCATGTCTTAGATTAAAAGACATCAGTTTCCTCACGATGTTTTCCCTTATCGCTTTGAGAGCAGTGGTGATGAAATAAATTACACAAAATGATGCGCCTGCCTTGGTTCAAATCCACGACTAACTGTTCGTAAGTCGGGGCCGCCACCACTGGGCCAACACTGCTCGCCTCTAAGATTAACTATATACTAAGAGATTTTAAAAGACCATAGAGCGGGCATAGGGAATATTTTCACATAGAAATTTTGATCACGAACATTTTCGAATTTGACAAACGGGCGTATGACACTAGGACTAGACAGACCGATTACTAAGTACTAGGTAATACGTATTGGGTTACGACTTGTGCCGTCCGTCGCTCGTAAATGTTTGAATGTCTTTGACTGTCTGTTACGTTTATTACTACGTTACATAACATCTCTTCAACTCTCTAGAAGAAGAATCCTAAAAGAGTTAGCCAGAGGTTCACCCACAGTTTGCCAGTTATATTTAGGTTCCATGTAATATAGGGCGAGCCTAGTGCCATCAAACGGTTACAAATTTAGACTCCGTAGCTACTTCTGAGAAATTCCTGATGGAAAAACTGAACTCGGGAATTGAACTAAGGACCTAATGCTACATAGTCGATCCGCGACCACTAACCAACGAGGTATACAAATTAACTCGAATAGAAAATTAGTCCCTTATGCTCAGCGGTCGCGCTTGCAACCACTCGACGGGGTATATATGTTCTGTGCACTCGACCAAACGGGGCAGTCAACATTACTGTAATATATACAGAAATCATTTTAATTCTTCTCATCCCCGCTGCCACTGCCGACCCAACTTTACCGCTGCTAATCCACCACAAAAGTAGCTTCAAAGTAATCCGATTTGTAACCGCACTGCACCGCTCCCGTGATTGGAACTACACCCTTATAACCTGCTCTCTCATATTTCTTTTTATTTTGTCTGCTCTAGTCTGTTTTAAATTCAGTGCTTGATTTATGAAAGATATTATTACGAGCAGCGCGGCGTAGGAGATGCGCTCGCCAGTCAGTAGTATAATGCGTTTTGTTTTGATAGTCCAACAAATAAAAATCACATTCATTGCGTTGTATTTTTAATAGCCTTGCTTTTGAGGAGTTTGTGGCTAGATAATAACAACCGCTAGAATCAATTATTCAGGTTAAGCCGCGCTTGTTGGTCACATATTCGCAGAACTTCCTAGTCCACAGATGTGTTACCATTACATACGAGAAAGCATGTTTAGCCGTTGGTCCTAGCTCATTTATAATAGATCTTTGACAGTCGTAACAGGAAGTCAGTGGCTAAAAGTCTGATAACCAATCTTACCAAGAGGTATCGTATTTCCCAGTACTGACTGGGTTGTGGAGTTTGCATTGGCAGTCGCTCCATATAAAATACTGATATTCAGCTACGTCAATTAAGACTGGAAGCTGATTCAAACATACACTGTTTTAAGCTTTCACGGTTCATAACTATATTTAAAATGTCACTTACGGGATATCTTCCGTGATTTTTATTGTTTGTGTCGTGTGTTTTGCCGTGACTTAGTGTCGAGTTCCAGTAGTGCGCGTAATAAAAGACAAAGAAAGAGGGTAGACAGATTCGTCTGCTCCTAACAATTTTTTCCATCCACCCGCATTCTCCAGTTAACCCGCGATCATGGCGCTTGCAACAGCGTCGAAATATCGGGAACTCAAAACAAATAAAAATCACGGAAGATATCCCGTAAGTGACATTTTAAATATGATTCAAACATAGTTGAGAAAATGTTAGGCAGATGATGATTTAAATGGCATTCATTGTTTTATAGTCTTATATTGCTGTAGGTAGTTCGGAATGTAACTTTGTGAAAATCAACATTATTATATTATAATATAGTATAGCTTTCAAATGCGCCATCAGGATCATACGCTTATAACGCCCCCATTGTTAGGACACAGGTCATTGGCTTGTGTTATATGCCTATTTTACCTCTATAACGCATACAAAGACAATCCTTGCATACAAATTAACACTAATAGAAAATCACTCCACCTTTATTCTTTTGTTTCAAGTCTAGAAACAAACTCTTTCTTTGAACCTCGTTACATTAATAGTGGCGATGTTTTCCATGAAAATGAACCGTGGAAGTAATGGCTTTACACGTTATCAGTTCCTGGCATCATTAAATTGTACTACATGTTTTTTCTTTGGCAATTAACTAAGAGATTGCTGTGTAATCTATGAATCAATGGGTGGTTGTTGTGTATTCGTCATGTTTGTTTGTGTACGTATGAGATTGCTTCGTTGGTTGACTGGTAGCAAAGACGAGAATGAGGTCCAGATTTCGATTACCAAGTCGGGCAAAGTGTTATTGGATTATTACATCAGGCTTTTTTAATAGAAGCCACGGAGTCTGGATTTGTACCAGGTTAATGACTATTTGTATATCAGTGGTGTAAATGAGATTCACATGCATATTGTTTTAGAACACTGTTTGTATTAGCTGTATGTTAACCAAACATAGTAAAATAAAATAAAAATAAATACGCCTTATTACATGGGATTCAAACACAACTAGTGAAATGTGGGTTTACAATTGAATACACCTCTGCCTAACCTTTCGAGGATTCATCACTCCTGTAAGTGATGTTATGTATTATGTACTTTTTTTACCTGAAAATATGCATAACTATTAAAATTTGTTTGTTTGTGGTATGTAACACAATTACCAAAAACACTACTAAAGACTATTATCCCGTTCCTTGACAGACAAAATAACATTTTAACAGCAAACTAAAAACAATTCAAACCCAATATAGACCTGTCCCACCATTTTCCAAAACAAACGCCCATCTCCAAACAAATTCAAGACGATTATTAAGGCACGTCTCGATATAATTATAAGGTAGTACGACAATGTCAAGAATATTCACGTTATTAATATTCCAGTCATCGGTGTCCCCAGTCGGGACTGCGACTCGAATGTCAGCAATTAGACAGTAAAGGAGAGACAGCAACACAGCTAGGGATATAATTAGGAAATTAATTACTCTTGCCTAGTGTTTGTGAATAGTCTGTGTAGATATCAAAAGAGTAAATTAAGAAATTAGTCATCATTATCTTGGCCACGTGATGACTACCGGCCACCAAAGGTGAGGCCCAGACCGTGTTGTCGATGGCGCGATCGTGTTACACGCGTCCCTGAAAGAGATGTCAGTAACATTGTAGGGGGACACCTGTCGGTCGGGGCAGTGGGTTGTTCGAATGAGATACCTCGACTCCGGACACAATGGGCTAAGAAGGAACAGGGGTTGTCTTTAGTCAAGTCTGACACTCCCGACCGCTCCACCCAGTGTTAGAGGAGTCATTTGATGATTTCCTACTTGGAACTATATTGGAATGTGGATGGGTATATGAGTAAAAGAAGACCTAAGAAACGATGGATGAACTGTGAAAAGGATGATATGGTAAGAAAGAATGTGTCTGATGAGATGACGAGTAATAGAGAAGAAGACATAAAGAAAGAAAGAAAACATATTTATTTAGTACATGTCACAAGTGCACACAACAAACAATAAATCATCATCATCATCATCATTTCAGCCGAAAGACGTCCACTGCTGGACATAGGCCTCCCCTAAGTGTAATTTTTGCTTAGGGGGGGGGGAAAATTGAAAAAATAACAGAACAAAATAAAAGCGTGTGTGCATCTCACTGCTGCGACAAATAGGACCAGTTCAGCAAACTGTCGAGCAGCTAGTGCCCGACGCTGGTTTTCAACTGGCCCTGAAATGGGGACGTACGAATGTAAAACAGTTTAGCCCTTTGTGTGTATTTAAATATGTGTGTGTATGAGAAGGTACTTACATTATGTGAAATAGGTGTGTAATAACATAAATAAGAATACTTAGTAGGTAATTAAAAAAAAATATTGAGAAAACGAACATGAGAACAAAGTGCAAGACATGTTGCTGCGCTTATCCCAAATTAATTGGAATAAGGGAAAGAGAATGATTATAGTGAAATACTTCTTTTATTTGTATATATCTTATTAAGTTATTAAGTACAGTGTACACCTTAGAATTTTTCTGACTATTACCACGAAAACGCAAAATTATTTAAAAATATAATATTATTTTACTTCTTCTAAAAACTGCAATATTTTCACTGAGAACATTTTTAATATTTTCAAGAAACCACTTCTGCCAGCGGTACACTTACAATAATTACACGTCTAGTCTGTGCCTAACGAGTGCCGTCACTCGTGGCGTGGCGTATGTCTAATGTGTTTATTCTATGTAGGAGTGGGTACATAATGTGAATGAAAGCTGTTTTGTTAGTTTCCTTGTTGTTTAGTTAGTAAGCAGGGGTGGAGGGTGATTTGGTGTTATGGGCGACTAGGTATTGGTTCAAACCTTTTGCAAATACTAGATATTATGTCATAGGGGTCAAGTACCTGATTTGTACGTATATATTTCTACAATTAAATACACAATAATGTTAAATAATTACGCCTGTAATCCGAGAAGGGTTAAACAGAGGTGTACGGGTGTAGGTACCTAATAGAACACCTATATTTCGAAAGTTATGTTTAAAGTCTCATGTAATAGAGGGTGAGTCTATTGCCATCATCATCATCATCATTTCAGCCAAAAGACATCCACTGCTGGAGATAGGCCTCCCACAGGTGTCACCACATTGACCGGTCCCGTGGGTCTCTCATCCAGCTGCGGGTCTCCGCAACCTTGACCAGGTCGTCGGTCCACCTAGTGGGAGGCCTTCCGACGCAACGTCTTCCGGTTCGCGGTCGCCATTCCAGAACTTTTCGGCCTTCGGCATTGTCTGGCGATTCTTCGTCATCAACCGGGCAAAAATTGGTCAAATAATTAAAATTCCAAAAATATTAAGCTACATCTGTAAGTTTCTGACCGTACCTAAGGTAAACCTCTGCCTTGCCCTTCGTAGATTACAGGCGTGATGTTATGTTATTACAAGATTCACCACCAAAAAATCTATAACAAATATTCACCCTCAAACGTTAGAAAAAAACATTAGGATAAAACGTTTAATACCTAGCTGTTATAATCGCGGAAAGGTTGCAGAAGTTTTCTCATTTGCGACTAGCGACCAGCGTGGCAGCGCCGCCTGGTGGCCAGTCGCAAAAACTTGTGCAATCATGTTGCGACCGACTTGCGGGAGAGGTCCGCATACATTCTTTGTGGATGTAGGTGTTGAGGAGAAATGCTTTTGTTATATTATTTTGTAAAATGGTTGAAATGTGAATAAGTAATGAACGTTTTGGATACTTTTTTGTACTAGATTTTGCCATCTTGTGTTTAAGTACGAAATTATCCCATGTTTTAAAGAGGTTGGAAGATTTTTGTATGAAGCCTGGGAGACCTTATTTCCGTAATTTTCTTTTATTTAAATAATAGTGTCACAACTATTAATACTATGAACGGGATATTTACCATGTTTTCTTATTGTTTCGAGTTCCCGATATTTCGGCGCTGTTAGAAGCACCATGATCACGGATAAACAGAAACGTGTAGTGAGTGACAATGGTAGTGGTGCCGAACGCAAAAAACGAACAAGAAAGAGGGTAGACAGTTTTGTCTACTCATAAACATCCACCCGCAATGACTTCATCAGTTTATCCGTGATCATGGTGCTAGTAACAGCGCCGAAATATCGGGAACTCGAAACAATAAGATAACATGGTAAATATCCCGTTCATAGTATTAATAGTAGATTAGTAGTGTCAGTGACCATGTCCGTTTAAAAACTTATAATAGTGTCACATTTTAGTCACATGCGATTCGTCCCTCTTTATAACATGTCCATAGGTACCACGACTAAAGAGGTCATCATCATCTGCCTAGCCTTTTCCCAACTATATTGGGGTCGGCTTCCAGTCTAACCGGATGCAGCTGAATACCAGTATTTTACATGGAGCGACTGCCTATCTGACCTCCACAACCCAGTTAATACTAGGTAATACGATACCCTTTGGTAAGACTGGATGCCAGAATTTCAGGTCACTGACTACCTGTAACGACTGCCAAAGATCTATACGACTAAAGAGGTGATGGATATAAATGTTGATGGATAGAGAGAGAGAGGAAGGCCAAAGAACAGATAAGTGGATATGTGAGGAATGTTATGAAAGAGAAAGAAGGAAATGCCACTGTGACGTCTAACAGGGAAAAATGGAAAAATAAAACGTGTTACGCTGACCCCAAATAAAATGGGTTAAGGGCAGGAAGATTATGAATAGTGTCACGTTTTGGAGCTACTTTGATAGCTCATACCTATTTTATTTAAAACGTGATGCTTTATAACATGTTGTCTCATACAAGAATGCTTTAGAACATGTTGTATAAGACTTGTTGGTATTGATAGCAACTTTCGATTATTATAAGTTTTCGCAACTTTGAAAAATAATTAAAACGGTGGAAGTTGGGCAGGTCATTTAATTCAAACTTATTTCGCCTATGAAACTTAGGAATAATGAAGGTTCCCGTTACTGAAAGAAATTTCGGAATCGGATTAGTAGTTCTGAGAATTATACCGTACAAACTTAATTCCTTGATAATATTAGTGTAGATGTCTCAAGTTCTTTTCTTTGGTAAATTAAATTAGTCTGCTAGTCACTTCACGTCGAACCAATTAAACTAGATGATAGACTTGTAACGAAAAACCACGACTATTTTCTTTTTAATTTTTACTATTTTAACTTTTGTTTGTTTGATTATGTTTTTTGGCCACCAGTTTTTGAAGCTGATTCTTTTTCTGAAAGTTTTTTTTCGCTTTTTTTGTTTGGAAGATGGTTAAATTTTTTGTTAAATCGTTTTCAGGAGCCAATTTTTCACAAACACTTCTAAGTTTTCATTCACATCTGTATAATAAAATGATCGTACACAAATAAGTAGCTGTACAAAAACCTCTAACACCAAAAAAACAAATATAAAAGAACCGTCACATAATACAATAGTTACGGATAGTCATCAAAACTGCGGGTGTACATAACTTTTCTCATTTGAAACCGCTGCAAGATGAGATAACTTCAGCCACTGTGATATAACGCGGTTTTATTTCTAAAGAGGTCAAATACACCCCTCTTATAGATGGCGGATGTAGTGTTCGTTTAGTAGTGTCGCTATTGGTGATAGGAATGAAGTTTTTAGAATAATTATAATATAATCCAACGCTAATTATCAGAGGGTGTTGATAAAGTTAATATTTTATATTTATTTTATATTTCATAAACCAAATTCGGTCTGGCCAGCCACATAAGGGCACACGCTAAGAAATAGCTTGTGGGGGTCGCCGTTACCGAAATCGGTAAGGAGGACTATATAGATATATATTTTCCAGGATGGATGTAGAGTAAATTTTGTTAACACGAAGTAACAAAACTATGACATAAAAATAACATAACATATTATTATGCTCACTTTTGTGGGTATATTTATTTAATTTGGAAGGGAAACTCGTGGTCTCACTTGCGTAGCTAGGAAATAAAATTAAGTTAAATCTGTACTTTGCGTTACTAACTAATTAAGAGCCTAAGTTCACGAAACCCAGATGCGTCTTTTTTCTACTACATTTGAAAACCAATTCTTTTTGTAAAACCGTTGAAAAAAGTTTACTCCCTGTTTGGTATAGTGTCCGCAAGTGTGACAACAGTGTGCTTACTCTCGAATATAATTCCGATAGATCGACATTGGAATTGTCAGTCAAACGTCAGGCATTGGCTGGACTCACTGAGACTAGCCAATCCCTGACGTTTAACTCAACCAACTGACGTTTGACCAATGTCGATCAATCGGAATTATATTCCAGAGTAAGCACCCAGAGCTGGTCTTGGGTCCACATCCCACGTTAGGCACTGGTATTGGGTTTTTCCATCAGGATTTTTCAGTCGCAGTCACGGAGTTCATTTGTGCTCCGTTGATGGCAATAGGCTCGCCTTCTTTTAAAATAAAAGAAGCCAAGCCTATTAAGGACTGAATCGAAACTGGCGAACTATCGGTGTACTATTAGTTACGCTTAAGGTAAAGGTAATGTAACCCGCGAAATTCAAATTTTGACACGGTTTTTGCAATCTAAAGGCCAGTGACAGGTTTAATGTTGATTAAATTATGATTCACGCACGTATTTAAATAAATATAATCATTAAACTCAGGAATACAATCCACTTGCGTAGAATTAATTCCATTGAGTGACGATTTGATGAAAAAAGCATTCAAAGAAGTTATTATGAACTGAGAGGGTTGTATTGATGATTTTGAGCATTATTACTTAGTAAAGTCAAGTTGTTACGGTCGCGAATCCTATTTTGTTTAACATACAACCTGACATTGACCGAAAATTGTAAAACACGTAAGAAAATACCTTGCAGGTTTAGCCTTAACAAAAATGTTTTTATAATTTACTAAATAGGTTGGTATTTTGATAAGGTTTAATGATGGCATTCAAAATCACCCCAATCCTAAAAAATCATGACAAAGCAAAATAACAGTCCATACCAAACCACCCTACAATATCAGTCACAATATAACCCAGTAAACAACTGCTCACCCACTCAGCAAAGTGGCAACAATTAAAAACTTGCCCATCAGAGTGCGGTGACTGACTCGCAACTTTGCCCGCTTTGCCCGTGTAATCTACATTTGTGGTCGCATGTTGTTATAAACAAACTTCATGTTTTTAGCTTTATGTTGTATGTTTTTGGTATTTAACCACGTTTTATGTGTGGCAGGTGCATTAGTACTGAGGGGTTAGTGTTACTTAGATACAAAACATACATCACACCTCTGTGCCTCGAACGGTTAGGCACTGGTGTACCACGGACACAATTTAGTACACTTTCATTTTGCTAGTAATAAGTCTCATATGATAGGGCAGCATAACATCAAAACACATATTTGTAAACGCACTTACGATATAGGAGAAAATCCTAGTGTCTGACAATATTAAAAAAAAAATATAAAAAGTTAAGTTGTCAAAGTTTGCCCGACCTGAGAATGGAACCGAATGCTTTATGTTCAACAGTGGTACTTGCTATCATTAGAAAAATGAGACAGTTATCAATACCGGTCTTCTTCTTATCGTGTGGGCAGTAAGAAGTTTCTAAACCGCCGCAAGGGCCTCTGACATGGTTTGACGACCGCCATTTTGGCGGCCCGGACCACCGGCTTATACGTGCCCATCGAAGCTAGGAACCATCTTTTTATCAGACAATCAGGGGATTCAAGCCTGCAATGTCCTAACCAAACTGGAAACAACTTCACAAAGTATACTTCCCGTGGGAATCGAACCCACGACCACCGGGTCACAAGGAAAACGCCTAAACCACTCGACCACGGAGGCAGTTAAATACCGTTACAGTATGGCTATAACTGGATACAAAAATAATAATCAGACGATGACCACTAGTAAGCCTATGTAAGTTCATGCGTATCTCGTAGTCATGTGCTATGCTTTCGTAGCCATCTACTACATTCTCGTAGCGATATGCTACGCTTTCGTAGCCAACTACTACATTCTTGTAGCGATATGCTACGCTTTCGTAGCCAACTGCTATATTCTCGTGGTGATATGCTACGCTTTCGTTGCTATCTGCTACATTCTCGTAGCGATATGCTACGCTTTCGTAGCCATCTGCTACATTCTCGTAGCGATATGCTACGCTTACTTAGCCATCTGTTTCACTAGCTGCCTGCTACACAGCTGTGGAGTATGTAGCATTATGTTGACGTTCGTGTTAGACTACGAGTGTAGGTAATCGGTGTATGTATTTTATAATAATAATAATAATAATATTCCACAACTATCACACAACGCCATCTAGTCCCAAGCTAAGCAGAGCTTGTGTTATGGGTACTAGACAACTGATAAACATACTTATATATTTCTAAATACATACATATTATAGATAAATTAGACTCGCCATTAAATTATAATCAAAAAAAAATTTTGATTATAATTTAATGGCGAGTCGCATAGAGTAGTCGCTTTTCATGTGATTGCTAACTAGCTATTATACCACGTACACTAATGCACAGGTAACTAATCAATTACATTAATAACTAGTATAATTACCTCAAAAAACATATTCAACCAAAATACGTCCACCATTTAATCCGATAACCCAAATTCCCTCAAACCAACAGGGAGCGAAATAGTAACGAAATTCTAAATTCAAACGCACGCGCGCCATATTGTTAATACGGTTCTAATTTCAAAATTTCAAATTCGACTAACATCGGCAATTCCCGGGCGTCCGTTGAATAGTTCGGTTACACGGATGATTAATACGTAGATATTAATCAAAGCATTATTCTGGGCAAAGGATTATATTCTGGGCAAGGGATTATATTACGGAGACCGTTTTGTCCACTCGGCTTCGGTCGAGTGGTCGGCATGGTGTTTAGTAAATGCCTCGGTTCAATGAGAGATGATTGTGAATGTTTGAGTATTGTTAAACCAGAATTCAAAGCATTAATTGAATTGTAAGTCAACGTTCATGGCATTGGGTGACTGCGACTTGCGTCAAGACACACGGCAACATCAAAATAAACATTTTTAGTATAACAGGCATCGGGTTGCATGGATTTCGAGTTCTGTGAGAGATCCACTTATACTGGAGAGTATAGATCTACCGATTCATTCACTCCTCCAAGAGATAATTCAGAAATTTGTGTAAAGGTTTCAGGTCACTAAATGAAAATACGTGTATTCGCAGATATAAACATCCCGCTCTGGGCAGAGCGGTAGGGAGTGTCAGACTTCTACTGACTAAAAACCTCCCATGTTCCGAGGTTGCGGTATCTCTTTTGAACAACCCGCAGCCATTCTTTGAGATCCTTGATTTTATATTGGAATCACACAATGTGTTCTGTGCGTGCAATCCACGAGAAGTTATGCAATTCACCATATTTGCAGTTGTATTATTCCCAATATTAACAGAAAGCGAACCAATTACTGTTGCTAATGAGAATTCCTGATGGAAAAACCCTATGTCACTTCATCAGACCCGGGAATCGAACCGCACTAAACGCAAAAGGTAATCGCTCTAAACTTCCAAAACCCAATGAAATTCAATATCCTCAAACGAACCAGTCCTTTCAACAAAAAACGTGCGAACACAAATAGGCAAATAACAATAAAAGAAAAGAGACAGTGTTGCCAGGGAAATTTTTCGATTTTGTCAATGGCCCACGTGGTCATAACGGGGCTCCTAATATTTTGACTGAGCGTTATTAAGATAGAGGCCACAAGTTAAGGTAAGGGTATAAACGTCCCGTATTTGGGCCAGCCCTGTGATGCGAGCTGGGAATACAAATAGGAAGGCTGGGACGGACTCGGGACTGTCTGCTACGTTATATTTTAGTAGTAGCTGATAGAGCCCGCGGATCCGCCCGCGTGGATGTCGGAACTTGACAAATTATTTACTAAAACGTTTCTCAAGAACCGCTCTATCCATTGGTGACAGCAACAAACAGCATGGAAATCAGGCCAGTAGTTTTTGAGATTATCGCGAACAGACAGATAGACGCGGCGCAGGACTTTAATTCATAAGTTGTAGTAAAAGTGATTATAACTTATCATATACGCCACATACCTTAATGTGTGAAAGTTTGTTTTATAGTACTAGTTCTACCTAGTGATTGGCCTTCCAACGCAACGTCTTTCACGTCAACGTCACCAAGATTACCGTGCCAAGACGCATACAGCTGTGTAAAAAGAGGGACTTTGACTAAATAAGCCTAATCTTCTGTTTGATTTAAAACTTTCAGTTTTCAACATTATTCTTGGCCAGAAGATTAGAGTAAATAAAAATGACTGTTGTCTTCAAACACACTATCCCTACAAAAATGTTAGTTACATTTTGATACAGACATTCAGGTACCCCACTTCGGCCCTGTATAAAGCCAACCGAGTCACACGTATGTATGTAATATGACCCTAATAAATATCACTCGGTACACATATTTATATCACCCTGTATAAAACCCCTACTGACGTATGTTGTCAATTCAATATAGTGTAATGTTTAAATTAACCAGTACACGTTTAATATGTAGTGTTAGTTCCGCATGTTTAGGTTAGTTCTGGGATATAAGTCTCGTTTGAGAAGCAAGAAGATACACATAATTTTTATTTATTTTATTTAAACTTCATGCACAAAAGTGGTACATTGGCGGACTTAATGCCACAAGGCATTCTCTACCAGTCAAGCTTACGGTCAAATAGGACAGCATTGTGGTAGAAGTACAAAAATAAACAAATTAGGAGAATTCTATTTTGTTTACATAAATTAATGTACTTAAAGAAAAATAAAAAGCATGTTTATTCCTTGCTTCTAATACAGTGATTAAACTTAATTACTAGTTGGAATGGGTTAGTATGTTAGTTTCCTGTATTATATGTAGTTGTTAGTTTTGTTAGTTACCTTCTTTTGCAAGGACCCCAGATTGGGTAAAGGCCTCCTCCAAAGCTGTCCAAGTGTCTCTGTCCTTGCAAAAGTCCCGAAGGGTCAAGCATAGATTAACCTTTCGAAAGGAAACTTGATTTCATCAGGTGTGTATTGCAATAGGGAGCGTTGTTATCAACCAGGCACAAATTCAGACTCCAGAGTGCTGCTTAGAAATTCTTAGTGGAAAAACCAAATAATAATTGGTCCTACTTGAAAATTAAAGTACCTCAACAGTAGCAGTAGTCAACCCTATTCCAGAGACAAAGCAGGTAGGTGTTGTATAGGTATGTAGTTTTAAAAAAACTGGCCAAGTGCAAGTCGTACTTGCACATGAAGGGTTTAAGTAACGTACCATTGTAACAGATATTGAGAGATTTTTCATGTTGTTTTGGCACCATAGACTTCTTACAGGTGTCCCTGTAATCTACAAAAGTGTTGAACTAATTTCTGTATTTTTTTCAAAATTTTAGGCTAAGCAGTTTCGGAGATAAGGCGGGGGGGGGGGGGGAATTGTCGGACCGACAGACAGACAAAACGACACACGAGTGATCCTATAAGGATTCCGTTTTTTCTTTGAGGTATGGAACCCAAAAAACTAAAGTATTCAAACATAAAAGAGAAATGACCATTTTGTCATAACCACAAAGGTTATTTATAAAACCGCTTAAACATTTTTCAAAACAAATTGAGCCTCAATGCTTTGTGAACTAGTACACAACACACATTGTATTTGACATGGTTAATCAAATTATTGTGTGCACGCAACGCTCAAAAGTTTGTGACGAGCTCGTTGACAGCAGCCTCGCATAACTATATAACTAGAGTGGATGTCACAACGAGGCTGGTTTTGGGTGCACAAGATTCTGTGGTTATAGTTCTGGGAAATAATAATGTACATATTAAATGGACATTGACATGGAGGAGCTCGTGGCTTAATAAGAACTGCCAATCGGGTCGATTTTTAGGTAAAGCTGTCCTTGCCTAGGTCGGTCTGTGGATGGGTGACCGCCCGACATACTGGGTTTCCTCCGTGCCTCGGAAAGCACGATAAGCTGTTGGTCCCGGCTGCCATATATAGATCTTAGGTAGTCGTTACAGATAGTCAGTGACCTGAAATTCTGACATCCAGTCTTACCAAACGGTATCGTACTACCTAGTATTAACTTGGTTGTGGAGGTCAGATAGGCAGTCGCTCCATGTAAAATACTGGTATTCAGCTGCATCCGGTTAGACTGGAAGCCGACCCCAATATACTTGGGAAAAGGCTAGGCAGATGATGATGTTAAATGGACATTATTATGGTAATTTATTGATGGATGGAGAGGGAAAGGAAGGCCAAAGCAAAGATGGATGGATTGTGTGAAGAATGATATGAAAGAGAAAGGAATAAATGCCACCGTCTAAAAGAGAAGAATGGATAAAAAAACAGGTTACTCCTAGAACAAATAGAATAGGATAAAGGCAGGTTAACTGTTTTTTTTTTTTGTAGATTACTTAATTATTACTATTAATATCATAAACGGGATATTTACCATGTTTGATTTTTGTTTCGAGTTCCCGATATTTTGGCGCTGTTACAAGCACCATGATCACGGATAAACAAACCCGTTACCCCGTTTATGATATAAATAGTAGTGTCAGTGACCATGTCAGTTTAAAAACTTACTTAATTATTGTTTGATCTATCTTATCTTTCTAGCTAAGCTTTGTATCACATGGACCCAGTAAATGGTTACTGTGAAACGTAGCATTAGGGGCATTTTTGTGATCAGAATTACTACTATCTGCCGATATAACCAGACATTAGTAATTTAGAATCGTTTTCACAATCACAGTAAGTATACACACACACGTAAATACGCACTTATCTCAGTAAGTATTTAGCACTAGAAGTAACAGGTTGTTATACATTAATTCTGCGTCAGTCTACAAGCTAAGAAAACCACAGCCAGTTTTTGTGAGAATATTGGAAATCTTACAATATCGCTGAAAGTAAAGCAAAAAAGTCGGGAATTTCGTAATCATGAATAGATTTTCAGCTTACCCAACTTTTTTTATGAGATATCAAAAATAACACTCATGTACTACTAATATAAAGCCTTCAAAAATCCAACGCGGCGGGCTCCACTAATTCGTTTTTTATGACGATCGTTAGACCCTTGGAAAATAAAATAAAAATCTAAAAGCATACAAAATTTTCGCTTGTCAAGAGGTCCTTAATGGTCCGTTATAATGACAGGGACCGATTATACTCAGGTATTATATCCAGGAAGTAACTCTGAAACGATAGGAATACGTAATTATGCAGTAAAAAATTAACCAGGAAGGAGTCTTTTGTGATTTATGATAATTGGCAGCATCCTTTTAAGTGAATTTATTAGGTAATGAAAAAGTCCATTGTTGATCATAATAAACCTACAATAGGTATACTCAACTGTATCCGGTTAGACTGCAAATAGGCTTAATTTTTTACTCATCTTATAAATTATTTAATCTTCTAATTATAATAGCACACAGCTCCAATACGTAAATCAATAAATAAGAAAACCACGCTGCATACAGACTACTTTGCAAATAAAGATGCAACTCTCAATAAAAAACTTCCACAAATACCATCGAAGGTTCATAAATAGAAAGTCGTTGACCCAAGAACGTCGATAATCCCATCTCCTCTACTCCATCTAACAATTTTTTACTTTCGCCCGCTTCATTCCATGGCTTATTCCATTTCCTTTATTTTGACAATTTGATCTTGTTCTGTTTATGGAGAGGTTCAATCATTGAATTATTTTGCGTGAAATGCAATGTTAGTGTGAGGTTTTCAATGTAGAAATTTTTTTCGTTAAGACATCGAACAACAAAGGTGAAGGAAAACATTGTGAGGAAATCATTTATTTATTTATTTATGTACACACAAAATACAAAAAAGGATAAAAAACATAAAAAAAATAGAAGAGCACAAAGGTACTGCTTATTTCATGTGAAATTTCTTCCAGCAGACCTGCGAGAGGAAAGTTGGATTAGACACGTAGACACAGTGTGTAGAAAAGACAAACAGGAACATTTTAATCAGAATTACAAACAAAACATATAATAATAAACATACATACAAATATTTACACAAATAAAAATAAACACTAATAATATAAATATGAATATATACCTACCTATACTATATAAACATACATATATACAGAATATCACGGTATAGAGGAGAGGTAATGCTCTTTGACTTGTTTTTTGAACATGTGTAAAGATTTAGAGTCAAGAATTTTAGGCGGAAGTGAGTTCCACAAACGTACTGCGTGAACAGAGAAGGAGTAAGAAAAGAATTCGGTTTTATGGGATGGGAAATTAAGATGATGCTTAAGGTGGGATCTACACAGAGTATCAGAGGGACGGGTAAAGGAAAAACGATCGCGAAGGTAGCTGGGATATGCAGGGTTATGAAGGATGTTGTAAAGAAGACATAATATCCGAGTGTTCCGGCGAAGGCGGATAGGGAGCCACTTGAGTTCTTTACGGAAGTGAGAAACATGGTCATATTTCCTCAGACCAAACACAAAACGGATGCAAAGGTTTTGCAGGCGCTCAAGTTTATTTAAGAGCTCCTCGGTGGCATCCAAATAGCAGGCATCAGCGTAATCAATGATCGGCTGGATCAGAGTTTGAGCTAAGTAAATCTTGGTTTTAAAAGGTAAGAAGCTCTGCAGAGATTTAAGTGAGTGGTAAGAAAAGTGCACCTTCCGACTAACCTCATTCACTTGAGCTCTCCAAGAGAGATTACTGTCAATTAAGACACCAAGGTCCTTGGCTGTTTCAGCATAAGCAATGGTCGAACCGCCCAGAGATAATGGAGGCAAAGATGACAAGACAAGTGTATTGCGATAATATCGGCTGCCTATGATCAAGGCCTGTGACTTAGCAGGGTTAATCAGTAGTCCGAACGATTTTGCCCATTGATAAATGCTTTCCAGGTCATGATTCATGGCAATGATTGTCGATTCCGCATCAGCCAGCAAGAAATGCCGATACAGCTGCAAATCGTCAGCGTAGAGGTGGAAGCTGGAGGTGATAATTTTGGTAAGAGTGTTAATAAATATAGAGAAAAGAAGAGGAGAGAGAACACCACCCTGAGGAACACCAGCAGTAAGATCACACCAATCAGAGAAGATCTCATCTTGACGGACACACTGAGAGCGACCTCGAAGATACGAGTTAAACCAGGCTAACGTAGAGGCAGAGAAGTTAAAAGATTGAAGGACCCCAAGAAGGATGTCAAAATCCACTGAGTTGAACGCACAACTAAAGTCAAGTAAAACTAAAACAGTCAGAGATTTGTTGTCCATAGCCCAGCGGATATCGTCAGTAACCTTCAGGAGCGCAGTAACAGTACTGTGACCAGTACGAAAGCCAGATTGAAATGGGGAAATTAGAGCATTAGACGATAGATATTTGGAAATTTGGCCATGAACAATGTGTTCGAGAACTTTGGAGAGGAAAGGAAGAATGGAGATGGGTCTAAAGTGAGATAAGGAAGTAGGATTGCTGACTTTAGGAAGTGGTATTATGTGTGCCTGTTTCCAGGCCGACGGAAATATACCAGAGAAGAGAGAAAAGTTAACAATATGAGTGAGGATGGGGAGTAGCTCTGAAATAATGGGTATTATCATTCTCGAACACAAATTATCATGGCCCGTAGCAGAGGAAGAAATAGTGAGAAGGGATTTTTTGATATCGTCTTCAGAGACAGGACAGAAGTTAAAAAGTGCAGAATTTGGCAACGGCAAGTTAGAAAGCTCAAATAAAGTTGAAGCTTTAACATTAGGGTCCAAAGAAACAGGTGGTAAAGAAAAGTGCCTGTTAAGAGCGCACAAGTCGACATCTTTACAGGTATTCGTGGGAGATTTGCCGATACCAACAGATTTTAAAAATTTCCAGACTTCAGAAGAGCTACGATCAACGAGAGAATCGTGGAAATAGCTTCTTTTGGCATCTCGACACAGACGATTGCAGCGGTTACGCAGAGTTTTAAAGTTACTGAGGTTAAGTTCCGTAGGTCTTCGCCTATACCTGCTCTTCGCCTTATCCTTACGAGCAATAACACTTTTAATTTCGCTAGTCATCCACGGAGCAGGATTATGTTTCATTTTAATACGCCGAAAAGGGGCATGTGTATGATAAAGACCCAACACAGTAGCATTGAAACTGTTCACCTTTTCATCGATACTGGTGGTTTCGATAACCCTAGTCCAATCGATATCACCAGCATCGCGTTTCAAAGCCTCCAGGTCCATGCTATTAAAACTACGGAGAAAACAGAAACGAGGCTTACGTTCATATTATTATCATATTATTATCATATTTCTCAACAGCATGTAAAACGAAGTCAGAGGCTTAGATGCGGCATGAAAACTCTGACTCAAGGTTAGACACTAACCACACGATAAAAAAAAGAAGGTCGAACAGCAACGGCGTGCTACGATACATGTTTTTGTTCTAAGGGAACTAAAAAAAACCATGTTAGCAACCTTTAGTCATGTTTATCAAAAATTATACACACAACGAAGTAGTTTAAAAAACTGGTCCTTCGAGCCGTATTGTTTGAATTTTTTACTACAAAATAGCTATCATAATTTTGAACCTATTTCATAGCCAAAAACACGACTCCACAAAATATTTTAATAATTCTATCGGAAAAATCTTAAAGGACACCTTCCTCGGAGAATAAGGTCTTATTAAGTTACTGCTCCATAATAGAACAGCCGTTCGAATAGATATTGCAGTACAAATCCAATTTTGTATCTCATTCGGGCTCGAAATACCATAGCATAGAAACAGATTGGAGATTTAATCGAATACCAATTAATTGGTACCGTCTTACGAAGATACGGGTGAAATTGGCTCTCTAGATATCAAATTTGTTACTGAAATTGCATGCAGGAGAGACTTTAGGAACATTTGTTTTGTTCAATGCAATTGGTTGCTAATTTACGTTACGAGTTTTGGGAATATCAAGTTTGGTGATTGGATCTTTGGCATTGTTTGCGTTTGATATCGAATAATGGTTTTGTGACCAGTTGAAAATAACTAATATATCAGACTGGTAAGCAAGAAGACATGCCTTCGAAATTCAGATTATGATTACTATTGATAGCATTCCAATTACAAGTTTTGAACAGTAAGAGAGGCTAAAATATAAAAATAAAGTAATGCCTGTGCTGCTCATTTCATTCTCGCCTGCAGATTTTATTTAAAGAACTCCATCTCTAATTTATAAAATTAGTTCTAGGGAAGCTTGAACATCAACAATGATGTGATTACCAATTTAACCTCTGTGATAGTTTTATTTTTACTGTGAGAGATACTGTAAATTGTGTGCGGACTGTGTGAAGATTTATGGGCATTTGACATGGCTATAAAAGAGGTGATTTCTAAGATGACGAGTAAGAGATAAGAATAAGCAGAAGGAATGCTGTGTCGACCCCAATCAAATTTAGATTAGGCCAGGAAATGATGAGATTTCGTTAATTGATTAGTTTAATTGCTGCCCAATACGATAACCATTGTAAGGAAGTAAATATAGGTTATTTTCTCATTTGTACCCCATAACTCCTTCTAAGGAGGTAATTACGAGCAATACCCACTAAGGTCCCAGAGTGCCCGAAATCTATTATAACAGTAACATGTTGGGTTTAATAATCGCAACAGTCCCCAAGGTGACAAGTTGCTTGCACCTGTTTCACTTAATTGGTTTTGGAGGTGATAAACACTAATAAGGAGCCAATATACCCGACAGAGGCTGAGGGACCAAGAAAACAATGTTTTCTTGTTAAGAATAGGGTAGAGGGTACACTTCGATTGGTCTTAGAGATTGTAGGTAGTTTGACATTGATTAAACCTTATTAGGCAGTTATAGTGAGGGAACCGTGTGCCACGTCTGATGATTGGGATATATGATTCAAAAGTAATCTAAGGCTATAATAATATAGTGGCGGTAAGTCCCCTCTTTGAGGAGTGGCTGGAGAGGCGCCACGGCGCCCTCACCTACCGTCTGACGCAGGTCCTCACCGGACACGGGTGTTTCGGGAGGTAACTGTACCGAATCAGGCGGGAGGAAGCGCCCGGATGCTTCCACTGCCAGGATCGACCGGAGGTCACGATGGAGCACACTGTGAAGGCGTGCCCTGCTTGGGCAGAGCCCCGCCGTGTTCTCGTAGGGCGATCGGCGGCGGCGACCTCTCGCGTCCGGCCCTGGTGCAAGCCATGGTCCGGGGCGAAGAGGAATGGGACGCCGTCGCCTCCTTCTGCGAAGCAGTGATGCTAGCAAAGGAGGTGGCGGAACGAAAGAGGAAGAGAACCTCTCAACGTCCCAGCCGCCGCGGAAGGCGCTCCGGGCGTCGGGGGTCACGCGATGACCTCCGGCCACCGTATACGCGGGCCTGTGGACGGTGAGTAACGGGCTAGCTCGCCGCCCGGCCGTCGTCATGACGGCAACAGACCGTGTCGGCGGCGCGTACGTGTTCCACGCGCGCCTCAAAGAGATGTCAGCAATATGGAAGGGGCCCGCAAGGGCCGACGCCCATCGGGGCTGTGGATTATCGAAAGGTTAACGCGGCTCCGACACAAGGGCGAAGAAGGAACATGGGTTCGGTTTTTAGTCAGTAGAAGTGTGACACTCCCCTTCGCTCTGCCCAAGGGCGGGGGTTATTCGATGATTTTCCACCCACCAAAAAAAAAAGGCTATTATAATAGAGGTATAAATTATTATTAATATCATAAACGGGATATTTACCATGTTTGATTATTGTTTCGAGTTCCCGATATTGACAATAATTAATGATTTATCCGTGTTCATGGTGCTTGTAACAGCGCCGAAATATCGGGAACTCGAAACAATAATCAAACATGGTAAATATCCCGTTTATGATATTAAAAGTAGTGTCAGTGTCCATGTCAGTTTAAAAACTTGTTTAAACTATTAATATGTAGTTTGTTTGAAATAGTACATTTATTATGCTTATAAAGGGGTTTGAAGAGATTACAACTCATTTAAATGTGTGAAAGTATACGAAATGCTACCTTAACATATTTGGGACTAGGGCCGGCGGATAACGATTAGTTTAATCGAAAACATTATGGGTATAATCAATGAAACTACATTTTTTTTCTTTGATTTTATTCTTAAATATACTGGTTTTCCGTCGGTCGTCAATGCCACAGAATTTGGATTTGTACCGGGTTGATGGCAATAGGCTCGCCCCTATTACATGGGATTTGAACTTAGGTGGCGAAATGTAGGTGTTCTATTAGGTAATCTTTTGCCTAACCCTTCGGGGATTCGAAGCATGATGTTATGTCATAATACTACTAAGAAATTCTTTTGTCAAGGTCACCACGTGACATGACATTAATTCAAACAAAGCTATTACTTATGTGAGCCTCTCCCATATTGCGACGACTCAGTTAAATTATCCCTTTTTCGCGGACGCTACATTGTACGTAGCCGTCATTTTGTTTCTCTCCTGTGAATGAGACTTTTTTTTCCAAAAATATGATTCTTTTGGAACTGTAGTACCAAATAAAAAAATTATCAACAATAAATATGGCAAAAAAAGATATACATTGAGAGAGCTTCTGCCTAGTTGTGGAACAAATTATAAATAGTCTAGCCCAAAATAAGTAACTGTACTTAAGTTACCCATACATAAAGTATATTTTACGATGCAAGTTCAAAAGTTTTTAAGTAATTTTTCTATAGAAACCAATCATTCTAAAATAAACTTAATTTACAGCTTCATAGAGTTGATATTTCTTTAACCAAAAACCACATCATTTGGAAACAAAGATTTGAATACAGTACAGCTTCATTCACTGTTTGTTCTACTGACGAGGGTCAGTTCATTAGATGTGCACAGATTAATTATATCACGTATTGTTCGCTTGTGTGTCTGTGTTAAATTCGTTAGAGTGAAATTAAATTTAAAAGAATTGGATGAGCGGTTTTCTAATTATAAATGTGTGAAATTTAGGTTGGATTTAGTAGCTCTTTGTGTTTTTTTTTTAGATTCAAATAATTATGGTTAGTAAGTGGTAATTTCAGTTGAACTAATTGATCTTTTAATTAATTTAAAAGATTAATTAAGTCACCCAATTCAGTGGGTACTATTTTCGGTTTAGGTTTTTTTTTGCTTAATTGTTTTACCGGAATTCTAATTTTATTTTAAAATGTCATTCCATTGAACTAAAATACAATTAGGTTTAGTTATTTACATCGTAAACATAAATCGTTAAACTACGTGGCGCTCAAATAGTAATGCATAACTTAAATTCGTTTAATGTGTGTCTTCACAAATCATGACTCTATGCCATGACTTTTATTTATATAGTTTAAAACGTTACAAAGTACAAAAGTTTGATGTTTGATATTCGGACAAAAAATAAAACAGTTTACTCTAAAAATCTTGCATCCAAAGTTCGCCACCCACATACCATAAAGCCGCGACCACACCCTCCTACTAGCTATAAATTCAACGTTGTCGCGGACAGAAAAAGCTACCGTTGAACATTGTGTTATAATGGATTTATTAATTTCACGCCCACGCCCCCATTTTATTGCCCGACTGTGCTTCTTACTTGATTAATAGATTATTATTTGTTTTTATTGCCCAGGAAACGGTTGAGATCACGTTGAGAAATTATTGTTATTGGGTTTCGGGCAAATCTGGGCAATTTCTAATTGCGTGCACACTTGCACAGTGAGCTCGTAGAATTCCAATGAGCAAGTTAATAGGTTTAGCTAAAAGGCAAAAAGTTCCTTATAACTTTATGTAACCCTGGTAGCTGCTGATTAGGTTTATCTGTTTACAGTCATGGTACCAGTCGGTACCATGCCCTCTTCTTCTTGCTAAAACAAAACACAACAACAAAATCAAAATCACAACAACAAAAACAAACAAACAATAACAACAAACAACAAAATCATTGGTCCTACAAAAACAAACAAAATCATTGGTCCTACAAAAACAAACAAACAACAAACAACAAAATCATTGGTCCGTCCAATGATTTTGGTCTAACTGTTTCGGCTTAGGTATAGACACCAGCACATCAAGCTATACCGATTTTTTTTTATTTTTATAAAAAATGTTGCTCCACACTAGGAATTACTCCTGTATCGTGGGTGCGTTCACAAACATATAAGGTCACATACACAAATACCCAGACCCGAAACGACACGCAGCGCAGCAGTCCAATCGCTTAGCCACTGCGCCAACCGTGTCGTCAAAACTGAACTGAACTGTCTTTTAATCAACCTTGTATCTATAGCTTTACTTAAAATGTTGAAAATTTATTAAAGAAAGACAGATTACTATAGATGCGCGCTCCACGCGCGCCTCGAAGAGAACAGCAACATTGCAGGGGCCTGCAAGGGCTGACTTCAGTAAAGTCTGACACTTCTTACTGCTCCGCCCAGGGCGGAAGGAGTTATTTCATGAATTCCCACCCTAAAAAAAAAAACAAAGGCCCAAAACTTTTAGGTGTCATGCTTTAGCTTTGTTTCAATACGAATGAGTATACTAAATTACATTCTCTTTTAACGCTCTACAGTGCAAAAACAAAATTAAAAGTCAAAAATTAAAGCCTTTTATTCCTAAAAACTCGCACTTACCATACGAATAACCGACGAGATAAAGCCTAACACAACATTAAGCAGGCCTTTTATCCAACAAAATCCTCTGGCTATCTCATAACGGGTCATAATCACCCTTGTGCAATAATATCTGTCTTTCAGTCCCAGCTAGCTAAGGGAATGACAGGAGACGACACACCGTTCATCTCAGAACGAATTACTGTGTGGCGAGCGGAATATGAATGTAGAGGGTATTCGGAATATTTATGTGTGCTTGTGTGTTATGGCTGTGTTTCTGTATAAGGTTGATTAAAAAATGTTTCGCGGTGTTGGTTGGGGCTTTCTTGCTTTTCTGGGGTTATAGGAGAAGTTTTGAGTTGTAAAAAGTTTAGGTTATTAAAGCTGGGGTTTGTTTTGTGATGTGATAGAATAATTTAACTCCGTATTCAAGTTTAGTGTCCAACAATAAAACACCTTTTATGGACTTATTTTTTCATAGGAAACTTTTATTTACTCACAATAATAAAACATTTAGAAATGGAGGAGCTTCATAATTTCAAATGCTAACTACGTTTAATGTTATACTAACTCCTGCGAGGTCACGAAAGCAATTCGCAATTTGCATGGATTAAGACGTTCTCATTACCTAAAAGACTTAAATTAAAATTGATCGCAATTCGATTCTATCGATTCCTGGATTTGGGCAAAGTATTTTCCATTTCCAGGAATTTCTCAGTAGCAGCGTCTGGATTTGTGCACGGTTGATGTCAATAGGCTCGTCCCCAATTACCATAAATGGCGAAATGTGGTAGGTACACCTCTGTCTAACCCTTCGTGGATTACACACAGACATTAACGTCAAACACAAAAGCGAGCACTTAGATAAAAAATATGCGTAGGTATTATCCATCTGTAGGACCAAAGTTGGGCTTAGTTTGGTCCTTTTTCGCGCACCAAAGATACCAAAGATAACGATCAAAATCGTTTTAGGTTCGAATATATTAGGCATTTTTACATCGCAAAAACGTGAGTGAGTTTCCCACGAACCTTAATTTAGACCTTTCAATATCGAAACTGAAAGCCTTTTATCTTTTCCAGGCCTGAAAATAAACTCATTACAAAGTGACATGAGAACCCGATTATAGAATTCACACGTGCAGAACCCATTGTGACGTTTTCCCCTTATTTTTATAAGGTTTTATTGAATTTATTGGGAATGAGGTAATGGGAAAGGATGCTTCGGTGTGCCTTTATTTTATTTTTTACTTTATGAACTCGAGTTTATTAAGGACATTCGATATTCTTTCTGTTCCGTTGGAAGTGAAAGATGAAATAAAGTAATTGGTAAATGTGTTTATTTTTGGATTGGCTCGAGAATTTGTCAGAAGGTACCGATGATGTACTGTCAGGGACAATAATATAAGTTCAAAAGGTATTTTCTTGTGAAATAACTGTTTCTGCTTCGAGATAAGACTTTTACTCCTTTCTCTTTCATGTCATTCTTCACACAGTCCATCCATCAATATTTATTTTTATATCCATCACTTTTTTAGTGACATGAGTTTCATCCCTCTTCATTACATGAACAAGATAGACGATTTCCTTTCAATTTGTCTGTAACAGGTGCCACTTTCAAACTTTCTCTAATATACTCATACTTACTTTATCCATTCTTGTTACTCCGCACATATTATATCTCAACTAGTGACCCGCCCCGGCTTTGCACGGGTACAAATAAGATACTAAAACCTTCCTCTTGAATCACTTTATCTATTAAAAGAAACGCATCAAAATCCGTTTCGTAGTTTTAAAGATTTAAGCATACAAAGGGACATAGGGACAGAGAAAGCGACTTTGTTTTATACTATGTAGTGAAATGCACATCTCCGCTACATGCAATCGTTTTTCATACATCTTTTTCAAAGCCCAGCACTCTGATCCATACAGTACGATAGGTCTAATCACGGACTTGTATTTTTTCCCTTTTAACTTGAGGGGATCCTACTCATCATCATCAATCACAGTCGGAATTCAGCCACTGCTGAGTTTAGGTCTCCCTTTTCTTATGCCATTCTCCACGGTCCTGTGCCAGCCTCATCCTACCAGACTATAAGATAATTAAGTATTTTCCATAAAAATAAATAAATATTTACCACATCTGGTTAAAAAGACAGTCGCTTCAAACATAATTAATTATATAAACCTACCTACCTATTCCATAAACTTAAAGCTCGATAAAAAATATACTATCACTTATAACTATTTAAAGGAAGCTGCCAAGTTACACTGGGGCTTACAAGCTTCCAGTTAACTTAACTGTCGGGGGACCACTAACTAACAAGCTTAATTACAATCAAATTAGAAGAGCTCTGAGAAAAATAGCCTCTAAAAAGCGGATAGCAAATAATGTTAAACTCCTTAACAAGTTAATATTCATTGACTTGTAGTGGACGTAGTCCCTAGGCACTAGAAGGTGAACTTTTTTTTTGTCTGTAAGTTGACTTGTTACGAGTTCACGAAATAAATAAAGGATTAAAGGGCGTTGATAATGTAGTTGTAATTTATTTACGACTTTACAAAACATTCATCACCATCACCAGCCTATAATGTTCCCACTGCAGGGACTCAGGCCTCCTCTCTAGGAGAGGGATGGGCGGGCCCAGTGCGGAATGGTAGATGTTACATATTATCTTCGAATTTGTGGTTCTAAGACATGCCGGTTTCCTCACGATGTTTTCCTTCACCGTTTTGAGAGCAGTGGTGATGAAATAAATTACACAAAGTAAGTAATGCGCCTGACTGAGATCGAACCCACGACTCACTGTTCGTAAGTCGGGGCCGCCACCACTGCTCTCCTCTTTACAAAACATTGATTTGTTTTCACAAAAAAAGGCGGCATTCTATAAACAGCCATAATATCTTTCAAATACTTGGCTTACTGCCAAGGGTATTTGAAAGATATTAAGGCAGATAAATTATGACAAAGTTAATTTATCATTTTCTTAGCCTAGCCTAGGGTGGTTAGTAGTCACCCATCCATAAACCAACTGAGGCAAATGCAATTTAACCAGAAAATTGCTTCAAACGTCTATATTGTAATCTAGCCACGAACTCCTTGCCTTATTTGATTTGTACAACATTGATTAACTTCAGGCTCTAATAAGTCTAATCCAAATACGATCTCGTGTCCTTATCTCTCTCGTATGACGTACTCACTTTGAATTTCCAAAAAAATAAAGTCATTGAATCATGACAAGGGACGATAAAGCGATCGCTAAGCGTTCCCCGTCACGCCACCCATGTTTCTCCTTCATTATCATACAAATTGCAATTTGTTGTCTTTCCGTCTGTTCCTTTAGAACGACTTGTTAGCTTGTTGGTGTTTCGAAAGCATTTTGCGAAGCTTTGTGCGATGATGAATATCGTTTTGGGGTCTATTAGTTTGTGGTTTGGATATTAAGGTGAATCTGGGGTCAGGTATTTTGAAGTTATGGGTGAGTGTGATCTGTGATTATATCTGAGTGCGGTGGTATGTGAAAACAATTAGTTAATAATATTTATGTAAAACCGTGACTTTTTCATTCTAAAAAATAAAACGCCAGTTACGAAACTTCCATACTCACGTTTCTCTTATAAATTTACTCATGACCCGTAGTGATAATATTTATTATACCACGCGGCATATAAGTTGAACATGCGCAGTAGTCGTTTTTTAGACGTCCCATACAAATCAAGCAGGGAACCTGCGCAGAACGACGCCATTTTGTTTCAAGTTATTTGCCTAGGAGTCTACTAGCTTTTGCATGCGGCTTCGCCCGCGTGAAAATTACGATTTTCCATTCAAACTTTCATCCCATATTTAACTCCCTTGGGGTTGAATTTCAAAAAATCCTTCCTTATTCCTTGTCTACATTATAAAGGGAACATCTGTGCAAAATTTCAAATTTCAGGTCCAAGGGTTTGGGCTGGGCGTTGATGAGTCAGTCAGTCAGGACTTTTTTTTTTATTTATATAGATTATTATATATTTTCAGGCATTTATGTCCCACTGCAAGCCTCCTTCCACTTATCGCTAGCCAGTACTGTTCTTCGCCAATTCTTGTGAAAAGAGTCGAGTTCGTCCCGCCATCTCCAGGGCCGTTGTCGTGTGCTGCTGTTTGGGACCCATTGTGTGGTTACTTTAACCCATAGCTCCTCTGCCAAGTATAGATTAAATTTAAAAGAGGTATAAAGCTACTAGAATTACTGCTATAAATGCAACACCAAAAGAATAATTAATATGTCTTAACAATAGTAAGTCCACCCTATGCACCAATTTGTACATTGACAAATTACTAAATACATTTAATTCAAGAGCAATTTCATCAGAATAATTAATGCCTTAATCTCCAAAGCCAGAACATCAACGGGCCTATTAAAACAGTTTTATTTGCTTATAAATAGTCCTCACAGTCATTAAGCGCTACTGTCCGCAATTTGCAAAGTGACACCACTTTACAATTTACGAAATTGACACTCAAATCGTAACGTTTATTACGAGTATTGCCATGCGTAAACGTAAAACGTCGTAATTTGCGAGTAGAATCGTAAATTGTAAGAAAAGTTGACCATCAGTGCGTTTTATGGGTTATTTATTATTTTTGGTGATGCGCAACTGAATTTGAATGATAAATTGCGATGTAAATTATGGTTAATTATCTAAATAAAATAAAAATATGGGTCACAATTTTGTGCAACTACTGGCATAAACATTTTAGATGTCGAAAAGATGAGGACCATTATTATGGAATGCCGCTGCAGGCAACTACACCAAAATACCAAATAAAAAATTGGACGCCATTTTATCATTCTGCTGACATAAAGATTTTAAAGGCCAAAGAGATAATGATGATGCTTATGTTCAATTATATTGCAGGCAACTACATCAAGAGCAGGGTAGCCCAACTTGAAAGATAAAATTAATAGTAGCTTTTGAGAATGTTCACATTGTTAAAGTCGAGTTCACAAAAGGTAAACTTGTGTAGATCGGTATTGGTTACAATAGGCCCCCCTTTTAGTACGCAGGGTAACACAAAATGCTGTTCATTTTGAGTTTAATATGGTCTCGCTTTGTATAGTTTTCCCGTAGAATGAGAGATCCACATAAACTGGTTTTGCATGGCTTGATTGATCGTCGTGCGTACGTCAGCCACAATTATAATGCTGCAGTTATTTCCTGTAAAATAGGGGACCTTAGAACACAAAGAGCCAGTAGAAAACAAGTAGCGTTTGAGTTTGGTATACCATTGTCATTGTGGGAATATCCTGGAAGAGGCTGGAATAAGAGGGTCGAGCTTGGCACAAGCCAAAGAGTCCTATAACCACCAGTTCGTGAAGTCAGGCTATAAACTTTAATGATGATGATACCATTCTGGACGCATGGCAATTTTTAATGCTGCAGCTACGGAACACCGTTTTCCAAACCCTATTCGTGTTTGACCCGATTTCGATTATAGGGAATCAAATTATTGTGAAAGCTGAAGCTTTTTATACACTCCTTTGCAAAAAAAACGGGCACCTTAGGAAATTTACGTTCTAAGGTCGATTTGAGTTAATTCAATGAAATTTAATTGTTTGACGTAGTCTGTATACTTATAATCGTGTAAATTAATACGCGTGAATTGAACTGTGGCAATTTAAAAAAAAAATCTATGAATTCTTTAAAACCGATGTACACGGCCAAACAATAAGAAGTGGTCGGCAATAAAGACAAGAAGATTTTTTTACTTTGTTTAATTAAATAAAGTTACAAATGTAATAACCTAATAACGAGTGTGACCTCCTCTTGCCAAAATCACAGCTTGAATCCTTCTGGGCATGCTTTCCACGATGTTTTTAATGACGTTTTGAGGAATACGTTCCCACTCTTCTGCAATGACTCTTTTTAGCTCCCTGATGTTTTGTGGAGCATGTTGCACTGATCTTACCCGGCTCTTTAGAACATCCCAGACATGCTCAATTGGATTGAGGTCAGGACTTCGAGCTGGCCAATCTAAACGACGGATCCCAACTTCTTGCATGTACGCTTCCACGTCGCCAGAACGGTGCTGGCGAGCATTGTCGTCCATAAAAATGGAATCTTCCCCAAGTGCAGTCAATGCGGGTTGTGCATATGGAATTAGGACTTCCATTATGTACCGGTGTGCATTTAATGTTCCATTTTCTATGAGAACTAACTCCGTACGCCCCGTCGAATTAATTGCTGCCCAAAACATAACGGAGCCTCCGCCATAAGGAGTGATTTCTTCGAAACACACTTCCGCACAGCGTTCCCGTGGTCTTCGTAGCACTCGCCGGCGTCGGTCCTCTCCACACAAAGAGATTCTAGCTTCATCAGAAAACAATACTTTATTCCAGTCCTCCAGAGTCCATGAAGCACAGTTTCGAGCAAACTGAAGTCGAGCAACACGGTGCTCACGGAGTAATTTAGGTCCCCGAGCCGGGCGGTAACTCCTGATATTGGCAGCCAAAAGCCTCCTCCTGACGGTCCACAAGCTAACTTCTACTCCTCTTACTTCTTCAAGGCTCTTCTTCAGGTCCACACTTGACGCCTTACGATTCCGCAAGGCCTGACTCACCAAAAAGCGGTCATCTCTTGGTTCTGTGCGTCGTTTTCTTCCCGAACCGGGTCTTCTTTTGACCGAACCGGTCTCTTGATACCGTTGCCAAGTCCTCTGGACAGTTGAACGACTCACATTTAGCCGCTGAGACACGTAAGTTTGCGAACAACCTTCTTCAAGTAGGGCTATAATTTTACCGGCCCTTATCGCTTTATCACTCATGTTAAAAAGTGGTATTTAATGTAAAAAGAAAGATAAAATTGTTTAATTTGCAGAAAATATCCAAAAAGTTTTAAAATTTTAGTAATCAGTAATAAAATCGTTTCAGCAATTCGCGCCATTAGTAAAGCAATTTTACAATAATCTACAATAATCATTATTTTCCTTTTGTTAATTTCAAAATTTAAATTTGGAACGTACAGAATCATGCCAGGATTCTTCAAATAACATGCCAATACATCGTCAAATTAATAAAACCTCTTACTTGTCCTTCTTCATTGAAGTAGAGAAAAAAATATGAAGTGCCCGTTTTTTTTGCAAAAGAGTTTATATCCGCCCGAGGATGTTGTAAAGGATTATGGTTTTAGACGATATCATTCTTGCTCGTTGTAAGCATTTATATTATTTTCTTGGGTGATGCTAAAAATATAACTGATTTTATTCGTATTTAGACCAATCCTAAAAACATAAGAACATATTTATTTGTATATTTTTAAATGCTTTATCCATAACAAACCTCTCCCCGTCATTGTGTTTTTAAGGTTATAACTTTTGTTTAAAAACCTTCATGACCCGTTTACTACTCAAAACATCCGATACATCAGACAATGTCCTCTGTAACAATCCACTTATATCAAATCACAATCAATCGATCTCTATTTAAAATAGTTCAGATTCAGAAATACACAGTCAACCAAATATAAGACCTAATATAGCCTGTACTCTATTTGAACAAAATGTTAAACTATTGAAAATATTATCCACAAAATGAACACATGTTAATATACTCAATGTCCCGTACATGTACTCGCATTAATGAATATCACAACATTAAAAGCACAGCTAATTAAAACAGAGTGTAAATTAACATATTCCCATGATACAGTCCCGACTAAATACTTTGTAATTACTTACACCGGCCCACGATTTCAATTGAAACCCCATGATATCCCATTCATAAAGCATACACAAGTCCCAGCAATCAATTGACGCATTTACATATTAAAATACATACGGGTCGGCAGGATGGACAGCATACATGTGAGGCGGCATACACAACAAGCCAAAAGAACTATGTATCATTCCGAACGCCATGTAAATTATGGCTCCTGCAAGCAAGATTTGGACTTAAAATAAAACGGTTCGATAACAACCATGAGACAGGTTTGTAGGCCAAGAGAATTAACTAGTTTCCTTCTTTTTAAAAGAATGACAAAGAACTTTCATTCTTGCTCATAGGTATGAGAGAATAATATAATTCTAATGTGCAGGTGATTTTTTATTAATATGTATTTCAATGAAAGAAGATTACTTTGCAAAAATACCCTGATGCTATGAGCAAGTTGTATAAAATGCCGTTTAAAAAGAAAAAAAATGACCAACAATCCAACATGCTGGCACATGAAATCATCTCTACATTATCCCATATTGCAGGCAATCGCCAATATTAAAAACGGTGGAGCTAATAACTCCCAGCGATTCACTTCTCTATAATAAGTAGCACGCTCGATTAGACCCCGCTTTGTTTTTAATACGCATGATTTACGTCAATATTAAAAAGCTGCGTGTTTTACAGGTCAATCGTGTTCTATGTTTGGTTTTCCGGAAAAAACTTTTTTAGTACATTACTGCAGAATCCAGTAAGTAAGCCTTCCTGGCCAAGTATGAGTTAACCGGACCGAACCGCAGGTGAGGTCTGGTTATATACGAGGCCAGGATGGCTTTCTTACTGGTTGAGGTTTGTATAATGCTTTTCTCAAAAATTAAAGAAAGTTTAACAACAAATTCGTTTAATTAATATTGAAGGTTACATTCATAAGTGAAAAACACAATAGCACTTTTTGGCCGACCCGGGAATCGAACCCAGGACCTCACGCTCTGCAGTCGAGCTTGCGACCACTAGACCAACGAGGCAGTTTAGGAAACAACTTTAGAAAAAACTTTTTAATAAACTGAAATTACTAAATACAATCATAAAATCCCACACTATACTTCTACAACATTACTAAGTACAAAACGCAACGTATAAAATGGCTGTTTAAGGTTCCAAAAATATATGTATCTCATAAAATGTCATACCAAAAAGAGAGATAGATATATATTTGGAACCTCCCTTCTATAACCATGTTATAATGGCTAAACTCTAATCTGTGTCTGGTACTATGTTTTTTTTTCTAAACAGATCTAAAGAGGATGTCCAAGTTTAAAATCTCGCTTCTTACTGGACAGTTGTGAATAAGTCTCCGGTAAAGTTCACTTTCTGGATACTTTTTAGAGATGTTATGGCAACATTACATACCATTTTTGAGAAAAGTTTATTTTCAGTTTGAAAATAAATGATTTCCTGTATTTATGTTATTGTAAACGTAAAACTGTTGCTTTTGTATTTATTTGTGTGTGATTTTGTGTTTGATTTTGATTTTGGACTGCCTAGTTGGTCTAGCGGTCGCAAGTGCGGCTGCTGAGTGTCTGAGTTTGATTTCCGGATTGGACAAAGTGTCATTAGGTTTTTCCAACATGAATTTCTTAGTAGCAGCCACAGAATATAGATGTTTTCCCTTTGATGGCAGACTCGCTTTCCTTTACTTATGACTTAGACATAGTTCTGACAAAATGTGGAATTTTTGTAGGAGTGAAAAACTCCTCGGGAGCCGTAAGGAAGGGTTAAGTGAAGTCAAGAAGATATTTATTTAAAGAAATGAGAAAATGTAATATAATGTGAATTATAGTGAAACAGCAGATTCTAAGAAATACTTTATATACGTTTTCCATGTCCCTTACAAATCTTTGGTTAGACCAGTTGTCAGACTTTTATGTCACTGACTGCCTGTAACGACTGCCAAAGATCGACTTATATTATGGCAGCCGTGCGTGACCAACAGCTTTACGTGCTATCCGAGGCACGGAGGAAACTCGATAGGTATGTATTGGGTGGTCACCAATCCACAGACCAACCTAGGCAAGCGCGGCTTAACCTAAAGATCGACCCGAGTGGATGTTATTTTTAAGCCACGAGCTCTTCCACAAACTGAAACTTCAATGCACCTACAAGAAACTAACCCTATAAAATATTCCATTCACAACATAAAATCACACACGCCGTTGAATGTCCAGCATGAACATCGACAGACAGTGGCCCGGAAGTCTGACAACCGGTCTTACTAAGGAGTGTCATATTAGACCAGTACTGAGTTTTGGAGGTCAGACAGGCAGTAGCTTCATGTAAAATAGACGCTTGTATTCGGATAGACTGAAAGCCGACTCCAATATAGTTGGGAAAATATAAGGCAGATGATGAGTAATTATTATAAGCAGCCGAATTTAAATAAATACTCTATGAAATGTCTCCCATGTCCCTAACAAACGTTTAACCAGGAACTTACTTACCGAACCTTCAATGCACAAAAAACAAACCCTGTAAAATATTCCCTTTCACAACATAAAATCACACACGCCGTTGAAACGTCTAGCATGAACATCGACAGCGATCGGAAGTCGTCACAGCCGTGAACCAGGCAATATCCGGGGAGTGGGCTTTGACGGGTGGAACGGAGCTGAGGCGGGGACTTACTACTCGTATAACGTTAACAGTATGTGTGTGTACTAGACAATATAATATGAGTAAAGTTTTTGGTAAATATTAACCTAGGTTAGTCTTTGGGTGAGTGGTGTCACTATACAGATGTGTGCTGGGGAGTTTGTTCCGCCACTTCTTCTCTCCAGCTAAACACTAGGAAGTGTCGATGGGTGGGCGTTTTTGGGGGACTGTCTTATAAAAATGTAAATACAGTGAAACCTGGTTAAATGTGTCTCAGATATCCAAATCTGTCTCATGGGACCCCAGTATGAGTTCCAGTTATAGAGGTTTCTCACTTATCCAAGTCCCAGTTAGCCAAGTTTCACTGTAGTAAAGTAAAGTAAATTTTGACCTTCGAAAAGTGCTGATTATCAGCCTAGTTTGAATAAATGAATTTTGATTTTTTGATTTTTTGATTTTGATACGCTCGCAAGATTGTAACAGTCGTTCGGATCAATCTTCAGTTAAGCCGCGCTTGCTTTGCTTGATCTTTGGATGGATGACGGCCCAGTTTTCTCCGTGCTTCAGAAAGCACGTTCAGCTGGCTATCTTTTGAGGTTTGACAGTTGTTACTAGTAAGTCCGTGGTCTGAAAATCTAACAATTCAGTTATATCAAGGCGTACGTATTAATGACATCTCAAGCTGGCTTTTGACTATGGGGTGTAATAAATATATATTACATCCCGCGATTGCTGTTCAAACTGTAAGATATATATTATAGCACAGTGTGAACGGTCACGTACAAAATGTATGACGAGCAATAAAATATATCTCAAGATGTAATATATATCCCATAGTCAAAAGCCGGCTTCAGTGTCCGTGTCTACACCTGATCTGCATTTTTTTACTTTTTAAACGTTGCCCCATAATAGGAATCAATCCTAGTGTGGGGCAACGTTTGACAGCGATCGAATGTCATCACAGCCGTGCACTAGGACATATCCGGGGAGCGGGCTTTGACGGGTGGAACGGAGCTAAGCTGGCAACTAACTACTACGCTCACGGTGAATGTGTGCAAGGCAATATGTGACTAAAGTTTTTGGTAAAAATTACTTGATTGTTGTAAATTCAGGTTAGGTCGCCTAGGTTGGTTTTTCGATGAATGACCACCCATTACATAACGAGTTTCCTCCGTGCCTCGGAAAGAACACTAAGGCTTTGGTCCGGGTTATCATTAATAGATCTTTGACAGTCGTAACAGGAAGTCAGTTGCCCGAAAGTCTGAAAATTAGTCTTACCATAGTGTACGTTTTACCGTTTAGAAGTCTCAGTATCCCGTATATAGGTACAGCCGATCTGCATTTTTTAATTTTGTAAACGTTGCCCCACAATATAAATAATTCCTAGTGTGGGGCATTATTTTAAATTATCTTTTTGTCATGGGTGCTTTTACAAACCCCGGGCAGTGACAAATCAAGTGCAGTTCCGTTGGCCAGCGTCATTTATATCGGGTTAGGTAGTAATTTTACGAGACATTGCATCAGCAATAGAGATTACGATTCCAGATCAAATGCACTCTAATAATTATAACGGTCGAACAGGTGCAGATTAAACCTCTCAAACCAACGCATTAATCAGCTGCACAAATAGAACTGTCAGTTATTGATGTTAACCCTAAAACGATATTGCTATCCGTAAACTGTTTGCTTTGACCAGTTCACTGTTGATGGTCAGTCGCAATAACGTGGATTCTGAATTCATAAAGCGGGATTAACTGTGTTTTAGAGGATTGTCGGGACACTATGTTGGCAAGTGTAGGGTTAGTAGTGAGCCTCCATATTTGTGAAGCAAATAAGTTCGTCGCTGATAGACTTTTGGTCTATGAAGTTTTGTTGATAGAGGCTTTGAGGTCAAGTCTGTGGTTAATACCGACTTGTATAAATGTTTCCCACGTGTTAGAAGTTGTATGGTCTCTTTCTTTTTCTTCTAGTTTGGTCTTGCAACTAGTCGCATTTTGTAGGTGTTTTGACACTCCAAAATTATGTGCCATGGTTGTGGAGGTCAGGTAAGCTGGTCGCTGCATGTAATATAGAAAGAATAGTATTATTCGTATCACATGGGACAGAAAAACTAATAAACCATAAAAAATCACAATCATACAGAAAACATAAAAAGTAAACAAGGATAGCTTAAACCTTTTAATAAAATTGGCTTTAACTTATAAAACAAATTTCAATGTCACAACGCTGGTCATTAAAGTAAATAAATGCGCGCATTTGATTAGATTCGAAGTTGACCTTAATTATTGAGAAAAGGCTGGACAGATTATGGTGGTTTGGTCAACAGCACAACAGTCATCCTGGATATTGCTGAGGTATATTTAATTTTCCATGATGCATCTATAGACATTAAAGCATTATACGTTCTTATTATCATGCAAATATAAAAATTATTATTAACCAAAATATTTAAAATTAGTATTGTGCAATTTCAATCGTTCTGAAATTCCTGCCACAAATCTGACGATAAATTAAACTGTCAGAGATATCACAATAGAACTAGCTGCAGTTGATTAAACAAAATTCATGAATTAACACTGCCAAATAATATTGACAGTACTTGACAGCTATTCTTCTGTCCTATCCGATTATTAGTTACCATGAAAGCTAAATATTAATTTTATTTATGAAATCAACTAGCTGATCTCTGTGAATTTCATTCGCGTGAAATTATTATAAAAATACTACTCATCATCATCATCAGCCATCAGACGTCCACTGCTGGACAAAGGCCTCCCCCATAGAATGCCATAAAGAACGGCAGCCTGCCGTTTGCATCCACCGGTTGCCCGCGACTCTCACGATGTCGTCTATACGTCATGTGTCATCTGGTCATAAAAGCACGCCGTTTGGGGGAGTACTAAGCACCTGTCTTTTAAGAAGAACTTCACCAGTAAGGAAAGTGTATGTGTATAGCTTGTGATAGATGTTGGGTAGCTGATGAGGCGCTGGTACGTTGGTGCCGGGGAAGATTCAATAAAATACGAGAATAATAGAATGTACGTCTGTATTGGACCAGTGTCGCAGATGGAAGGGAACAGTGTTGCCACTATTTACAAGAGGATTTACATTTAATGTTGGTGTTGCAAAATAATAATTAAAATCTCCAACAGTATGTCTTTCTAGGGCGTCCTGGTGTTGCCACATCTGCTATCAAATTAGTTAAATGCTTGTTAAAAGTCTAGAGTAATAGAAATGAAGTACAATTAATGTACATTAGACGGTCAGATGATGGCATTTCTTTTGTAGACCAGACAAAAAGTAAGTATATCAGGCACAACTAAAAACTACTTAGCATTAAACTTGCAGCCCAGTCTCTCTTCTTCAAGCTGACAAAACAATTGTCGCATTGCCGTGAAATACGACCGAACTACCTTCACTCTTATATCTTCATCCTGACACCAAATTTCCATATCTCCCAATGTTACCGACGTTAAAAACTGGCCAAGTGCGAGTCGGACTCGCACATACAGAGTTCCGTACCAAAACGACAAAAATATCACGTTTGTTGTATAGGAGTCCTACTCTCAAATATTTATTTTATTCTGTTTTTAGTATTTGTTGTTATAGCAACAGAAATACATCATCTGTGAACATTTCAACTGTTTTGCGTTTACGGTTCATGAGATACAGCCTCATGACTGACAGACGGACAGTGGAAGGACAGTGAAGTCTTAATAATAGGGTTCCGTATTTACAACTTGGAAACGGAACCCTAAAAACTCACGTTCGCAAGGTAATTTATGTCAAGCGCTAATATAAAACAGAATAGCTTTAAAGGTTTAAGCAACATTACTGAACAGTTATTACCCTATAAATAAACAGTACTTTGCTTTGTCGACGCGCTAAAGAGAAAGATTATGGTGGTAGGTATTCGAGCTGATTTAGTGGCTGTAGTGTGTGTTTAATTGTTTTTAATGCAGGTGTTTCGCTTTTTATTAATAAGTGCAACTTAGGTGCACAAAATGTATTGCGTTTTTACTTTTAATAAAACACCATAGCGCAGTGCCTTCTTATAAACGACTTGATGTATTTTTTTTTGGATCTAATTAAATAAAATATAATTTGTCTGACTGACTGTTTGTTCCAGCTAATTTCCGAAACAAAGACTGGAAAGATTTTGACGGGACTTTTACTGGCCGATACCTGATGTTCTAAAGAGTTACTTAAATTTTATTAAATAGATTAGGCTTCTGTCAAAAAAAAAATTACCCATTAAACTGTTAACAAAATCTGATTCTGTATGGAGAAGTAATATTATAATAAATTCACGTTACGTTAAGTTTAGTATTAATGGCACGAGTAAACTTTTTGGTTTACTTTTTCAACGTGTAGTCAAACCAACAGGACTGCGGACTAACTCTTTTTTTTTTTTTGGTGGGTGGAAAATCATCAAATGACCCCCCCCGCTCTTGGGCAGAGCGAAGGGGAGTGTCAGACTTCTACTGACTAAAAACCGAACCCATGTTCCTTCTTTGCCCTTGTGCCGAGGCCACGTCATCTAGTACTAAAATCCGCGGCCACGACAGGCGTCGGCCCTTGCAGGCCCTTGCAGGCCCTTGCAGGCCCCTCCTTGCTGACATCTCTTTGAGGCGCGCGTGGAACACGAACGCGCCGCCGACACGGTCTGTTGCCGTCATGCCCGCCCTGCCGCGCGAGCGATATAATGCCTAAATTTTGACTGTTTTTTCTCTCTTGGAGAAAAATGATACAGAAATTATACATTATGTGACCCGAGATAATACACATTTTTTACGATCTTTATTATGATATAAGTTTTATTTTTCAAAGCCTAATATAACTCAAGTAAAACGATTATTTAGCCATCATTTGGACATGTCTTTGCGATTTAATTGGTTGCAGTGAAGTGTAAGTAATCGTGTATCGCATGCCCGACATATCATGATCAAAGAGTCAACTATGTAATACATTTTTTTCAAAATTTAAATCCGTTCCATGTACGAGTAAAACGCTATTGTTGACGACGTTTATCGGGGTAACCTCGCCTTAAGTGTGCAGTTGAAAGTGGCGCTATTTGTCAAACAAACATTCATCGACATGTCAAATTTGGTACTTTTATTTTATTTCTGGTTTTTACTGCCTGGTCAGTGCCGTTTAGTTAGTGCCAGGTTTAATGTTGATCAAAATATGTATCACTACCGTAAAAAGTGTGTATTTGCAGATTATACTTCATTAAAATCATCAATACAACCTAACTAACTTCATTTCATTATCATCATCATTTCTGCCGAATGACATCTGCTGCAGGATATAAGCCGACACATTGATCGAACTCGGTAATTTTATTTAATCCCATTGAATGTGTTGTTCATGAAATAGCCTAAAATAGATTGATCAACAAAAACCCTGACACAGATCCGTAAAATTAATAATAATAATAATACATTTATTTATTCAGATAACATAATGATCCATAATGGTTAGTAACAATTGTAACTTATAAACTATGTTAGTAGGCAGTAATAATTTAGAAACAAGGCGGACACAAGACAACAAGACAAGACAGCTTTAGTAACAATGTTCTTACAAACTATGTTAGTAATACACTTACACTCGTGATATTATTATCACTGCTGCAAGGTGACAGGCCCAGCCGAAACCTTGCAGCAGTGGTTCACAAACACACAATCTAGCCTGGTGGCTATCATAGAGAGGATGCTGTTGGGGCTGCTCCGCACCCTACGAACCAAGGGCGCGCATCGCTTACGCATCATGGCGTAGAAACAATCTACGTGAGCTTCAGCAAACATCCCTGATGCGCTGCAGTATCGGGGCAACCCCATCAGCACCCTAAATGCGTTATTGTATTGGACGCGAAGGGCGCTGTATGATTTTTGAGTAAAATGAGCCCACAGACTGCAAGTGTAAAAAGACGTGCAGTAAGCACTAAAAATAGTACACTCTTTACCTCTTTAAAGGCACGCCTGAATCTGCAGGCAATCATGTTAGCTCTCACACACAGCGCCCTCCGCTCCCATCAATGTCCTCGTCGTCCTTGAGGCCAGTGGTCAATAAATGACCCAGATATTTAAATCGGTCTACCCTTACAAGGGGATACCGTTCAACCTAACTGAAGGTATAGCTTCTGGGTTCTCCCAAGTACCCCTGGCACCAAAGACCATGACCACACTCTTTTTAACATTATACACCAGACCATGTTGCCTGGCATATCGCTCACAAGTGGCTACGAGTGCCCTTAGCCCGCAGAAAATTGATAAAAAAACCGTGTCTTACCTGGATTTTTGGTGGTTGATTAATCATCAAAATATGACGTCTCCCGCTCAGGGTGGAGCGGAATCCCTTCCGCTCCACCCTGAGCGGGAGACGTCATATTTTCGTCGTATCTGTCAGACTTCTATTGACTAAAAAAGCACTCATGTTTCTTTTAACCCTTAGTGTTCCGGGACCGCAGTATCTCTTTCGAACAACCTGCAGCCCAATTTATTTTCCTCGACTTCACATTAATCAGTTTTTCCGTCGTTTCCAAGTGCTTTTTGCAACTAAGTCCATCGCCTGCACAAAACAACCAAATCCCCCGCACATTATTCTTTCAACAAGGTTCCTCTCATTATTTATTTCCTCTACATGGTGTCAGCAGCGTGATCAAGCGATCACGTGGTCGGTCGGTGGTCGGCGGTCGCGTGATGGCGTGTTCCAAGTTGCGTGCCGTGTTTTCACTTCGGTTTCAACCTTTTCTTGAGTGCTCAATAAGCAGCGTTGGTTTATTTGGGTACTGGATGTGGCAAGAGGGAAATATAATAATCCTCGTCGTTTGTGATGTATAGAGTTGTTAAGATTTACATTTTTTAAGTTGCTGACAATGACTGTCTTTGTAATAAAACTGATTTAATGTTGACTAGTCTACAGTTTATGTTTTAAAAGTCTCCTAATTTTTTTGTTTACTTCGTTTGAAAAACATTAACGAATGTAGGTACATACAGACTGAAAATCTCGGTGCCGGCCGTAGCAAAACACACGTAGCGAATGACAAGCGCGACGACCAGTTCGATGAACTCTATAGCTAGGCAGGAAGTGAACAGCCAATTTTATGCGTAGTTCGTTAGAGTATTTCAGCATACTTAGTTTTCGCCGTGCTTTTTACACAAATGGAGTGCTTTGTACAGAAGATTTTTTTAATTTTACACTAAAATAAAGGAATAGTAACTGAACAAGAAATTAAAACTTTCGGAGAAGAATTCCGGTGCAATATGATTCAAAATAAGGAGCTAAATACACCCTGTTATTTGCGAAGGGCTGTCACTTACACCCTGTATTTTTTGACACTTCTAGTTGGATTAGCAACAGTAACTCTCCGTCACAAGTACATTAAACGCTTATACTTTACACATAAAACGAATTAAGAGATGAAAGAGTTTGTTTAACGATATAACTTCCTTTTCGCATTATTAAAGGGAATTCTATAGTCATTAAATTGACCCTTACGTACGACAAAAGATCTTGGAAACGATTATGTTGTATTGTAACCATTTGCTGAAAAATTATGTAAGATTAAGGTATAGAAGATTTTCCCGAGATTTCCTTACTTGAAATAATTAATTTGTTTCAATTTAATAAAAAAATCGATTAAGTATTTTTTTATTTTTTTCTGATGAAAAAGAAAAAATCGTGGCAGACTAGCCCAACGCTAACTTCAAAGTTGTTAATTTTCACAGTTTTTGTAATCTCCTATTTGACAGGTGTCATTACGATAGGTACACTTAAACCAACTGTCTGACAACATTTAAATTGTTAAATTTTTGCTCCCAAGATATTTAGTTGTTTCCAAAAATTACATAAAGTTCGTTGGTCAAATCAATCTTCACTCAAATATACATAAATAAACAATTTTTCGTACTCAATGGTAACGTGGTAACATTAGTAACATTATATGTGTGTTACGGGCAGCAATATCTCAAAATATTTCGACTCGACGCGCGTGCATTGAACTTAAACAGAGATAACAGACAACGGACTCAGCCAATATATTAGAAGACGCCGTTTGGTAACGAAACTTGTGGATCTGCTGTAGTAATAAATGATGTTTATTTTGTATTTTGCTCGTGGTTAACTAATACCTCAGCAAGGTTTGGCCGTGGCCGTTCATTATCAAAATCAGAATCAAAATATTTTATTTCACATAGGGCTACGTGGGTATTTATAAAACGTCGAGAAAAGGTGCTCAGTTTGGGTCTGTCGTTTTCCATGGAGAAGAACTGGAAAAAATTTCATGATTAGTCTTTAAATATATACCAAGCTTCTTATGATTATTCTCATAATATAGCAAGAATGCGCGTTAAGATGGTGGTACCGGAACATTAAAGGTGTTCATTCTTACCAAGGTATTAGGTAGTATTGTTCAGTAAGTGGTTGGTGGAGGTCCGATAGGCAGTTGAACAGTGGCCTAAGTATTTGGCTGCGTCTGATTGGCAACCGACCACAACAAAGTTGGGAAACACCCAAGCAGAATATGACATTAATAAAATTAAAAATAACATAACCACAGAACTAAGATTTTGTCAGACCAGAACGTAGATCAGTAGAAAGATCTATGTTTTCATCACGATGCCTCTAAACATAATTAAAACTGAAAATTCAAGCAGGATCAATTAGAAAATGTGTCATTGATGATAAAAAATATTATCTGTTATTTGACTACATAGAATTTCTAGGTTTGTAAACTAATTAAATTAGTGCAAGTTTTGTATTGTTGTACTGTAACATTTCCTTATATTTAAAAATAAAATGTGCAGGACTGTGGCAAAATATATGTACTCACAAATACTCAAACAGCAAACATTGAAGCAATTTGAAACCACTGTTGCCCAAAGGTTAACTAGGTATGTCAAAATTCACTACCGGTATTGCTTCTATTTCTACAGTGAACCTATAGTGACTGACAACTGACGGTGCGCATATTTGACTACTGCGGGTTTATACACGTGAAACAACAATTGCACTGTAGTGCCTACAGTTACACGTTAGTTTTTTTCTGGTTGAATTTTATAACGATAATGGTGAAGGAAAACGTCGAATACAGCATCAAAAATTTAAAGAGATGTGTCACCTATCAAATCGTGCTAGGCTTGTGTGCTGGGATACAGCCCACTCCTCTTCCTCTCATGGAAAAGAGTCTAGTAGCAGATCAATAATAAATAAATCATCTTTATTACACAAGGATGTGGTTACAACATTGTGTGCTCTCCCCTAGCACTCCTGTGCTTGGTGATAGACCTGTGTCATAGTAGCCAGTGCCGTCTCCCAAGCGAGAATCTCATGCAATAAGGCTTCCAAAAAATAAAATATAAGAATAACAAAAAAAAAAAAGGTTTTAAAGAAGCATGATCATTGATCAAGGAAACTTTACATTTTTACAATTTCCTTAGAACCTCTTGGAGTAGAGGATAAACTCAGTAGAAAACGCTACAATGTTTCAGGCTTAATAAACTATTCCCAGTCTTAGCCACTATTACCTAGCCCAGGACTAGAGGACGTCTTCAATACGGAACTATTCAAATCACAACCACGCACAGCTATTAATATCGAAGCTAGAACTCTGTTTAAACAAGTATAAACTAGACTAGAGTGAAATATATACTTGGACTGGCAGTGGCACTCCCAGTTATTTATATTAAATTCTGTTATTGGCTCAAGTATTTACCTCTGTACTTAAAATTGAGCAGGATTTATTAGATTTTGTGTTGATATAGGCCTATTTAATTTTGATGAAGTAAACAAAAGTATATTAATAAAGTGCGGAAGCATTAGTTTCGTTTTATTTATTTTGTTACGTTGTAATAGTCTAATTATCAGTTTCGTCTGATTCCAACACAGTTCTTAGAAGGCAGACAATGATGTCGAGGGAATAGTCTTGTTAATTCCAAATTATACCTACTTGTTGAAATGAAAATATATTATGATGAAAATATGCCTGGCCTGACCGAATTTGCTTTTAAATATCCGGTCACAGCAAAGTTGATGTTATAAGGGGTCCATATTGGCTCACCTAAAGTTCTTTATCCGAAATTGTTCTTCCTAACGATTTGTAATCCGAATGATCACTCTTCCTAAAATTTTTCATCCTAAAGTTTTCATTCATACTATTTGTAGTCCTACCGACGATGTTCATAACACTAATGTTTCCGAAAATTGGAATTCATAATATCATTAGTGTAAATATATTTAAACTCCTACTGTTTTTTATCCTAACGCTTTTATTCCTAAAAATGATTTTTTAACTGTTTAGAATGATTAAAGGTCGTTTCACTGATTTTTGTCTTGAAATAAAATAAATGAATGAAATTCAGGTCAGAGTGTCGTCTTGGGGGCACTATGAAAAAAATACTTAGAAAAATTTCGCGACCAATTTCGAGGTAGCGCTCGCCGGCCGCTGCCGCGGCACCGCTCGCTTCGCTCGCTCGGCTCGCGCGTAGTTGGTCACAGTTCTAACCTAACCTAACCTATGGATATCTTTGCATAGTATATAAGGTCCCATTAAAATAGGTGGACAAATTTTAACACAGCGTTTAGTAAGCCTAACTAAAGACATCTAAACAAAAAAAAAACACTATATAAAAAGTGATTTTATTTTGACTTAAAATAATAAATTGCCGGCACTCTAGAACAAACTCATCCTCTAAAAGTAGGTATTTTATTTCTTATTCTTATATTTTTTTTTGCTATTGTCCTTATTTTAGCGGTCTGAATGATTTCTAAAATTTTGTCCACCTATTTTAATGGGACCTTTTATAATACTGATTATTATGAATAAAAAGTAATATAAACAAAAAAATAGATATGACTTTGAATAATAGTGTAAAAGATGGTTATGTTGAGAAAATATAGGAAAACAAATAATTGTGTAATAGATGTTTATTGCTACAGACATTATGAAGTCGAATGCTTCGGAATGAAAACATTAGAGACAGAGAAGTTAGGAATTGCGATTGTTAAGATGAAAAATGTTAGGAAGAACATTTTCGGATTTCCAATTATCGGAGTTGAAATTTTAGGTGAACTTTGGCGCACCCGTTATAAGTGTAGGAGGGTTTAGGTCTATCTTTACGCATTTGGGGCTTTTCGCTCAATGTATCGATTCGCTGTTTTTCGAATGTTTTTACGAGATCCCATGACCCAAAGCTAGAGACAAAGATTACTGTTTACCTTACGTAGACACAGTTTGTACACAACTCGAAAATGTACGAGCATAAAGTCGGCTTGGAGAAATGACAATCACTTTTGTAGCGTACGTTTCGTATTTATGCTAGCTTACTACTTTCATCAACTGGCAGGAAGTGGCAACAGGATTGACTAAAGCTTATCAGAAGAACTGCACTTTGTTGAGGCACTCAGGAAATCGGAACCATCTGTAGACTGGAGACACAAAATGTCGTCACTGAAGCTAAGAAACTCAGATTCAGTACAAATGATATGACATGACGTGCTTAACATTGCTAACCGATGCCGCATGTACAGAGAAAAAAGTAGTTGTGATAAAATGGATGTGGCAAAATGGAGAATTAAAGATAAAGACAAAAACAGGAAGACTAAAGAAACAATGAAAGGACTGTGTGAAGAATGACATGGTTAGAACGACGATGATATGATGACTGCTGAGATGAAGAGTAATGGAGAAGTTTGGAAGACGAAGACAAATGCTCCGTCAACCCCAAATAAATTGGTGTATAAAGATCCTTTCAACACACAGTGTGAATGTCCGAAGTGTCCCAACACCTGCACTTAGGTGACTTAAAACACCTCAGACACCGCTATTCACATGACACGTACTAGGCCCAAGAAATTTAAATAAATTGTACTATCGACACAAGAAGAAAAATCTATTAGCCGTAAGGTAATGGTCAGCCTTTTACCCTCATCCTATCGCGGTGTAAGAACCAGATGAACGTACCTATCTTGTTTTTGTCAATTTCACAGGAGAGCTAAAAAACTGTGTTTATTTTACTTCTTCAGGGGATAATATAAATTGCACTAGTGAAAGAAGTATACCGAAATTCTCACATACTAATAGAGTTCATAAGTATAAAAAAATATACTTGCACTTATTATAAGAAATATTTATATTTTTTAATAAAAAAATTGGTTGACGTACGTTATTTTGGCTCTTACTTATTCTAAACTGGTGTCGACTTTAGTAGGTAAGTGCCAAAAAAACTTAAACGGCCATACGTTTTTATGGTCCAAGCAAACATCGAATATGAATATTATTTATTTATAAGTATTTATTATTAGCTCGCATAAAATTGTCAACCAAGCAATAGTTTATGATTCAAATAAAGACTTATTTGGCAATACGTTATTTTTGCACTACCTCCTATCAACTAATTTAAAACTTTTTTGCTGGTATTCAAGTTACGTTCTTCTAAGTCAATTCAATAAAAATTCATTTTTGTACTATTACGTTATTATTAATTTAGTGAAGTATTGACTTTACACCTATACGTCGTTTTGGCAAATCGTGTAGGACCACTTTTAAGATCCATTTGTGAAAAAAAACGATTTTCGATTTTTTAGTAGATACGTTCATCTGGTTCTTACACCGCGATTAATATAAACAAGTATAAAATAAAAGCCTTCCTAGAAACCATTATTCCATTCAGTATTACTTGCTACGAGACAGCCAGATACAATCTCCCAAATTCCCTTTACAAAATTACCATTACGCTTCGAAGCCTTTCTTGCTCTATAACTAGGCAAGCATAACGTCGACAAGCGAAGGAAACAACCCTTAATTAAACACCTACAATAAATATAAACAAAATTCTCGCATTATCTTAGGAAGGGGTAAGGCGCCCTTTATATTTGGGAGCTTCCAGAATGGTGTAAGCCAGCGTGTCTATTCAAGCGGGGGATTTTTGGCTTTTAAAGTGGAGCGTTGTGAAAGAGCGAAACCAGTGCTGCAGGACTGTTCGGGGCTACGGGACTATTCGAAAGACATACCGCGGCCTCGGAACACAAAGGGCTAAGAATGAATATGGGTTTTTAGTCAGTATAAGAACTTCCTAACACTTCCTTCCATTTCACCCCGACCAGGACGAGACATTTGATGATTTCCATTTCATTTGATGAGTTCTCAGTTTTTGTTGCCAATAAGATTATCTACAACTTTTATTCAGTAACCTTTTGTTGTTGAACCAAAAATAAAAAAGTTGACATCTAAGAAATGCTCGCTAAATGTAACATTTCAATGGACTATTTAGTGTGATTCACTGCTGAAGCGTTAATGCACAGAAATGAAGTGGAGATTTGAATTTAGTATTTTTTTTTATTTCGAACGGTATATGCACAAGGTTCAAGCAAGGATTTGAATGAGAGAATATTTGTTTTGTTTCGCTCATATGCACAAAAATGAAGCGGAGATTTGAATTCAGAATATTTCTTTTGTTTTGCTCAAATGTTCAGAAGAGAAGCGGAGATTTTGAATAATTTAGAATTTTTCTTTTATTTCTTATTTTCCTGCCTCTATCCTTCTCCGCTTCTTCCACCAATGTACAGCTACCCTAAGAAGCTCAAAAACATTGCCACCTTGTTACGAATATTTGCAAACGAAAGTGGCCGACCCGTGTTGGGTGCGTGAATACACTGCTTACAAACAAAACGGAGCCAATTTAATATTTGCCCAGCTTAACTTCGTAAGGGTATGTCAATAGGGTACTACGTGTAGTAACAATGGACCGGGTTCTCGAGTGTCCCAAATAAACATCGATCTTGTGCGCTATTTATCTTAGAGTGCGCTACAAACACTGTTTGGTTGGTTCTAGTAGACGGGCAACTTATTGTGGGCTAAAAACAAAGAGACTACAGATTATTGTTCTGGCATTAAATACCGCCTATATAGCTATCACTATAGTCGATGAAGTTTTAATTATTAAATATTAGGAGCTAGTTCTAATCTTCCACTTTTGAAAAGAAACAACTTTATAAGATGCAACCCCAAAAGGTAGCAGTAAAACCATCCTGTTGCAATAGCGAACACAGTGATGCGACTGATTTTTCCTACAGTCAATAAAACTGCAGACCAGACAGTTCTATATTTTAATTCCATTTAGTTAAATAAGGGTTATCAAGAAACTTCTGCACTGGATGGCACTGGGTGACTGCCGCTGCGGATTGCAATCGTAGTCGCCTGCAGAATTATTATTTATTTTATTTTTTTTATAAAGAGTTGCCCCACACTAGGAATATCTCCTGTATCGTGGGTGCATTCACATACAATATCTAAACTTACCTACACAAGTACCTAGACCAGAAATACCTATCGCACCCGCGACACAGCGCAACAGTCAACTGCTTGAGCCACTGCGCCAACCGTGCCGTCAATAAGTACGTACATTAATTTATATTGTCTCACTATTACAAAAATAAAACCACTTAATAAACTAGGTAACTTGAAGAGCACAGACCTTATTAAAATAGCAACTTGTCAGGGCGTTAAGCTCGATTGCTTCTTCGTTGAATTACTGTTGTGTAGGCAAAGGTAACGTAAAAGGTTAACAATATCTCGAGGGTTTTTTTATAATATCAATGCGTGGCACTTATTTTATTTCAAGAACTTCTAAGTAATTATTAATCTCCTTGTGACTATAATATCCCCAAGCTATGATAAAAAAACTGTGTTTGAGTAATAAAGATTATTTCTAAGAATACAAAAAAAAACATACAAGGAACTTTAAGCCCCCAATGTCGTTTACAGATGGGCACTGTCTATGAAATTTTCAAGAAATTACTTTGTAAAATAAAATGTAAGGGAAGAGCCCTAAGCTGTTATACACAGAAGTGAACAAGACTGTCAATGATTGATTGATGAGTTAATAATATAAAAACTCACGCCTTTTTCGGAGTATGCAGAAAACACAGAACGCGACCTGCTTCGATTATTACATACCTGCTGTTTTTGCCTCATCCCCGTTCATAAATCTGGTCATACACGCACGCTAGTCGCGAGTACTACGCACCCTGTTCTTTTTGAAGAACCTCACGAATATGTCTTTCCAGGGCGTCCCGTCCCTCCTCACATCTGCTTTCCTTCTGTTAGTCGCCTTTCACTAATCCTCTCATCAAGACCAAACCATTCTGAGCATACTCTTTTTAATTATTATCTCTACAACATCTTCTTTTAAATCACAACGTTCTGAATAAATCCAGATGGCGGTTTTAGTTCTGATTTTGATCAAGCGCCGGAAAACTTCTATATTATTTATTTAGGATTTCCAACCAAACGATAATAATATGTTCCGTATGGTGTCGGACGCAAAGAATAGCACCATCCCATATCTTCCCGTGGATGTCGTAAGAGGCGACTAAGGGATGTACCAGAGAATGGGCAGCAGCGTTCTCTGTGCTTTTTGTATCGACCGTACTGCGATCGCCAACCCGCCTGCCAAGCGTGGCGATTATGGCAAACCCCCCCTAAGCAAAAATTACACTTAGGGGAGGCCTATGTCCAGCAGTGGACGTCTTTCGGCTGAAATGATGATGATGAATGATGATAATAATATACACAAATTAATCATGACGCGCTGGTAATTCATAAATAAACTTTTGTAACCTACTAAACAACTACAAGGTAAAAATTATGATGACAGCTGATTTACAAAACAACTTGTATAAGACCAACATTATCTACCTGCCCTTTGTTTTTTTTTTTTGTGGGTGGAAAATCATCAAATGACCCCCCCCCGCTCTTGGGCAGAGCAAAGGGGAGTGTCAGATTTCTACTGACTTAAAAGCGTACCCATGTTCCTTCTTTGCCCTTGCGCCGAGGCCACGTCATCTAGTACAAAAATCCGCGGCCCCGACGGGCGTCGGCCCTTGCGGGCCCCTCCTTGCTGACATCTCTTTGAGGCGCGCGTGGAACACGAACGCGCCGCCGACACGGTCTGTTGCCGTCATGACGACGGCCGGACGGCGAGCTAGCCCATTACTCACCGTCCACAGGCCCGCGTCTACGGTGGATCTACCTGCTCTTATCCCATGTTATTTGGGGTCGGCGCAACACATTTTTTTTTCCATTCTACCATGTCAGTCGTCACGATATCATTTATTCCTTTTTCCTTCATATCACTCCTCACACACTCCATCCATATTTTCTTTGGTCTTCCTCTCCCTCTCCATCCATCCACATTTATATTCATCACTTTTTTAGTCACACCACAGCATTCAAAATGCAATCTCACTAGTAGTTCTACAAAGTTGCACATAGATTCAAACAATATGACAAATTACCTCACAAACATTGTAACACCAAAGTTGCTCCTCATTCCCCGTCTGCCCAACCAAGGCAATTTAAAGTCAAGCACACAGAAGCAAACATCAGCGACCAACAACAACTGCTCAGTCACTCAATCAAGGAGTCGAGATGTTTCTTTGTTCCCCTTTCACGTAAGAGTGCGGGTCAGTTGTTGTGTTGATAGGGATCTGGTGTTCACAGTGTAAGACATTACATCGAGGGGTATGAAGTGTGACTTTTGTAAGTAGATAGAGGTATTATACCATTATTTAGAGAACCAAATAGCCAAAGACAGAGAAAATTGGAAAAAGGAGAGGATGCCTTTGTTCTGAAGTGGGACACATACCAACACGCCTTTACAGGTGTGATGGTAAGTGTCCTACTGCTGCAGATTACTTCCCCAAAGGGTAAAACAGAGGTTTACCAATTAGTAAACCTACATTACGTGAGTAATGTTTAAGTCCTATGTGATAGGGAGCGAGTCTATTCCCGTCAACTGGGTATAAATCCAAACTCCGTTGCTGTTACTGACTCATTTCTGATCGAAAAACTCATTTAACCACTCGTCCAATGAGGCAGTTTAAATCATATTTAGGGAACCAAATAGCGCAAGACAGAGAAAAATGAAAACAGGAATGAAATACCCTTATCCTGCAGTGGAACACATGAGGCTCATAATAATATAAGAGAGCAGGCAAAACATTCTTAAACCAACATATTCAATCATTCTCAAATTAACATCTTCAACATAAAACTATAAGCTATAAGATTTATTCCCGCGCATTCAAGGTTAGGCTAACAAATTTTTGTTTAATTTTGTTATAAATATGTTTTTGCTTCCACCCCGTTCCATGGCAATGTAATTTAGGACTGATGTCATTTTCATAGCCTTGCAGCAAAAAAAATTAAGTTAGAAAATTAAAATAAAAGTTTTGTTTAAAACCAAATCTTTCGTTAGAATCCTAATCGAAATATCCGCATAATACTGCATTGCATCAATTGGGGTTCCTCAAGGCAAACCGTCCTAAACTTGGTACCCTCGGTAAGTGCGAGAAACATACGTATAATATTATAACACGGGCGCGGTAATGTGTCGGTTTATACGCGCGTGATTGCAAATTCCATTACGTTTCATATGCCTTTCCCCTACCGTTGTACTTAAAGTCACTTTTTTATCGCTTTCTTTGTTGGTTTATGAGAACGCACGAATTTACTCGTATAATGGCTAGTTTTGTTTAAAATTATCATGATTTCTAGTTTGCGTTTAAGAATATGAGTTAACTAGTTCGTTCTATGGTTACACTCACGTTGCGGTTGGATATTATTCCACGGAATCTTTATAGGTAACTAGGATACTATAAAAACAATCCTTGATGCGGTTTATATATCATTCTAAAATTTCTGCTCGATCGGTGCAGAAGCTGCTTTTTGAGTTTTTGAAGCGTACACAAACCAACAGAACATTTTTATATATATAGATTTGACCTTTGACCTTTGAAAATCGACCATTGAATTTGACCTTTGAAAATCAGGCACTGTGTTTCTCACTTTTTGAAATTTTCAGAATTGGGTCAATAGTTCAGAATATTACCGTCTTTATCCAAATTTACTTTTTATATTATTTGTATAGATTTGTTTTTAAATCCATCGTGAAATGGTCAACCCACGTTTGCGGACACTACTTTTGGATACACTATAAGATCACTAAGAAAAAAAGTATTGCGCCAAAAAATGTATTGCGATGTAAGATCACTAATATGACTAAAGGTTGTGATTATGTCATTACCTTTAGTGATATTAGTGAGATATCTCTCTATCTATCAATGATAATCGTTTTCAAATCGTTTCGTATTTCAATAACCGCTCCCAACAGAATTGACTTTTTCGATAGTTAAAGTAGGTCAACATACATTTTGACATTTTCACTGTCTGTCTAGCTGATAGAAAGTCACTTTATCTAGGTCCTCAAAATAATGATAATATTTTTCTATCTCGGTAAATTGCCAGGAATAAAGACGAATGGACATCACAATTCATATAATATTATTTTAGGACACCCTTTCATGAGACTGAAAACCCGAGCAAAGATCCTAAACCGGTCCCTAACTCATAGTAGGCCATTCACAACTACGATTTGCATTGACAAAATTGCAATTCCAATTGTCCTGACAATATAGTGATAGAGTAATCTGACGACAGACTCATCACATAATGTCACGAAATTAGATGCAGATTGGATGCTAGACCATAGTGTGATTATGTGTGACAACTTGGTGTCAATGTTAGATGTAGTCAGTGTGCAGAAATTGGGCAAGATAGACTGGAATTGTCTTGATAATATATATACGTTTAAATAAATAAAAATAGCCTCGTATTTCTTCCAAGCAAAAAATTAATAGACTACATTTAATGCATATGTCGTGGATGGGTGCGCCAAAGTTCACCTAAAATTTCAACTCCGATAATTGGAAATCCGAAAATGTTCTTCCTAACATTTTTCATCCTAACAATCGCAATTCCTAACTTCTCTGTCTCTAATGTTTTAATTCCGAAGCATTCAACTTCATAATGTCTGTAGCAATAAACATCTATTACACTATTATTTGTTTTCCTATATTTTCTCAACATACCTAACCATCTTTTACACTATTATTCAAAATCATATCTTTTTTTTTGTTTATATTACTTTTTATTCATAATAATCAGTATTATAAAAGGTCCCATTAAAATAGGTGGACAAAATTTTAGAAATCATTCAGACCGCTAAAATAAGGACAATAGCAAAAAAAAAAATAAGAATAAGAAATAAAATACCTACTTTTATAGGATGAGTTTGTTCTAGAGTGCCGGCAATTTATTATTTTAAGTCAAAATAAAATCACTTTATATATAGTGTTTTTTTTTTTGTTTAGATGTCTTTAGTTAGGCTTACTAAACGCTGTGTTAAAATTTGTCCACCTATTTTAATGGGACCTTATATACAATGGACCTTATATTTTAATGGGACCTTATATAGAGCAATTTTTACATGTGCGAGCTAAGGATGATGACGCCCTCTTCCTCTCTCCTACTATTGCAGTGCCCAAAAGGGTCTACAATGATCATAATTTTGTAAAACCTACCATCTAAGTAAACTTGTGGAAGCAATAAATGTATTGAGTATTGAGTATGATCACCAAAAGTATATTATCATTTTTTACACGTATTTTTAGCAATTTTTTGAGATAGGTACTTATCTTTACAGTCGGAATTGGGGCATTTTTGCAACTTCTTCTTTGATTCGAAATCATTAGCTCGAATTCCTTTTTCCCTTCAAAAGAATACCTAAAGTCAAAATATACAAAGAGGAGTGACATGCGGTACAAGACGTAAGCATGTCATGAATGTGCAAAGTAACTAATTATGTACGAGACGTAGAATGGCAAGGCACCGCACAAGAAAACAAGACCACCTTTTTTAAATCGCAAAAGATTAGATTATTATAAAGACTTTGTGTTGTCTTTTGACTTAAATTATAATTATACTAATATTATAGAGAGGTAGTACTTGACGGCCCAGAAAGAGGTGGCGAGACGATCTAGACGCGCACCTCGAGGGCTGGTTCGAAGTGGCTCAGAAAAATAGCACTTGGAAGGAATTGGGGGAGGCCCTTGCCCAGCAGTGGGACGTACAGGCTATTAAAAAAAAAAGTTGAGGGGTAATCTCCGGAAGTAAATTAATGATATAACCAGAAAATAAGTTCGCTGGCATTATTTGTGGGTGCTTATAGGCTATAATTTATATTTATGTCATACATAGGTACACACGGCTACACATCAAGCTATACAAAACCAGTATAATCTGATCGTTCATTGTGCGAAAAGACCTAGTAAAGTGAGGCCAAGATTAACTGGTTTTGTATAGCTTGATGTGTAGCCGTGTGTACCTATTAGCTGCACTATCACAACTTTTGCATTCTAAAATATTAGTATCATCATCAGTTTATTTTTAAACCCGTCGTTCGTCTACCTTCAGCTAAACAATTTAAGAGTCGACGTCTATTCGTGTAACTGGGTTGAGTTCCAGTTGCATACCAATAATGCATAAGAAGCGTTTGCCTATCTGTCCGTCACACCCCAGTTACTTTGTAGTGCGACACATTTATTATAAATAGCTTAGATCTTCCTGTTGTATTGTGTATAATTTTCCCTTAAATAAATAAATAAAGAGATTTATTCATAAACTAAATATTTCGTGTATTTTGTCACACAACTGACGACGTTCTTGTCAAGGGCCCATGTGTCAAGGGGTGCGCCAAAGTTCACCTAAAATTTCAACTCCGATAATTGGAAATCCGAAAATGTTCTTCCTAACATTTTTCATCCTAACAATCGCAATTCCTAACTTCTCTGTCTCTAATGTTTTAATTCCGAAGCATTCAACTTCATAATGTCTGTAGCAATAAACATCTATTACACTATTATTTGTTTTCCTATATTTTCTCAACATACCTAACCATCTTTTACACTATTATTCAAAATCATATCTTTTTTTTGTTTATATTACTTTTTATTCATAATAATCAGTATTATAAAAGGTCCCATTAAAATAGGTGGACAAAATTTTAGAAATCATTCAGACCGCTAAAATAAGGACAATAGCAAAAAAAAAAATAAGAATAAGAAATAAAATACCTACTTTTATAGGATGAGTTTGTTCTAGAGTGCCGGCAATTTATTATTTTAAGTCAAAATAAAATCACTTTATATATAGTGTTTTTTTTTTTGTTTAGATGTCTTTAGTTAGGCTTACTAAACGCTGTGTTAAAATTTGTCCACCTATTTTAATGGGACCTTATATACTGTGCAAAGATATCCATAGGTTAGGTTAGGTTAGAACTGTGACCAACTACGCTACCTCGAAATTGGTCGCGAAATTTTTCTAAGTATTTTTTTCATAGTGCCCCCAAGACAACACTCTGACCTGAATTTCATTCATTTATTTTATTTCAAGACAAAAATCAGTGAAACGATCTTTAATCATTCTAAACAGTTGTATGAGTGAAAATGTTATGGTAATTATGTTTAGGAATAAAAGCGTTAGGATAAAAAACAGTAGGAGTTTAAATATATTTACACTAATGATATTATGAATTCCAATTTTCGGAAACATGAGTGTTATGAACATCGTCGGTAGGACTACAAATAGTATGAATGAAAACTTTAGGATGAAAAATTTTAGGAAGAGTGATCATTCGGATTACAAATCGTTAGGAAGAACAATTTCGGATAAAGAACTTTAGGTGAGCCAATATGGACCCGTCGTGGATTGATGGCGCCATGGTGCAACGGACAGCGCCATCTAGTAATTTGATTTGGAACTAAATAAATGTTTACCGGAAACGCAAGCGTGCCCTACCGCTTGGACACGATCGTCGGTAGAGGGGATGCAGCGAGGACTGGCGAAAGAACGGAGTGTTCGCTCACTTGAACTCCGACAGTCTAGGCAGACGCTCAGTAATACCAACGCACGTGTTTGTTTCTCGTAAAATGTAAAACCGTCAGCCTATTTAAAATAAAATTATTTGATTTAAATTCTGTTTTGCTCGAGTACCCACAACAGAGCCCACATCTAAGTAAATCTATGTCGGATCACGAAGAAGACCCGATGTATCGCATCTCGGCCACCCATGATGCGACACATATATAACCTACCGTTATAATATACTTAATTATATGTTTCTGTACGCAACATGAACACAGAATAGATATAATAGCAGGTTCCATGAAGTAATTTGAACTCTAATTATTCTTATTTATGGGAGACGCTTAAAGCAAAATTCTGATTAAGTAAAGGTTAATCATTCCTCAGCTTAAGAAGCGTTAGTCAGTCGAAGCAAAGACAACCTCCATTAAAGTGCATATGGGGCGGGGCGTCTTGTCTCCGACAATAGCCCACTCAAACAATCTTGCGCCGCATGTCTTGACACAGGGTCCATATTGGCTCACCTAAAGTTCTTTATCCGAAATTGTTCTTCCTAACGATTTGTAATCCGAATGATCACTCTTCCTAAAATTTTTCATCCTAAAGTTTTCATTCATACTATTTGTAGTGCTACCGACGATGTTCACAACACTCATGTTTCCGAAAATTGGAATTCATAATATCATTAGTGTAAATATATTTAAACTCCTACTGTTTTTTATCCTAACGCTTTTATTCCTAAACATAATTACCATAATATTTTCACTCATACAACTGTTTAGAATGATTAAAGATCGTTTCACTGATTTTTGTCTTGAAATAAAATAAATGAATGAAATTCAGGTCAGAGTGTCGTCTTGGGGGCACTATGAAAAAAATACTTAGTAAAATTTCGCGACCAATTTCGAGGTAGCGCTCGCCGGCCGCTGCCGCGGCACCGCTCGCTTCGCTCGCTCGGCTCGCGCGTATTTGGTCACAGTTCTAACCTAACCTAACCTATGGATATCTTTGCATAGTATATAAGGTCCCATTAAAATAGGTGGACAAATTTTAACACAGCGTTTAGTACCTAACTAAAGACATCTAAACAAAAAAAAAAACACTATTTAAAGTGATTTTATTTTGACTTAAAATAATAAATTGCCGGCACTCTAGAACAAACTCATCCTATAAAAGTAGGTATTTTAATGTCTTTTTCTTATATTTTTTTTACTATTGTCCTTATTTTAGCGGTCTGAATGATTTTTAAAATTTTGTCCACCTATTTTAATGGGACCTTATATACTATGCAAAGATATCCATAGGTTAGGTTAGGTTAGAACTGTGACCAAATACGCGCGAGCCGAGCGAGCGAAGCGAGCGGTGCCGCGGCAGCGGCCGGCGAGCGCTACCTCGAAATTGGTCGCGAAATTTTACTAAGTATTTTTTTCATAGTGCCCCCAAGACGACACTCTGACCTGAATTTCATTCATTTATTTTATTTCAAGACAAAAATCAGTGAAACGATCTTTAATCATTCTAAACAGTTGTATGAGTGAAAATATTATGGTAATTATGTTTAGGAATAAAAGCGTTAGGATAAAAAACAGTAGGAGTTTAAATATATTTACACTAATGATATTATGAATTCCAATTTTCGGAAACATGAGTGTTGTGAACATCGTCGGTAGCACTACAAATAGTATGAATGAAAACTTTAGGATGAAAAATTTTAGGAAGAGTGATCATTCGGATTACAAATCGTTAGGAAGAACAATTTCGGATAAAGAACTTTAGGTGAGCCAATATGGACCCTGTGTCAAGACATGCGGCGCAAGATTGTTTGAGTGGGCTATTGTCGGAGACAAGACGCCCCGCCCCATATGCACTTTAATGGAGGTTGTCTTTGCTTCGACTGACTAACGCTTCTTAAGCTGAGGAATGATTAACCTTTACTTAATCAGAATTTTGCTTTAAGCGTCTCCCATAAATAAGAATAATTAGAGTTCAAATTACTTCATGGAACCTGCTATTATATCTATTCTGTGTTCATGTTGCGTACAGAAACATATAATTAAGTATATTATAACGGTAGGTTATATATGTGTCGCATCATGGGTGGCCGAGATGCGATACATCGGGTCTTCTTCGTGATCCGACATAGATTTACTTAGATGTGGGCTCTGTTGTGGGTACTCGAGCAAAACAGAATTTAAATCAAATAATTTTATTTTAAATAGGCTGACGGTTTTACATTTTACGAGAAACAAACACGTGCGTTGGTATTACTGAGCGTCTGCCTAGACTGTCGGAGTTCAAGTGAGCGAACACTCCGTTCTTTCGCCAGTCCTCGCTGCATCCCCTCTACCGACGATCGTGTCCAAGCGGTAGGGCGCGCTTGCGTTTCCGGTAAACATTTATTTAGTTCCAAATCAAATTACTAGATGGCGCTGTCCGTTGCACCATGGCGCCATCAATCCACGACGGGTCCATATTGGCTCACCTAAAGTTCTTTATCCGAAATTGTTCTTCCTAACGATTTGTAATCCGAATGATCACTCTTCCTAAAATTTTTCATCCTAAAGTTTTCATTCATACTATTTGTAGTCCTACCGACGATGTTCATAACACTCATGTTTCCGAAAATTGGAATTCATAATATCATTAGTGTAAATATATTTAAACTCCTACTGTTTTTTATCCTAACGCTTTTATTCCTAAACATAATTACCATAACATTTTCACTCATACAACTGTTTAGAATGATTAAAGATCGTTTCACTGATTTTTGTCTTGAAATAAAATAAATGAATGAAATTCAGGTCAGAGTGTTGTCTTGGGGGCACTATGAAAAAAATACTTAGAAAAATTTCGCGACCAATTTCGAGGTAGCGTAGTTGGTCACAGTTCTAACCTAACCTAACCTATGGATATCTTTGCACAGTATATAAGGTCCCATTAAAATAGGTGGACAAATTTTAACACAGCGTTTAGTAAGCCTAACTAAAGACATCTAAACAAAAAAAAAAACACTATATATAAAGTGATTTTATTTTGACTTAAAATAATAAATTGCCGGCACTCTAGAACAAACTCATCCTATAAAAGTAGGTATTTTATTTCTTATTCTTATTTTTTTTTTTGCTATTGTCCTTATTTTAGCGGTCTGAATGATTTCTAAAATTTTGTCCACCTATTTTAATGGGACCTTTTATAATACTGATTATTATGAATAAAAAGTAATATAAACAAAAAAAAAGATATGATTTTGAATAATAGTGTAAAAGATGGTTAGGTATGTTGAGAAAATATAGGAAAACAAATAATAGTGTAATAGATGTTTATTGCTACAGACATTATGAAGTTGAATGCTTCGGAATTAAAACATTAGAGACAGAGAAGTTAGGAATTGCGATTGTTAGGATGAAAAATGTTAGGAAGAACATTTTCGGATTTCCAATTATCGGAGTTGAAATTTTAGGTGAACTTTGGCGCACCCCTTGACACATGGGCCCTTGACAAGAACGTCGTCAGTTGTGTGACAAAATACACGAAATATTTAGTTTATGAATAAATCTCTTTATTTATTTATTTAAGGGAAAATTATACACAATACAACAGGAAGATCTAAGCTATTTATAATAAATGTGTCGCACTACAAAGTAACTGGGGTGTGACGGACAGATAGGCAAACGCTTCTTATGCATTATTGGTATGCAACTGGAACTCAACCCAGTTACACGAATAGACGTCGACTCTTAAATTGTTTAGCTGAAGGTAGACGAACGACGGGTTTAAAAATAAACTGATGATGATACTAATATTTTAGAATGCCAAAAGTTGTGATAGTGCAGCTAATAGGTACACACGGCTACACATCAAGCTATACAAAACCAGTTAATCTTGGCCTCACTTTACTAGGTCTTTTCGCACAATGAACGATCAGATTATACTGGTTTTGTATAGCTTGATGTGTAGCCGTGTGTACCTATGTATGACATAAATATAAATTATAGCCTATAAGCACCCACAAATAATGCCAGCGAACTTATTTTCTGGTTATATCATTAATTTACTTCCGGAGATTACCCCTCAACTTTTTTTTTTAATAGCCTGTACGTCCCACTGCTGGGCAAGGGCCTCCCCCAATTCCTTCCAAGTGCTATTTTTCTGAGCCACTTCGAACCAGCCCTCGAGGTGCGCGTCTAGATCGTCTCGCCACCTCTTTCTGGGCCGTCAAGTACTACCTCTCTATAATATTAGTATAATTATAATTTAAGTCAAAAGACAACACAAAGTCTTTATAATAATCTAATCTTTTGCGATTTAAAAAAGGTGGTCTTGTTTTCTTGTGCGGTGCCTTGCCATTCTACGTCTCGTACATAATTAGTTACTTTGCACATTCATGACATGCTTACGTCTTGTACCGCATGTCACTCCTCTTTGTATATTTTGACTTTAGGTATTCTTTTGAAGGGAAAAAGGAATTCGAGCTAATGATTTCGAATCAAAGAAGAAGTTGCAAAAATGCCCCAATTCCGACTGTAAAGATAAGTACCTATCTCAAAAAATTGCTAAAAATACGTGTAAAAAATGATAATATACTTTTGGTGATCATACTCAATACTCAATACATTTATTGCTTCCACAAGTTTACTTAGATGGTAGGTTTTACAAAATTATGATCATTGTAGACCCTTTTGGGCACTGCAATAGTAGGAGAGAGGAAGAGGGCGTCATCATCCTTAGCTCGCACATGTAAAAATTGCTCTAAACATTAATTCAGGGGCTGAATAATAGACAACTTTTAATATTTTTAGTTATGGAATAGGATTGAAAAACAATTTAACACTGTTAACTCATTGCGATTGTTTGAAAATAGTTTTTATACCTACTAGGTTAATAGTAACATTTTTTTAAATAATTATTTATAGTAACGCTTACTGCGGCTTGCAGGGCTATTGGCTATCTCTGTTGACAGTTGTTTTGATTATGACTTTCGCTCTGTCTGCTTTCATTAAAACTGTCAAAAGGCTATTTTGGTATCGGCTATGACCAGTTGTACAACGCGTATGACGTCATCGGAGACCATTGCCGTTGATGGTCACTTTAACTCATTTTGACAGAAGTTTCTGTATCGATATTTTTACCCGACTGCGGTGAAGCCCAAAAGGAGGGTTATGTGTTTGACGTGTATGTATGTATGTAAGTATGTATGTATGTCCGTTTCTTTGTTCCCTCATAACTCATAAACGGATGAACCGATTTGAATGAAATATACGTCGTTAGATTCGTCTTGATGGCGCGAGTGTTATAGGCTACATTAAAATTAAAAAAACAAAGAAAAATTGTGGATTTTGGGGGCCAAATCGCGGAGTTAAAAAAAAAAAATCCACTCCCATCGAGTAGGGTATCAAAATAAAGGGTTTTAAAAGGAGATTACAAAAATATATAACACTTATATGTTTAAAAGAAATTCAAAGCGTGAAATCCTATAAACAAGCACAAAAGTTAAATAAATCATCTGCGAAGAATTTTACGCGACCAACGAAAGAACAAACAAAATAACTAAAAAGTTGGAAATAAAAAAGTAGTTAAAAAACTAAAAAACCCGACTGAAAAAACTGAAAAGCAAAAAAACAAGCACATTTTAAATTAAACAAAACTTGGAAGCAGGCGGGGTTCATTTGAATATTAAATTATGAAAAGAAAAAATGATGAAAATAGAATGGACCCCGCCTGCTTCCAAGTTTTGTTTAATTTAAAATGTGCTTGTTTTTTTGCTTTTCAGTTTTTTCAGTCGGGTTTTTTAGTTTTTTAACTACTTTTTTAAAATTGCGATTGTCTAAGCTTATTTGACATTACATTGTTTATACACAGAGTTTAAAGTGACTTTCATGAAAGACGCTGCTCAAGGGTAGTGTTTTTGTGATAATATGATGGTTGATACTGGTACTAGTTTCTATAAGTTCCGTATTGTTGGAGCTACTAAAGATTTTATAACTTTATTTGCATTATCTAAACTCAATCTCCTTAATATATAATTATATTCCTTGATTTATAATTGCATAGCTCATATTGTTGTACTTTGTACTTTAAAGAAACCTGTCTTTTCTTGATTTGGATTTTGTTTTTACAATGATGGTTTTTAGGGTTCCGTACCTCAAAAGGAAAAAACGGAACCCTTATAGTATCACTTTGTTGTCCGTCTGTCCGTCCGTCCGTCCGTCTGTCAAGACCCTTTTTCTCAGGAACGCGTGGAGGTATGAAGCTGAAATTTATATCAATTACTCAAGTCTACTGTCCCTTGAAGCTGTGAAAAAATCAAACTTCTAAGCCAACGCAATCAAAAGATACAGCCGTTTATGCCGCAAATTTTCGACACTTGCAAGGGAATCAAAACCTACAGGGTGCTTCCCGTGAACTCAGAATCTTGAAATTTGGTACGAAGCAACGTCTTATAGCATAGATAAAGGAAAAATTACGAAAACCATAAATTTTTAGTTACATCACATAATATATATTTTTTTTAATAATTTTAAACTTACTACCCATTTCCTCATAAACGCGTAGAGGTATTAAATTGAAATTCATACCAAATACTCAGGTCTATAATACCTTTAAGCTGTAACAAAATCAAACTTCTATGTCAACGCAATTAAAAGAAACAGCAATTTAAGCTGCATATTTTGAAACTCGCAAGTACTCGCAAGGGAATCAAAACCTAAAGGGTACTTCCAGTCGACCTAGAATCTTGAAATTTGGCATGAAGCAACGTTTTATAGCACACATAAAGGAAAAATTCCGAAAACCTTAAATTTTTAGTTACATTACAAAAAACTTAGTAAATAAATAACTTTAATAAAAGAACTTTCGCAAGTCTGCTGCAAGGCTAGTATAAGTGTTTCAGTTATATTATAGATAAATGATATGTGTTAATATAAAATAAAGGATTACTTAAACGATGTACGGAACCCTCAGTGCGCGAGTCCGACTCGCACTTGGCCGGTTTTTTGAGACAATCTGTAATATTCTTTAGTTGGTGAAGTGTATTAATGGGTACACCTCTGTCTAACACTTCGGGGAATATAATGTTTTCCTACCTTTGTATAGATTCATTTCACGTATTGTTTTGTGACGACACGGTTGGCGCAGTGGCTCAAGCAATGGACTGCAGCGCTGCGTGTCGCGGGTTCGATCCCCGCACGGAACAAATATTTGTAAGACCTACAGATAGTTGTTCCGGGTCTGGGTATAAGTGTATGTGAGTTTAAATGTTTGTGAACGCACCCACGATACAGGAGAAATTCCTAGTGTGGGGCAACGTTTAAAAAAAAAAAAAAGAAAAAACATACAACAAGAATATGTGAACATTGTGGCGTTTTGTGTCGTGCCCTGCAAAGTTCTGACTAATAATTAGGGTTTATTTCATCAAAATCGTCTTACATATGCAATAGACATTAATTTTTAAAACTTAATTAGTAATCTCGAGCGAAATATTTTATTTTATTTTCCTTTTGTCTTTACTTCTTCCATGCAAAACATGAAAGTAATTAGTACTACGTACAACAGCAATTTCTTACTGGCTGACTATTGTCAGCCAGTAAGAAACGGTTAAAAGAGATTTGAATGTAATTTTTTATTAAAAATTACATTCAAATCTCTTTTAACCGTTTGACATGTCAGGTATGGCACCTGCAAAGCGGCTAAATATAAAATATATCCTCAATCAAGTATTGTAACGTTCAAGCAGTACCTGCTTAACTTAGCCGTATAATAGTCAATAAAAAATAGAGGTGTCAATTGCTGGGATGTTAGTCACCCTATAATCACTGTCACGTGATACCCACACAATGAGATACGCAATACCAATTTTATGACATTAGCAGTTAACAACAAAGTTCTGTAGACAACTGGTGCTTGTTATCCACTGACTTTTGAAAAGATAGACAATAGCCCTGCTGGCCTCAGGTTACCATCGTAGTTTCGGTCGAAAAATAAAATAAAAAATAACTTTCTTTGTAACAAGAAAGCAATAGATTAGCATATTATCGTCATCTTTATTTCACTTTTTGGTGGTCGTTATAGCAGTAGGTATTGCATGATTGAAATTATAATATTTTTAAGATAAAAAATAGTGCGCCTGAAAGAATATTTGGAGCAATTTCTAAGTATAGCCAGTAAGGATTATAATCAGAAGTATGCAATTTATTAATACTCATTATAATCTATATTTTTAGATATTTTTCTCAGCAGTCGGACCTGGGGTAATTTTCTATGGAAGCTGCAACTTCTCCTTTACATTCGAATAGTGAGCATTTTTCTAGGTCAGAATTTTTTTAAAATTTATAATGGGACTTTGTAAAGAAAACTATAATAGATCGAATACAAGGAGTGTAAAACGAATACGATGCTTTCTGGTGTCTCACCACCGGCTCATCCACCAGTGTAGAAGGCCGTAAGCACTGTTTAAAGTTCTTAGACTTAATTTAAAACTTGAGTATCCTCATTCATCCAGTGACGGACAATGACTCAACTTAATATTCCAAGTAACCACAACTATTGTATTATTATTCCAGCCTTATTTTTATTATAAGTTCTTTACTACAAAGTCGGTGGTGGACATCGGAAAACATCGTAAAAACAAAATAACCATAGATTTTGATCTTGTTGATATTGCACTCTTGTATGGTTATATTTTCTTAGTAACGTTGATGCCCTTTTTATCCCGTACGTAGAACAAATATTTCTATTAAAAGAACTACCAACTCTCTAAGATCAAAGGTTACCACGTCCCAGAATATATCACACTCATTCAATAAAACAACAAATAAGCAAAACTGACTGTGGGCGTGAATACTTTGGTCTTCAACCAAAAAAAAAAAACAATTCTAGCGTGACTGATAAAGGTTGAAACATTTCCCGTAAGAAAAAAGGACATTCTAAAAATAGCAACGAAATAATAATGTTGTAGGATACTTGGAAAAATTCTAGGATTTTTGCAAAGGAACGCTTTACTTAGGTTATTTGCAAACAACGGTTATTGACTTCGAATAACGTTGATTGGCTGATATTACGAACTTTATGCTCCAAAGGATGCTCTGATTGGTTGACAGCTATATTCGTATGTACTATGACCTGATCAAACAGAGCAAATATATTATGAATTTAATTTTGTCAAATCAAAAGTCCAACTCCTACTCATTCTAATGATAGACATTTCGGTAAAGGCCTTGAAGCTCGTATTCCAACGAAAATATATTTCTGTTTCCAAAAATCCGGTATTTGAACTATCTCTTAGACTTTTCTTAAAAAAGCAACTTTTTCAATCCTCCAGTGACGTAAACCTATATGAAACAAGAATGTACGTGACTCCGAGTCAGTCATTGATGAATGGAACGAGAAGATGGATCGGTCGGCTGACAAACGATGGAGGACGCACGTAGAATCATTGGTGCCACTGAGTGGTTTGTTTAACTTTTGATTGCATGAAATTTGAGTGGGTACTCAAGTTACATTATGGATTTTTACATGTCGTGGGTGTATATGATGGAACATGATGGAACTTAAGAGGAAGCGTCAAGGTAGCCCGTGAAGTTCAAATATTTTAATTTTTTGCAATTTTCAGGGCAGCGTCGGGCTGTGTGGTGAACGAATGATTAAAGTTATGGGAAAAAATGTTTTTTACAATCGCAAATGATATTTTAATCAAGATACAGCCTTTTTGTTTATTTTGGGGGTGGGAAATCATCAAATAACTCCTCCCGCTCTGGGCAGCGCGGTAGGGAGTGTCAGACTTCTACTGATCGAAAACCACCCATATTCTTTCTTAGCCCTTTGTGTCGAGGCCTCGGTATCTTTTTCAAACAACCCGCAGCCCCGACGTACGAAATCAACATACAGCCTGACAGTGACGTAAATGTTTTCAATGACCTAGATTTAATACATTTTAACCAGTCTTCAACAAGGGAAAATCCGGAGAAAATACCAAATAACATAATTTCTAAACTATAGCAATGATTTCAGCGTACCAGGAGAGCATAGCAGCCATGTACGTAGATTGTACAGTCACCTGCAAAATTGCATAACCAATTCAGAAATAAAATCGTGTGAAGCGAGAAATGACGCCACCTAATGTAAATTAGTTATCGACATAACACAAAATAAGGAAAATAGACACTAAAGCAGTAGTAGTCCATGCATTTTTGCAGGTGACTTTACAGTCACCTAGCAAAAATGCATGGACAATTCAGAAATAAAATCGTGTGAAGCAAGTAATGACGCCACCTAACGTAAATTAGTTATCGAAACACACAAAAGAAGGCAAATAAGATACTAAAGTACCCATGCAATTTCGCTAGGTGACTGTACATAGTGTAACAATACCTAAACCTCTTGTTAAACTGCCGATCCACAAATGACACGCCTGCACACTATCTAAGGTAACTGAATTTATAGGTTTAGTCGAAATCCTTGCGGTATTAAGACGTACTGCCTTGATTCAGCTCGAATGGTTCATTTCGTGTACAAGCTTTGTCTGTGTCTTGCATTTAGCAGCAGTGCAGTATCAGACCAATTTAATACCTGTCGTTCAAAATTTGTACTTGTCTAAAGTGATTTTCACAGAAGACTGACTAGAGATTGTTGGTATTAGGGAAACATCTATGTTTATCTATTTATCGATGAATATCGATCATGTATAATTCGAACTAGACACTAAACAAGGGAATAGGGAAACATCTATGTTTATCTATTTATACTACACTTGCTTAGTAAGTGTACCAATACTACTTGAAAGCTGTTCATTACTGCCCTTAAAATCAGGGTAGTAATGCGTTCATTACTAACGCGTTTTGTTTTTTTTTTAAAGTCTTGATGACGTTGGCAATCAAACAATTTAGATTTACCATAAAAAGTGAAAAACAAGCTAAGTGTAGTATAAAGCAGTATATTTCACTCGAAGGTAAGTACAGATTACTAAACTCGTGTGGTTCACGGCTCAAATGTACACTCGATTAGTAATCTGTGCCTCACTCCCCTTGGTGAATAAATAGCTATTATCGATGAATATCGATCATGTATAATTCGAACTAGACACTAAACAAGGTTCTCTGGTGCCTAAGTTTACTTGTATTGTATAAAACTAGTCATCATCATCATTCTCTTGCCCTTTTCACAATTCATTTGGAGGCGGCACAGCGTGTCTTCTTCTTCCGTACCTCTCTGTTTCTCGTCACGCTATCATAGCCCATTTCTTTCATATAATTCCTCATACAATCTATCTTTAATTTCCTTGGTCTTCCTCTCTCTAACATTTATATTCATCACTTTTTAGCCAACATCGATCCGTTCCTCCTCATCACATGTCCATAACAAGACAATCGATAAAAATACTTATAAGACTAAAACTAACATTTTCGAAGTTTTTCTTTCATACCTAGCAAAGAGACCCTCAAGTTGGTCACTGCCTCGTTATCTGATGACAGAGCTACACACACTATCGATAAATATATCTCTCATAAATCTATCTCTCTCTACGCTGGTTTCCTCTCGATGTTTTCCTTAAGGACGTGTTTACAAATCTGACGAAAATAAGCAGTTTTTCAGTACTTTATGTGGACAAATGAAACTAAACCAAATGAAACCAATAATTAACACATATAGATTACTCCTTCATCATCAATAATTACTTCTTTTTATTCGAAAATGTTGGTTAATAATATTGTAAAAAAATATTTTCTGTGCGTCTCCGCACAAAATTAGCGATGTCATGTTGACTTAAGGTACATTACTCTCTCCTTTATGACATAAATTTATTTATTTAAAAATATTTTATGGAAGTAGACATGTTCAACTCCAAGAATTTCTACAAATGGTATCAAAATATTACAAGCAGAGCCAGAAAAAAAATAACAATCAAAGCTAATTTTTCGGCAATTTTATCGTTATTGCGTGAACTTTAAGCGCTTGACTTAAGGTTAATTTTAGCGGTTACTGTCATGATAAATTACGCAAAAATTTGAAATGTAAGACTTAAGAGTTCGTATGATGCTGTTTTGGTGATATTGGGCGATCTAGATCTCGGTATCTATATGACCTAAGAATTCGGTATTTGGACACCATTAAACTTGGACTTATAATCTTTAAATCTGTACAAGCGAAAACACGATTGGATGAAAAAACCTCGATAGAAAAAAAATACTAAAACAACTCGGTTTGCACTTATTTAGAGTTGGATCTCTGAAACCTTAAGGAATTTAGTGACGATTTTTACATAATAGATAGGTAACTATATTATCTCAAATCGTGCAGATTTTTTTTTTAATTTTCTACGTGGTTTTCTCGTAATTAGCATTCCTGTGATTGGCGCTTACGTTATTTTATTCTAAGCGAGCGCACATTCTTTCTGTCTCACGTTTGGAACGCGGTAGTAATAGCGCTGTCCTTTTCAATTTGTTCAATTCAGACATTCAGTCTGCTGCGGCATCTGTTGCGAGACGAACCTATGTTTGGCGACATTACAGACAGCGAACTATTTTCTACGCAATTATTTTGTTTAGTGGTAGGATGTGAGGGCAGCACTGTGCTCGTGTTTACATCAGCTCTGCAATAATTAATTCAAATAAAAGTTTTAAAAGTGTTTTTGAGTATTCAAGTGCCATAACCAGCAAGAACTATAAGTGACAGACTATAGCAAAAGTGGACTTTAGTGCTAGTGTACTGCAAACGATATATTCTTGTGATAACAATTCTTCGATGTGTGCACTAACGGACCAATGGACCATTTGAACTTAACGTGAATCTATTGAAAACATATTCAAGTGAAAATAAGTGTGGGCAGTTTAAGGTGGAAAGGAACTTTCGCAAGTGTAAGAACATTTCAGGTTAAGAGTGAGAAATAGACTTTTGAAAATAAAAATAACCTTAAAACAAAGAACATACCGTTTGCAAATTACGATCTATTGACACTTACAGCGACATCTAGCTATATTAGACCTGAACTATTTAACACCAGCCAGCAGCACCATCTAGTCTCAAAGGGCTGAACTACTTCACTAGCAACAACGGCGCAACTAAGTACGGGTCAATTATGAGAACAATCCGAGTCAATACTGAAGTGTTATAGTTTCGCTAATTACCAACAGAGGGCGTTGCTAGTACGATAACAGTCTACAGCTAACATCAATATGGAAGATCTAAGGAAACTTATTTTAGACATGAAATCTGAGCTTCAACTAAAATTAGTCACTGTGGAAAACTCACTTACAAACCTGGAAGAAAAAATTACTACTAATATAAATAATAATGTTAATGAGAAATTCAATAAACTAGATAGCAACTTGAATAATTTAAATTCACATATAGAAGAGCAAGAGAAAAGACTTGATGAAATCGAGAAGAACATAAGACAAAGAAATGTTGTATTTTTTGGAGTAGAAGAAGGTGAAACATCTTACTTTCAGTTGGCGGAAAAAATCCTAAACATAATAC